>CM028134.1:835030000-835630000 GCA_016271365.2 Neoceratodus forsteri
CAGTCTGCAGACATCACGTGATCCGCTCAAAAGTTTCTATCATGTCCCCCCCTCCTCCTTTCCTCAAGGGCATACATATTAAGCTCCTTTAGTCTCTCTTCATATGGCTTCTTTTGCAGACCCTGCACCATTTTAGTTGCCCTCCTCTGGACTGCCTCCATCTTGTCTATGTCCTTGGGGAGATGGGGTCTCCAGAACTGCACACAGTACTCCAGATGGGGTTTCACCAACTGTCTGTACAGAGGGATGACAACTTCCTGTTTTCTACTGATGATGCCTCTCCCTATACATCCCAGTATCCCCCAGCCATCTTTACTGCCTTCTCACATTGCTTGCTCACCTTTAGGTCATCAGATATGACTACCCCAGCTCTCTTTCCATTTTGTTGTTTTTAATACCCCAATTGTGCACTTTTCCCTGGGTTTTGTTTCTCAGGTGCATTACTTTGCACTTCTTTGCACTGAATCTAAGCTGCCATAGTTTTGACCATTCCTCCAACCTTGCCAAGTTCCATTACATCCTCCCCCCCCTTGTGTATCAACCCTGTTGCAGATCTTTCTGTCCTTTGCAAAGAGGCATACTTTTCCTTCCAGTCCCTCTGCGATGTGTATTATAAAGACATTAAAAAGGACCAGACCCAGTACTGAACCCTGCAGTACCCCACTAGTAACCCCACTTTCTTCAGAGTGGACTCTGTTTAGTATTACCTTCTGTGACCTGTTGTCCAGCCAATTTTTTACCCAGGCTACCACCCTGGGACCTACTTCCAGGCTGGCTAGTTTGTTTACTAATCTTTTGTGTGGGACTATGTCAAATGCCTTGCTAAAGTCTAGGTAGGCCATGTCAACAGTCCCTCCCTGGTCTACTACTTTGGTCACCCAGTCAAAGAAATCCATTAGCTTCGTCTGACATGACCTTCCCACTGTGACTCCATGCTGCCTAGGGTCCTGTGTCCTGCTGGCCTCTAGGTACTCAACAGTTCTTTCTTTCAGAAGTGATTCTATCATTTTCCCTACCACTGAAGTCAAGCTAACACATCTGTAGTTTCCTGCCTCTGCTTTGCTCCCACTTTTGTGAAGGGGAATCACATCCACCCTCCTCCAGTCCTTAGGTACCACATCATCCTCCCATGATTTGTTAAAAAGGGTAGTCAGTGGTGTCACTAGTTCTCGCCTTAGTTCTTTAAGAATTCTGGGGTGAATCCCATCAGGCCCCATTGCTTTGTCCACCTTCAGTTTTAGGAGTTCTTTCAGAACCCTTTCTTCTGCGAAAGGACTGGGATCTCTCCCCCCCCCCCATCCAGAGTGCTTCTGTTAATTGGATTAGGCACCGCTCCCTCCTCCTCTTTTGTGAATACTGAGCAGAAGTATGAGTTCAGTATCCCTGCTTTTTGACAGTCCCTCTCTGCCACCCTCCCTCCCCCATTAAGCCTCACTATCCTCCCTTGGTCTTTCTTCGCTCCCTAATGTACCCAGGCCTCGAAATGAGGTTTGTGAATAAGGAGTTAAGAGTAGCTCCTGGTCATCGGCAATTCTCCACCGACCAGGAGCTACTCCTGCCAACCCAGGAGATAATGCAATATATGTGTGGAAAAAATATATGTACAAAAAAAATGCTGTCAGCACCCTGGTAATTGATGGTTTTTTTTATGTTTTTTAGACAGAGAAGACAGTTGAGATAACTGTGAGCATAGAAAGACAAGGCTGAGTGAGGAGGGGCCAGAAAGCAACAGTCAGGCAGCCTGCAGAAACAGAATGATCATGCCAGCAAACAGAAGATTTACTACAGAATTATATTTATGGACTGAGATAGATTTACTCAGCAGGACTCTAGCTGCAGCTGCAGAAATTAAATCATTATGCACTGCCTAACTGAATGCATAATTGAAATAAAAAATATGTAACACAGCCAGGCATCACTAGAAAACATTTCCAACAAGTATCAGCAAGCTAGCACCACCCATGATGTTTGGCAGTGAGTCTCAGTGTTTTACTCTTCGACTTCTGAATCTTGGTCTGCACCTTGAGTCAGGACAGGTTCTGGATCCTCAGTGTCACTTTCAGATGTAATCAGAATTTTTGTCCAACACTGGCACATGTGTCATTTGTGATCCCTGTTGGAGTTTAGCTCCCAGTCTACATTTTGTTTTTAAGAACCAGTTTTTCACTGCTGGTGTGCTATAAAAATCTTCAGGTTCAGGACCCTCCATTGAGATCAGAAGTAAGTCCTCTATGGTGCTAGTTTTCAAGCTAGCTTGCCATTCAGAGAAATTCTTTTCACTGCTGAAAAAGCTCTTTCAAGAGTTGCATTTGATATGGGGTAAACAAGAAGTACAGAAATAAGATGCAGATTGTTTCTGAAGTACTGAGCTTTTCTTTGAAAGACTACCCACCACACTTCATGAAAGGAGAGCTACCTGTGATACTTGTGGATGTTTTGCTTTAACATTGTCCACTTTGTTATTACATTGTAACAGGACAGGTGAAAAATGGTTTAGCAGAAAATGCACTTCCTCATTTTCAAATCTTGCAAGATCTTGCTCGTTGTCAGGCCAATTAGTTGTGTCAATTATATTTGTTTTTACTAAGTGGGGATCTCCTTTGAAGCCTGAGAAGGGCTGGTTTAGACACTCCATAACGCTGTTAACAATTTGTTCATGTTTATTTTTCAGTGCTTCACTGGCATCCCATAAACCTTTTAGATCGTAACCTTTGAAAGAAGCGGTATCAGCTTCCAGATCTGTGACTGCCTCTCTTTTGAACTACGCAAGTCAGGAACCATCTCTTTCAACAAGATGTTCTAATTCAGCTAATACAGTCGTGACAGTGTCCGTGACCACTGGAAGAGAAAGATGAGCATCTTGAAAAGCATGAGAAACAGATGACAGGCCAGTTAGAATGTCAAGATAAAATGTGAAAACAGCAAGAATTTCACATTACAGATTTTTTTTTCTCCAACCCTTTATCTTAGCTTTGTCAGCTGGGATGTCCCACCTAGTATCACACACGAGTTTGTCCCAGTGACACAAAACAGTGGAGTAGTTTTGCAGTACAGCAAGCAGAGAAGAACAGGTTACTCAGCTGTAACAGTAGTTCTAGGAGTGGTATATGTTGTTCATCCACACTCTCTGGCATGTCCCCTTCCACTTTAAATCTTGCCAGAAGTCTTCAAGCTGGCTTCTCCCACCCACCTGGGTGGTATAACCCTTGGCTCTGCCCCATGATGCCAGATCTTAGCCCGTTGGAAGCCAGGTGTTGTGCATCCGCAGCTGGAGAGGTTGGGTGGGTCCGTGTGGATGAACAACATATACCACTCCTAGAACTTACTGTTACAGGTGAGTAACCTGTTCTTCTAGGATCGTGGATATGTTGTTCATCCACACTCTTTGGCAGACTCCTAGCAGTTCCCCGGGAGGAGGGAGGCAAGGCGCACACCCCCTACCTAGGAAACAGAGATTGGAGAACTGAGGCCCCAAAACCAGCATCCCGGCATGACTCAAGGTCGATGTGGTAGTGGGTAGTGAAGGTGTTTGCTGACTTCCAGGTAGCAGCCCGGCAGATTTCCTGGATAGGGATGACCCTGGAAGCAGCCACTGATCCAGCGGTATGGACGGTAGAATGAGCTCTTATCCCTCTGGGAGGCTCCATGCCCGTCAACTCATAACACAGACTTATGCATGATGTAATCCATCTTGCAATCGTCCGTTTTGCTGCAGGTCTGCCAGAAGCGGCTTCAGCATAGGTGACAAACAGCTGGCAAACCTCTCCCCGAATTTCCACTGTTATCTCCTTATCAGAGGAGAGAGCATATCTCATGTCCAAAGTATGGAGCCTGTACTTGGCCTCTGAGGTGTAGTTAGGGTAGTAAACTGGCAGAGTTAACACCTAGTTAAGGTGAAACTCTGACACCACCTTAGGAGGGAATTCTGGGTGGGGGTGTAGGACAACCTTGTCCCTGTGTTAGACTAGATAACGGGAGTCCACCGAAAGTGCCTGGAGCTCCCCTGTCCTTCTGGTAGATGTGATGGCCACCAGGAAGGCCATCTTCCATGACAAGTGTGACAGGGCACACTTGTGCATTGGTTCGAATGGCTTGCCCATGAGCTTTGCCAGTACCAGCAGAAGATAACATGGAGATGGAGGTTCATGCACCAGAGGGGATATGTGATCCAGGCCTTTAAAAAAGCGCCTGACCACTGCCTTCTGCTCCGTCAGCTGACCAGCCTGCACCCGGTAAGCAGAGATGGCTGCCAGGTGCACCCTAAGGGTCAATGACCACAGACCCCCTATGGAGAGAGACCCAAAGGTAGTCAAGAATGTTAGCCACTGGACAGGACAAAGGGTCCAGGCCCTTGCCCTAACACCAAATGAAAAACCTTTTCCATTTGAAGGCATAACATTTCCTAGTTGATTCCTTTCTGAATGCCTCCACCATGGTGAAGACATCCTCGGAAAGACACAAAGCCTGGAGCTCTAGCCACTCAGGTACCGGGCTGTGAGATGCAGGGATTGAAGGTCTGGATGGTATACCTTCCTCTGATTGAGAGATATCAGGTCCGGGCATGCTGGAAGCCGCTCCAAGGGCCTGCAGCTGAGGCTGAGGAGATCTGGATACCAGAACTGGCGCGGCCAGTCTGGAGCTACCAGGATCACCTTCGCCTTGTCCCTCCTCACCTTGAGAAGCACTTTGTGGAGCAAGAGAAATGGAAGGAAGGTGTAGAGGAGACCTGGGGTCCACAGCCTCGAGAAGGCATTCCCCTGCAGCGAGCCCTGCTTGGGGGGGGGGGCAGGCATGGAACAGCCTCAGCTTGATGTTGTCCCTGGAGGCAAACAGGTCCACCATCGGTTTACCCCAGTGGGAGAACAGGCTGTAAGCTACCTCTGGATGGAGAGACCACTCGTGGAATGTCTCGCCCAAGCGTCTGAGAGCATCCGCTAGATGGTTTGAGGCTCCTGCCACATGGATGGCTAGGAGATCTGCCTCCAAACGGCTCATGAGGGTCCAGAAGCAGAGTGCCTCTCTGCACAGCAGATGGGAATGCGTGCCACCCTGTTTGTTGAGGTAGTACATGGTTGTGGTACTGTCCATCTGGACTTGAACCACTTGACTCTGGAGCTGAGGAACGACAGCTGACAGTGCCCGTCTGACTGCTCTGAGCTCCAACAGGTTGATGTGACATCGGGACTCCTCGGGGATCCAGAGTCCATCGGGCCTTTTGTGCCCCATGTGAGCTCCCCAGCCCATGATAGAGGCATCGGTCATGAGAACGACCATCGGCTCGGGGTGGACAAAAAACAGGATCCCTTCCTGCAACCGGTCTGGGGCAGTTCACCAGAGGAGAGCATCCCACATCTTCTGGGTTACAGTGATCAGCTGGTCGAAATGACCATGGCGCTGAGTCCACTGGGCGGCCAGCTCCCACTGAAGGGGGCGCATGTGCAACCGGGCCCAACGGACCATTGAGGTGCATGTTGCCATGTATCCGAGAAGGTGCAGAAAGTCCTGGGCAGGGCGCAATTGCCCAACCAGAAATGATTGGGCAAAGGAGGAGAGAACCTCTGCCCTGTCCGCGGGAGCCAAGCTCTGGCTTGACGAGAGTCGAGCTCTGCCCCAATGAAGCCCATCACCTGGGAAGGCGTGAGTTCCGACTTGGCCTCATTGATCAGGAGGCTGAGTTGGGAGCAGGTCTGGAGGGCCAGGTCCCTGGACCTCTCCACCTCCTGTTGGGTGGAACCTGCTAGGAGCCAGTCATCGAGGTAGGGGTAAATCCTGCCCCCCCGACACCTGAGATGGGCCGGCACCACTGCAATGCATTTGGTGAAGACTTGTGGGGGCCGATGACAGGCCGAACGGCATGGCTCGGAACATGTACAGGGTCACTTCTACTCTGAAGTGGAGGAACCACTGGTGAGACAGATGGATTGGGACATGAAAGAACGCATCCTGCAGATCTAGTGAACAGAACCACATGTTTCGTTCCAAAGATGGTATGATCTGGGAGAGAGTGACCATCCGTAAGGTAAGTGACCTGAGATATTGATTCAGGTCGTGCAGATCTAGAATGGGGCACCAACCTCCCAGTCCGCTTGGGAACCAGGAAGTACCTGGAGACAAAGCCTGGGTCTGCTAGAGGATCCAGCACCGGAGCTACTGCCTCCTTAAGGAGGAACTGAGTGATGTCGTCTCGGAGAGCCGACTGAGTCTGGATGGATACTCTTTCCTCCCGAGGGGCACGGGCTCTGCTTGGAGAGTACTGTTCGAATTCCAGAGGCAGTCCCTGACCGACCACTTCAAAAACCCACCTGTCCGAAGTGACAGTGGACCAGGCGGAAAGGAAGTTGCGAGGCCGGCCCCCCCACAGGAAGATCCAGAGCTGGCGTGATGGGAGAGGGGAGGCAGCCCTTGCCCTGTCACTGAGCATGCTTGGAGGAGGAGGCTCCAGGACACGAACCTCGGCCTCCTTTATGGGCTTGGGAGTGTCTGGACTTGGGCCGGGGGTGCCAAGCTTGAGCCTGCTGCTGTTGCTGATGTTGTTGCCCTCCTTTAAAGGAAGGCTGCTGTGCTGCAGGGGAAGAGTGCCAAAAAGGCTTCTTCTTTCTCTTCTGCTGGTTGTTGCCCGAAGAACCCTTGGCAGAAGTAGTGTTCAAGGTGGCATTGGATTGTCCATTGCGCTGAAGGTGACCAGCTACACCTGGGCCAAAAAGGTCGGTGCCCAGGAAAGGCACATCAGCTAGTTTGTGCTGAGTCTCCGCCAGGAAGGAGGAGAGTCTCAGCCAAGTTTGCGATGAGAGGCAACTGCAGCTGTCATCAAACGGGCACAAGAATCCCTAATGTCCAGGGCTGTCTGAAGCTGCTGTTTGGCAACAGCTTGGCCCTGATCCCGAACCTGCTTGACTGTGGTCTGCATGTCTGCGGGGAGATGTGAGAGGACTTCATCCAAAAAGCCCAAGAGGGTGTGGGAGAAGTGCACCATGATGACGGCCGAACTTGCCTGATGAAGGCCCAGGGAAGAAACTGCATAGACCTTCCTGGCCGAATGGTCCAAGAGCTTGGACTCTTTCTTGGGAAGTTGGTTGGTGTCAGCAGAACTGCCAGTATGCCTGAATGCAGAAGTGGTCACCAGGCTCTCGGCCGAAGAGTGCTCTGTGAACCTCGCAAGGGACCCTGTGGGCACCGCATGCTTGCAAGCCATGTGGGGAGACAGTGCTGGACAAGAGGCAGGGCGCTACCAGAGTTCTAAGGCTGGGCCAACAATGGCCTCAGCCACAGGAAAAACCTCCATTGGGGTATCCTCTCTCTTGAGGATGTCCGTGAGAGGGTATGCCGCCTTTTCCTGGATTGGCTCCAGGGGCATCCCTGTGGCCTCAGAGATGAGGTGAAGATTGCCCTGAAAGGACGAAGGACCTTCCTCTGTCTCTAACCCTCTGGCCGATTCGTCATCCCCGGGATGAAAATGCAGGCCAGTCACATCCGAATCTGAGGAATCCGGATACAACGGTCAACCGCCCAGGTCACCCCTGACTTGCAGGGCCGGGCCGGGGTGACAGTGACCGAAAGACGCCGGGGAAGCCCAGTGTCTGGCTTATCTTCTTTAGAAGAAAACCCTCCCACAGGTTGTTTGGGTGGTGGTTCCATCACTGTCGGTGGAGAGACCGGTTTAGGGCGAACTGAAAGTTTCGCCGGCTTCACAGGCAGGGGAACCGACTTGATCGGCTCTGAAGGAGTCGGCTTCGGCCTAGGAGGTGAAAGCCAAGTAATGGCCAGGGTGGAAGCCGGGGTCATCTTGTGCCCAGTCAAAATCAGCTGCTGCCACATGAGGTCCTTGTAGCACCAACAGAGTTTCCACCAAGGCCTCTCCTCATCCCAGGAGGATGAAGACGACCAATGGCATTACCTTGTTTTGCAGCATTTGTGGCTCTTCTTCGGCCTTTTGGTCGAGGGAGTCCAAGACCTCGATCGAGATTGGACAGGCCGACTCGGTCTCTCAGGCGACACCGGCAGGACTGGTGATTTCCTGGGGTCGGGGACCACTTCCTCGATGGGATTCCCACCAGGCTGGGTTTCCTCATCGGGGAAAGTAAGAATCAGAGTTCGATCAAGAGAATCGTCGACCAGAGTCGGTGACAACGGGTTGATGATGATTTCCACATTGTAGATCAACACTTCGATCGACTGGCCAGATGGCAAAGCTGAAAAGCCAGCAGCCAAAGAGGCAATCTTGACTGAGGTGAAGACTGCTGGTTCCTGGAACCGAGATGTCTCTCGATCCCAAGAGCATCTCCGTCAGGACAAAGATGATCCCGATTCCTTTTCCCACTTATGGGACCGAGAGGAGTGCGTGCCTGCAGGACTCTCCCCCTTGGTCAGGAGAGACTGGCACAGCTCTCGGAAGGAGCCCAAGAAGGTGGAGCCCAGGTTGAGCAGAACAAAGAAGCTCCAAATAGTTTCTGCAGCCCGAGCCGCTTCCTCCTCGAATGCTTGCATTTGTTCCAATTGCTCAGCGGATCCGGCAGCTGTGGAAACTGCTCACCAAGCCTCCTTAGATTTCACCGGAGGGTTCCATTTCTCCACCCCCCCCAACTTCAGGGGTGTGAGGCAGTCATTGAGGACACTGGGATGAAAAGCAAGACAAAGATCGCATTTCAAGGTGTCATAGTCAACACCAAGACAGTAGACACACGTAGTGAGTGGATCGATGTGCAACATCTTCTGGGACACCGGCGAAATCCAGGGGAAGACTCGTCTTCCATAATCGAAGGTAAACAGTTGTGATCTCGAATGCGAGCTAGACGAATTTTCAGAATAACCGAAGGTTTTGAAGCCAGGGCCTACAAAATGTGTTAGCACGAGGGAGGCAACCTGAATCTTCCAGCAGAAAGGAAGATCTGGTGTTATGGGGTGGAGCCGAGGGTTATGCCACCTGGGTGGGTGGAAGGAGCCAGCTTGAAGACTTACGGCAAGATTTAAAGTGGAAGGGGACATGCCAAAGAGTGTGGATGAACAACATATCCACGATCCTAGAATCTTTTGTATGCATAACCTATCTTGTTCCATGAGCCTTTTTAAACTTGATGAGTGTGGACTGCTATGCTTCCATAACTCTTTTTAGCTCACGGTACCGCTTGGATGAATTCTCGTAAAAGTAAAATAAAGAAATCAGAATATTGTCAATATGTTGAGCAAAATATGTATTTTTGAACGTATCTTTTGCTGCCAGTTCCACCCTGTGCACGACGCAATGAATCGTGATCAAGGCCACTGTTTTTCAGATTTTACCGGAAAATCCGGTAAAATTCTGGAATTAGGGCTGCCTGAAAACCGGTTAAAACGAAGATTTCATGGAATCTGGCATTTTCTATCAGATCAGTAAATCTATAAAAAAGTCTGTTTTTCTTTTAATTCCTTCCTCTACTATTTTCAGTTTGCTTTATTTAATGCTCTGTATATTAAGCCTTCTTTAATTCTGATTATTTATGCACATACTAAAAGAATGATAACAGAATCACGGTAAAATCCGGAAATTAGAGTAACAATCACCGGTGAAATGCCGGAATCTTAAGTCTTGAAAACGGAATTTAATTGTTTTAATCACCGTAAATCAGTGGCCTTGATCGTGATAAGCCAAGGGCAATCCTCTTTTAGCACTGCCATCGGTCTTTTGTTGTTTTTTTTAAATTTAGTCTTTTTATTTAATTTATAAATGCAACAATTTTACAGGCAGCAATACATCACTTATTAATACCAGTTGATAACATCTCAATACATTACATATATACTTGTAACAGTCATGTTAGGGGAAAATAAATTAACATCATATTACTTCCGTGTCCAATAAATCATAATTACTCATTTTAAGTTCAGTCTGTGACCTACTCAATTAAAACCAGACATAGCATTGTGATCCCTGCCCTTTCCCTCCCATATTTTAATCCCATTAAAATTCAAGGAACATCACTGGTCCTATCACGAGTATCTTTTCAGTGCAGAAGAAGAGTAAAGTTACTGTATATGTTCAGTACATAGCTTAAGGTACAAAATCATCATAATGATTTAGTTGATATGTTATCCACTTTTGACATTGTACATCAAATTTCTGGACTTTGTCCATCATCTTGGCCGAGAGTTGCTCAAGAGCATATATCTCCCTGGACAAAACAATACAGTTTTTTTTAGTGGGTATTTTATTTGTAAACCACAGTCTAGTAATAATTTTGTGGGCTGCTGTTATACATTTTAGAATTTGTTTTAGCAAGTTTTTGTCAATTCGCAGACCTTCTGGTTTAATAAATGTCAATATAAATGTGGGAGTGAATAAATCAGTAGCGTCATAGATTGCACTCAGCTCCTCGAGGATCTCCCTCCAAAACTTGGATAGCTTAGGACATGACCAAAGGACATGACTCTCATTTCGTCTATCACCCCACATTCTCTCCAACACTGTCCCTCCCCTAATTCTCCCATACTGGCCAGCAAGGCTGGTGTATGGAAGAAACAAGAATGGAATTTCCACATGTATTCATGCCAGTATGGCGAGAGAAAGATTTTTATGGTTGGCAAAGCAGACTCATTCCAGTCCTGCTCTCTGATTGATACCTGCAATTCCTGTTCCCATCTATGCCTGATTGAGTTGGTCGAATCTCTCTGCCTTTCATTTAAGACCTTATATATCTTACTAATCAGGTGCTGTGATGTCATTCCTCTGATAAGAGCTTGTAACAGTTGTACTATTTAGGTAGGGCTTTCCAGTAGGGCCACGAGTGACCGCTCATATGGCTGAAGGTATGATTTGAAGGTATGATTTAAGATGCAAATAAGAGATAAAATATTTATGAGGCAGGTGATATTCCTTCTGAAGGGAGACAAAGGGAAGGAGACCTGTTCTGCCCACTAACTAGAAAATTAATAAAATGCCATATCTCTGCCATTGAACTACAAAGGGGCCTGAGGGGCCTGCTGTCAAGTCTGCATCATACTTCAGTGTTCCCAAGAAAATTTTTTCATGGAATGTAAAATAATTATTACTGACCTTAAGCCATATTTTTAAGGGTTCTCTGGTGAACTTCGGATAATTCATTATCCCTTGACACTTGGGGGGCAGTCCCAAAAAGGAGCTCCTGAGTGTTGTGTAGGTCTCCTCAAGCTACTTCTAATTGTTTCCAATGTGCATCATACCGTTTATTTAGCCGGTGTAGGACTATCCTTAACTGTGCTGCCGTCGCATACTTTCTGAGATCAGGGAGGTTAAGGCCACCTCTCTCTCTGGCTAGTTGCAGAACAGAAAATCTAATCCTGGGACGCCTTCCACTCCAAATAAAATGGGAAATCATTCTGCCCCACGCCTGGAAGTAAGTTTTGTCCGGGGTAAAGGGCAATGTCTGAAAGAAGAACAATATGCGGGGAAATACATTCTGCTTAATTGTATCTATCCTACTCAAGAAGCTTAGGGGGAGACTTGACCAGCGAGATAAATCTTCTGTCAATTTTAGGGTTAAGGGTTCGAGATTTGAGAGCTCTACATGAATGGGGTTTCTTGTGAGCTTTATCCCCAAGTATCTTATCTCTTGTCTATGCCACTTAAAGGGGAAGTCTTTTTTGATATGGGGGGGTAATTGTAGGTCAATACCTCGGTTTTTGATTTGTTAATTGTATATCCTGCTAGCTTACCAAATGTTTGTAGCTGTTTCCATACCTCTGGGATGGATTGTTCAGGCTCGGTAAGAGCCAGAAGAATATCGTCCACAAAAAGTGATATCTTGTGCAAGGTACCTCCCAAAGAAAGGCCCTCTATGCCTCGAGAAGATCTGATGGCAATGGCCAGGGGTTCAAGATATAAAGCAAACAACATTGGAGATATTGGGCATCCCTGGTGGGTGCCCCTTGTGAGTTGAAATGTACCTGAAAGTTCTCCGTCCACCTTGACATTTGCTTTAGGGGAGGCATAAATATTTTGGAATTGTTTTATAAGTTGTTCTGGAAATCCAAAGTGCTCCAGAGTCTGCCATAAAAATGACCAGCTGACCCGGTCGAATGCCTTTTCAGCATCTAACCCCAGTAGCACTAAAGGGATTTGTCTTTCAATGGCATTATCTACGAACAAATGTGCATGCCTTATGGCACTGTGGGCCTGTTTGCCCTTAATAAAGCCCACTTGATCAGGGTCAATAATAGCTGGTAATAAATGGTCTATTCTAGAGGCCATGGCCAACATGAACATTTTGTAATCATAATTTAGCATTGAAATGGGGTGAAATGAGGAGGGGTGTTTAAGATCTTTATGGGGTTTAAGTATGGCTGATATGGTAGCATATTGCCATGTGGGGGGGTGTTCTCCCTCCTGGACCGCATGTAAGGCCGAGAGTAATATAGGTAGTAACAGCTTTTTTAATTTATTATAAAATTCAGAGGGATACCCATCTGGACCTGGCGCCTTCAGAGTCTGAGCTTTTTTTAGAACTTGGAGTAGTTCTCCCTCTTTGATTGGCGCCAACAAGGCTTCAGCCTGTAATGGGCTGATTCGTGGTATTGGTAAACTCTGTAAATAAGATTTGATGTTGTCTAGGGGAATTTCCTCTTCTTTAGTGTATAACTCGTGGTAAAACCACTGTACCTGTAGGGTAAGTCTAATTTCCTGGGGTCTTTTTGCCAATCTCCCTGTTTTAGGATCCATCATGTTGACTATGTTCGCTCTGGTTCTCTGTTCTCTCAATTTTCTTGCTAAATTTCTGGAGGCCTTAAGTCCCCCCTCATGATTTCTTAACTTTAAATAAAATAATTTTTGTTGAACTGACTGATCTACAATTTTTTGTAACTTTTGTTTTACAATTCTTAATCGTTGTCGTATCGCGGTGTCCTTTTGATCTGGCCAATGCTGTCAATGTAAACAGATCCTCCTGCAGGTCTTTATGTGTTTTTCCCTCTGCCATTTTTTAATGACAAAAAATCGTATGATCTCTCCTCTTAATGCTACTTCTAAAGTATCCCACAAAATTGTGGGGGCTACTTCATGTTGTGTGTTTTCTTGCTTACTTCTAGGTACAGCCTCCTGAACCAGTTTAAGGAACTCTGGGTCCCTAAGATGGGCAAGGTTCAGGCGCCAATTGGTTTTCTTATATCGCGCCCCCAAGTCCACCCTGAGATACAAGGAAGCATGATTTGATAAGAAGGTGGCCCCATGCCATACATCACAAATGGAGTCTAAATGCTTGACCGTGGTAATAAAGTAATTCAGTCAAGCCCCACTTCCTACGTGCAGGCCCAGTGGGTGTATTCTTTTGTCTTAGGGAAAAAATGTCTCCAGGTGTCCACCAAGCCTAGAGAGGTGACAGTTTGTTTGGTGTATTTTTGGAGAGCATTAGATCTATGGGCCAGAGGGGTAGCAGCATCTAAAGATGGGTTTAAAGTGATATTCAAGTCTCCCCCCCAACAGCAACTGTCCCTCCATGAGGGACATTAAATCCACAAAGAATTTTACTGCTAAGGGCTTCCCTGATCCTGGTGGGAAATAGACTGATGCCAGGGTAACGGGTCTTGAGTACAGCGTGCCCGTCACTATGGCATAGCGTCCCTCCGGGTCACTAATCTCACTCTCTTTTTCAAAGGGCACCTCCTGAGAAAGTAAAATCATTACCCCTCTCCTTTTCCCACCCCTGTAGGATGATTCAGTAACTACAGAATACCCACACCTCTGAAATTTTTTATGTGCGTCAGAGGACATGTGGGTTTCCTGCAGCATAATAAGCCCCGGTTTCTCTTTTCTGAATAGTTGAAATAATCGAGAAGCGCATTATCAGGTTACCAATCCCATTCACATTTAAAGATAAAATCAAAGTTGACTTAGCCATATCTGCTTCAAATCTGATCTTGCATGATTATTTTCTGCGAGTTAAAAGTACAATATATCCCCTTCCTACCGTACTTATGCCTTTTCACCCCTATATTCAATAAGATTGTATTACTAATTGCTTTATGTACCGTCACTAATATAAGCGAGTTATAATGTCTGCCTGCTGTTCTGTTCCAACACCATATCACTGGCCAAGTGTTTGAAACTACACAAGGATCTAAAAGATTCGGCACAAGGTCTATAACAACTAAACATGTTCAGGCTTGTTGCAATTTAACATTATGCTTAATGTTCAGTACTTTTAGGCCTGCCAAAATAACCAAATGCCAACAGGGCATCAACTTTCTTGTACCAGCAAAATGTACCTACTGTAACAGGTCTCTGAACCTGGCAAAAAATGTAAGCGCCTCCCAAAGTAGGGAGAGGGCAGATACCTCTCCTTTGAAGGGGCAGATGTATGCACCCTGAGGGGGAGTGTCAAGGCAATGCCAAGGGCCCCCAGCACCACTATGTTCCTGGTGCCTAGTAGTGCAGCAGGCCACACTGGAAGTACAAATGAGGAACAGAGACCCCAGGAAATGGTCCCTCTGTGCCTCACCTCCAGTAAGGCCTTATGGGGACGTCGACCGTTTAGGGATGTATTTCTGACCACTCAATGGTCAGGTGGGCATGTAGCGCAACAAAAAATGCATTAAAGCATGCCGCCTTTCCTGGGCTATAATATATTTAAACCATAACTATGGGAGTACTTTTAGCAAGCTTCGGGGGGGGAGAAGACCCAAGGGAACTTTAGAAACATTCTTCTGGTTCACTAACCTTTTTCCCCTTCTATGGGCATAAGAATACAAGCAGGATTTCCATTTCCCACTGTCCCCACCCCAAACAGGCTTCCCCGAGTTACACTGCGTAGTCCCATTATGCAGAGTCACCTCCGCATCAGTATACCAATTTTTAAGTCTCTGCAGAAACTCTCTCGACACTCACTCCGGTACAGGTCGCTGAAATCTTTGTAAAAGGTTTTTCACATCTTCTAAGGTTGCTTGGCTCTGTCTCTTTCTGGAACCGGGATCTCTAGCAGTGTCCCAAACAGCACTGCATCGGCCTTGCTGAGCTTTCCTGAGTGAGGAGTCTTCCTGGGTGGATTGAACTAGGCCCCGAGCTGGAGTGCTTTTGTTGCTTTATCTGTTGTCTCAAAGGTTTGGGGGCCATCTGGAAACATAATGACTAGTCGAGCAGATTATGGAGTTGCAAATTTTAGTTGTTGTTTCTTTAAAAGATGGAGTATTGGAGCATAGGCTCGGCGCTTAGCTGAGATCGATGGGGAGTAATCGTTGTCAAAATAAATGTGCTTTTCTTTATATTTAGTGTCCTTCATTCTCCAGGCTCTGGTAAGGATAGTTTGTTTAGTAGTGTAATTTAAAAACTTCATTATGATGGAGCGAGGTCTTTTGTCTGGCTGAGTTGGTTTCCGCTATAGAGCCTGATGGACTCGCTCTATGTCGAATTTAAAAGCTGGGTCTAGTTGCAGAGAGTCGCGGAGGAGCTCCTCCACATATTTTAAAATATCTCTCCCTTCTTTGTTCTCCGGAATCCCATGTATTCTCACATTGTTCCTGCGTGATCTGTTTTACAGATCCTCACATTTCTCTTTAAAGTATGCTGTTCATCTAGCAAGTGCACTACCATGTGTTCCAGCCTGTCAGTCCGATCATCTAATGCAGTATGTTGTGCTTCAACCTCAGTTACACGAGTTGATACTTTACTGATTTCAGTAGTTAATTCTGACCGGAAAGTACGAACTTCAGTCCTGAATTCCTGCAGCTCTGCTAGAATGGTAGCATTGCTAGGTTGTTGAGAGGAGGCTCCATTTGGATCCATCATGTCTGGTTGGATCTCTGTAGAGCTTAATGAAGGGCGAGAGAATTCTGCCAAATCCTTACTTCTGGGGGTTTGTACAGTCCATTTTTTGCCTCCCATTCAATGCTGTGGCTCTCCTTGATATTCTTCTTTGATTATTTTTGCATATTATTTGTGAGAGTCTATTTTTAGACCAGGATCAGCAGAGCTAGGTTTTACCCTTGCATCCCGGTCGGTGACGTCACCGGAAGTCCGCCATCAGTCCTTTGTTTCTGCCAAAATTCCCAGAGGCACCATCAGCTCCTGCAACAATGCAGGACAATTCTTTTAAATCGATGTTATCGTGACCCAAAACCTGTTTGTATGCCGATATCATAGCTGACTTTAGCCCATTTGCATTAGCAGACTCTACATCCATTAATGCCAGGAATTTCATTTTTGGCAGAACATCTTTGAGAATTTTAATGTAAACTATTCATTTTTCCATTACTGCTCTGTCCGTTGTGCCATCCATAAATACAGAATGGTATCTGTAAGTTGTTGTGTCTCCCTTCAAATGACTGACAATGGGTTGCCTCAAATAGCCTGCAATAACAGAAATAAATATTGAACAAGCTTTGTCATTGGCATATGCCTCTCCAAGTTCAATTCCATGTCTTTTATCAAGTGCTACAAGCTTCCCAAAGTTATGATAAGGGTCATCTTCTTTAGCCAGGAAGTATGCAATGTCAAACAGTTTTTCCCTTTTATGAAGAGATTTTTTATTCATTTTTAAAATGGATTTCTCCATCTCACCCCGTTGGTCTGCTCTTTGCTAGAATACTTTCTTTAGCCTGTTTATGACCTTCGGACAATACACGTCTTTCACAATTTGTTTTTTTTACATTGTTTGTGCCTGAGATATGAGTCCACATTA
Organism: Neoceratodus forsteri; assembly: GCA_016271365.2. Taxonomy (NCBI): domain Eukaryota; kingdom Metazoa; phylum Chordata; order Ceratodontiformes; family Ceratodontidae; genus Neoceratodus; species Neoceratodus forsteri. Next base: position 835,046,617 of record CM028134.1, read on the forward strand.
GTCATTTTCCCTACTTTGGTGGCCCACCTATGAAAGATGTCTGGTTTGGCTTTGCAAAACTTGCACAAAATGTTGGTCACAATAGCGTCTACTGAGTCAAACTGTAACCAAGACAAATCTGGGTATGACTGGCACTGCCAAGATCTTACAGTGGAAACGTGGCAAGAATGTGCCTGTTTTTTCTTTGGCTTAGGTGAACTTGTTGTATCAGGCTGGGCTGAAGATGCTGATGCACTATATTTTCCTCTGGGGTGGGATTTATAGTCTCAGAGTAGCTGTACTTTTTTTGAGGTACTAAATCCAAAATTTAGCAGTGACATAATTCAGTATGCTTAGCAAAAAAGGAACAAGAATTACAAGGTGTTTCAACAAAACAGCTATTGTGCAGCCCTTGGCGGTCTCCAGAGTTTGTACTAACTGTGTAAAATTACAATAAAAGAATGGACATACGACTGAGACTTGTCTGTCAGTATTAAATTTTAGGACAGAGAGGATGATTTTGTCAGAAGACTCGGGTCACAGACTACACCACAGGCTCAAGAGCACAGGAAAAAATGGCAGCAGGCTAGCTCAGCACAGCTAAGCTTTTACTAATTTACTACTGTGCACTGAGATGACTGTAAGAAACGTGAATGTACTTGTCTGCCAAACATAGGCACAATGTCTGTGAAGCCTCAAAGCTTTATCTCCCTAAATAAACTTGTGCCTGGTGCAGCTACACATTATTATTTGGCCCTTTGCACTTCTGGGCAGGGATGTGTATTATCAAAGAAACTGTTTAATTGTAGTTCTGCCAAAAGGGCAGAGAAAATGTGAAGTCTCAAAGCTTTATCTGCTTTTTATATTACAAAAAATATTGTGCTTGGTGGTACACAGTAAAATTGGTTCTTATTGCACTTAGTACTGAGCAGTCAGTGATAATCAAAAGAACTGATGTAGTTCTGTCAAACAGGGCAGAGAAAATGTCTAGTCTCAGAAAACTATCTGTTAGCTTATTTTTTTTTTATTAATAAAATATGAGCCCGGCGGTAGGTACACACACACCTATTTGGTCCTTTGCACTCAGTCCACAGAGTAGTGATAGAAACGGGTTATAAACTGTAGTTCTGCCAAACAGGGCAGAGAAAAATGTGAAGTCTCACTTTATCTGCTTATTTTTAATTAATAAATTAAATTTGCTTGATGGTACAGTCACTAATTGGTCCTTCGCACTTAGTACACTGAGCAGTGATTGAAACGGTTTATAAACTGCAGTTCTGCCAAACAGGGCAGAGAAAAATGTGAAGTCTCACTAAGACTTTATCTGCTTATTTATTAGTAAAATAAAAAAACTGTGGTTGGTGGTACACTGCTATTTAGTCCTTTGCACTAAAAAGTCACTAGTGAGTAATAATAAAATAACTCTGCCAAACACAGGCAGTTATGGGGTCTCAAAAAGCTTTGCTTTTACTCAACTTTTTATTAGTTGGATGCTTTACATACAGCTCTGTCTTAAAATAAAGAATTATATACTCTGCCAATACGCCAGGCAGAGCAGTAAATAAAAACTGTTTCAACATATGCTCAAACAGCAAAATTATTTTCTGCTTTGCCCAAAAAAAAAAAAAAAATTCAAATTAGGGCTGTATTAATTATTGCCCCTCTGTGATAAAGTACACGCAGGCAGAAAAGCATTAAATCATAAAGCTTTATGAAGCTCATTTAAGAAAAATAGCAAGATGTCTGCCACAATAGGCAGAAAAAGGGCTCAGACACCCTTTAGACTTTTTTGCAGCTCTCCCTCACCAAAAATAAAACAATTTCCTTTCTTTATGGTATTTTTCCCTTGTTAACACACACACACAATATATGAAAATAAAATTCCCCCACAATCAAATTAAAAGTAATCAGTTAAAGATGCGGTTAATTCAGCACAGATCCTCCTCTCTCAAGAGCTGATTAAGAAGTGCACCACAAGTCTGTTGTCTCATTGAGAAATCTCCACAATTCCCGCCCTCAGAAGGCTCTCACTGGCTGGAAGACAGTGTGTGACACTGATTCTGACCAATTGGACTGCATACACTGTCCTCAGCCTCAGCATTGACTTTTGATTGGCTGGTACAGTCAGCGGGTCATGTGACCCATCCTTTGTGCTCCTCAACCCCAAATTACAGGCAGTCAATCGTCTCCTTCCCTGTCTCTGAACACCCCACTTCACAGAACACTCCCATCCAGTTGAGCTGCGATCTTTCCCCTGCCTTTTGCTCATTTTCTCCACCTCCAGGATCCATTTCTCCTCCAGCTCGATCCCTCCCTCTCCTGGAGCACACCCACCAACTGGCACGCAGTAGTGCTCCACCCACGCGTGGCAGTGATTGACAGCCACGCAATCCCTGCTGAGCCACAGTGCTGCATGTGGCACCCCAGCATCTTGCTGACAAGCAAAAGCAGACACTATTTCGGCGCAGTGGGGTGCAAATCGGCACCCATGGCCCCCTTATCTCAAGCCCTATGTACCTATAAAAGGTTTTACCCCCTTCTTAACTGAGCTGGCTATCATTTCCTTGGTTTGGACATTTGGTATTCTGACTGCCTTCCCCGCTTCCTTCTGCTTTAGGGCTATAATCAGCAAACTGCCCCAATGTATTTCTGACTTTCTGCTTGTCTCCTCCGCTGGCTGCCACGAACTGAGAAGCCTTTCCCTGATTTCCCTGATTGTTCCTAAAGTCAGGACGTGCTTTGGTGCAGCAGCTATAAGCCATGCCCTTTCTGTGTTATGGAATAACCTGCAAAAGACTCTAAAGCTTGTAGTGCCTATATGCATGGCCTTCTTTAAGGCACTGTTTCATCATAAGCTCAATGAATCCTGTGATTGTTAAAATTAGATGTCTACCCGTGAATCCTATTTACTTTACCTAGCTTGGCCACCCCTAGTGCTTCTCCTGCCCATCCCTCCCTCCCTATTCCGGTGTCCTCCCCAGAGCCATCCTTGTGCCCTTTCCGTATCCTTCCCCGTAGCCCTCCTTGTGCTCTCCCCTCCTTTGATGTCTATCATCCCCCTACCCCCCTTGTGACTCTCAAGACCCCTTCCACCTCTACCTTTCCCTTGTCTGACTTCTATATACCATACTGGGTATGCATAGTATCCTCTATAGTAACAGATATGTAATAACTGGTAACCACTTATTCGTATAGTGTATCTGTTGTATTTACTGTCAGACGTTTTGTGATTATCTCCTGTAGAAGCATCTGAGGGTATGTTGTATTGTCTTCCTTGTGGATTGCTTTGTATTATTCATGCTTACTTGCTTTGTACTGTTCTGCAGGTTGTATCATTGTCTGTAAAACTTTGTTTTTGTGAACCTTTGCTGACCTACCCAGGTCCACCTTGTAAATGAGCATGTCTCAATGGTGTTTCGACTGGTAAAATAAAGATGACTGATTGATTGATAGATTGCTTTAACTGGTACAGTTCTCTGTCCTGCTCCTTCTGTGTTTCCTTATACTTCCTGAATGCTATCTTTTTCTCCCTAACCTTCCCCGCCACCTCTTTTGAGAACCATAGTGTTTTTTTCTTTTGTTTTGATTTATTTATTTGCTTCACACAAAGGCTTGTTGCCTCTGTGATGGCAGTTTTGATGTTTCCCCATTGTTGCTCCACCCCTCCTTCTTGCCTGTTTGCTAGTGCTTTTCTGAGGCACTCTCCCATTTTGACAAAGTCAGCCCTCCTAAAGTCCAGTACCCTCACTTTTGTATGGCTTGTTTCTAGTCCTAATAGTTCTAAAGTTATCTCATTTTAAAGAAATTACTTTTAGAAGGACTAACTTTGGAACTGTTGGGGCTAGAAACTTTTTTTTTTTAAATGAAAGCTTGGAGTCCAGTCATTAAGAATTAGTTCTGTCGATACTGGTTTTATGTGTTGATGCTATTCTATACGTAGAGATGCTATCTGAAACTGCTTTTTCACTATATTATCAACACATTTCTTTTTAGTTGTGACAGTCAAAAATGGCAAATATACAGTGCTGATACTATTTTTGTATTAATAGACTGTATTGATACTATTCTTTTGTAGCTATACATAAAATGACATGGCGGTTTAAAAAAAATGAATGAGAAATATTTTTTAACTTTTTCCGAATGTTGGTACTACTATACATTATTTTATTAGTAACTGTATAGTTTTCAACTTAATTTTCAATCATTTTATTAATAATGATGCGACCATTTCAGTCTTCCCTCTAGCAGCACCAATTCTTCCTCGCTTTTGCAGGCTTCACCTATAAAAGCATCAGAAGATAATAAATCTGGGATACACAATTGCCTAACTCAGAATATTCCATTTATCTTCATAAGTGAGGAGAAAGAACCATAACTCATGAGTGGCAGAGCTGTTCCTTCCATGACACCACTTCCTGTCACAACTCGAAATTACATGGCAGATGCCTTGTTTTAATTTATAACTTATTTGCCTATAAATCTCTCTGGGCTATTAAGATCTATAGGTAAGCACAATATTTCATTTGAAAAATCTTTCCATGGGTTTTCAGACTCTGAGATATTCTACAAACACTACTTCCTCTTTCAAGACAATTTGCATCACACAAGGTACAGTAAAAATGTTTGAGTCTAGCACTATGGCAGTTCACCTGGTATGATACAGGCAGTGGCAAGGCCAAGTTTGGGGCCAGGAGGGACAACACCAGGGGCACCAAGATGCCAGCAAGTGAGTGCCAATTTGAAAATGTGATGGGGACTGCAGCATAATCAGTGATTTTATGGATAATGGGTAATAAAGTAAATAACCTTCTGGAAGCTTACATGAACTATATTTCACACACACAAGTTAACTAATGATCCCACCAGCGCTAGAACAAAAGATGCGTATTAAGAGATGCCAATAGGATATTTATTTATTTATGGCATTTTCATAATCGGGTGAGCCCACTGAGATCAAGGGTCCCTTTCTCAGGGGCGACCCAGGATTAGTTACAAACAGTGCTAACAGGCAGTTCATGTCATAGCAATTTACATAATACATAAGTGAGGGCATCATGGAAGGAATAGGATTACAGACATTAGTTACAAGCATTAGTTACACTTTAGCAGTACCTTAGATAGAGCAACGAGGTGAGACTAAGACAATGTATAGTGAGGTGCATAGGCTTACAGATAGTTATAGATACACATCAGCGATAGCAGCTACAATGGTTGCATTCCAGGGTATAAACCTTCAGCCCTGGCATTGAATTCCTCAATAGAGGTGACACTGGTCAAGTTCTTGGGAAGAGAGTTCCAGAGGTGGGGGGCAGAGTAAGTAGAAGTCCTTTTTCCCTGGTAAGTCCGTAGCCTGGGCATCTCAAGCAAGTTGGAGTTGGATGAGCAAAGGGTTCTCCTCAGGGGTTTTGGGGTCAGTAGACCCAGTAAGTGGGGGGGGGTAGACTTTGGTATGTCTGAAGGTGAGGCAGAGTAGAGAATGGCCGAGCCTATGTTCCAGCGCAGCACAATTCAGATCAGAGAGTACCTCACAGTGATGCCTCCTGGGCGGCGAGCCTGAAGCAAAGTGACAAATCTTGTTATATAGAACATTCAGTTTGTGGGCTTCTGTTTCCTTGAGGAATTGCAGCACTGGGGTACCTAAGACCAAGGTGGGGAGCAACGTACTTTGTGCAATGGCACAATCCGAGTCCGCAGTCAGCGAGTCACCTAATCTGTAGAGGAGGCCCAGTTTCTGGTGCACTGCCTTGGTAAAGTGATCAATATGTGGTTTATTAAAGTGTTTTTCTATTTAGGCTCATGGGAGCAGTAATTGTATATTTCTCCTCCCTCCCCCCTGGCCCCCTAGTGATAAAAGTGTGTCCCGAGTTCAATGAGAGAGCAACAGCTGAAACAAACTGTGAGACTCCAGTGAGAGATGCACATTTTTGAGTAGTGAGGTTGGTGACAGAGGCTGATCATGGTGCTTACTCCACATCCCTGGGCACTCGGCCAGGACCTCGTCATTTCAAATTAAAAGCAACATGTATGTACAGTATGTGAGCAAGCACATCATTCTACATGTGCGCATTCACTCACATCAACCTTGCCTGCCCGTTGTTCTGTTTTCACACACACAAATGTGCATTATACTATACTGCATTCATCAAGCAGCCTTGAACAGATTTATAACTTAAACCATCTCAAAGTAAGGAGACTAGATCTCCTAAGTCAAAAACTGGGACATGTTAGCAAAGCTCACAAAAAATTCTGTATATAGGATGTGTGTGCAAAATGCACACAAAAAATGTTGACAGAAAGTGGTGGCACCAGAAGCTCTGGGGTTTTAGAAGCTCGCTGGTGCATTCTGGGGCAACGGAGAAGAAATAAACACTATTTTTTCAGTCTCAGACCATATGTAATTCCAGGAGGACAAAACCTAATCCCCTCCAAGCTTTTTATATTTTAATTAAGGTCCAGGGTCTGGATGACAAAAGACTAGTTTTTTTTCATCACACCAATGACCACCCTCCTCTCAGAAAGAGTCACACTGTTTGTAGAAGTGATCTGCATGGCACGGGCCCCATCTCTGGCTCCTCCCAATGCCTAGCCTGGCTCTAGTGTCTTCTCATGATTTTTTTTAAAGACTTTTTTTTTTACAGAAATTTTACTCACTAATGTGACTCACACCACCTCTCCTCCTAATCTCGCACTCAGCAGCAGGCAGTCCTGATCAACTTCAGGCCTCTCCCGCCCCCATGGGCTCACCCCTTCACGCTCCCACCTTCAGTCACGTCTAATCTCAGGATTTAATTTTTAATTACAGTATATTAAAAAGGCACATCTCCAGATAAAAAAATGGAAAAACCAAAAGACTAACCACAAAGCAGCAGAGCAGCACTTGTCCAACCCACCATCTGACAAAATAAAAACACAGTCCCTCGAACTTGAGCACACTGCACCAAGCCTCTAATTTTACAAGCTGCAAACTCTAAATGATGCTGACCCTTATTGTATGTGTGACAGACTCTGTGGTCACGTTGATGGCATTAGGGTTTTCTCGGTGGTGTGCGTACATGTTCTCACTGGGCAATTCAGAGAGTTCTAGGTTAACTGTTGGGCAATTACAGTTGAAGGCTGGCTGCATCATACGTGGATCTGTGTCTCAGAGGAAGGAGCAAACTGGTGACTAACTGGAAGGCAGGCAGGGAGAAAGGGTCCAACTCTACCCACAGGGCAAGTCAATTAAGACAAGTAAATCTTTGAAGCTTAGAGAGCCAAGAGTTCAGAAGCAACATTGCCACAGTAAAGGGCAAAAGTTTCTGGGATGGAAACTTGGTTTATAATTAAAGCTGGGATGAAACACCATTTATTAAAATAGTTTCAGGACAACTGAACAATGCAATGAACATCAGGACTATCCCTGTAAAACCAGGATTTCTGGTCATCCTATCTAAGAGAGTGGTTGCCAACAACTGGCACACATCTTGGTGGGGGGCCTCAGTTTTACAGCCAGGGACCCAAGGGGAGCAAATGCCCTCTCTCAAGCTCTGCTACTAGATACAGGAGTTGAGAAACATACATATTCATGGCCATGGCCATAGACAGGTAATTCAGTAGCTGGTGCAAGCTGGCTGCAGCACTCAAGGCCAGAGCTGACATGCTGAAGGGTAATTCACAGCATTCCAAAATGACAGGGTTTCACAACATGTACGGCTACTCATGTTAGAGGAAAGCAAATCCCAGTACTAGGGAACATTTCAAGCCCACTTGGTCTTGATAAAGAGCAAGAGGGCTTGAAACGTTGATGGTGTGATTGTGGGGTGCTACTAAAACATTTTAGTAATAAGATGTATTTATAAATGTTCCCTAGTACTAGGATTGCTTTCCTCTAATGCGAGTAGCCATACATGTTGTGATATGCTGTAAGAATTTAAACTATATGGCACTGCGGAAGCTCTGAAGCTGCAAGTTTGGTGATTTGAAAATGACGGGGTGTTAGCATCATGGACTGGGTCTCAAGGAAGTGGAGGACCAAAAAGACAATTCCAGGTATTAAAGGACTAGTTTAGAGAAGGTGGGTGTGAGAAGAGGGTGGGAGAAAGTATCAAGAGGTGAGACTGGCGCCATCACTAGCTGCCTTCTGCAACTGGAACTAGCCACTAACTGGGCAGGTGGAGGTTGACCTCAGGGTCATAGGGTCTATTGCTGTGGGTTCAAGAACAGGGACTACCATAGCAAAGGAGGGTCTGGGGAGGAAATCGAAAGGGTAGGAAAAAGTTAGTAGTGGTGGGGACGCTACTGTGAGGTATGCTAGCAAGATGGGTAGTGTTGAAACACTGGAACTGTGTGGACTGCTTAGATACTTGCTTACTTGGTGCATGGGCTGCAAACGTTACGGCCAAGGTGAACAAGCCTATGTGGGGGGACAAGAAGCAACTGTCACAGCACATTTTGGCACAAAAACTTAGGAAAAGGTAGTCCAGAGGTCTTGTAGCATAAATTTGGTAGCACAATTTTAGGGAACTAGGCAGCAGCATTCCACAAGATGTTTCTGGTGCCATGCACTGGGCTGGTAAGGCAGCATGAGATTTGCCAGGTGAATGCATGGCTAAGGGTTTGGTGCAGGGAGTAAGTGTTTAGGTTTCTTCTGTACTGGAAAGCAATCTGGGATAGGGAAAGCCTCAACACTGTGGTCAGGGATCATCTGAGTTCAGAAAGGGGGCTGCTAGAATACACAATAGATAAATAAGTACAGGGGTCGGTATGGTTAGTTGAAGGAGGACACTCATGACCCAATCATATACATGGAGATAAAAAGGTCATCAGGAAAGAGGGCAAAGGCAGGGAAGGAAAGAAACCCAGTCCTTAGCTGCATTGTGGCAAATGTGTGGAGCACAACTAACAATATGGATGACCTGCAGAGTGACCTTCTTGAAGTGAGTGGTGAAAAGCTGCAGTAGGTCTCATGAAGGCATGGTAGATAAGGTACCGAGCTCTGATGCAAGTGTAGAGGGGTACAAGCTCATTAGATGAAAGACAGAGGGTCAGAGTTGTGGAGGGGCTGCTTCTTATGTCATGGAAATGGTTAAAGCAAAACTGAACCAGTGGTATGGAGGGTTAAGGCACTGAGCACCTTACCTCCTGGCACGTTGGCAACCCGTGTTCAGGAATGAGCATGGGTTGCTGAGGGTCAGGTGGGGAGAAGGGCTGGGACAGGATTGAGCGTCTGTCTGGCTGCTCTCCTCTCCCAGATCAGGGAAGTGTGCTGTCTCGATTCTTGGCTGCCACCAAATGGAGGCCTTGTGGTAGCATATGGGAACTCTGCAAAGCAGGAGAGAGTCAGGGGTTGAGGAGGGAGTTGTGGTCCTGGGATGCATGCACATCTCCATGTGCATACACTGCCCGAGTATGCAATGGTTGCAGGAGGGGATGGAAAAAAAAACAGGAGGAAAAAAAGGTAGGCATGGCAGGAATGCATGACACCCAAACACCGCACCTCCACCCACCACATCACTGGGAGACCCTGTCAGAGATCACTGAACTAAGGCATGTGGGGGAGGGGGGGACAGTCCACTCCTTCCTGAACCCACCATGAGGGGGGAATCCATGGTGGTACTAGCTGACAGGTAAGCCTGGGGAGATGATGGATGGTGGAGGGTGGTGGGGCCAGGGTTGATAGGAGCCAAACCCTGTCATGGCCTCGGAGCATAAACAGATTATGAGGGGAAAAAAAAAAAGATTGCAACAAGTAGAAAGAGGAGGTGAGGAGTATATGCGATATACAGAAGTATAACTAACATCTTCGATGGTGTATTACCAGGAAAAGTCAAGTACAATACACTACCAAAAAATAAGGACATCCTACAATGACACACATCCAGAAGTACGTGCTTGTGATTACAAAATGGAAAAGAGTTCAACTTCTTTCATGCCACATCAGTGAGAGCAAATTTCACCACATAAACAGTGTTATTTTTATTAATGACATACCTACTATCAAAATAAAAAGATAACACAGATAAAAGATACTGAATGAAATGTAAGATGGCTTGGTCATGAGGGTTATCACCTGGGAAAGTCTTTTACCTAGTGCACAGATAGTCAAAGGGGCAAGTAATAAACACAGGCACAAGGCACAGAGCTTTAACTTTCAATAAATGAAAATTACATACCTACCGTAATTAAGATCTTTCCGTGTATCTTCACCATTCATCACAGTTGGTGTGTGGCGGAGGTCATGACCTGATGGTGCTCTTTTTTTTTTTATGTGGTAAAGCCAACACAGCAGCAGGCGCCGCCTCTAGGGCCGACGTACACCCATGGAACTCAGGTTGGCTATTAGTTGCTGTTGGCCACCCTTGCCAGTTCTGAGTCACCATAGAGTAAGAAATAGGGTTGGAGGGTGGGACAAGGAAGTCCAAGGGACAGATAAAGGAAAAGATATAAGAAAACAAAAGGAGGAATAAACAACCAAGAGGACAGACAAGGGAGAGACAGAAGCTAAGGGGACTGGGAGGGGGGTCCCAATCTCTGGAGAAGAGGAAATAGGGAAGAGAAGGAAAGGGAAGGAAGAATTAAGTGGGTGGGGAGAAGACAAAACCAGGGCTTGCGGTCTGGTCCCCAGCTTTTAGATGGAATTACTGCTCAGGAGTGGCTAGAAGCCTGGCAAGGCTGGCAAGATTCAAGGCACATAATTTGACCAAGAGATACTCAGGCAAGAACGACTTCCTAGAGTCGTAGATTAAGGAGAAGAGGGGGACCAGGAGCCAAGGTATGTCCTCTCCCCTATCCAACAAAAAATAAGAAGGGGGGACCCTGCTCTAAAAGAATAACAAAGGATTAGTCCCAAAGGACAAGGGTTAAGGGGAGGAGAGAGGGGGCAGCCACCAACATCCCACCCCAAGAAGGGGGTGGAAGCCATAAGGCGATGAGGAAAGGACCCCCCTCTCCCTCCCCAGTCACAGGGCTGCAAGAAACCCTTTGCATGCTTAAGGGTTTCCCACCCTGGCCAACAGGAAAGAGGGAGGAGGAAAGGAAGAAGGAACAGAGGGAGGGGACCCAGAGACTGAGGCCCCAGGGGATGGTGGTGGATTTGTAATGAATGGTGAAGATACATAGAAAGATCAGAATTATGGTAGGTATGTCATTTTCATCTTATCTGTGTCAGTCTTCACCATTCATCAGAGTTGGGTAAGTTCCGAGCCCCCCCGAAGGGGGCCCGAGACCCTAAGGGACTAAGCCCCTTAGCTTCCAGTGGGGTAGACACTGGGAGGGAGAACCTTCATGGGCCTGGTGAGGCCTGAGAGTGTGGAGAGTTAGACGGGGACTCCTAGAGGGGGAAGGAAGTTGCCCTGACAATTGCCACCTCATTCTGCTGTAGAAAAGATGGGTTCTCCGGGAAGTGGAGGAAATCACCCTACGCCAGGCCAAGGGTGATAATTGGGAAAGACACAACCACACCATCCACCTAGTGCAGATCGCTGTCCCTACGACTATGGAAGCTACCTCGTTGGTGTCGTACAATGCCCTTGCTTGGTGCCTTGCTAGCTCCAGGCCCTGAGCAAAGACTGTGATGGTTTGTCTGGTTACCTCCGTATCAGCAAAGAGGCTAGGTGCTGACCTAGCCTGGACCACAAGAACCTGTCATAGGAAGCATAGTGGGCCTGATGTGCAGCTATGGACAGTAAAATTTGTGCCGAGTAGAAGGTCCTCCTATCCCAGAAGTCAAAATCTGAGCAGTCTTGATCTGGGGGCCGGTCACAGTGAAGGGCGCGAAGCCCATCAAGAGTGTCCAGTTGCGTCAACTGAGACAGAGGGTGAGGCATGCGACATGGAGACTCCAGGGGAGCACAATACCTCTGGCTCAGTTCCCTAGGTGCTGGAACACTGGAGAAGGGACATTGCCAGAAGCGCAGTGATGCCTCCCGGAAGGGAGCAGGCCAGGTGGGCACCACTAGGGTGGCCGCACTGAAATTGTCTAGAAAGGCACGCACCACGTGCTCAGGATTGTCTTGACAGCCAGGGGTGATGCGAAGACCTTCCACCATCCTCATGAGGAAGCACTGATACGCAGCAAGATCAGTGGAGGGGGAGATGTGGACGGATGGCTCCTCTCCCTCCGAAGAGAGGGACGAGGAAGCGGAAGATCTCAGAGATCCAGGGGGCGGCTGCTCAGGGGGAGGGCAGGACACCCGCTCGTTCATCGTCCTAACAGAAGTGGGAAAGGGAGCAGCTGCACCCCTGAACTGCTCCCAGGTCAGAGGCCCCTAGGACCAGAAACACCAGGGAGAGAAGGAGATGGAGACAGAGGAATGGAGGCCAGAGCCACAGAAGAAGTAGAGCCTCTGCCTGGGCAAGAGAGCCTGCCGGATGCTCCCGAAAGAGTTGGAGCTCCGGGAAGCCCAACAGCCGACAGCTGGTTAACCACACTGGAACTGCCTAGACCATGCCCTGAAGAATCCCTCCTGCGAGGTGACCAGGACTGTGAGAGTCCTGAAGGATGGTCCCTGGCGTCAAAAGAGGAGGACCCTCTTGAGGAGAGAGAGAGGAAAGGATGAGGCTCCGCACTGCAGCTCCTCCCCGAACCCAGGTGGGCCTCAGAGAGAGAGAGGCCGCGCACTGAACTCAGGCCCCTTGACCCCTTGGGCTCTGAAAGAGCCCTCTGCCTTGAAAACACCAGCCTAGGCAGCTGGCAACTCTGGGTAGTCCCCAAGGAGACCACCCAGGGTGCAGCAAACTCCCCTTCCGTGGGTGCTGTGGTCAGCCCTAAAGTTGGACTGTCCAGGCACACCACAGGAGGGGTTACCCCAACTGAGGGGGCAGAATATCCCCCAACTCCAGGCTGCACAACAATGGCCACCTGGACCACTGCCTGCTGGTCAGAGCCACTGACCCCAGAATCAAGAACCACTGCCCGCTCCCCAGAGGAAGACTGAGTGTGGGCCATTGAAGCCACCCCAGAGGGGTCAGCAGACTCCAAGGAGTCTGGAAGTCAGTCTGAATCAGACCCGGAATCCTCCTCTGAAGAGGTGGTGACCGAGGTCCAGTACCAGACCACCTGCCGACTCCTGCCCCTTCCTGGGCTAAGAGAAGAGCCAATCTGGGCTGTGGCACCATGGTCAGTGCCGACTTCCTCCTCGGTGCCGCGAATGATGCCTGAGGCAGAGAAAGCACCAACCACAGTGCACAAGCAAGAATCAGCACCAGACACGGTGCCATCCCTTCTCATGGTGCCGCGAATGGCGCTGGAGTTGGCGATGACGACGGCGCCGATCCCTCTCAGCGCTGTGAACGGTGCCGAGATCAGAAACGGCACCACCCATGGCACTGTCACCCACCATGGCGCTGCATACGGTGCCAGAGCTGGAAACAGCGCCATCTCCAGTATCAGCGCCGAGAATGGCACCGAGACCAGAAACAGCCACAAAAGAAGTGGCCATAACTTCCACAGCACTGCTCCCACTGTTGGTGCTGCAAATGGCACAGAGTGCAGAAACGGTGCCGAGAGACAGCCCAGCGCTGACCATGGTGCCGTCTGGGCACTTGGCGCCGCAAGTGACACTGACACCCGAAACGCCACCGGTGGACGGCATCAAGGCCAGTGCTGGCCTGGGCCCGTGGGTCTCAGGATGTGACACCAGGGGTGTTTTTGGCCCTGAAAGGGCAATTGCCGAAGCAGTGCCTCTCGCCCATCCCCCGAAAGGAACGGACTGTGCCTCCTGCACTTCTGAAGGGGGCCCCTGCCACATCTAGGCTCAAAGAGGCGGAAGCCCCCTCCTCCACGCTCCATATAGAACCAGGAGGAGACCCGGAGGAAGAGTCAAGAGACCATGTCTTGGCCTTACAAGTGTGGGCCTGTCCCCCGAAAGTCGGTGGCGCTTGCCTCACTTTCCACACGTAAAAAATTCGACAACTCAGCAGTCCATGGAGAAGCAGGCATCATACGAATCCATGTCATGAAGAGGGCCAAGACAGGTGAGACATCGCTCATGCTGGCCGGAAATGGAGAAATGGTGGCTGCAGGGGCACCGATGCACAGGAGGCTGCCCCGTCTTCGACAATTTCTTGCCCCCCATACCAGACAAGATCTACTGATAAAACAAGCAAAAACAGACCCGACATCACTGAAAATAAGTAAAAAGAAGGGTCTTACCAGTCAGCGGCATCGAGTAGGTGGCGAAACAGAACCAACGGTACTTTTTCGACGTTATAGGCTGATTGGGAACTAGGCCGCAGCTGTGACGCAGTTTTTCCTCAGGAGCTCCACACGAGGTCCAACCTCTATGGCAGGAGACGAAGAACTGGCAAGGGGGCGGTGCCAACAGCAACTAACAGCCAACCTGTGAGCGCCATGTTGTGCGTCGGCCTTGAGGGGCAGCGCCGTTGCTGTGTCCAGCCGCATACCCAACTATGATGAATGGTGAAGACTGACACAGCTAAGATTACTTATTATCATGTCAAAAAAATGTCTGTTGCCGTATTGGTCCTTGTACAATAAGATGCACAAAATAGGCGATTTAATACCTTTTATTGGACCAACAGAATTTTACAGAAAAAGACTTTAAGCTTTCGAACTATGCATAGTCCTTCAGAAAGAATAATGCAGGCATCCTAACAGCTCTGTTTTAAACCCAGAGCTAAAACGTTTTACACATGAATGTGACAGATTAATGACGTAATTAAATAAGAAACGCAACCAGAGATGAGAAAACAACCTTAAAAACTCTAGTTCTGTGTAGGTCAAATGTCACAGATGGACTGGTATACATACGGAGTTCCATAAATTATGTGATCAGTTTTTGAGAAGCAATTAGCTGGGATGCATAGCTAAAAGATAAGGAAAAACTCAACAGAAATGAAGCAATGGGAAGGTCAGATGCCAGAAAATTAATGCTATGCAGAAGTAATGTAGTCTACGTTGAAATCTTACAGAAGACTAGAACAAACGAAACTTCGGTGTGCATGTGTGTGCGTGCGTGTATGTGCGTGTGTGTGTGTGTGTGTGTGTGTGTAATCCCTTGATGGAATTAGAGACACATTACAATTACATTATCAGTGCTGGCACTGGGTAAACCTGTTTCTGTCTGTAATTAGGCGTTCATTTGTCAATATCATTGGTGAATAGTAGCTTGCACTGTATAAATATGTGCTGTCTATAAACCTGTGTTCATTTGGCAATATTATTTGTAAACAATAAAGCTGTAACCTGAAATGAGACCACTGAACACCTAGTAAGTAGGTTGTGCTCCCAGGAAGAAACTTACATGGAGACAAAAAATTGCCTCAAAAATAAATTTATTTGAGCAGCATGCTCTAAAATGAATTATACAATGGCAACTAAAATACCCTGCTCTCATTGGTCAGCTGGCACTATCACCCTGTTGTAAAATTCAGCATCACCAACAGGAACAAGTGCCAGCCAGCCATCTTTCTAAAATCAATCCAACACCAAATGTCAGGGGTGAGAAACTGCAATATTGAATGCCCGCCAAACAGCACATAATGTTTTTTTTTTTTTTTTTTTATCTCATGGCTGCTCCACACTTACCCGCTTGCCGCTCCCACCCAGCCCAATACATTTCAGTCAATTCAAACATGCAGCCGTTGCCGCTCAGAACCCCGGAGAACTTTTTTACCCCGACCCAACCAGCTCAACTCAAACATGCAGCCGCTGTTATTCCGAACCCTCAAAAACACCGCATACTTTCGTTACTGCATCCGAGCAGCAGACAACAGCTAGGGACAATTTTCACCACACCACAAATGTAATTTTCATTGTACCTGCGTCTCCTTTGTATGTCTCTCATCACTACTTTCCGATCTCTCCCACTCCTACTCCGCCCATTCTCCCGGTCTGTCACCTCTCTCCCGCTTCATTCGTGGTCTGTTCTCTACCTGAACTCCTACTGCCGCTTCCAATACTTTAACTTTAAATTTAAAACAAACGTAAAAAGAAGTGGAAACAAATTTCTCTCGACCTCTACAGTTACTGTCTCCTTCCTGAACAGTTGAACCCAGTAATACAGTTCCGGTACACTCTGTTATTGCTTTCAGCACTGACTTGTTACTTAAACTTCTATGCTGTCTCTAAAAAAATAATAATTAGCCCACAACTGTAGTCCTCTTTTAATGCCAAAAAACAAACTCACCCAAACAAACAGCACTTTCTATATATGGTTGCATTAGGATTAATAGGAACTATTTTTGTGGTGGAATGACAAATGTTATAAAAATTATTATAAGTGGAAAAACTCTATTTCTTTTCATTTTTGTTACAAAAAATCAAGGGAACATTGTATAATTGCAATAACCCACTCCAGGGTGTTGGTGATGCTGGTTTACCGCATACAAGGAGGTTTACTCACTCAGCCTGCGTGCCTCGACCAAACTACGCAGGCGGGTAAACCAGCATCACCAACACCCTGTCGTGGTTTATTGCTTAAATCCACAGCCCTACGGATAGGACAAAGCGCTGGGATAAGAGCCGTTTGTTCTTTGGCTGTGGATTTCATTTTAGAGCATGCTGCTCAAATAAATTTATTTTTTATGCAGTTTTCGGTTTCCACGTAAGTTTCTTCCTGGGAGTGCAACTTATTTTTGTCTTTTTGCTGTTTGGGCTAGCCACCCTCATCTGTTGCACCCACCTGATGTATGTTAGCGCAGGAGAGGTTAATTTGAATTTCATCTAGTAAATAGGACTCTGTAGTCTTAATGGTGTCAGTGTACTAACATGTGAATGTAGAAAAACAAAATTTTCTGCTATTACATAACAAAGCAGCATGTTCAAATTTTAAAATCATGCGATCCCACCCACCAGTTAAAAGCAAAAAGTACAGTTACGTAAGAACTTACCGTAACAGTAGATCGTCAAGAAACAGCTCTGGCAGCAGGTTACACCATTAGGACTGAAGCCAGCAGGTGACCCCATGGAAATTTTCTAGCTAGCAGTATCCGGCGTCAGGTATCATACAAAAGGGGTGGTCCCCCAGAATCCCCAGTTCTCCCGCCGGAGACTCCTGGCCGCTAGATGACATCAGAAGTGGAGACTGAGGATCCACCTTCAAGAAGGTATTCAGAGCGGTGTTACAAGCACCTAATCCTAGGTAGTGAGATAACGGGAACAACTCTACCTTCAGAGGGGATGGTGGGAGGGAAACTACCTGCTGCAAGAGCTGTTCTCGAAGATCTACTGTTACAGTAAGTTCTTACTTAAGTGTACTATCTCACTTCGAGCAACAGCTCTTGCAGCAGGTTACACCATTGGGACTGATTCCCAAGCAATACTGGAAAATCCCTTGCAGGTGGGAGGAGGCTAGGTAGAGATCGCAAGCTGGACCGAAGCCTAGGATAGGAGTCCCTGAAGAAGGACTGCTAGAGCAAAACCAGCTCTTCGCCGTGACGCAACATCCAGGCTACAATGCCTGATAAAGGTGTGCACGGTGCTCCAAGTAGCTGCTATGCAGATGGCTGAAGTGGACACGTTCTTCATAGCCGCAAGGAGGTAGCCCCCCCCGCCATGGAATGTCCCTTAACCGAGCCTGGTAGGGGTTTGTTACGTTTCTGGTAACAAAACGTGATACAATGGATAAGCCACCTGGACAGCGATTGTTTAGAAACCGGAGCTCTAAGCATCCTATGGGCGAAGGAGATGAAAAGCTGATAAGATTTACGGTGGTGCTTGGTTCTGGTCAGGTAGTATCTTAGACACCTATGCACATCTGGAGTGTGCAGCAGGGCCTCTCCTCTATTAGAGTATTTAGGAAAATACACTGGCAGGTTGCTGTCCTGATTGAGGGTGAGGGCTGAGACCACCTTAGGTAGAAACTTTGGGTTTGTCTTTAGGGACACCCTGTCCTGGTGAAAAACCAAATAAGGTTCTTTGCACATTAGTGCGTGAAGCTCAGAAATCCTTCTGGCCAAAGTAACAGCAACTAAAAGTAACGTCTTCCATGTCAGGAGACGTAGCTTGCAATCCGCAGCTGGTTCAAAAGGTGGCAGCGTAAGCTGCTCCAGGACAAAGGGTAAATCCCATGGAGGAATAGGATCCTTAATCGGAGGTCTAAGGTGGAGAACGCCTCTCAGGAAGGCTCATATGGTGTCCAACTGAGCTATGGACTGTAGGCCTATAGGAGTATGACAGGCCGAGATGGCACAAAGGTGTACCTTAATTGAGGAGTAGGCCAAGCCTGCCTGGAAAAGAGACAGAAGGTAGTCTAGAACAGAACCTTCCGGACAATTCATCGGGGAAAGCCCTCATGCTTGAGCCCAGAGGCAAAATCTATGCCATTTCATGGCGTATGTGGCATGAGCGTCCGGTTTTCTTGCAGCCACTAGAACTTCTGCTACCCCTTGCGAGACCCCGTAGCGCATGATAGCTATGTCCCTAGGAGACAGGCGTGCAAGTTCAGAGAGCGAAGGTCCGGATGGACCAAAGATCCTGCCTCCTGGGACAATAAGTGACAGCTGATTGGCAGAGGCACCGGAGGTTCCTGAGACAGCTGGTGCAGCAGAGGGAACCAAATCTGTCTGGGCCAAAAGGGCGCGATTAGTATCAGCGTCACCTGCTCTCTACAGAGTTCAAAAGAACCCTCTGGATCAACGGGAAGAGAGGAAATGCATAGAGGAATCTGCCTGTCCAGGAAAGCGACAATGCGTCTCACCAGAAAACACCAGGCCCTGGATCTAGCGAGTAGAAACTGGGCAGTTTTGCATTGGATGGGAACGTGAAAAGATCTAATTCTGGTGTACCCCATTTGTGAAACAGATCCTCTACCACCTTCTAGAGTAGTTCCCATTTGTGGACTCTGGCCTGAGACTGACTCAGACTGTCTGCGATAATGCTGTCCACTCCTGGGACATGTACAGCAACAAGGTTTGCGCCATGTTGCAAAACCCAATCCCACACCCTCATGGCCTCCCTGCAAAGCGCATAGGAATGGGTACCTCGTTTGTTGAGGTAATACATCGCCACAGTATTGTCTGTTTGCAACAGCAGAGTACCTGGTGGAATCTCCGACTGGAACTCTGGACTCTGTCTCCATCCCCCTGGGGAGCTGGAGGATTGCGGGAAAAGGCCAACTGGCAAAGTGCAGACCAGGGGAAAACAGAATCCCCATGGGAACACGAGCAGGGGAAATGGAACTATAGGGAAAGGGTGGAAGGTAGTCCTGCTAAATGCCAGGAGCTTAGGCAATAAAATGCCTGAGCTCCAGGCGATGCTAACTGAGGGAACAGTGGATGTGGCGGTGGTCACTGAGACTTGGGCCACTGCAGGACACGACTGGGACCTGAACCTGGAGGGTTACACTATGTTCAGGAAGGACAGGGGGGAGGGAAGGGTAGGAGGGGTAGCAATGATAGTCAAAAACTACATTGGCATAGGGGGAGTAGAGGAGGCGGAGGGAATCGTGAAGGCGATTTGGGTCACCTTGATAACAAGGGGGGGCAAGAGAGTAAAAATAGGAGTGGTGTATAGACCCCCTGCCCTGGCGAAGGAGCTGGAGGACAGTCTGGTGGGAGACACTGCAGACTGGGCAGAGGAACGGTGGTGGTGTTGGGGGACTTAAACATGCCAGGAACAGACTATGAGACTATGACATCCTCTGTGACCAGGGAACAGAGGTTGTTGGATGTCTTTCAAGACGCTGCTCCTAACTCAGCAGGTGAGGGAACCGACCAGGAGGCGCGGGTACTGGATGGTCCTGGCAGACAGTGACCAGATTGGGGCTGGAGGTAAGGGACCCATTGGCGGGAATGACCATGCTACGGTCTGGTTCTGCCTGGACCTAGGAGGGTAGAAGGCTGCACAAAGACGGAAGTAACCACTCAGGGGTGGATTTAAGGAAATGGGAAGGATCCTTAAGGAGCATTTGGATGGGATTGGGTCAGACATGGACGCTGATAGTAGGTGGGAAATCATCAGGAGAGGGGTGCAGGATGCTACCAGCACCTGTGCAAGAGTAAGACGAAAATGCGGTAGGGCCCAAAACTCCTGCTGGTGGACCAGGGAGGTCCAGGAGGTGGTGCAGGGAAAGCAGCCTATAAGCAATTCAAGTACTCAAGGAGTGAAAGGGATCGAGGGAGTACGAGCTGATGGCTAGAAGGGCCACTAAGGTGGTAAGGCGCTAAGGCAAGGAAGGAGCAGAACCTGGCCAGGGAAATTAGGAGAGGAACAAGGGTTCTTTAGATACATTGGGGAAAACGAAAGGTGAAGGGGCAGATTAGCAGGATTAAATCAGGGAGAGATGGGCACAAGACCCGGGGAGCAGGCTGAGGTACTAAATGAGTACTTCACCTCAGTTTTCACCAAGGAAAATGGGGGTGCTGCATCATACATGAGAGGAGACAGAGATACTGAGGAGGGGGGGACCCTTACCGATCGGCTGGTCTGGGGAGAGAGGGAGGTATCACTAGCAGGAGGGGGGAGGGCTAAGCAGGGAGAAGAGGTACCGGAAGTGGAAATCACAGCAGAGAGAGTGAGGGAAGCCCCAGCCCCTTAAGACAGAGAAAGCACCGGGCCGGATAAATTACATCCCAGAGTGCTGAAGGAACTTATGGATGTCCTGATGAAACCCCTGGCGGAGCTTTTCACCATCTCTGAGGACAGAGTGGGTGCCCCAGGACTGGAAGATGGCGCATATAGTGCCTATCCACAAGGGGGGATCAAGGGAGGTGGCAGGGAACTATAGGCCTGTCAGCCTGACATCGGTGGTGGGCAAGGTGATGGAGGGCATTGTCAAGGAGAGGCTATGGGGGCACCTGGATAAGTCAGGGTGCCTGGACGATAGACAGCATGGATTCATCCCGGGGAAATCGTGTCAGACAAACCTGGTGGTGTTCTATGACTGGGTGACGAGTGCCTTGGACCTGGGTAGACCAGTGGACGTCCTCTTTCTAGACTTCAGCAAGGCATTTGACTCTGTTCCTCACGTGGGCCTGTTGAATAAGCTGGGAGAAATGGGGGTTGGGAACCAGATGATCAGATGGATAGGCAATTGGCTCCAGGACCGAACCCAGAGGGTCGTAGTTGGTGGGATAGTCTCATCCCCAAGGAGGGTCATTAGTGGGTCCCACAGGATCAGTCCTGGGCCCCTTCTGTTCAACGCCTACGCCTCTGACATAAGGACAGGAATCAGGAGTGAGATGAGTCTCTTTATGGATGACTCAAACTGGGGCGCTGGTGGAGGGAGGAGGGAGGGTGGCCCTACAGGGGGACCTGGAGGCTCTGGAAAGATGGTCTAGAAAGTGGAAGCTGAGGTTCAATGCAGGGAAATGCAAGGTACTCCACCTGGGGGCCAGAAACCCGGCCAAGTGTACACCCTGGGGCATGCTACAAGTCTCGATGGCTGAGAGGGACCTGGGGGTGGTGGTGGATGTCAAGATGAACAACTCTGAGACTTGTAGGAGGGCAGCAGCCAAGGCCAACAGGATGCTGGGATGCATCGCTAGGGGATCACCTCCAGAAGGAGGGAAGTGATACTCCTCTGTATAACTGCTTGGTGAGGCCACACCTTGAGTACGTGCAGTTTTGGAGGCCACACTTAAAGAGGAACATTAACCTCCTGGAGAGGGTCCAGAGGAGGAGCAACCAAAATGATTTGGGGCTTGGGGACAGGACCTATGAGGAGAGGCTCAAGAGCTAAATATGTACACATTGGAAGAGAGAAGGGACCGATGGGACATGATAGAGGTCTTCAGGTACATGAAGAGGGTAAATAGGGAGGAACAGTCAGGGTGCTTCAAGGAAGGAGGAGGGGCCACTAGAGGGCATGGGTGGAAGCTGGAGGGGGAAGATTCAGGGGAGAAAGGAGGAGGTGCTATTCACTGAGAGGGTGGTGGAGCCATGGAATGCGCTGCCTAGGGGCTGGTGGAGGCAGAGACAGTGGAGGGGTTCAAGAGGGGTGGGACAGGTACAGGGAAGGTTCTGGAAGCAAAATCCAATGCAGCAAGAATATCCGGAACTGGAAAGGGAGAAGCCAGAGAAGGCGAGGGGGGCAGCAAGGTCAGCAACCAGGGTGGGGGCTGACCAAATGAGCAGACACGAAAGACCGTTAGGCCTATTCTGCTGGCATTTTAGTATGTTAGTAAGGCCTGCAAGACATAAAGGACTGCTCTCATCTCCAGAATATTTATGCGGAGGTGAGCTTCCTGGGACGTCCACGAGCCCTGAGACCTGACCCCATCGAGGTGTGCTCCCCAACCGAACCCTGAAGCATCCGTGGAGAGTGTCACAATCGGAGACAGCACGATGAAGGCGACCCCCACCAATAGGTGTTGTGGTTCATGCTACCATTGCCAATCCTGGATGACGGCATTCGTGATCCGAATTGGCAGCTGCAGATAGTCTTGCTTCTGATCCCATTGTACCCGTAACATCCACTGGGTCACCCACATGTGGAGATGGGCTAGAGGGACTGTCGCAATGGCCGTAGCCATGTGTCTGAGCAGGCAAAGGATCAGGCTTGCTGGAACCGTCTTCTTTGCCAAGATGTCCCTTATGAGAGACCTGATGTGTTCCACTCTGTCCTGGGGCAAAAAAGCTTTCCCCTGGACGGTGTCCAGGACTGCATCTATGAACTGTAGTCTCTGCGATGGAACCAGATGTGACTTCTTGTGATTGATGATGATGCCCAACGACCTGAAGAGGGAACGAGTACAGTGGATCACGGATATCAGATCCTCCCAAGAGGGGGCCATGAGGAGCCTGTCATCCAGGTATGGGAACACGCAGTGGCCTTGTCTCCTGAGAGCCACTGCTACGACTGCCATGCACTTCGTAAATACCCGAGGTGCCAAGGACAGTCTGAAGGGGAGGGCTCGGAACCGATAATGGCGACCTAGAAACTTGAAGCGCAAGAATTTCTTGTGTGCTCGAGTTATAGATATGTGCAGATAAGCATTCTGCATATCCAGAGATGCTAAGAAGGCGCCCTGCTTGAGCATGGGAATCAAACTGTGAAGGGTCACCATGCAGAAGCATTTGTAAAGGACCGAAACATTGAGGTCACTGAGGTCCAGAATCGGACGGAGGTCCCCTGTCTTTTTGGGTACTAGAAAGAAATGGGAATAGTAACCTGCACCTCTCTGGTTTCACGGTACGTGCTCTATAACTTCCTTTCCCAGAAGTGCAAGCACTTCCTGCTGTATGAGCAGTGCGTGCTGACCCGAATAACAGGAAAGCAGGGGAGGTCTTGACAGTGGGTGGTCGAGGAATTCGATAGAGTGTCCTCTCTTGATCAGTTGGAGGACCCACTGGCCGGCGGTTATCGTCTGTCATCCCGAAAGGTGGTGAGCAATGAGACTCCTGACCTTTTCTTCCCGTTGATTCAGAGGAGAGGTGGGGGCTGGGAAGGAGTCATGCTGTGGCTGCATTACCCCCCGCAGGCTGGGTCGGTTTGGTATATCTCTGACCTTGGCCTGGGGAAGACTTATGCTGGGCCTTACGGTTGAAGTTGCCCCTTGGCTGCTGGCCAGAACGTGGCTGCTGCCGTTGTTGTCGGCCGTGAAAACAATTCTGGTTCCTATGAAAGGAACCAGATTTGGGTCTGTACATGGCCTGTACAGTCCTTACTGCCTTCCCGGTGTCCTGTAATTTGGTGATCACCTTTTCAGAGTCTTCACCAAATAGAACTTCACCGCTATAGGGAATGTCCAGGATGTTTTTCTGGATGTCCGGGGTAAATCCGGAGACGCAAAGCCATGAGTGTCTCCAGAGACAGAAGCCTGAGGCTGCTCCCCTTGCTGTGGAGTCCGCTGAATCGCTGGTGGCTCTCAAAACTTGGGTCCCCACGTCTGACCCAGTGTGAAGGAGGTTCAGAAGTTCCTCCTTCTGCTCGCCATCCGGAAGTGCTTTCACTAGGTCTTGACCCTGTTCCCATAGGGCATTCTGAAACTGAACCATGTGTGTCAGATAGTTCAGTGACCTAATGGAGCATGTAGCAGCCGCATACATGCACCTACCTAGTGAGTCCAAGTGCTTAGACTCCTGGTCCGGAGGCTGTGTACTCAAATGTTGTGACCATTGAGATCTATCATGGGAGGCCGTAATGACCAGGGAATCAGCTAGGGGTTGTTGCACCACGCATGGGCCCTCTGCACGGGCCCTATACAGGAGGTCAGCCTTCTCGGCACTGCTGGGTGCAGTGCGACATTTCTACATCCCAGTGATGTCCGTGGAAGGTTCCACCAAGGGTGGCACCACCACAGGCTTAGGTCCTTCTGTCAAGATAACGAAGCTAGGCGCTGTCGTTTGGGGTCTAGGTCTTCCGTTTCCCATCCCATGTTCTCCTGGATGTGCCTCATGATTTTGGAAAAAGAGGGATCATCTGTAGGTGACCTGGGGAGGTCTCGTGGGTCAGGTGATGGGATGCTGATTGGAGAAGGAGACCTGGAGGTATCTGCGGTGTCAGGTCTAGAATCATCCCCCTGCAGAGTGGACCGTCTACGTCTGGGTCGCTTGGGACTAGGGGACTCTGAGGGAGATCTTGAAGGTGGCCTTCACCTTTCTTTGGATCTACCCATAGGAGGTGGAGTAGGCTCCTTGGGGGCTGGTGGTCTTCCTACTGACCCCTGTGGTGGAGGTGGGGGAGTAGGAGGGGGAGGAGTAGGAGGAAGAGGTTTCACTGGGATCACGTCTTTCTTGATTGTGTCCCAACAAAAAGTAAAGAGATCTTTAACCTCCTGAATATTCATACCGTACGACGGTCCTGGCATCGGGGTTGGTCTGTCGCCGGTATCGGGCGTCGGGTCCAAGGGTGTCACTGGATCAGGGCGAAGGCTCCCGTGGAAGCCCGGTGTCCTCGCTGTCACCTGCCTGGTCATCAGGCATCGTTGGATCCTCCTCCATAGAGTCTCGGCGACTGGTATCCACCGGTGACGGACAGGCAGTTATCGTCTCCTGAGAACGTCTGTCCGATGTCGGGTGTTTGGCCGACGTCTGGTCCAATGGGCGCTTAATCGGCGAAGGGTCAGCAGCCCGTCTCGAGTCCGTCATCCGCTTAAGGGACGTCAGGTCCTTCATCTTCCTGGGAGGGGGGTCTGGTCCCCTAGGAGGCTGGGAGGCCGATCTGGCATTGGGGTCCCAGCGTCTATCCGAGGAAGCCTGAGTGGTTTTAAAAGAGGACTTGGACCGGTGATGGTCAGAAGACTTCGCGGAAGCCCGGGAGGGTGCTGATGAGGGGTCCGAGGCCCTGGAAGTCTTAATTGGATGCAGAGAAGCCGAAGAACCACCTGAAGACTTAACTTTCAAGGGAAGGGGCTGAGAGCGAGCCCTGGAGGGAGAGGTCTGAGCGCGTGGAGTCGGAGCTGGTGCGCGAGTCCAAGGCCCGGCTCGGGGATCTGGACCTGGCCTTCTCCCAGTGCTTGTCCCGGTGTTTATGGGACTTAGAGGTACACTCACCTCTGGAGGCAGGGTCTTTATCCATGATCTTTAACTTTTCTTCCAAGATGAACCCCTGAAGTGCCTTCTGGCAGCGGATCCGGGTGCGACTTTTGAACCGCTGGCAAAAGAAGCAGGCCTTGGTGTCGTGTTCCGGGCCTAAGCACCACAGGCAGGATGAATGCAGATCCTTAAAAGGTATCTGTTTGCTGCAGGCACACTTAGAGGGATGTCCTTCTGAGGAAGGAGTTGGAGATGGCGACATTTATTTATTCAAAGCTGGAAGTTTTAGGCGTTGTTCGCTGGAGCAGGACCGTGAGGCCAATGCTGGCGAGTCGATGGCAGGAAAAGAACTGGGAATTCTGGGGGACCACCCCCTTCTGTATGATGCCTGACATCAGGGGCGGGGCCGACGTCGGGGGCAGTTCCCGCTGGATACTGCTAGCGAGAAAATTTCCGTGGGGTCCTGGCATCTGCCGGCTTCAGTCCTAATGGTGTAACCTGCTGCAAGAGCTGTTTCTCGAAGTAAGATCCATACATACAAAATCATGTAGACTAGGTAGAACCATTCTCTATCCAAGTATAGTAGAAACAGGTGAAAACAAATATCTGTCCATGTATTATACAAAAAAAAGATTTTCAAACGATGAAATGTGTCAGGAAGCTTATGTCTTTATTCCTCCCATCTTCCACCAAATTCAAAAGTAAATGAGCCTAACCTCACATGCTCACCTATGTAGTCAATTTTTGAAATGTCCTTTGAGAATCAGGACAGAGAGGTCGGAAATAGAACGATCGCTCTGAGGGAACTGTTCTCCCACTGTTTTTTCAATCTTTTTCATTTTAATATCATGTCTGTGTGAGTTCATACATGTCCGAAGAGGTTGTCCAGTTTCCCCACATAACCTGTACGTGGACATTTCCTGCATTGGATGTAATAAACAACATTCTGAGAAGCACATGTGTAATTACCCTGTATCATGAATTGTCTGTTCTGGGGTGTGTTGATAAAATTTGAAGTCCACATGTGCTCACATGTCTTACATCTAGGACTACTACAAGGTCTCATGTCACCCAGTTCTCTTTTGTTTTGGTCAGATGTAAGCAAGGGTCCAGATAATTTTAGGACTGTGAAGTATTTACTGCTAGCTGCTTTCACCTGGTAGTATTTTCATCTACATGGTAGTAATACTATGCATTGACCTCTCTCAGATCCCCATCTCTAAAAAGGTCACAGTAACACTGGGTGTCTGCAACCACTGATCCTCCTTCTCTGATACCAGTGAGGAGTCTTGAGATACCTTCCCACTGCTGTGTAGTACGGGGACCCTGTTTTTAACATTTTATGTTGCAACTGCCCTTCTTTCCATCCAGTGCATAACTCTTCAGTCTCCTGCATGTATGCAACTAATACCTATATAGTGTATGGTGGAACGTCGTTGTGGATGGAAATCCATCCCTTCAACAACGTTGTTATGCTGCACTAGCTACGTCATCATAGCTGTTGTGCTGCACTAGCTACATAGCTAATGCAGCATAACACTGCTACTGTGCCGTCCTGCTGGAAATCAGCACATATCCTCCCTCTATTTAAATCTGGTGACCCATGCGATGTAAACAACTATAGGCCTATCTCCATATTGCCTATCCTTTCTAAAGTTCTCGAAAAACTGATCCATATTTAGTTAAAATCTCACTTGAAACCTTTCTCTCATTAACCCAGCTCAATCTGGCTCGGCTAATCATAGCACAATCGCTGCACTAGCAAAAGTAACCAATGATTGGATCTCTGCTATAGATGCTAAGAAGGTAACTGGTGCAGTCTTTTGGACCTCAGCAAAGCTTTTGATACTGTTGATCACAAACTATTAGTCAATTGCCTTGCAAAGTTGGGTGCCATATACCATACCACCCAGTGGTTCTCTAGCTACCTAACTGGAAGATTCCAAAAGTAAAGGCGGAAGGCTTTTTTTCTGCTGCCTTGCCACTTGCAAGAGGAGTCCCCCAAGGATCCATCTTAGGCCCTATCTTGTTTTCTCTGTACATTAATGACTTAGATGCTAACATATCTATGTCCAATCTGCACTTTTTTGCAGAGGATACTGTGTTGTATACTTCTGGCTCATCGTTATCTGAAGTCAAGGGAGTGACTTCACACAACTTGAGCATAATCTAATAAAGGCAAAGCTTCTGCTCAATGCTAAGAAGACTAAAGCGATGATATTCTCTTGCAGTGCTGTCACAGGCCCCCCCAATACCCTTGCCCAAGACTTCATTGTCACCACGCTAAACGAGCCTCTGGAAGTCGTAACCAAATTTAAATATCTAGGTATCTGGATCGACAATAAATTATCTTTCAGTGACCACGTCAAAGATGTCTCTAGAAGGTTAAAAGCAAGGTTAGGTTTCTTCTACAGAAATAGGCTCCTTTTCCCCCTTGAAACTCGAAACAAGCTTGTACAGGCCACTTTTCTCCCTACTGACTGTGGCGATGTAATCTATTCCCCACCTCTTGCAAATCTAAGTAAACTGGACATCCTTTATCACAGTGCTGCTACGTTCATTACAACACCCTTACCGCTCACACCACTGTGACTTATATGCAGCTATTGGTTGGACATCCTTACTACTAGACGCCTGCTCCATGCTGGGCTATGGACTCTTAAACTGCTCCTGCAGAAATTGCCAAGCTATCTCTCTTCCTTATTAGTATCTCACATAGTGCATACATGTTAAGAAAATCTGACTTTATTATGCTTGACATACCAAGGACGAGACTTCCTTTGTAAACGTATATTGCATATGCCCTTCCTCCATTTGGAACCAATTACAAACCGCATTGAAACTAACTAGCACAGTTTCAATAAACTTCTACAAATCGCTAAGTTCAGCCAAAATAAAAGACACCTGTAACTGTCATTAAGTCTCTTCCTTCCCTATGTGTGCCATATTTATCCACTGGTAAGGTGTAATTGATTTGTCATATTAACTGCTTTCCCTTCCCCTTCTACTCCTGGCTTTATTTGCTTACGCTCCACTGCCACTCTATCAAATCACTCCTCCCCCCCATATCAGTTGTAGACTGTTGTTTGTTCTAGCTGCCAAAATACTGTATATGTATTGCACATACCAGTCATCATGTTTCATTTATCAGTATGCAACCTGTAAGTCGCTTCCCTGTCTCATATCAATGTTTACCACCTGCGGTCACCCTATGTGGTACCCTTGTATGTATATCCAGCCTGTATCATGTAACGTGCATTTCATGTACATACTGTTATTACCTATCTGTGTTTGTACTTTAAGTGTTTATGTCACAGGACCTCCTTGTGAATGAGCTTGCTCAATGGAGTTTTCCTGCAATAAACTTGAACTTGAACACTGAGAAGGTGGGTGCGCATGCTCGACCAGAGATCCTCTGTGAACGGCTGCGGCAGTGAAACAGGCAAGAGGAGGTGAAAACCACCACAAAAATCAGCAGGAAAGTAAGGGCAGTCGTTGTATGAGTTCCATACACTATAAAAGACTGTGTATGATCACTCATACACAATCAAGGGTATTTTTCAGCTCTCAAGGTTTCCATGGTAACGAGACCTATCGAGCTGTGCTCTCGAGGTCTTTAGTTACCATGGAAACCTCTCGAGTGAAAAATATCCTTGTTGTGTATGAGCGATCATACACAATCCTCTATATAGTGTATAGTGGAGTGTTGTTCTGTATAGAATTCCATCCCTTTCAAAATGCTGTTCTACCACAGTTCCAATGTCATGGAATGCTGTTCTACCCTACTGTGGTAGAACAGCATTCTAGAACCTCTAGAGACTGCATGAGTCAGTTTCATTTTGAAAGCAAAAGAACTCATAAAACATACTTTTCACACAGTACTATACACTATAAAAAATACAGGATGAGCAACTCTATGCACAACCACCTTGGGATTCTGATTGCCATGGACCTCTCGAGCTTCGCTCTCGAGGTCAGAGGGGATCAGAATCCCTCAGTGGCAGAACACACAGGTTCTGCATAGTTGCCCATCCAGTATTCTCTATGTTGTTTTCTGACCCCACCTCTACTGTTGACAGTCTGTTAGTATATGGATCCACAGCTAGTAGCATATATGTACCAACATACAGTAAATATACAGGGTGGGAAAAAAATTCTTAAAATCAGAAAGTGGGAGTAAGTCATGCAAAAAATGGTAGTAAAATACTCATTTCCTTTCCTTATCTGTTCCTCTGGATGTAAGGTTGCTCCTGACAATCAGGTTTGATAAAAAATTAGAGGGTTGCTTACAGGAAGCTGTGGTTTGCAGGGCTCCACCCTGCAAACCTCCCTCCAGTTTAGACATAGTCAGAAAAGAGCTTTTTGCGAGGAAAATGGATTAATTTAGTTTTAAAGTCCGACACCTGAGCGCTGTGGACGCTTAGAGGCTCCATTTACTGTGACAGGCGGCGCCTGCACTGTGCTTGCACTGAAGCACATGATGCAGCCACACCTTTACAGTAAATGGAGCTCCTAAGCCGCCCTACAGTGCTTCCAGGTAGCGGACTTTTAAAAACTAAATTAAACCACTTTCTCACGGCAGAAAAAAGCTGCTTTTTCGACTATGTCTAAACTGGAGGGTAAGGTTTGCAGTGGCAGGGAGCCCCTGCAAACCACAGCTTTCCTTTAAAAGACAGCAGAGTTAGTTCTTAGAAAACACATTTCAAGGTGTCATCTTCACTAAATATTGGTTGGAGGTCCTTAATAATTTTATGAAGTGGCTCCAGATCTGGGTTACATATGACAACCATCTAGGTTATATGTGAAAACGATCTGGGTTATATGTGACAACCATCTGCGTTATATGTGACAACCATCGGCTTGCTCAGTGGCTTGACTCTCTCTGAGTGCACTTGTTTTCAAAAGTAACTGATTGATACATGTATTATTGCATGTATTTATATTTTGTAGGTGTTTACGTATTGTAGTGTTTTATTATTAAGTATGTCCTGTTTGACAAAATGCTTTATATGTTAACTTGTCACTTGTGAAAACAGGCTTTTAGCTCATCTTGCTAACAAGTATGAAAAATAAAAAAATGGAATAAAATGAAACCAAGGGTATCCAGTTGGTGGTAGTCTTTTCTTTACACTGTAGTAGTTGTTCCCTTGGTATCTGCATAGCGTGTTCCACTGCCCTGTCAATTTCTCTAGAGAAATGCCCCTGCCCAATAAATGTTTTTTTAGTGTGGCAAGGTGTTTGTCTCTGTCCTCCTCACTCGAACAGATACAGTGGTATCGAAGTGCTTGACTGTACATAAGAGATATTTTTATGTGCTTAGGGTGATTGCTGTCTCTGTGTAAGTATCTTTGCCTGTTTCCTGTAAATACATGTCTGCAAGGTTCCGACTTTGATGCTAACTGTGGTGTCCAAGAAATTCACACTAGTGTCAAGAGTGCTCCAGGGGAAATTTGATGGATGGGTAGAGGTTGTTACGTTCCAGATTAAATTCTTTAAGTGCACAGGTTATCCTCTGTCCAACCTATAAATAAATCATCAATATAATAGAAATAAGCAAGTGGTTTGTGTGTGCACTGTTTCAGGAAATCCTCCTCCAAATACTTTCAAAGGGACTCACATTCTGACCAACAAGACAACTTGACAAAACACAATTTTGAGGAGAATTAGAAGAATACTTCCGTAGACTGAGACCTAAGGAACTTTCTCATAACAAGGAAGACACCCCAGACATCAGCAGTTCCCTGGAGAAGAAAAAGAAGTAATCAGATTTTAGCCCCCCCCCCCCTTCCCCCAAGTGGGCATAACATTAAACTGGACTCTTACATTCAGTGTTTTCACCACAGAGTCAATTACCAGATCCCGAACAAGCAAGAAGAGATCTGCTATAACCTCTCCCCATTAGAAAGGAGAGAAAAACAATAACTGAAATCTAACCATAACATTGTTATAAAAAAGCTGATAAAGGTGCGGCTGCAGTGCTCTTAAACAGTGAGGATTATGTCAGTGAAGCTGACAATTAACAGATCACATCTACTACAGAGAACTGGCCAGTGAACCGAATGCACAATACACCACAGAACCATGGGACATAAATAATTTCCTAAGCATGTCCAAGACAGAGTAACTGATCTCATCTCTGATTAACCTAGGCCATGGACATTCTACATGTTGCACAAGATCCATAAACCTGGGAATCCAGGGAGACCTATAATATCTGGGACTGGTACCCTGACAGGGGGGATCTTGGCATTATACTAACCATTTTAAAACCACTTGTCACAGAAAGGGACAGCAATATTCAGGACACTACACATTTCTTGCATAAACTGCCTGGTTTTAGGGACCTACCACCTCATACTTTATTAGCCACAATGGATGTATCCTCCCTCTACACTAATATGTCACACACTGATGGCATTTTGGCCTGTATTAAATACCTATAAGATGAAGGACAGCACCACAACATCCATCCAAAATTCACTGACCTACAACTTCAGTTTTAATGGCAAACATTATGTTGATACTATGGGAACAGCAACTGGAACCAGGATGGCTCCACAGTATGCCAACCTTTTCATGGCAATTTGGAGGAGGACTTCCTGAAACAATGCACAAACAAATCACTGGTTTATTTCCATTATATTGATGATTTATTTATAATTTGGACACGGGTACACAGAAACATTGAAGCTGACGGCAGATAAGGAACGCAAGGCCCATCCAGTCTGACCATTTTTTCTACCTTATGAATGTGCCATAGGTCTTTACTCTGTCAATGACAGATAAGCTGCACCATTCCCAACAAGACAATGCCTGTTTGGGTAGGTCGGTGGGGGGAGGGGGCAGGCTGCAAACTGCCCGAGTTAAACATGCTGTTTTGTTATGAAATTCCCCAAGTTAAGCTTCTTGAAAGTGATGGGCTCATAACTATCAAAGTCAGAACATCAACACAAGTGAGACAGGAGGAGAAATATTGAGTTAGATTTGCAAATGTTCCATACCATAACAGTAATGTACATAAATGTACCTGTGCATTTAAAGAATTTCATCAGGAAACAGCAGTTACGTAAGAACTTACCGTAACAGTAGATCTTCGAGGGAATCTCAGTCGTCAGGTAACACCGTAGGAACTTCACCATCTGTGAAGGGGAATCCACATGGAAGATTTTCAGTAGTACAACCGGGGCCGCCCACGCCGTCGACATCAGCCAATGTCATCAACCCTATAGAGGCGTGAGTGGCCTCGCTCCCTTCTCAGTTCTTTCCACCACAGACTAAGGCAGCAAAGCTCATGTCATGGGGGACCGAGGAGATATCAGGCAGCTAGTTCCTAGACAGGAGCCCCAAGAAGGGGGATGGTGGGAAAGAAAGCATAACTGATGACTGAAATGCCCTCGAAGATCTACTGTTATGGTAAGTTCTTACATAACTGCTCTCTCTTCTTTGGGGGTATCTCAGTCATCAGGTAACACCATAGGAACGAGTCCCAAGCATTTACAGGTGCAAACAGACAGTCTGGGAGGAGGGCTCACTATAAACGTAAGACAGGAGACCCTGCAGCACAGCCCTACCAAATCCTGCATGGGCTCTAGAGGCAATGTCCAGACTGTAGTGCTTGGTAAAGGTGTGAATGGTACTCCAGATGGTAGCCACATAGATGTCAGAAGCTGAGATCCCTTGGAAACAAGTCACAGAAGTAGCCATGCCCCTTTCCTTGTGCAATGAGCTTTGACAGCACCAGGGAATTCTTTGCCATACTTACTGTAGCAGAACACAATGCAATTTACCAACCATTTGCATAAACACTGTTTAGAAACTGAAATGCCCTCTCAACCTGGGGCAAATGAAACAAACAACTGCTTCGACTTCCTAGACTCCTTGGTCCGAAGCAGGTAGTACTTCAAACTTCTGTGCACATCTAACGTATGGAGCAGTGCTTCCCCAGGATTGGCACACTCAGTAAAATAAACAGGAAGGTGGATAGACTGGTTGAGTGTGAACTCTGAGACCATCTTAGAGCGAAACTTAGGATTTGTGCACAAAGACACCCTGTCTTTGTGAAAAATCAAATGTCTCCTCACACTAGAGGGCCTGAAGCTCTGAAATTCTTCAAGCAGAAGTAATGGCAACTAAACATAATGCTTTCTAAGAGAGAAAACACAACTCGCAAGTGCGATCGGCTCGAAAGGAGACAGGGTCAACTTCTCCACAACAAAATTTGAATTGTAAGCCGGGCCAGGAGAACGGATTGGAGGTTTCAGATGCATGATGCCCCTTAGAAAGGTATAGAAGACGTCCAGCTGAGCAATCGTGTGGTCACCCACGGGCTCATGAAATGCAGAAACAGCCGTAAGGTGCACCTTGAGGGAGGAGTACTAGAGATCTGAGTCAGATAGAGATCAGGTAGTCCAGGATACAGTTCACAGAGCAGATGATAGGATCTTAGCTATGGTTGACAGCCTAGATGGCAAACCGCTTCCACTTCATGGCATACGTAGCTCGAGTGGAAGGCTTCCGGGCAGCCACTAGGACATCCGTCACTCTGTTAGAGACCCCAAACCTGGTGATAGCGATGTCCTCAGGAGCCAGGTATGCAGATGGAGGGATCTGAGGTTGGGATGGACCAGGGTCCCCTGAGCCTGGATCAGCAGACTCCTGCAAAGAGGGAGAGGGACCGGAGGTTCCTCTGCTATCTCCGGTCCCTCTGCTACCTGCTGAGGCAGAGGGAACCAAATCTGTTGTGGACAGAATGGGACTACCAGGACCAACCTGGCCCCCTCCATTTCCAACCCTCTGAATTAGAGGAAACGGAGGGAATGCGTAAAGAAACCTCCTGCTTCAGGAGAGAGACAATGCGTCTCACCAGAAAACTCCAGGCCCTGGATCTAGCGAGCAGAAATTGGGCAGTTTTGCACTGAGTGGGGATGTAAAAAGGTCCAACTCTGGAAAACACCATCTGTCGAGCAGCACTTCTACGATGGACAAGAGAAGCTCCCATTCATGCATGCTGGACTGAGACCTGCTGAAGCTGTCCAGCAGAGTGTTTAGCATGCCTGGCACGTGGACTGCAGAGAGTGTCAGACTGTGATCCAACGCCCAGTTCCACATTCTCATGGCCTCCCTGCAAATGGGGTACAAATGAGTCCCCCCTGCTTGTTGATGTAGTAAACTACTTTTAGGTTGTCCAACTGCACCAGCAGCTGGCCTGGGGTGAGGTGCTTCTGAAAAGCCTGCATGGTGTAAAGCACTGCCCTCATCTCTAGGACACTGATATGCTGGGAGGTTTCTCACTGAGACCAAGAGCCCTGGGTCTGGAAGGGACCCAGTTATGCTCCCCAGCCCAGACCTGAACCATCCGTGGTTTGAATCTGTTGCGGGGAGGAGATCTGGAAGGGGACGCTTTGAAGCAGATTCAAGGCGTCCATCCACCACTGCAGCACCTTGCGTACTGGGGGAAGAGACCAGGACTGGTTGCTCTAACTCTTCCGTGAGCTGGTCCCACTGTACCCGGACAGTACACTGGAGGATGTGCTTATGGAGTCTGGATAGTGGAACAGTGGGTATGGCAGCTGCCATCAGGCCTGGAAATCTGATGTATACCCTGGCAGAAATGTAGCAACTTTGGACGACTTCCTGAGCTTGAGCTATGAGGCACTCTGCTTTGTTTTGGGGGAGGAAGGCCTTCCCTGTGCCGAGTCCAGAACCGCCCATATATACAGCAATCTTTGGGATGGTACCAGAACCGACTTGGGCAGACTGACAGTGATGCCCAGGGACTGGAAGAGCTGAAGAGTTCACTCCAGAGTCAGCAAAAGCTGTTCCCTGGATGGGGCCGTTAGGATGCAGTCATCCAGATAAGGGAAAACACACAGTCCCTCCCTCCTGAGAGCTGCTGCAACCACTGCTAAGCACATTGTAAAGACTCGCAGTGCAGAGGACAATCCAAAAGGCAGCACTTTGAACTTATAATGCTCACCCTGAAAGGCAAAACAGAGAAACCTCCTGTGAGGAGGAAAGACTGAGATGTGCAGGTAGGCATCCTGCACGTCCAGTGAGCAACGTCGGTCCCTTGTTTTGAGAAGGGGCATCAGGCCTGGCAAAGGTACCATCTGGAACTTTTTGTACCAGACATACAGATTGAAGTCCTTCAGATCCAGGATAGGCCTCAGGTCGCTGGTCTTTCTGCTCAGGTCGCTGGTCTTTCTGGGGATCAGGAACAACCTGAAGTAAAACTCCTTGTTTCTCTGGCACCTGGTCACTGGCTTGATGGTCTGCTTGCACAGAAGGGAATGTACTTCCTCCTGGAGAACAGACAAGTGAGCTGGGGAATAAGAGGAGGGTGGGGGTGGGGTTTCTGGAGGCTACTCGATGAGTTCCAAGGTGTATCCCCTTTCTATGATCTGCAGAATCCATTCATCTGAAGTTATGGTTCTCCACTGAATCAGATGGAGGGAGAACTGACCTCCAACCACTGCCTCCTGGTCTGGGAACAGAGATGGGGAGGGGGGTCTGGCAAGGAGTCAAGCAGAGGTAGAGCCAGCTACAGGGCTGTTCCCTCACTTCTGGGATGCTTGGCCACCACTCCGGCACTGGAGGAGGTGGTCAAGGCAGCCTGGGCTCTGTGTTTTCCTTGGGGCCAGGGAGCAGTCCCAGGCCTATTGTTTGTTTTGTGAAAAGGAGTGCGTCCTCTACTGTAGAGGGAGTGGACAGACTTGAGGGCTCTGCTTGAGGCTTGCAGATCAATAATGATGTCCTGGACATCAGGGCCAAACAGCTTGGTGCCACTGAAGGGGACATTAAGCACTTTTTGCAGCACATTACCCGCAAAGCCAGACACTCCAAGCCAGGAGTGCCTAAGTAGACATATGCCCGTGGCAGCTGCCCTGGCAGTGGTGTCAGCCACGTCATACATAGCTGTGAGGAGATGCTTACTAACATCCTCAGCCGCTTGAAGGCACTGAAGCAGTTCCTGCTTCTGAGTGCCCTCTGGGAGGGTCTTGGCGGCAGCTTTGCCCTTCTTCCAATTGGCATTCTGGTACTTTACCATGTGTGACAGATAGTTTGCAATCCAGTAGAGGAGGAATATACCCTTTTACCCCAGAGGCCGATGCTGTGATACTCTTTATCTGGGGGAAGGGAATAAAGGTGCTTGGGCACCTTAGACCTATTATAAGCTGCCTTGATGACCACTGAGTCTGTCTCAGGATAGGCAATATAACAGGGGAAACCATGAGGAGCATGATAAGGTTTGTCCACCCTGTGAGGCATAGCTGGCACCATGTCTGGTCTGTGACATGCTGCCAAGGCTGCATTCCTCAAGGCTGGTAAGATTGGAGGAATGATCTTTGGGGGAGATTCTGGAATCAAGTCCATCAAATCTTGCCTGGAGGCATCCTCTTCCTCAGTGTGGAAGCCCATGGTTGAGGAGAGCTGCTTCATCACAGTGAAAAATGTGGGGTCCTCAGGAGGAGATCTAGGTGTGTGTGCTTCACCGAATCCTCGCTGACAGAGGAAGCAGTGGACCTGTCAGAGACAAGGATTTCAGTATAGCTGACAGGGTTGGCAGTATAGCCTAGAGGTTGGAGTAATGAGCTGTGAACAAGCTTGGTACATCCAGCAGACCAGACCTGGGTTTGATTCTCACAACCTCCATTTGCATACTGTGTGATTCTGAGCAAGCCACTTACCTGGCCAGTGCTCCCAGGTCGCCCCTGAAAACAGGAACTTGTGCCTAGTAGGCCTTACCCGGTTACCAAAGACTAAAATAAAATAAATAAATTCCTTCCTCTTCTTCCTTCTCATCCTCAAGAAGAACGAGGTCCGGATGGTACTCCTTCTCGACATTGACCTCCTGTAGGTCTGGGTCTGGCATTGATTGCACCACCGACGGCCTATGGAGGGATTCTCATGGCCAGTAAGTAGGCGTCGACAACGAAGCTGCCATCAATGACGTCAGTGACGAGGGCCTAAGGACACCCAGCTGCTGCACAATCACACTGGTAAATCTGACCAGAATTTCGTTTAGGTTGACAGTGTTCATTGACAGAAGGGGGGGGGGTCGAAGGGATGGAAGGGAAGAAAGGGAAGGGAACATTTTTTAACCAGGAATGGCACACTAAGCTGAAGCTTGTTTCCAGGTGCGACCTGAGAACAAAAGAAGTTAAGTGCCTTGCTCAGGGTCACACAGTATGCAAGTGGGAGCTGTGGGATTCAAACTCAGGTCTCCAGGTTTGCAGCTCAGAGCCCTAAACCACAGTGCTGCAGATGACCCATCAGCTGGGCCCTGAGAACCCGAGGAGCCTGTAGTCCAAGTAGGAAAAGGGACAGGACTTGACAGGAGAGCCGATGACCCGGAGGTCGACGGCCGACTGCCCTGAGAATCGGGCGTGGATTCTGTCGGTATGGGTCTGGTGGGGACAGAGACCTGGACAGCAGATTTCTTTGTCAGTGCAGCCGCAGCCAATGAAGATTCCCCAGAAGAAGGAGAGGCCGACAGGGGACTAGATCAATGCCGGGGGAGCGGTCATGATCTCAGTCTTTTTTGGCGACTTTTTCCCCGAGGACTTGTCTCAGGCCTTGGAGGCCTGGGAGCTCAAAGATCCAGTAGGTGACTGAGAGGCCAGGACCCCTGCCCGGAACTGGCTACCTGTTGATCCATCACAAAAGTTTTGAGAGCCTTTCAGCGTCAACTGAGGGATGCTTGGTTAAACTTCTGGCAGAGCTCACAGTCAGAAAGTTCATGGTCAGGCCCAAGACAGCAGACACAGAGAGAGTGTTCATCTGTGGAGGCAATCTTCTTTCCACAGCAGCAGCGATGGAAGGGAGAAGTTGAAGGATTAACTTTCAACATAAATAAGTCATAGGAATTTCTTTACAAAAAGAGATTCAGAAAAATAAAGTTAAAAAAGCCATAGGCGAAAAAAGGTATGAATACTGTGACTGAGCTTCCTCAGAAACCCATGCAAGCAAGTTGATGGCAGGAAAGAACTGAGGAGGAAGCGGGGACTCTCACGCCTTTATAGGGTTGATGACATCGGCTGAATGTTGATGGCATGGGTGGCCCCAGTTGTACTGCTGAAAATCTTCCATGTGGATTCCCTTTCACTGATGGTGAAGTTCCTATGGTGTCACCTGATGACTGGGATACCCCTGAAGAAGATCTTAACAACCTCCACCCATCCATTAAACTTCCCCTTGAGTACTCAGACACTAGTGTGAATTTCCTTGACACCACAGTTAGCATCAAAAATGGAACC
Source organism: Neoceratodus forsteri (assembly GCA_016271365.2). Lineage (NCBI taxonomy): Eukaryota > Metazoa > Chordata > Ceratodontiformes > Ceratodontidae > Neoceratodus > Neoceratodus forsteri. The sequence continues at coordinate 835,085,209 of CM028134.1, forward strand.
TTGCAGACATTTACAGGGAACCAGCAGCTAGACAAAGGTACTTACACAGAGGCAACAACCACCCTAGGCACATTAAAAAATCTGTTACATACAGTCAAGCACGTTGATACCACCGTATCTGTTCAAGTGAGGAGGACAGAGATAAACACCAGGCCACACTGAAAAAAAAAAGATTTATTGGGCAGAGGCATTCCTCTAGAGAAATTGACAGGGCAGTGGAAAGTACAGTTTTGAACTTACTGTAATGGCATATCTTCAAGAGGATCTCTTGCAACAGGTCATACTCTTGGGAAATGTCCGCCAGAGGGTGCTCTTTTACAGTAACTTTCACCAGCAGTGTTGACTGGGGGCCGCCCACGATGATGTCAGTCCATGCATATGCATAAATACATGGGTGGCCCCTAGCGGCCTCAGTTCCTGGCCAGTGATCAGCTCACGGAGCAGGACACTGAGGGGAACCAAGGAGGCTGGAGGCATCACCCATTAGGAAGATGAGAACAGAAGCAGAAGATGGCTGTCCCAGAAAAGGAGGGGGAAGGTGGGAAGGATCGTGACCTGCTGCAGAGATCCTCTCAAAGATCTACCATTATGTTAAGTATAAAACTGCACTGTCTTCTTCGAGGGTATCTTCTGCAGCAGGTCATACGCTTGGGATGATTTCCAAGCAGTCAAGTAGGAAGGGTGGCTATGAAAGGAGGCCCTGTAGAATGGTGCGATCAAAGGCAGTTCTCCATCTGGAGGCCATGTCAAGACTGTAGTGCCTGGTAAACATACGGACTGTAGACCAAGTAGCGGCTTCACATATAACGGTTATAGAAATGTCCTTGAAGCATGCTGCAGAGGTAGAGACAGCTCTGGTGGAGTGGGCATGCACAGCACCATGGAAAGACTTGTGGTATTTGGTGTAGCAACAGGTGATAGTGTTCTAACCAGTTAGACAAGGTTTGTTTTGTGATGGGTTTGCTCTCCTTTTCAGGAGCAAAAGCAACAAAGAGTTGCTTGGAGCTGTAGGAGGGCTTAGTGTGAACTACGTCGTAACACAGAATGCGGTGCACATCCAGAGTGTAGAGAAGGGTCTCTCCTGGGTTCGTATGATCAGGATAGAGAACAGGTAAATGGATGGACTGGTTCAGAGTGAACGCAGAAACCACTTTAGGAAGGAACTTGGAATCTGTGTGGAGGGATACTCTGTCCTTATGAAAGACAAGGTAAGGCTCATGGCACATGAGGGCCTGAAGTTCCGAGATGGGCCTGAATGAGGTGACAGCCACCAGGAAAAAGGGTCTTCCAAGCAAGGAAGCACATCTGACAGGTATCAGCTGGCTCAAATGTAGACAGGGTCAGCTTCTCCAGAACGAAATTGAGGTCTCAAGGCAGAACCGGATGCCGGACAGGAGGCCTGAGGTGCAAAAGACTCCTGAGAAACATCCTGGCAAGGTATATTTGTGTGACCTGCCAGTCTCCAATGGGTTCATGGAAAGCCAAGATAGCGACCAAGTGCACCTTGTGAGAGGAATAGCTTAAACCCTGACTGGACAGGGCAGAAAGATAGTCCAAGATGTTAGCTAGAGGGCAGGAGTAAAGATCCAGGCTCCTGTCGGCAGTCCATATGCCAAAGCATTTCCATTTGGCAGCATATGTCTTTCTTGTAGAAGGTTTCCTGGAGGCCAGAAAAATCATGGCCACAGAGGAAGAGATGTCATGTTGAGCTATAAATATGTCCTTAGGAGCCAAGCATGTAGATGGAGGGGTCTGAGATTGGGATGAAAAAGGGTGCCATGGTTCTGCATGAGCAGATCGGGTTGGACGGGAAAGGGGAAGGGGAGGGGATCCATTACTAACAGTTGCTGGAGGAGGAAGAACCAGATCTGTCTCAGCCAAAACGGGGCAACCAATATCAGGTAGGTCCTCTCCAGCTGGAGTTTGAGTAACACTCACTGAATGAGTGGAACTGGCGGGAAGACATATAAGAAGCGCCCGTGCCAGGAGAGGGACAGGGTGTCCATGGGGTTGCTGACTGAGTCTGGGATGATCGAGCATATTGAGGTAGTCTGTAATTATCCAGAAAGGAGAACAGATTGATGTCCAGTGTCCCCCGCTGTTGGAATATGTCTTGGAGGACATCCATTGCCAATGTCCATTCGTGGCCCTGTGCGTGATGGCTCAGATGATCTGCAACTATGTTCTGGGACCCAGAAATGTGGACTGCTACCAGATAAAGGTGAAGAGAGAAATCCTGATACTAAACCTTCAAGGCCTCGTGTCACAGAGCTTGTGATTTTTTGTGCTCCCTTGCTTGTTGATGTACAATACTATGCAGATGTTGTCCAACTGGATCAGCAACAGACTGGGATTCAGGAATGGCTGAAAGGACTGAAGAACTAGACGGATGGCCCACATTTCCGGAACGCTGATGTGGAGGGATGTTGCATCTGGTCCCCAGCAGCTATGCATTTGGTGAGGACCAAGATAGACACCCCAACCCAGAGTGGAGGCATCCGTCTTCAGCATTTGGGTGGGGCGGGAGGTTGATTGGAAGGGGACACCGATCTGGAGGTGTGCCGGATACAGCCCCCAGGAGATGGCCCGCCTGAGGGCCAGGGTCATGTGAATGGAGTCTTTGAAGTTCCCCATCTTCTAGTGCCATTGGTGGTGAAGGGCCCACTGAACTGGTGCATGTGTAAATTGGTGTACGGTACAGTAGAAATGGCAGCCGCCATTGGGCCAAAAAGCCGCATGAACTGGCGTCAAGTAATTTGGTGAGCCGTAAGGCACTGTTTTGTGAGGGAAAGAAGCTTTTGAGTCCTGTCCTCCAAGAGGAAGGCTTTGCCTTGTGTGGTATCTAAGACTGCTCTGATGTATTAGAGGCGTTGAGAAGATTTTGATATGAAGGTATGCATCTTTAATGTCTACAGCGCACAGTCAATCTCCTTAGTTTAAAAAGGGAAAGACGGTTTGCAGCATGACCATGAGAAATCTCTTGTACTGGATGAACCAGTTGAGATTCTGAAGATCCAGGATAGGGCGGAGGTCACCTGTGCACTTGGGAACCAGGAAGAAATGTAAATAAAAGCCATGGCCTTGTTCAGATTGAGGCACAAGTTGATTCACCTGCTTCTGAATGAAATAGTTGAGTTCGTCCAGCAGAACAGGAATGTGGTCTGGTGGGTATGACAGCTGGCGAGGCGGGTGTGGAGGGGGAGTGATTGCCAGCTCCAGAGTGTAGCTTGGAAGGATAATTTGCAGCACCCATTCATCTGTTGTAATCTGTCTCCAGACCTCTAAATGGAGAGAGAAACGTCCACCCACTGCCTCAGAGGCCTGCAGAGGATGGCAGGGGAGGCTGGTGGAGGAGTCAAAAGGTGTGGTGGTAGTGGCAGCGGCCTCGGCAGGGGTGGCTCTGCTGCCTTTGGAAGCCGAGGCAGAGGTACCTCCAAGAGGCTGGACCTGTCGTTTCTGGGTGGCTGGTGGGCCGAGCCTTTCTGACGAATGGCACGATGAAACTGAAAGGACTGCTAGAGCCTTCTCTGAGAGGAAGATGGTTGAGCATAGTACATGATGTGGACCATACGAAGAGTACGGGCCCAAGGCTTGCAAATCATTAAGGATGTCTTCTGTTTCTGTGCCAAAGAGCTTGTGCCCACTAAAGGAAGTATTTAAGATGGACTGTTGTATATCAGGCGTAAAACCGGAGACACGTAGCCACGCATGGCGCGGGGGGAAATTCCAGCTGCCAAGGCACGCGCAGAGGTGTCTACAGCATCGAAGCCACCATGGGGGAAATGTTGAGCAATACTGGCACCTCTTTTAAGGGTAGCCAGAAATTGGCCAGTGTCTGTGGATTGGGGAACCTTGGCTGCTAATTCAGAGGCGGCATCCCAAAGCGTTTTCTGGTACTTGAGCATACACCCCATATAGTTCAGGACACGCATGACCAGGGTAGATGAGGCATATACTCTTTCCCATAAAGTCTGATTTTCTGGACTCCCTGTCAGGAGGCAGAGTACTCAAGTGTTTGGGTGCTTGGCCCTATCATGTGCAGTATTTATGACCACAGAATCTGCCTATGGAGCCATGGCAAAAAAGGGTGGCCTGCTGGGGCCTGGTAAAGGCGATCCACCTTCTTAGAAATGGAAGGGACCGTAAAAGGATGGTGCCAAGCTGCAGAAATTGCATCCTGATAGGCCTGGATCAGTGGCAGGACCACAGCGGCTGGGTCCTCCGATAAGTCCAAATATTCAGCCAATTTTGGCATGATCTTCCCCCACCGAGGACAGAGTAGAGGTGCTAGAGGGGGTACAGACCCCATTATTGTCACCTGGGTCCTCTTCTTCCTCCTCCTTATAGTTCAAATTCTCCTCCTCTATGGCTGGAAGGAGGGAGGAATGGGAGACTCATGGCGAACCCTCTTGCTGGGAGGGGGACAGGGAGAAGAGGATGGTGGAGGCGGAGGTTGCTGCATGGCTGGCATGACCTCCAAGACTACCTGGACCACAGAGGCAACGTCAAGGCCAAGGAGGAAGGAGGTGGAACCCTCTTGGACCCCATGCTAGAGGGGAACATCACGGCGGGGATCGGCCTGGGCTGTGGATGGGGCTGAGAGCCCAAAGCCTGAGAAACAGTGCTCAAGGTCTGAACCATCAAGCCGCAATAAGAAATGGGCTGAGATGGCAGCAGCAAGGACGGAAGATCTGTCAGGGCCAAACCCTGACCCATGCTAGAGGATCGAGAAGAGTCAGAAAATAGAGACATAGATGAATTCCAAAAAGCAGAGGTCATCAACAATATACCCAGTCCCATGCTGGATGGACGGGTCATCGATAAGGAGCGAGAGCTTGTCGATGGAGAGGCCTGGTCTGTATGCAGGACTGACAAAGCCTCAGAGAGGTGTGGTGACGAGAGCACCGGCAAGGCGCTTGTTGATGGAAGAGACTCTTGATTTCTTAGGGAGGCCTGATAGCTCTGGGATAAGGCCACTGAGACCATCTGCGTTTTTTGCACTGGAGGAGAGGCCCGAGCCATTGACAAGCGACCTGAGGTGGAAGTCATTGATGGTAGAGGGTTCTTACCTTTATCAACTGAGGCTTTGTCCTTGTCTCGGTGCTTGTGCTTGGATGGGGAACGGTGTTTCAACTGGGATGTCTGAGAGGTTACCGACGGGGAGCGGGACTGCAATTCCTTTTCCAGAAGAGTCACCTTCTGCTCCATAATATATGATTCCAGTTCCTGCAGTCATCGATGACGTGTAACCTGGTTAAATTCCTGGCAGTGAGAGCAGGATTGGACATTATGGGCAGCTCCCAAACAGCGAACACAGAGAGAGTGTTTATCAAACTGGTAGATCTTCCTTTCATAATGGCACTTGCAGAAAAGGGAATCCAAATTGGACATAAGGGAAAAAGCAAAAAACGGTGAACCTTCCTCGTCGAGGATAGCTTTGACACACTAGTGGCGAAAGCAGCACATAAAGCGAGCTAGGAGATGGCAGGAAAAGAACTGATGCCACTAGGGGCCGCCCACATACATGACCCGACTGCACAATACACCAGGGAACCATGAGACATAATCAAATAATTTCCCAAGCATGTCAAGACAGAGTAACTGCTCTCATCCCTGATTTACCTAGGCCAGGGACATTCTACATGTTGCCCAAGATCCATAAACCTGGGAATCCTGGGAGACCTATAATATCCGGGAATGGTTCCCTGACAGAGGGGATCTCTGGCTTTATAGACACCATTTTAAAACCACTTGTCACAGAAAGGGACATGTATATTCAGGACACTACACATTTCTTGCATAAACTGTCTGGTTTTAGGGACTTACCACCTAATACCTTCCTTTATATACCAGTCCTTAAAGGTGGGGACTGTACCTACCCTGGCAACTACCACCCCATCTCAATTCTCCTCCCGATCTCCAAGGCTTTTGAAAAAATAGTGTCAGACTAACTCACTGACTATCTCACCAAATATGACCTGCTCTGTCCTGAACAACATGGCTTCAGGAGGGGACACAGTACTACTACCCTTCTTGAATACACCACCTTTATCAACAAAGCTCTTGACCAAGGACACTTGGTTGGCTCAACCTATATTGATTTAACCAAGGCTTTCGACTCTGTCAGACACACGCTTCTCCTACCCAGAGGGTCAAGTTAAACACCACACTCTTGCCCAGTAAACTGGTTTGCTCTGGGGTCCCCCAAGGCTCTATATTGGGCCCCCTCCTGTTTAACAGGTTCTTGAACACCCTCCCCAAGGCCTGCTCAGGTCGGCTGCTTCTCTGCGCCAATGGTGCGGCCATATTCGACAGTCACCCTGATCCCCTTTCTCTTCAAGCCTCCTTGCAGCACTGCTTCACTGAGGCTGAAGCCTGGTACTCGGATCACCACCTTGTCATGAACTACAAAAAGACCAAGGCCATGCTCTTCACCCACAGACAAAACAAACATAAAAACTTTCCTCTCACCATCCTCAACTCCAAGAGCTCCTCACTTGACCTGGTACCCACCTTTAAAAACCAAGGCATCACCCCTGACTCCTCTCTCACTTTCCATTAACACATCAATCTCCTCTGCTTCACTGTCAATGCTAGAATAGGGCTCTTGTATAGGCATAGGAGTTGCCTGCCCCCAAACACCCTAAACCTTGCTGTGACATCTTCGGTGCTCTCACTTTATCGACTATGGGATTGTTGTCTATGGCTCCACTGACCCCACCGCCCTATGCCGTATTAAGGTCTCCCTAAATAAAGCCTGCAGACTTGTCACAGGATGTAACCGGTGGACCCATACCTGTGAGCTCTACTGTCGCACCAACTGGCTTAACTTTGATGGATGGCTCAGATACCAGAGCTGTCTCTTTGCCAGAATGCTCTCACTCTGCTCCTCCCCTCGGACTTCGCCATCTTGTGCAACACTACATCCAACCCCGGACAACTCGAAGCTCTCTATCTGCCCCTCTCTTACTACCCCATTGCAGGACTTCCCTGGGCTAATGCTTCTTTTTCCACAGGGCCCCCCTCTGGTTTAATGAACTACCTCCTGCTGTCTCTCTGGAGCAGCATTAGGCCCATTTAAATCCTGACTCCGCTTAGAAATTCTCTCCCACTCCTGCTGCGATTGCGCTTAGTCCCTATCTACAATGTGGATGCAAGTCACTCACCACTCTCCCCCACTTTCCCTTTGACTTGGGGTCTGCCCCTACTGCTTGACCCTGCAGAAATTGTAACCAGACTGTAGTTTATTGACCACTGTCTTTTGATGCTGTAACTACTGTTCTTTACTGCTCGCAGTCTGACTTGGGCTGGATCTCTCCGCCCTTAAATTGTGTTACTTGTCCTCTATTCAGCATTATAATATTGCTCTGTTCTTGTCTTTCTTGTACCCTGTTATGTTATTTCATTTTTGACGTGGAACATTTGCAAGGGAGTCCTTGACTCAAAGGTTGTAATTCCGATTCTTTTAATAAATACCTTATTAGCCACGATGGATGTATCTTTCCTCTACACTAATATTCCACACACTGATGGCATTATGTCCTTCTGTCCTGTGTGTTTTTGAAGTTATCTCTTAGTATCAGGACAGATAAGATAAGAAAGCTGTGGGTTCTATCCCCATACCAAGCACTTGGGTTAATATCCCAATACTGACACTGTAGTGCAGCATGAGGGGGGTGCTGCACTCCTGAGGTGCCGTCTTTCGGATGAGACGTTAAACCGAGGTCCCATCTGCCTGTTCTGGTGGTAGTTCAGGTGGATGTTAAAGATCCCATGGCACTTCTCGAAAAGAGCAGGGGAATTTCCCCGGTGCAATGGCCAAATTTCCTCCATTCACGAAAAATACCACCAACAGCTTCATCTGATTCAAGGTCAGTTGGCATTCATCTGTATTCCCCTCCCCCGGGTCGTGCCTGAAAATAGGCAGGATTTGTCTAGTGCACTTACCCGGTCAACAAAAACTAAATAAATAAAAAAGTCAGAGAGGGAGTGATCTGTTTGTCAAAAATGGTGTCCTACTGGTGTGCTGCTAACGTGGTTTACTATTGTGTGACAGTGGTGGTTCATCCTGGTTTTCAGTGGTTGTAGAATTCCATCAGGAACTTAACAACCTTCACCCATCCATTAAACTTTCCCTGGAGTACTCTGACACTAGTGTGAATTTCCTGGACACCACAGTTGGCATCAAAGATGGAACCTTACAGACCTGTATTTACAGGAAACCAACAGGCAGACAAAGGTACTTACACAGAGACAGCAATCACCCTAAGCACATTAAAAAAATCTCTTATGTACAGTCAAGCACTTCGATACCACCGTATCTGTGCGAGTGAGAAGGACAGAGACAAACACTTGGCTACACTAGAAAAAACATTTATTGGGCAGGGGCATTCCTTTAGAGAAATTGTCAGGGCAGTGGAACATGCTATGCAGATACCAAGAGAACAACTACTACAGTACAAAGAAAAGACTACCACCAACCAGATACCCTTGGTTGTCACATAACCCAGATCCGAAGCCACTACATAAAATTATTAAGGACCTCCAATCAATATTTAGTGAAGATGACACCTTGACATGTATTCTCCGAGAACTACCTCTACTGCCTTTTAAGCAACCCCCTAATTTATCCAACTTGACTGTCAGGAGTAAACTTACATCTGACCAAAGCAACAGAGAACTGGGTGACACAAGACCTTGCAGTAGCCCTAGATGTAAGACATGTAAGCACATTTGCACTTCAAATTTAATCAACATGCCCCAGAACAGACAATTCATGACACAAGGTAATTACACATGTGCATCTCCGAATGTTGTTTATTACATCCAATGCAAGAAATGTCCACATACAGGTTATGTGGGGGAGACTGGGCAACCTCTTCAGAAACATATGAACTCACAAAGACAATATATTAAAATGAAAAAGATTGAAAAACCAGTGGGACAACATTTCTCTCAGTCTGATCATTCTGTTTCCGACCTCTCTGTCCTGATTCTTAAAGGACATTTCAAAAACTGACTACATAGGCGAGCATGTGAGATTAGGCTCATTTTCCTTTTGAATTTGGTGGAAGGTGGGAGGAATGAGGACATAAGCTTCACGACACATTACATCATTTGAAAATCTTTTTTTTGTATAATACATGGACAGATATTTGTTTTCACGTGTTTCTACTACACCTTGATAGAGAGTGGTTCTACCTAGTCTATACGATTGTGTGTATATTGTTGAGTACCTAGAGGCCAGCGGGGCACAGGACCCAAAGCAGCATGGATTTACATAAGGAAGGTCATGTCAGGCGAATCTAATAGATTTCTTTGGCTGGGTGACCAAAGTAATAGACCAGGGAGGGGCTGTGGATATGGCCTACCTAGACTTTAGCAAGGCATTTGACACAGTCCCACACAAAAGATTAATAATCAAGTTAGCCAGCCTGGGAGTGGGTCCCAGGGTGGTAGCCTTGGTTGCAAACTGGCTGCACAACAGGACACAGAAGGTAATGGTGAGTGGAACACATTCCGAAGAAAGGGGGGGTCACTAGTGGAGTACCTCAGGGCTCAGTACTGGGTTCAGTCCTCTTTAACATCTTTATAGGTGACATTGCAGAGGGTCTGGAGGGAAAGGTATGCCTCTTTGCAGATGATACAAAGATCTGTAACAGAGTTGATACACAAGGGGGGGTAGAAAGGATGAGAAGGGACTTGGCAAGGTTGAAGGAATGGTCAAACGTATGGCAACTTAGATTCAATGCAAAGAAGTGCAAAGTAATGCACCTGGGAAACAAAAACCCAGGAGAAGAGTACACAATAGCAGGGGAGGTACTAACAACAACAAAAATGGAACGGGACTTGGGGGTAGTCATATCAGATGATCTTAAGGTGGGTAAGCAATGTGAGAAGTCAGTAAAGAGAGCCAGGGGGATACTGGGATGCATAGGAAGGGGCATCACAAGTAGAAAAAGGGAAGTGGTTATCCCTCTGTACAGACAGTTGCTGAGACCCCATCTGGAGTACTGTGTGCAGTTTTGGAGACCTCATCTATGCAAGGACATAGACAGGATGGAAGCAGTCCAGAGGAGGGCAACTAAAATGTTGCAGGGTCTGCATCAGAAATCATATGAAGAGAGAGACTGGGAGAGCTTAATATGTATACCCTTGATGAAAGGAGGGATGGGGGGACATGATAGAAACGTTCAAGTACCTCAAGGGAATCAACAGAGTCCAGGAGGGTAGCATCCTTCAGAAAAATAGATGTATAAGAACAAGGGGACACAATTCAAAGATAGAGGGGGGACAGCTCGGGGTAATGTGAGGAAATCTTTTTTCACAGAGAGAGTGGAATTCAAACATGTATGGGACAGACACAAGGCAATTGTAGTGGGGGGTAGCAGGAAGTAGGCTGTTGGTTAACTAGAATCTGCAGCTTATCCAGTAGGTAGAGAAATGGGCAGACTGGGTGGGCCAAGTGGTCCTTATCTGCCGTCAAAGTCTATGTTTCTATGTTTATATATATATTTATATTATATATATATATATATATATATACATACTGGCTGTGCTAAAATTCCTAACTCACAGTTAGCCCTCAATGTAACAACCATGTAACCTGATTTCTAGTAATGTTACCTGTAATGTTTCTGTTATGTCTGTATCTTAAGTTTCTCGTCCTAGTGCAATTTATGTATGACGTAGAGCCTTTGTAAATGAGTCTCTGACTCAAAGGTCTTTCTGAATATCTTAATAATAATATATATATATATATATATATATATATATATATATATATATATATATAGTTTTGATTTTAACTAGTGGGTGGGATCTCATGGTTTTTGAAATATACACATGCAGATCTGTTATTTAGTAGTAGAAAATGTTGTTTTTCTACAGACATATGTTGGTACACTGACACCATTGGGGCTACAGAGTCCTATTTACTAGGTGGTCTCGTTTCAGGTTTCAGCTTTAATGTTCACAAATAATATTGCCAAATGAACACAAGTTTATAGACAGCACATATTTATGCAGAGCAAGCAACTATTCACTAATGATATTGACAAATGAATGCCTAATTACAGGCAGAAACAGGTTTATCCAGTGCCAGCACTGATAATGTAATTGTAATGTGTCTCTAATTCCATCAAGAACTTACACACACACACACACAGTTTCATTTGTTCTAGTCTTCAGTAAGATTTCAACATTGGACTATATTACTTCTGCATAACATTAGTTTTCTGGCAACTGACCTTCCCACTGCTTCATTTCTATTGAGTTTTCCCTTATCTTTTAGCTGTGCATCCCAGATAATTACTTCTCAAAAACTGATCAGATAATTTATGGAACTCGTTACGTATAACATTCCTTCTGTGACATTTGACCTACATTGAACTAGAGTTTTTAATGTTGTTTTCTCATCTCAGGTTGTGTTCCTTATCTAATTACATCATTAATCTGTCACACTCATGTGTAAAATGTTTTAGCTCTGGATTTAAAACAGAGCTGTTAGGAAGCCTGCATTATTCTTTCTGAAGAAGGACTATGTGTAGTTCGAAAGCTCAAAGTCTTTCTCTGTAAAATTCTGTTGCTTCAATGAAAGGTATTAAATCACCTCTTTTGTACATCTAATAATACTTACTGTATGAATTATAGTGGCTTGGGTCAAGAGATTTACCTAGCAAAACGATAGTCCAAGATGCACTGCTAAAGTTGATTTGTGTGGGCATCAGACACTGAGCATTGGTCCGTTTGTGTGGGCACTGGACTTAGTCATACATTCAATTTAAATCCATGAGATCAAAGCTTACTGGCTTGACTTTTGGATTCAACACAATTTTAGGTTGAACTATTTATAGTTATCCATCTATTTAATGAAATGCAAAATAGCAAAGCAGTGTGGTATACTTTAAAATCACTAACCCCTCCCACAATAAACAAGAAACAGGATTACTTACAGATGCAGGACACTTTCTTCTGAATACATCCCTGTTATCACGTAACCTTTTAGAAGCTTGCTTGCTTTCACAAAAGCATTTCTTGCTAAAACAGAGAAGAACAGTAACCTAAAAATGATTTTCCTACAGAGTTTCTGACACTATGCTTAAGTTCTTTACTGTTAATTCCTGAAGAACACCTTTGGTCAAAATGTTGATTCAAACTTTGCTTTCTATTGGGTGTGACTTTAATCTTATCCTTTTATTGCACCTTAAATATAAATCACAGTGAAAAGCACACTTAGTTACATTGGCGGAATAAACAAGAGCCCAGATCAGCTTTGTGCCACTGACCCAAAGCAGACTGTACAGAACCGGGCTGGCATCTCAGTCCTCCACCTATCTATCTCTCTCTCTCTCTTTCCCCCCGAGAGAGGGGCCACTGTCTCCAGTGGAAGACTGGCAGGTAAGTCCCATGGAGAAGCAGGGTGATACGGCTGGAGGCCCCTCCCCCAGTAAGAGCAGAAAAGGCATATATACCCACCAACCAAAGAAGCAAAAATGTTAATTACGTAGCGTAATTCTTGATCTTCTAAGAATATCTTCACCACTGATTCTCACTCGTGGGTCTCAGCCTGCAGCAGCACTAGGATCCGACGGGAGCCAGAACTTGAGTGCTGGTGCCGCAGTAGGCAGCACACATACGTGACATTACTCATCAGTACATGCAGCTGCTGGTTTACCTCAGCATCTGCCCCATACTGCCTCAGTATATTTTTTACTGAGCAGGTGAGCAGCATAACCTAACAAAAATGTATACACTGAACCTAAGGGCATTAAGACATCCCTGGTAGACCATGTAAGAAGGAACCCCAAATCCAGTAATACAGTGTCTTCACAGCACTAACCAAGCATAAGGGGGTGAAGACCAATACAACCATATGGGAGTGAGTCTGGGGGATGGGGGGTTGGGTGTATGAATCAATGGTGAAGATATATTTAGAAGATCAAGAATTACGGTGAATACGTAATTTTAATATCTTCCAAGAATCAATCTTAATTATATATTCCCACTAGTGGGTCAAAGTACCAAGCTCAGAAAATGCCCCCTGGACTAGGGCAGCTGGAACCAAGGACTCACTCAGGACAGTAATCCATTCTGGACTGTCCTGCCAAGGGTAGAATGCTACCTGGCATGGACATCCAGGGCACAGTTCTTAGTAAATGTGCACTGTGCTCCAAGTTGCAGTTCAAAACATTTCTTTGATAGGCACAAAGTGCATCTCTGCCAGGAATGTGGCAACCACTCTGGTAGAGTGGGAGTGTACAGTGCTCTCCAATTTAACCTGAGCCATAGCATAGCAGAGGCAAAGGCAATTCACAATCCAGACAGAAATGCACATGATCGTAACATGCTGTCCTTTCCAAATAGGATCAAAGGAGACAAAGAGCTGTCTGAATTGTCTGAAGTCCTTGGTTCTATCCAGATAAAACCTAAGGACCCTCTTGACATCCAGTGAGCGGAGAGTCCTTTCTTCCTCATTCGGGAAGTTGGCAAAGTAGGTAGGCAGGTCTAAGGCCTGGTTAAGATTGAATTCCAACATCACTTTCAGCTGAAATTGGGGTGTGTACAGAGAACTGCCTTGTGTTTATGGAAAACAGTATATGGAAGATATGTGACCAAAGCATGGATTTCAGATACACTGCGAACAGAGGTGATGGTCACCAGGAACGTTGCTTTCCAAGTTAAGAACTTTAAGTTACGGGGGGGGGGTCACAGAACTAGCAGCCCAGCCAGAAACAGCACACTTCTGGAGCTCCTCAACAGAAGCCCTTGACTTCATAGAAAAGTGAATTTGTTTGGTCTTGCAAGAAGTTGTGCTCCAAACAGTATGACAGGTCTTACTCTCCTGAATAATTTGATAAGTTTTTTTGTTGACAATGCTTCAACCAAAAAGGCAGCAAACAGGACTTTTTTCATCCGGGGTCTTCTGTGAAGCAGACAACGCATATGAAGGGACCAACAACCTCAGCTTCCCAGGCACCAGCTTCTCTTAACTTGCTGCAGATTTCCGTGAATGCACTGATGAAATTGGTGCAGCAAATAGACCACAAATTGGGTGCCTTCTCTCAATGGACAATGGCTGTGGAGACTAAGACTGAAGCGATGAGACAATCTGTCAAAAACTCTGAGGCAGGAAGACAGCAGCTACGATTGACAAAGAGCAAACAGTCCTTAATAGCCACACTGAGCAATGTTCGGATTCTTGGTCACACTGAAGGGACTGAGGAAGAGGATCCTGCACAATTTCTAAGGGGCTGGATATTGGAGGTTATGGGCTATAACATCTCTACCATTGTAAAAGCATATAGAATCACCCTGAGATGTGCAGCAGCTACCCAGGACACACCACAGCCTGATAATAGTGCTAGTGTCACAGTAGGGGAATGAGACAGTGTCTTGGAAGATGCGAGAAAAAGAGGGCCGATACACTTCAATAAGGAGAGAATCCTCCTCTTCTGCGACATATGATATGCCACGTGAACACACTCCAAAGTTTTTGATGGGGTAAAGCAGAAACAGAGATAGTTGGAAATCCCATATTGCCTGGCCTTTCCAGCATGGTTGTGTTTCATCATGGGACATATGCAATATCGATTAACTGACCTGGAGGAAGTGAGCTGCTATGTCGAAAAAAATCAGCACTCACAGAAGAGATGAGAGAGGAAGATACACTTTCGAAGAAGGACAGTTAAAAACTTTTCACAGGTACTGTGCCATTACTGAAAAGAACCCCCCGGTATGGCTTTCCCCATGTGTAGCAAATGGAACTTTTAAATGTTGTTTCTTCTTTCAAACTTGTCTGAGTGGGGAGCCTAATGTGGGGGCTGTGGGACTATCTGCTGCAAGAACGGTGTCACTGGTCATCTCAGGACTCTAATAAAGCACCTCCAACTACAGTGATTGTAACACTTTACTTCTCCAATGCGATAGCTAAGATGGTGCATACCCCCCCACACACTGTCTGCACCCTTTTTGAAATGGTGGGAGTGGGGGAACAGCGAGGTTTAATCTGAATTTGCAAAATGTTCACTTTAATGCCAGTTGTAATGTCTGTTGAACTACTATGTTCTGTAACAGTTATATGTTTTAATGGGAGACACCCATGCCGCACTTTGTTACGCTGATACATCCAGCATGGCGGGCTTGCTGATGGCCATGTTCAGCTGGGATGGCAGCACCCTAAGTGAGTGGCGGGAATGCCCAGATTCTGGCAATCCTCTCACCTGTGGGGGACATGACCATTCAAGTATGTATAATAGAGATATATTCCCATAAAGCACACGTTGGGTGTTGCTCCAGTACAGCTGCAATACTACCATAGAAATGGAGCTGTGTTTCACTTTATGAAGTTTACATTTTATTAAATAGGGCTTTTGGAGCTTTAGATAGTTTATAACTCACAAATAAACAAGCAGAAATTAAATACAGGATGGTCAGTTTCAACAAATTTCTTGTCTATAATTAAATTACCGTAGTTACATTTGTCAGGCATTGACTGTACTATAGCTCGGAAACGACTATACAGTTTCTTACGTGTAACTAAATGCATCTCCCCAAATGCTGTACCCTGTGGAGTTGGCAGTCACTTTCCTTAAGTAATGTACTTTCAATTTCATGCACTGTCTTTATACCCACTCAGGAATACGACTGTCATGTAAGGTGAAAATATCTTGTAAATAAAAAGTTTAAAAAAAAAGAACTTTAAGTTACATGTCACAATAGGCTCAAAAGGCTTCAAGTAGGCATATCCAACACATGGTTGATAACCCAGGAAGCTAGTGGCTAAAGTGTTTTATTGAGGAGGGAGGGCAACCAAAACAGATGAAAAAGTGGACCAATGAACAACCTTTCATCTGTTTTTGTTACTCTTTTTCGGTGCTCTCCCTCCTGAATAAAACACTTTAGCATTGCTGCTTTTATGTTGTTTTGCACTGTATTTTTGTGTTCCTCCATTTGCCATTCTCAGTTAGATATAATGGCCTCCCTGCAGGTCTTATTCGCCGTCTGTTTCTCTCCTCATTCCTTATGGGAGTTCTTGTATGCAAAGTGCCCTTGAGGAAACTCTTGAACAGTGGCAACTGTGCCAGGTAGAAAGTACCAATGGGCTTGTGGTATGCTGAAATAGCACACAGGTGGACCTTTACTGTGGAATACTAAAGAACAGCATCAGAAAGTTTCAGCAAATACTCCAGAACCTTACCAGGATACTTAAAGGGGTCCATGTGGGTTACGGAGCACCAGAGGGGAAAATCATTTCCATTTGGCCACATATGTCTTCCTAATGGAAGAATTACGTGGAGCCAAAAGTATTTCGGAGACCCTCTGAGACACCTTGTACCTGTTCACTTCTCTCTCTTCAGGAGCCAGGCCTGGAAGTGAAGGGAGCACAGGTTGGGATGGACCAAATAACCATGTGTCAACAAGTCCATCCTGAGTGGCAGAGTCCTCGGTTTGCTGACTGAAAATCTGTTCAACAGAGGAATCCATATCTGTTGAGGACAACAGGTGGCCTTTAATTTGAGCAATACTCCCTGAAAGAGAGTGACCGGAAGGAATGCATATAGAAACAGATTTTGCCATGGCAGTCTGCAAGCATCCTGACAGAAAGTGACATACCCTACTACAAATCATACTATGCAGGTAGTCGGGAGCAGAAGGCAAAGCCCATGGAAGCTCCCATCACATTACCCTTATTGCTATATACCATCATTTCTCGGAATCCAATTATCTAATTTGTTCTTAAAAATAGGTTTATTTATGCAGGATATTATTTCCAAAGGCAGTGAATTCCAATAATTAAACACTGTGTGTGAAAAAATAATACTTGTGGGAGGTAGGAGGAAATAGGCTGTTAGTTAACTAGGATCTGCAGTTTATCCTGTAGGCAGGAAAATGGGCAGACTAGGTGGGCCAAGCGGTCCTTATCTGCCATCAAAGTCTATGTTTCTATGTTTTATTTCTGTTGTATCTTAAACACCTAAGCTGCAAGGTATGACCTCTAGTTTCAATCCTGTCTTGTTTGAACTCAAAACAGACCTCTATGAACTGATATGGGTCATGCGCTATCCCACGTTAGTAGCAGATCTCCATGGAGTCTTCTTTTTTCAAGAGACATCAGATTTAAATTGCTTAATCTTTCATTATCAAATCAGCCCCTAAATACATGCTGAAAAGATGCTTGAAAAAGTTTTGCCAACATGCCTTCTTGAATGACCTGAGCAAGATTAGATGGCAAGACTTCTACCTGGCCTCTTCCCTCAATGAGGCATTCAATATAATTCATAACTTCCTAGTGGGCCTTCTAGACAAGCATGTCCCCCTAAGAATGATCAAATCCAAAGTAAGATCTCCTGGATGGTTCTCACCCAGCCTAAAGAAAGCCCTCAAAGATAGTTACTACTGGTGGAAAAGAGCTAGGAAGACACGTTCCGACGCTGACTGGCTTGCCTTCCGTGTATCCCGAAACGCCTGTACCAAACTCATTAGGACTGAAAAGGCTAGATTCTTCCAATCAGCCCTGGAAGGCAACAAAAACAACGCTGCCAAATTCTGGGGTATTCTCGAAGAGGTTGAGGGCCATACCTCCGTTACTGCTCTTCCAACTAAACTACTGTCCGGGGATACCATTTACATGGACAGAGCGGATATACTTAATCAACTGAATGAACACTTTGCCACAGCGGGGCTGGCATTTGACTCCTCTCCTTTAAGTAAGATCATCCAACACGGGGATGACACTGACATCACTAGCCCCACCACCTACGCCAATCAGAGCTACCCTCCTCCTTCAGCTTCCGCCCTATATCCTTTTAGCAAATAGAGACCCTCCTATTGTACTTAGATACTAAAAAAGTGCTGGTGCTGATCTTATCGAAACTTTTTTCCTAAAACTTGGTCATCACTTTCTTACAGCACCAATCGCCCATTTATTCAACATCTCCCTATCTCATGGGGAGCTACCCTTATCGTGGAAAACTGCTCACATCATCCCGTTGTTCAAATCTGGGGACCCCAGCGACCTGAACAACTACCGCCCTATTTTGATACTATCCTCCCTTTCAAAATTACTGGAAAAAATTGTCGACACCCAAATCCGGGAGCACCTGGACTCACACAATCTGTTAAACACTGCTCAGTCAGACTTCAGAGCCAAGCATAGCACAGTGTCTGCCCTTGCGAAAGTAACCACCAACTGTCAAACTGCTCTGGACACCAAGAAGCACGTCTTCCGACTCTTCCTCGACCTTAGTAAGGCGTTCGACACTGTGGACCACAACATTATGTTTAACGCATTAGGTAACATAGGTCTTGACAACCATGCCATTAAGTGGTTCACCAGCTACCTTACTAATAGACAACAATGAGTCAAAGCTTCGGGAGACCTGTCCCCTCTGAAAATATTGTCAAGAGGCATCCCTCAAGGCTCCATTTTGGGTCCAATCCTGTTTGCTATCTATATCAATAACCTCGATTCACATCTGTGTACAGCAAAAGTGCACTTTTTGCAGATGACACAGTCCTGTACACTGATAATTCTTTGCTAGGCATGGCCCATGAGAACCTACAGCAAGATTTCATCTCCATACAGCATAATCTTATGAAGCACAAGCTACTGCTTAATTCCGGAAAAACTAAAGCTATGATCCTCTCCAAGTGTCACCTTATGGCCTATATACAACCTGAAGATTTTAACTTTGTTAGGTGAACCCTTGGAAACCGTTGCCACCTTTAAATACCTAGGATTCTGGCTTGACAATAAGCTTAATTTCCTATGCCACTTGAACGAGCTATCGAAAAAACTAAGACAACGCTGAGGTATTCTATACCGCATTAAACACCTTATTACCACTGATGCCAGAATGAAACTAGTACAATCAACATTCCTACCCCTTTTAGATTACGCTGACGTCCCCTACATTAACTGCTCTCCTACAGTACTCCGTAACCTTGACACTCTCTATCACAGGGCCCTTCAGTTCATTCTTAGCCTGCCTCTTCGCACCCATCACTGTCTGCTGTACCTAGAGTTGGGATGGACCTCGCTTACCATAAGGAGAAAAAGAAATGCCCTCCTTTGGATACATAGGGCATTGTCCGACAAGTTACCAGCATACATCTCAAGCCTATCTGAGTGTGCTAAAGGGTCATACGGGCTGAGAAGGTTCTCATTAATCTGCTTCTAAACACCCAGAGCAAGGTCATCACATGGTTTATCTGCTATCAGCTTCTTCCTCCCTTCCATTCGGAACTCTATGCAAAAGTCACTGACGCTCTCGACCCTCCCCGGCCCCTTCACCTTCAAGGCATTGATTACAAAGTACCTTAAAGATATCTGCATCTGTTATAGACAACCTGTGTGACACTATTCGCTCGCTGTACCCTTCGACTCTCCAGAAACTCGCAGCTCCCACCAAGTGAACCTCAACTCTTCTCGCATCCTCTTCCTGTAACTCCCACTACCATATCATACCACCTGGTCTTCAATATCCTCACACGCCTAAGCTCTTCCTCATTCATGCCCCAGTTGTGAAACACCAACTATTTACAATAGCTGCCCACCATACCATACCTACCTTCCTGTCTTGTTTACCTCCCACTCTTTATCTCTACCTCCCTCAAGCCTCATCTGTGAACAACCACCAAATTATAATAGCACTAGCCCTAGTACCTTTGGGTTTCTTTAACTTACGCATTAGGTCACAAATATGTTAGCTCTAATGGTTAAGGCCTGTGTTAGCCATGTTTATGTTCATTATCTACTGCCTTTTTTTTTTTTGTATACTGATTGTACTCTCATGTGGCTCTGCTGTCTATGTCCAGGACCACTTTGAAAATGAGCTTGCTCAATGGTGTTACGCCTGGTTAAATAAAGTTTTTGACTGATTATAGCTAAATTCCTGCACTCCAGTCATAGGTTTGGCGAATTTTCTCTGCACTTTCTCAATTTGGCTGACTTCAGTTTTTAAATATAGACACATAAATTGAGATCCGTAGTCCAAGATTTGTAAGACATAAGATATAAACATGGGAAGAAGGACCTGAGGAGCCACTAAATTAATGGATTTAGATTTAATACGATTCCCCATTTGGTCTGTGTTACGATCTTTTAAAATATTATTCCAATTAATGCTAGATAAGGCTGAGTGAATACCATTTATACTGGCCTCCTTATAATTAAAAAAAGGCTTATTTTTAGTAGCAGTGTAAGAAAAGTTAATGTCAAAGGTTACTGAACTGTGGACACCAGTACCAAGGGGTGGTCCAACCTTACAGTTACAAATGTCAAAATTTTGGGTTGCAAGAACAATATCTAAAGTATTCATATCTCTAGTAGGTTTTGATACAC
Source organism: Neoceratodus forsteri (assembly GCA_016271365.2). Lineage (NCBI taxonomy): Eukaryota > Metazoa > Chordata > Ceratodontiformes > Ceratodontidae > Neoceratodus > Neoceratodus forsteri. Next base: position 835,105,553 of record CM028134.1, read on the forward strand.
ACTGTGTTATATTTGTTTGCTTAATGAAAGCAACTCCTGGCTAGAAACTGGTAAGGCAGTATGGTGTAACCAATCACTGTCACTCATGTTAAAATCACAAATAAGAGAACCTTCCCCTTACTGCAGGCATGTTCAATTTCGGAGAACAACTGACAAGTATTTTCGATGGGTAAATCTGGAGGTCTATAGCTTAAGCCAATAATAAAAGTGTTTGATGAGTTAGGGAGTACTTTATTTATTTAGTTTTTGTTAACTGGGTAAGTACACTAGACAAGAAATGCCTATCAGGAGTGATCTGGGAGATTACAAGATAAAAGTTACACACAGGATAACAGCATGGCAAAGAAGTGTAGTACAGGCATTGAACAGTGCAACAATAAACAACAGACATATACAATAGTGATAAAAATCAGGCAAGCAGTAAATGGGTATATACATATCATGGAATGGTAAACGAGTATTAAGGTAACACAGTAAACATGTCGTGAAATGTGTGTAGGATCAATTTAGGGTGGACATGGTGCATGATCCTATACTTAAGGGCAAGTACTTCGGTGCGAGGGAGGGGAAAAAAGGGGGGATGGGAGATCTTCCACAGACGAGAGGGTTAGGGGTCCAATGGACAGGAACATGGGTAGAGTACAACCAGAGGGTTTCAGTATCAAAGTGTATTAGTTAATAAATCCAAAGTTATTTCGATTGCTCTAAGTTCAGAAATCACATACAGTATAATACCACACCCTGGAAAATCCATGGCCTGGATTTCTGAAGCAGAATCAAGGCAATCTGGTGTTCGGTGGGGATGCAATAAGGTCCACACCTGGAGCAGCCATCTCATCGAACAGCACTCTCACAAAGTCTGAAGCTAGTGACCAATTGTGAGGATTGGCCTCTGTTTGACTGAGTTCACCTGCCAGAGTGCTCTGGACTCCTGGCACATAAACTACTTGGAGAAGAATGCTCCAGACACTATTCCCATACTCTCACTGAATCCCTGCAGAGAGGGTAAGGGTGTGCTCCCCCATATTTACTGACATACTACATGACAGACTTGTTTTCTGTCTAAAGAAGAACTGTTTTGTGGCTAAGTCCACAAAGGCTTTAAGACCATACAAAACTACTTGCATCCCCAGCACATTTATGTGGAGATGAGTTTCTGACAGATTCCAGACACCTTGTGTCTGAAGGCCCTGGCAGTGGGCACCCCGCCCCAGCAGGGACACACAGAAACAAAGAAACATAGAAGCTGTTGTCAGAAAAGGATCTCCTGGCCCACCCAGTCTATCCTAAAGTCCCCACCTACTGTGCTACCATAGACCCTAAATGATCTTCGGCCTCCCTTCCCACCCTGTTTCTAAGGTCCCCCTGTGTCTATCCAAAGAATGACTGAACCCTGTTACTATTTCGGTACCCACCACCTCTGCTGGGAGGCTGTTCCAGGCATCCAACATCCTTTCCATGAAAAAATATTTCCTTACAACCCCTCTAAGTCTCTCCCCTTCTAGCTTCATATCATGCCCTCTTGTCCTTGAGCTTCCCTTTCTGTGCAGTATACCTCCCTCCTGTACCTTATGTATACCTTTGAGGTATTTGAATGTTTCTATCATGCCTCCCCTTTCTCTCCTTTCCTCCAGTGAGTACTTATTTAGTTCCCGAGTCTTTCCTCATAGGGTTTCTGGTACAGGCCATGAGCTATTCTGGTTGCCCTTTTCTGTACAGTCTCCACTCGATCTATGTTCTTCCAGAGATGGGGCCTCCAGAACTGGACACAGTACTCCAGGTGTGGTCTCTCCATTGATCTACGCAGGGGTAACACTACTTCCCTTTTCTGCTGGTGATACCCCTCCCTATGCACCCCCAGCATCCTACTAGCCCTCCCCACTGCCTTATCACACTGCTTTACCACCATCAGGTCATCAGATATGATGACCCGCCTGATCCCGTTTCTGTTTTGTGGATATTAACACTCCCCCCTCCCCAAAATGATACATTGCCCTTGGGTTTCTGTACCCCATGTGCATAATTTTACATTTTTTGGCACGGAGGCCTGGTTGCCAAACCCTTGACCAGTCTTCCAGCTTTTTTAGATTGTCCTTCATTTTTTTCACACACACACCCGGTGTGTCCACTCTGCTGCAGATTTCTGTGTCATCCACAAACAGACATGCCTTTCCTTCCAGCCCCTCTGCAATGTTGCTAATAATGACACTGAAGAGGACCAGTCCCAGTACTGTCCCCTGAGGTACCCCGCTGCTTACCCTACCCTCCTCTGAATGAACTCCATTTACCACCACCCTCTGAGTTCTGTTGCTTAGCCAACTTCATACCCATTTTGCTATCCATGGACCCACTCCCAGGCTGCCTAGCTGGTTTATCAGTCTTCTGTGTGGAATGGTGTCGAAGGCCTTGCCGAAATCCAGGTAGGCCACATCCACTGCTCCTCCCTGATCCACCTCCCTAGTAACCCAATCAAAAAACTCTATCAGGTTTGCTTAACACGATCTCCGCCCTGTAAATCCATGCTGTCTCTGATCCTGCAATCCACTGGTTTTAAGATATTTCCCAATCCTTTCTTTAAGTAGTGTTTCCATAATCTTGCCCACCAATGAAGTCAGGCTTGCTGGTCGGTAGTTTCCTGCCTCCTACCTATTTCCACTTTTGTGCAGTAGGACCACATCCTCCCTCCTCCACCCTCGGAACCTCTACTGTAACCAATGATTTATTGAACAGAGCTGCAAGAGGAGCAGAAAGTTCCGCCTTTAGTTCCTTCAGTATTCTGGGGTGCATCCCATCCAACCCCACTGCCTGTCTGCTTTTAGTTTTGCTAGTACCCTGAGGACTCTCTCCTCTGTAAAATGACTACGGTTCACCTCCCTTCCCTTAATGCCCTTCTCCACTATCTGTGGCCCATCACCTACCCCATCCTTTGTGAATACTGAACAATACTATTTAATCAGTATGTCAGCTTTCTTCAGATCCTCTTCCACACTTCCCTCCTCCTCTTTTATTCTTACTACCCCCGATTTGCTTTTCTTCTTTTCACTTATGTACCTAAAGAATGTTTTATCCCCATTTTTGCTTGTTTAGCAGTGTTTTCCTTCATTTGTGCCTTTGCATGCCTGTTTTCCCTGCCCCCCTTTGTTTCTCCTAATAACTCTCCCTATCCTCTTCCTTTCTGTGTTGTCTTGTACCTTCTGAATGCCTGCTTCTCTACCTTCTCTGCTACTTCCCTGGAGAACCATAGCCACCTCTTTCTCCTCTTGCTCTTCTTAAATTTCCTGACACAGAGGTCTGTTGCCTTCTCAATGGACTTTCTTATTTTTGCCCAGTTGTTCTTTACTCCATCCTCTTTCCCCATTCCTGCTAGGGCTTCCTTGAGGCACTCTGCCATTTTCTTGTAATTGGCCCTCCTAAAGTCCAGGACCATCATTTCAGTGTGTGTTAAGAACCACTTCTAGCTCCAGTGGGGAGAAGTGGAAGCCCTGGAGATGATTTTCCTCCACCCACCATGACCTCCCCCTGGTGAATCCATGCTGCCTCGGATCCTGTAAGTTGCTGGTATTAAGATATTCCACAATCCTTTCCTTGAGCAGTGATTCCATTAATTTCCCCACCACTGAGGTCAGGCTGACTGGCCTGTAATTTCCAGCTTCCACCCTGCTACCGCTTTTGTGAAGTGGGACTACATCTGCTCTCTTCCAGTCTTCTGGGACCACTTCTGTCTCCAGTGAGTGGCTGAACAGGATTGCCAGAGGTGCAGCCAGTACCTCTCTGAGCTCCTTCAGTATCCTTGGATGTATCCCATCTTGTCCCTATTGCCTTGTCCACTTTCAGATTTGTGAGTTCCTTTAGGACTCTCTCCACTGTAAATGGACTAGTGTCCACCTCCCTTCCTTCGATGTTCATGTCACATAACTGTGGTCCCTCAACTTCCTTTTCCTCCATGAACACTAAACAAAAATATTTGTTCAGGATGCCTGCTTTTTCCTGGTCCCCATCCACACACTCTGCCCCTTCCGTCTTTCTTAGACTTACAATCCCGCCCCTGTTTTTTCTCCTTTTGCTTATATATCTGAAAAATGTCTTTTCACCTTTCTATACTACCTGTGCTGTTTTCTCTGTTTGTGCCTTTGCACTCCTGATTGCTTTTCTTGCCTTCCTCGGCATCTTGTGATACACCTTCCTATCCTCCTCCCAATGTGTCTCCTTATACTTCCTGAATGCTAACTTTTTTTCCTTACCTTCCCAGCCACATCTTTTGAGAACCATAGCGCTCTCTCTTTCCTCTTGCTTTTGCTTACTTGCCTGATGCAGAGGTTTGTTGCCTTCCCTATGGCCCCTTTTAGTGCTGCCCACTGTTCCTCCACTCCACCCATGTCCCCCACCCCCTGCCAGGACATTCCTGAGGCATTCTCCCATCTTTTTGAAGTCGTCCCTCCTAAAGTCCAAGACCCCCCATCTTAGTGTGCTTCAATTATGGCTCAGTAGTTATACTGAAGCACACTGTACGGTGATCACTGGACCCAGGCAGTCACCCACCTCGACATCTTCAAAGCTGTCCCTGTTGGTGAGTATCCCAATCATGGTTCTCACTGCACCATGACTTGGTGATGGCGACAATGTCCAGGTCAGCCTCTGCAATAATGGCTACAAGGTCTGGGATTTTATTTCCCAGACTTCCAGCATTTGTGTGCATGGCCTTCCAAATTCTTCTATCACTCTTCTGGTCAGTTCCCCATTTTCCCTTTTGTCTACTCACCTTATCCCTTCTGTCCTCATTCCCATCCCTCTTCATTTCTACCCTTCTGCTTGTCCTGCTATTAGAAACCCTTGGGGATTTCCCTTCCTTATTGTTTTCCCTACTGACTAGTTCAGCTTGTGGGGGTGGACAGTTCATGTCTCCCTGATTCCTTAGGCTACCCCCGGCTAGTTTAAATCCTTGTCAATGTAGCATTTAAACTGTCCACTGAGGACTGTGGCTCCCCTTCCAGATGGATGCAGGCCATCTCCCCTGTATAGGACTTCTTTATGCCTCCAGGTGGGACCCCAGTCCCTAATGTAGGCGAAACCAAACCCTCCACTCTGCACCAATCCTTCAACCACTGGTTGAAGCTCTTGGTACGGAGTACCCCATCCTCCCCTCTGTCATAGACAGGTAACACCTCAGAAAGCACCACTGAGCATGTTACCTGACCAAAACCTTTCCCCAAATCCCCGAACTCCTCCTGCACTCTCCTATCCTCATCCTTGCCACGTCATTGGTCCCTAGGTGGACAAGGACATCCAGCTCTCCCTTTCATCCTGCCGCCCTAGCGATCTCGAGGATCCGCTTCCCATGACTCCGAGCCATGGCACCATGTAGGCACCTAACCTCCTTCTCTCCCTCCCTGTCCCCAAATCTATCCCCCTAACAACTGAGTCCCCCACCAGGAGCTGCTTTCTTCTCCTCTGGAGTCCTCTACCATCACTGAGGACCCCCACATCTTCCCTGGCCACTACTGCGGGTGCCTTCATAGGACGGTCCTGTCCTGCCAGAACAGTGTATGATGCTTGTGATCATTCAGCACTGAGCATCCACTGAGTAGTCCTTATGTGTAAATGTGCCAGGGGCACTGTGAACACTGAGGAGGCTATCAGACCCAGCAAGCTTTGCATGAAGTGGGCTTGCACAGTCTTGCATTCCATGATGTAGCATGCCATCTTCAGTACTGCTCATAGTCTTCTTTCTGGAAGAAAACCCTGGAGCCAGGTTGTATCCAGAACAGCTCCTATGAACAGCAGTTGCTGGGATGGTACAAAACATGACTTGTCAAGGTTCCTCAAGACTCCCAGTGAAGTTATGAACTGAGAAGCAGTGGCTACTGCCAGTTCTGTCTCCTGTTCAAATGGGCATGCAATTAGCCAGTCATCCAAGTATGTGATGACTTGGGAGTCCCAGTTTCGACAGGTGTTCTGCAAGTACTGCAAAGCACTTTGTAAAGACTCATAGTGCTGAGAAAAGCCCAAAGGGCAGGACTCTGAACTGGTAGTGCTGTCCTAGCACAATGAAACAGAGGTATCTGAGGTGGCTGAGATGCACCAGTATGTGCTGGTATGCATCCTGCATATCCAGGGATGTTAACCATTCCTGAGGTTTCAGGTAGGTTAACAGGAAGCCCAGAGAAATCATTCTGAATTTTCCTCGATTCTTGAATTTGTTCAGATTTCTGAGGTTAGAAATGAGGCGCATGCCCTCAATTTCTTTGAAATCAGGAAGAAGTGGGAGTAGAATCCTATATTTTGTTTTGACTGGCACTATTTCCACTGCCCTGCTGCTCAGAAGGCCTGCAATCTCCTGTGCCAGAACCTCTTACATGTGAGCTGACAAAGGGGGTTTGCCTTCTGAGTGGATAATTGGGGGGAAGGCTGTATGAAATTCGGGGAGTACTCATCTCAGATAATCCTAAGGACTCACGTGTCTGCCATGATGGACTCCAATTGACAGTAAAACTGGGTCAGGTGCCCCCTCTCCATGGGGAGGACAGGTTTGTCGAGGCAGGACTGGAGCAGGAGCTTCAGACAGTGGCATGGCTGCTGCACATTCTTTTGAGGCCGGGGAGGCTGATTTCTGTTGCTTTGGGCTCCCTTGCCTCTGCCATGAAAAGACTGCTTGTTATGAAAGGACCCATGCCCCTTAACTCTCTGTGAGTTGCAGTAAACTGGTCTGGAAGTCTTAAGAGTCATTCTAGTTTCATTAGATGCCTTAAGAGACTGCTCCACCTGCTGTCTGAACAGGTTAAGTGCCATCAAAGGAGAAATTCATTACCTGTTGCTGGATGTCCTGAGTGAAGCCTGCTGTCTGCAGCCAGTAATGTACCTGATGCAGATGCAAGCAGCTGCAGACCAAGATGCTGCACCAAAGGCATCCATAGAGGTTTTGAGCTGGTAACTGTTGGATTCAGTACCTTGCTTAAAGAGCTAGTGGAACCAGACAGAGAAGAAAATGATACCATTTTTAATAAGTAGTCTGTTGTAACATTTCATTTCTGAAGTTTTTTTTATTTTTCCTTTTGCTCATTAGAAAGTTTCCTAGGTGATAATATTGTGCTGGATGTGTGCAACAGCTCTCAGCATGGCAGATGACTTATCTATCTCTTGTACCCCCACCACCTTATCAGCATTGTGATCTCACTGACAGTGACATCACAGTTAACTGACTTGGCAGCTACTGAGTAGCTGTTCCTAAGCAGCAGTGATGTCACAGTCAGAGAGGTCACAGTGCTGAATATGTAATGGGGGAAGAGAGCTAGATATGTCAAGCTACTAAGCAGAGTGCTGTTCCACACATCACACCTACTAACATCTTATTACCCAAAGGGAAAAGAAAAAAGTACCTCAGATATAAATGGTGACAGTTGACTCCTTTTAAAAGCTAATACTAGTTTTAGGCAGTACACTAGCTCTTTAACGGTTAGCAGTATATGAGAGTTACTAACCTGCAACCATAGTTCTATGGCTGGTATATGGTGCACATCCACACATGCTGGCAGTCTTCCTTTTCAGGTTATTCTTGACAGCAGTCTTTAAGCTAAGCTCCTCCGACCCACCTGGGTGTATACACCTTGATATAGCCTGATGATGTCAGATTTTGCACGCTGAAAGCAGGGATCCTTGTGCCACTTGTCAGGGGAGGTCAGGTGGGTTGTGCACCATATACCACTCCTAGAACTATGGTTACAGGTCAGTAACCGTAATTTCTAGGGGCATGGATATGGTGCACTATCCACATTCTGGCAGACCCCTACCAGTTCTCTGAGAAGAGTGGGCAAGGTGCAAACCTCTACTTGGCAATCAACGACTACAGAACAAAGGTTCCAAAAGCAGCATCCCAGCATGACTGAAGGTCGACACTGTAATGGGAGATGAAGGTGTGAGCTGACTTCCAGACAGCTACCATGCAGATTTCCTGGATAGGTATGTCCTTGGAAGCAGCCACCAAGGCAGTGATATGTCTCGTGGAATGATCCCTAAGCTCTATGGGAGACTCCCTACCAGCCAACCTATAGCAAAGGTCGATGCAGAAGACTATCCAGCTGCCAACCATCCGCTTAGCTGCTTAGCTGTCTTTCTGCCAGGTGCAGCTTTAGTGTATGTCACAAAGAGCTGGCGAACCTCTCCCTGAACTACAACCATGCGCTCCTTATAATAAGCAAGCATTCACCTCAGGTCCAACGAGTGGAACCTGTGCTTGGTCTCCGAGGTTGGACTGGTGAAGTACACTGAAAGATTCATCACCTGATTAAGGAGGAACTTCGAAACAACCATCAGGAGGAATTTTGGGTGGGGGCGAAGGGCGATCTTTTCCTTGTGGAATACCAAATATGAAGGCTCCACTGAGAGTACCTGGAGCTCACTCACCCTTCTGGTGGAGGTGATAGCCACCAAGAAGTCAGTTTTCCATGACAGATGACATCTCATACCTGTGCATCAGCTCAGATGGCTTGCACATGAGCACTGCCAACACTAGCAACAAATGCCATGGTGATGCTGGTTCACGCACCAGCAGGGAGAGGTAATCAAAGCCTTTGAAAAAGTCCTGTACCATCTTCTCCTGCGCCACCATCAGCCTATCAGCCCACGCCCAGTATACAGAGATGGCTGCCAGGTGCATACTGAAGGTCGTCGACCTCAGTCCCAACTGAGAAAGAGACGTAGGTAGTCTAGAATGATAGCCAAAGGACAGGCCAGGGGGTCAAGCTCCCTGCCCTGGCACCAAATGGAAAATCTTTTCAACCTGAAGGCACAGCACTGATGGCTCGACTCTTTCCAGGAAGCCTTCACAATGTGGAGCACATCTTACGAAAGACCCAACACCTGGAACTCTAGCCTCTCATGAACCAGGCTGTGAGGTGAAGGGATTGAAGATCTGTGTGCAGGATCTTCCGCTTGTGACAAGAGAGCAGATCTGGGTGCAGAGGCAACCACCACAGAGTCTTGCTGCTGAGGTCGAGGGGATCCAGGTACTAAAACTGATGGGGCCAGTCCTTGGGCTACCAGGATCATCTGTGCCTTGCCCCTCTGCACTTTGACTAATGCATTGTGAATCAGGGGAAATGGAAGGAAGGCACAGAGGAGGCCTGGGGTCCAGGGCCTCACGTAAGCATCCCCCATCAGTGTCCCGCACTGTGGGGGGTGGGCACAAAACAGCCTCAGCTTTGTATTCTCCCAGGAGGCAAAGAGATCGACCAGAGGAGTGCCCCACAGGAAGAAAGTACTGTTACGTAAAAACTTACTGTAACAATAGATCTTTGAGAGAGGCTCTTACAGTAGATCACATTGAGGAACTGCGCTCCCTGGTGTAAGGACTATGTGGAAACTTTGGCTAGCAGTGCCTGATGGGGGACTGCCCACCTGACGTCACGTGCCCGACGTCAGCTTGACACCATATAGCGGGCGGTCCCCATGCCTGCCTTCCAGTTCTCCCACCAGAGACCTCCAAGAAGGAGCGACAGTAGAATGGAAAAAGAGGCTCCTGGAGCCCAAAGTGAGCTGATAAAGAGCGGCAAGACATAAGGAGGAAGGAGGGAGGGAAAAAGGTTACCTACTGCAACAGCCTCTCTCAAAGATAGTACAGTTACATTTCAGAGGGCTCTTGCAGTAGGTAATCACCTTGAGGACTGAGTCCCAAGCAGTATGAATCAGAAGGAACTAAAAAACGGGAGTCAGGAAAGGTCTGCAAAAAGGCACAGAGTTCAGGACAGAAGGCCTTGGAGGACAGCTAGTCCAAAGCCAGCCCTGCACCTAGAGGCACTGTCCAGACTGTAATGCTTGGTGAAAGTGTGCACAGAGCTCCAAGTGGTCACCACACAGATGTCTGCAGTGGACACATTCCAGAAACAAGCAGTAGAAGCAGCCATGCTCCTGGTAGAATGTCCCTTAACCTCCCCCGGGAGGGTTTTACCATACTTCTGATAACAGAAAACAGTACAGTTTGCCAACCATTTGGAGAGACACTGTTTGGAAACTGCTGTACCCTCTCTCTTGGGTGCAAAAGAAACAGAAAGTTGGTCCATTTTCCAGACAGACTTGCTTCTATTAGTATAATAAGGTAAGATTCTGTGAATCTCCAAAGTATGCAGAATCACTTCCCCCCAACTGGAATGCTCAGGGTAGTACGCTGGTAGTTGAATAGACAGGTTCAACGTGAACTCAGAAATCACTTTTGGTAAGAACTGAGGATTGGTACGCACAACCACTTGGTCTCTGTGAAAAATTAAACAAGGCTCCTTACACATCAGGGCCTGAAGCTGAGAAATCCTTCAAGCAGAAGTAACGGCAACTAAAAAGAGTACCTTCCATGATACATCACAACTACCAGCTGGTTCAAAAGGAGGCAAGGTCAGTTTCTCCAAAATAAAACTGAGATCCCAAGGTGGCGCAGGACTGCGCACCGGGGGTTTTAGGAGGATCCCTTTGAGGAAGGTTTTAGAAACCTCCAGCTGAGCCACAACTTTGCCCTCCACTAAGGTGTGGTAGGCAGAAATAGCAGACAGGTGAACCGTCAGCGAAGAGTAATTCAGGCCCAGGTCAGAGAGGTGTAGTAGACACTCCATGACCCGAGGAACAGGGCACGAAAGAGGGTCCCAACTTTTTGAGGTGTCCCAAACGTGCCTCTATTTCATGGCATAAGTTGTCCTCATAGAAGGCTTTCTGGCCTCTACAAGGACCTGAGCCACTCTGGAAGACTAGATAGCGAGAGGCAGCTATGTCATGAGGCACCACATGTGAAAGTGAGGGGACTTTAGCTCAGGATGGACCAGCATGCCCCCTCCTGAGTCAGGAGATCATGGCAGAGAGGCAGGGGGACCAGAGGTTCCACTGCAAACTGCTGAAGAAGTGGAAACCATATTTGGTGAGGCCAATACAGGGCAATCAGAATCATGTGAGCCCCTTCCACATGAAGCTTGAGCAGCACTCTCTGCAGAACTGGAAAGGCATACAAAAACGTCCCTGTCCAGCAGAGAGATAGTGCATCTCACCAGAAAGCACTATGCCTGGGAGTAAGCGAGCAAAACCTTGGTAGTTTTGTGTTGTTTGGGGAGGCGAACAGATCCAGGTCTGGATGACCCCATAGGTCGAAGATGTGATTGACCACCTCTTGCTTGAGCTTCCATTCATGGGCTCTCACTCTGGTGCAGCTGAGACTGTCCGCTATGATGTTTTGCAAGCCTGGAACGTGAATTGCTGTGACGTGAATTTGATGCAGAACTGCCCAATTCCAAACCTGCATCACCTCCTTGCAGAGGGGATACCAGTGAGTGCCCTCTTGCTTGTTGAGGTACTAGACTACACTTATATTATCTGACTGGACTAATAGTGGACCCTGGCAAAGAAAATACTGGAAGGCTTGAAGAGCGAGCTGCACTGCCCTCATCTCCAGCACATTTATGTGCAGAGAGAGCTCTGCTTGAGACCACTACCCTTGAGTCCTGTGGTTCTCTAAGTGGGCACCACAGCCCATCCCCGAGGCATTTGTCATTGGGCTCTGGGTGGGAGGAGGGAACTGGAAGGGTACCCCCTTGTGAGGTTGCTGAGATCCAGCCACCAAAGAAGATCTTTCTGCATTAAACTGGAGACCATGACTGTGTGGTCCAGGTCGTCTGACCTCTGATCCCACTGTACTCTGAGCGTCCACTGTGAAATTGGTATGTGGAGCCTGGACAGAGGGACAGTGGGGATGGCTGCTGCCATAAAGCCAAGGAGATGGAGAACTGCCTGCTGGAACTAGATGAGCCTGCTTCTGCAAGGTTTCTGCCCTGTCAGATGGGGGGAAAGCCAAACACTGGTCTGTATTCAGCACCGCTCCAATAAACTGTAGATGCTGAAAAGGGGCAAATTGGGACTTGGGATGGGTAACAGTAATCCCCACTTGAGCAAAAAGGGCCAGGATAGCAGAGAGGGAAAGTTCTAACTGCTCCCTCAATGGAGCTTACAGTAGCCAGACATCGAGGTAGGGAAAAACATAGTGACCCTGGCACCTCAGGGCTGCTGCCACTACCGCAAGGCACTTGGTAAAAACTCGGGGTGCCGAGGCTTTATTAAAAAGTGCACAGATACCCACAAGGAGGAAATAATAGTCTCTACCCCTAATGTTTGGTCAACATTGGTACCACAACTACATAGAAGCATTCATTACTTTAATTAAAAAGAAGTAGCAGATATTCAAATAAATCTCAGAAAAACTATTAATAAATTTCGGCATTTAGCCGAGGGCAGGGGGCGAACCGCTGACTCCCAGTGTGCACTAAGTGAGCCCACTTCACACTCCCACTTAGCTACAGGGATTGTCATGCAGTTCATTCATCTTTTTCACTCTGTAGCTGAATCTACAGTGGGTAAAGATTTAGCGTCATGAATGACATAGCACCCCCTGCCAAGTTCACGGGCTTTTTAAACCGCATTGAATCCTTATCTCAGACTGCTCAGTTCCTTAGGGAAGATGGTCATCAGCTCATGGCGTTTGAGCAAGGTAAGATTAATTTAAACAAGAAACAGAAACGTGGAAATATCAAGTAATGTGGCAATATAATCTTTTGTAAGAGATAAAAATCATGTAAATAGGCACATTATCTAGTTTTTCCTTAGTTCAAATTCAGATGCAAGAAGTGAAATAATCAAGTGCATCAAGGTGAACTCCATAGTAAAGTAACAAGGTACTATTAACCACAGAGCGCATTACAGCTGTTTAAGGATATAAAGTCCTAAGCGGGATTTTGATACAGTTTCAAGTTTTACAGTGAAATAGTAATAAGAGTTCTTTTTTCAGGAACCGAGTAACAATATGGGATTAAAACAATTAAGAGGACGAATATATGCTTTTTATCATATTTTAGAAAAAACCCTAGGACGAATGATTAATTCTATTAAAAGTAAGAATTAAACATTTTATTATAATTTCAAGACATTCTATAGATCTCAGTTTCATATACTTTAAAAATCCTATTTTTTCATATTCATTTTTGTTTTAACCCAGTCAAGATGGAGTTCTGTTTACTTGGGAACTTGTTCTAGTATGAAGAAAAAAAGTGGAAACTTATATTTTGAATGAAGAAGGGACAGTATAGTTAAAATTGATTATCAGAAATAACAGGTATGTAAAGTAATTTTAGAATAATTGATTATAACATATATATAAGATGTTTGATAAAAACTAATATGGAATAACAATAATATAGTGAGCATTAAATGTATTGAGTGAATTTTTATATAAACTGTTAAAAATGTTGACAGGGCACCAGATTATACAGAACATTGGTCATAAATAACTGTACAGTATCTTAAAAGAAAAATTTATTTTGAAATATCATAAACCTGACGAATATATACATTTTTTTGTATTTAGCATCAACACTGTCAAATACAAGTGGCCTGAGGAAGTGGCGCATCAAGCTTCGAAACTGTTGCCAACTGTACATATGGTGTGAAGTGAAGATAAAATAAAAATACAAACTTTTCATGGACTTTTTGGACTCAGTCTTACTATTTAAATATATTTTACTGTTTATATAGCCCAAGTAAGAAGGTCCAGACCTACGTAACTTATATAATGGGCATCCTGTACCAACACTTTTCACAACTCTCTGAGTTTTGGACAGAGGGGTGGCTTTGGCTGAAGGTGCCACATGCTTGATCTGACGTCTGGCTGTCTGCTACTGCTTTGTCTGCCACTTGGTCTGGCGACAAAAAGGCTGTTTGGCCTTGGATCTAGGGCGATAAATGGTGCGGACCAACTTCAGGGCTTTGCCTTTATTCTGGAGGCTGATAATAATGTCCTGGGCATCCCGCCCCGAACAGGACAGAACCCTGAAGGGGCAGACTAGGTGGGCCAAGCGGTCCTTATCTGCCGTCAAAGTCTATGTCTATGTTCTATCCTGAACAGCTGCCTGGGCATCGGGTGCTAAGCCTGACACTGGGAGCTAGGAAAATCTCCTGAGACAGACAGCAGTCACGGTAGTCCACTGCATCATTTGTGGCCCTCAGGGAGTGGCAACAGAAAGTTTTGGCTGACCGAATGGTGCCCACCAAGACAGTCTTAGATTCTGAGTCCAGCATGGCCTCAATGACAGGCTCCAACTCTAAGAACGACTTAGATACACCAGCATGTGAGCCACGTAATTCAAGGCAGGCATGGAGAGAGTGGAGGACGAATAAAACTTCCTCCCAAACTGATCGAGCTGCCTCGACTCCTCTTCAGAAAGGGAGAAGCTCATATGCCTGGGCTTGGTGGACCTGTCATGGGCCATTGTGATGATGACCAAGTCAGCCTTAGGGTGGATGCTGAGGTGGTTCTTACCCTCAGGAATCCTGTAAGTCCTGTCTGCCTTCTTCACCACAGCCGGGATGAAGGAAGATATCATCCAAATAGTCAAGGCCAAATCCTTGTGAGGTTCCAGCCACAGAGGAGTGAGGATCTGGGAAGTCTCTTGGATGTTCAAGTGCTCAGCAAGCCACTGACGCTTGGGAACCTGAGCATCGGATTTCCATCCATACATCTCCACAATCTGCTTTAAGAGTTCTGTGAAGGAAGGATTCTCTAGAGAAGATTTGGGAGACTCCTTCAGTCTAGGTTGCTCCGTAGGGGGAGTCTCAAACCCCGAAGCCAGGGAAGAAGACCCAGACTCAGAGTCAGAGTCTGACAGGCCGATGTCCATGTGAAAATCTTCCCGAGTTCTAGGAGGGATAGTGCCAGATGTCAGGGCTAATGAAGGGGCTTTTGTCAGGCATGACGTAGACTGGCGCGGTTCCAGAGGGGAAGCCGGCCTGGGGGTGCTGATCCAGGCAAGCCGGGGGGGTACTCGCCTGCCACGGACTGTCCAGTTCTGAGACCAGCTGAGATTTGGTCTCAGACCACCAAGATTGGAGGATGACAATAAAATCCGCCTGAGGTTGGGGAGGAGGCAGAGGTGGTTGGTAAGCCAGATGGAACCCCGCCTGATACCATGTCGCCGGGTACCCCGGTGCATGAAACCCGTGTGCCAGGTAATCCAGCAAAGGATATGGTGGAGCGTACCCTGATGTCAGGAAGCCTGATGGGTACCCGGGGACCTGATGAAAGGGTGAGTAAGCTCCTGGAGGGCAGCACAATGGAAGCCCTGACAGAGGAGCAGTGGAGGCTGACATGAGACCCTGTGGCCTGAAATTCGGACCGAAAGGGTCCAGCGGGGCAGAGTCAGGCACGGGGCTTGCAGGAAGGAAAGCCAGTGCCGGTGCTGACAGCTCCACCAGGCAAGCTGGAGAAGGGGCCTGCAGAGGCTCTGGCATCAGGTCCAGGGGTGAGCAAGGAACAACTGCACCCGATGGACAACCCTCATCCCCTGACTCCTGCAGGTCTGGGGAGGGCAGTGGAGGCTCCACAATGGGAGAAGAGGGAGTATCCCCGTGGGCAGAACCCACTGGAGAATGCTGTCCGGAGACCAGCAGCAAGCTCTCATCAGGCAGAACGTTGTCAGGGCTCACACCAGAGCTTAACATGAGTGTAACAGTCGGGCAGTCATTGGAGGGCCCGACGACTGACTTATTGACCATGGCTAGGCAGGTACCAGAGTCTCCAGAACCCAACTTATTGTCCCTGGCCGGGCATTCATCGGAGGGTCCAACAAGTCACTTATCGGCCCCATCAACCAGCTTAGACCCGGAGGTAGGGAGGGAAGGATCTAAGGGAGGCGGAAGCCTCAGACTTGGCCAAGGCACCCATGGCCCCAGTAACCAGTGGTGGCGGGGGGGAACCAAAGGCTGCTCCTGGGAGGGTGGGGCAGACTTGGTGGTAGCAGCGGTCTTCCCGGAGGAAGAGGGATGCTGTTCACTCAAGAGAGGGACCGTTCCTGGTCTCAGTGCTTCTCTTTGTCCCTCTTCTTCATGTGCTTATGGGATTCGGTTGGTGAGGAAGAGGCGCTCCTAAGCTTTTGCAGCTCTTTCTCCATTGATGCCATCTTCTTCTTCTTCTTTAGGAGATGGGCCTCGAGTGCCTGCTGGCAATGCTTCCGTGTGGCGTGGCTGAAGCAGGAACAGGCCTCACAGTCCTCCTCAGTCTTGTGCTCCTGGCCTAAGCAAAATAGGCAGAGGGAATGAGTCCTTGTGCGGTAACTGCGCATCGCAAGAATCACATTCATTTTTATGCGACTTGGCAGACGATGGCAAAGACATGCACAAAAAAAGAAAGAATTTTGCAAAAAAGAAGAAACCGTGACCCAAATTATGCAATGTTCAGAAGATAACTGTGGACAAAAAAAATATTTTTATAAATAGTATCATTATACAATCTCTTTAGCAAGGCATTGTAAAAAGTACAATGGGGATGGTAGACATCATCAGTTTAAATTCTTTTACGTTGGTATTTTATCATCCTCCTCCTCGGTGAGACTCCCCGACCGGCAGCTTCGGCCCTCCTACCGGAGGGACACTCTCCCTGGATCTGCCCACAGCTGTGCCCACTGACTCTGGAGTTCTCCCGTGGACTGACTCCCCCCCCCCCCGGCAGGGCCAGGAAGGAGGCAGTGCGCTATACCTCCCCCTTGAGACCCAATCCAGAACTAGGGCCAGCCCTTGGGTGGGGCAGCCTTCATCGAGCACTGGTCAGGGATCTCCTCTTTTTCAGCTTTTTCTCCCTCCCCCATCCCCACCGACGCAACCATGTCGGGAACGAGCCTCCCGACCTGTACTGCCCTATGGATGTCGCCAGGGGGCAGTCAGCGAGAGGGACAACATGGCACCCTCCCCCCAAAAGAGAAGAGCAGTCCTCTGGATGCTCGATCCTCTCTCCCTTCCTGCCAACCCCTGGTGACCCGAGCTCGTTCCCGACCCCAGGTCACCGGTGTGGCTGGAGATGTGGCGTCCAGCGCCTCAACCTTCAGCGCCACCAGGCCATCAGTTAAAATTCTGTGGGGAAGAAACAGTCAGGTTGGGACCAAGATGGGAAAGTATAAATGATCTACTACTGGACCATAAGGCCTACTGGATATACACCTTGTGGGGGTCTTAAGCACCCAAGTCTGAATGATAAAATTACATGATGCCATTAATAAAGAAGAGAAAGAAATGTTGTTACTGCTTTTAAATGTTGTCCCAAATGTATTGTATTTACTGTATGTTGTTTTTAATTGCACTGTCACTTTAAGCAGTACCTTTTTAATGAGTGTGGGTATGGCAGAGTACATCCTCCTGAAGAAGCACATGATGTACGAAACCGGTTGAGGTGTCTCCGATCTGTAGTTCGGCTGCTTGTGCATGGAGCACTTTTTGTAATAAAGAAGATTTTTGCATAGTATATCGTGGTGCCCAGTTTGTGTTTTTCTCAACTGTAACAGGTACTGGAGGCACTCTTGGTGTGTGGAGCTGGAACTGCATCCCAAACAAGTGGGACAGTTGCAGCTTCCTCATCATCTCTGAAAGGAACTCGTAATGGGTACACTCAGCACTGGAAGAGAGATGGGCAGAGGAGTCCTCTTCCTCAATGGAGGCAGACAAAGAAGAAGAGGATCTGGACACAGGGGACAGTGGTGCTGAGGTTTCAGGCTGAAAAATAGTCTGGTCCATTGTCCTCAGGTAAGTGGGAAGGCACTCACCAGTGCCCTGAGCTGCTCCCAGGTCAGGGGTCCCATAGGACCAAAAATGCCTTGGAGAGGAGGAGGGATAGGCAGAGGAGGAGGAGGAGGTGGGTCATGAAGGACTAGGTTAGGTCCTCTGCCAGGGCTACAAGACCTACCTCGAGGGAAGGGGCTATGAATCTTGTCTACCCATGAATGCCCAACTGTAGAAGGGCAAACTGGGTGGAGGACGAAATCCAGAAGATCTTCAACAGGCGACTGGCTCCAGAGACCTTCCCCCTTCCAGAGCTGTGAACAGCAGCAGTAGTGGATCCCGCCCATTCCCCCCCTCACCGGCACAGGCCTTTGTGCCAGAAGCCAAAGCAGCACCAGACTGCAGCCCCAAAGGGACCTACCAGCACAGGCCCAGCATATAGCTGCAACTCTACCACTGGAAGAGTATGAACCACTGAGGGAGTACCGGACTGGGAAGGGTAAGCAACCAACCCTTTGGGGGAAGGGAGGAGCGGCTGTCCCAAGGACCCCTCCCCCAGGCCTCCTGTCTCGGTGAGACATCATCTAGTGGAGGCCTAGTCTACCTCGGTATATACAGCATTGGAGAGGGGAGCTCAAGGGAAGAGCCCAGGGACCTTAGAGTCCCGAGTGCAACGCCCGACTCTGAGGCGTGTGTGTGTGGGGGGGGGTCCCTGTCCCCACCTCATCACTCTAATTTCCAGGGTGCAACAGTCCACTGAAAAGCAGGCATCACAGTGGTCCATACCATGGTCCACTCTAAGGCAGATCCAGCAACGATCATGTTGGTCCCAGATAGACATGTTTCTCCCACAGGGGCACCATGCATGGGAGGAGACTCCATCCTCTTGGTTGTTTTCCTCTGCTTTTTAGGCTCCAGACATGATCAACTGATGGAAAACAAGAAAAAACAGCAAAAAAGGGCTCGGCACCAAACAAAGGGGATAGAAGAAGAAAGGGCAGTGATAAGAGGCCGAAAATGCTATATGGCATCAAGCAAGGGGAGATGAACAGAACAAAGGCCGTGTGCACAATACTGCATGAGGAGGTCCCTGGGGATGGCTAGATTGGAGCTATGATGCCTTCACACTGTCCTAGATGCTTCCTCCAAAGCTTGAAGCCACTGAGGAATGATCAAGGTGTCAACACTGGGAACCCTGAGGAGTCCCAACAGCAGGGCTGCTGAATTGTGGCTTGTATAGGCCTGTAGGTCAAGCACCTGGAGAATCTCCACCAAGAATTGCTGGTACAATGATTACTCAGCAGCAGAAGGAAGGCAAATGGATTATTTGTTGTCCTTAGAGCAATACATCGATGGAGATGAGTCAGGTATGGTCAATGCCAAGAGAAGGGCCTGTACTGGGTCCTGTCAGACTCCCTATACCACTCCTCTAAGGCACTGAACAATGTCCAGTGTTGCTCACACATTAGCAGCCCTCAGGGTCTAGCAATGGGGCATCCTTGCTAGGAAGCAGCGAGGCCCTTCTTGGAAGAGCTGAGATTCCTGGTCTCGAGGGCCACAACCTGGGCTGCGGAACTGTGTAGGGGGCCTTGCAGATTTGTCCAAAGGGAATCCTCTAACTTCTGAGGAGTGATCCGACTGGTGATCATGGCCAGTAGCCATTGCTGGCCACCTGGCAAAAGCTTTGCTCCCATTTGGTCCTACTGCCTCTGGGCCAGACCCATAACTGGGAATCTATAGTGAAGGTTGATTCTTGGAAAATCAGGTCCCTCCATATGTTATTTAAGTTTCTGGCTGTTTTCCAGTTTATGAGTATGAGCTTTTTTATCAACAATGACCCACTCAAATACATTTTACTTTAAGTACAGGTTCCATTGTAGGACCTCATTACAAAGAAATGAGGCAAAGGTGGGTTGCTGTGATTTTTCACAAGTTCCAATAGCTAGAAGTGAGTAGGGATTGCAGCTACAACCTACTCACTCTAGCTGTGGGTATAACAGGGATTAATGTATGCCCCTCGTGATGCTTCTCCTCCAATCAGAAATATCACAGTTAGAGCGTGTATTATAAATAGAAATATGCTTCATCAGTTTCCTTTCTATTACCTGGAAATAATGGATATTGGGTTTAATGACACTGTTTTCATTTACAAGCAATTAATTAGAGAGCATCATAACATGCCTGTTATTATATCTTGTTATATAGACAAGTGATAATACCAGACAGGTTGGGCATTATTGGGTTATACCCACCCACCTAGGGTCATAATGAGGCCTGACACTGCAGGCAGAGGGCCTTATAACCCCCAGGAGGGTGGGTATAGCCCACGTACCCTACGCCCTGGAGGGTATTATTGCATTTAGAAAATAGGATTTAGGCTGAATATTAGAAAAAACTCTTTAAACAACTTAACAGAAATACTGTTAAAAAAAAAATATATGTATTTGACTGCCAGACCCCCGGTAGGCTCAGCACCCCCTCCAACCCCCGGCTCCCACTCTGCCCCAAGGACATACCTCAGGTGGTGAGTCTTCCAAGCTTGCCCCCCAGGCTGGGGCCACCAAGCAAAAGGGACCCCTGCAGAAGACCGAACCTGGTGTAACCCCTGTTACCAGGATGCCTCCCTAGATTGCCCCCTACGGTGGGGCCACAGGGTCGAGTCGCTGGACAGAACACAATACTCTGTTACCAGCCGAGTGCCACGGTGGGCAGAGTGGGACCAGAGGAGCGGGGCATCATTCATGGGGGCCGGCATTTTTTGGTTGCTAAAGACCCCAGTGGGAGGTGTTGGGTACAGTGACGTGGCAGTGCCAAAGCGCCGTCTGGCAAGCCTCTCCACAGTGAAGGCTCCGGCAGTTGCTCCTCCTCTGACTCTGCCAGAGGTCAATCGACTGCCGCACACTCCCCCCCCCTCAAGGAAAAGGAAAGCAGTCCCTGGGATACTCAATCCTCCTGCCCCGGCCAACCCTCCAACTCCCAGGTCCATTCCCAAGCTCAGTATGTCAGCGAAGCGAGCGGAAGCCCAACCGCTGTGCCGGCAGGCCAGCTGTAAATAGTTAATTTTAATGAATACAAATATTTTATGTGAAGTAGTCCCTCCGTGTACTGCTGTGACTTATCACCAGAGGGTGCTGCTGTCTCATGTGTTTGTTCCAGTGAGCGGAAGATCCTGTCCGCCATCCCCCCCGCCATCCACCCCAGCAGTCTCTTACCATTGTTCTTGTCCTAAATTTCTCTGCCCTTGTAGGTTGCAAGACCACTTATTTTATTTTTTCTGTGGTTGGAAAGTCAGGCACATGACCCTGCTACATAAAACCCAGACGCAGAGGCACAGAAGTGTGGCGAGAGATGGCAGTATAATTTAAGTGTGGTGATGAGCTGGAGATTAGAACAGTAAGATGCAACATACTGGATGACCGCATCACTTACAGAGGAACAGGAGAGCAAGGTGTTTAGTCAGTTTGCCAGCCTGTTTGTGTTTGGATGGCAGATTGGCAGTACATGATATCGGGAGTGATGGTGCTGTTGAGCCAGAATAGCAGTAGCACTGAAGTTATTTACAGATAAAACAAAGATAAAGATTACCTGTATTTGGGAGTGAATGTGCTGTTCAGGAGGAGGTGAATGCTATGGTTGTGGGTTACATTTGTAATGGGTTTCAGGGAGGGTGACCACTCACTAAACAAGGAGAAAAAAAGTAGCATCTCGTTATGAAAAAAATCCATTTGGGAACAGTATGCAGTTTGTGCTAAGGCAGTTGGTAGAGGCACTTGTTTTAGGTAGCCACTGTTGTCTCATAACTGCCCATCTTGGCAAGGGCCTCAGCCAATCAGAATGGGGGAATTGTGTGCATCACCATATAAACGGTATTGTTGGCCTTATGCACAGTGGTACCTTCTTTTATTTGCCTGGAGATGCTAAGCAGTAGAATGAGAAGAAAGAGACAGAAAGAAAGAAAAAATATGTGCCCTAACCTGAAGGACAAAAGAAACAAAAAACAAAGGAAAAGAAGAAAATAATGGGGGCTAAAATACCAACAACATCCTTATTAGGGGGAATTGAAACAAAAAATATCAAAGGTGTCCCGCTGGGAGGTACGACATATAAAACTGCGTTATATGCAGATGACATTCTTCTCACATTATTAGACCCAGATCGCTCAATCCCAGCTACACGGACTTTATACAAACTTTCGGAGCTCTCTCAGAGTTTAAGCCTGATCTGCACAAGATGGAAACCTTCCTGTATAATTATTCCCCTTCCCCCAGGTCCGTGCGTCTTTTCCTTGGAATTGGCGGAAGACTAAGCTTAAATATCTTGGGATTACAATTCCATTAGATTTGTGAAATCTCAGCCTTTTAAATTATGAACCCCTTACGGAACAGATAAAGGAAGACTTGGACACTTGGGGCAGATTAATTCTTCCTTTTTCCTCTAAAATAGAAATTATCCATATGAATATTCTTTCCCCGTTTACTATATTTCTTTCAAACTCTCCCGCTTCTTCCTGAACCATACTATTTCTCTTTCTGGAATAAATGGATTTCAAGATTTATTTGGGAGGGGGTTCTCAACCCAGGGTTCGCTACTCTATACTCCTACTACCTCCGACGAAAGGAGGTCAGCATCTTCCGAATCTCCTTCTTTATGCAAAGGCTGTTCATTCAAAGATTATCTTTACCTGGCTTCACCCCACAGGCTACACCTGCCTATAAAAATATAGCACAGACCATAAACGTTTTGTTTGAGCTGAGTCCTCTTCTTTTTTCCACCCAGACCCTTAATCCCTCTCTTACTCCTTTTACCTTCTTTACTGCCCAAACTCTGAAAGTCTGGTTTAGCATTAAACATCACCCTTCTTTTGCCCTGATTTTTTTTAATTTTGTAGAACTTTGGCTATGGTCAATGAATTTTCTCCCCTCTGCTATGGATCTCACTTTTTGTAGATGGAGACATCATGGTCTCTCACACATATATCAGTTTTTGGATACTCACGGGGTGGTCCCTTTTGAAAAATGTTAACAGTAATATGGTCTTACCAACAGAGAACATTACTGATACCTGCAGGTCCGCACGTACCTATTACACAAATGTAAAGAATATACTAAACTTCCCACAGTACTTCCTATCTTATTAGCCTTACTAATCAATTTTCAGAATGACCACCACTAGGGACATATGACTGGGAACGTATAAAAGGAATTACAAGAATTTAATACAGAATCAACCTGATTGATCTTGGACAAATGGAATCAAGAACTTCAAGCTTCTGTTGGCTACACCCAATGGGAAAGTTCGGCTATTGCAGCCTACAAAATTACCTCATCTCCCCTCTGGCATGAATCTGCATGGAAAATGTCGCTCTCCGTACGTCCGTACCCCTGCTATTCTTCAACACTTTCTTCCACATCATTTTGGGGATTGCTGGTGGCACTGCAGTTGTAATCCAGCTGACCAGGCTCATATTTTTTTAATTTTGCCCTATTCTACACCCTTTTTTGGGAGTCGGTGTTGTCTCAGATATATCTCCTGACTGCCTGCTCCATTATGGTGACTTCTGAATTTATTTTGATGTCGGTACTGCCCCCTAATCAGCATTTACCCGTAGGTCCCTGCTTTGGAGATACATACTGGCAGCTAAAAAGCAGTTACTCACTTCTGGATAAAACCTGCCCTGCCGACAATAGAAATGTGTTATTCTATCATGCTAGAGATATATAATATAGACAAATTTATTGCAGCTCAACAAAACTGCCTGGAGCTGTTTGTGATACGCTGGAGAACATGGGTGTTTTATTATGCCTCAATAGATGAAGAATGGCTCCCATAGGATCACATAGAAGTTCTGGACCCTAGATTGGCTCCCCTTCTGAAGTGGATATATCACACTGGGTTTTCTTGTACCGGTTTCCTGCCCTGTGCCGGGGAGCCCCCCTCCTCCCCATTCGATAATGAAGTTATCTCTGACTATCTTTTGATTACAGTTTCTTTCTAAGTGGATTTTGAATACTTGTGTCTGATGTCTACAATGAATATATCGAGTGAAATTCCTCCTTTTGTTTGCTCCTTACTTGATGTGTATTAGAAACATAGAAATCTATTGGCAGATAAGGACTGCCAGGCCCATCCAGTCTGCCCATAAGCCTGATACCTGATGTTGGCCTCTGACCCTATCTGGTTTTTGGCTTCCCCTTCCTCTGCCCCACTTCTAGGGTTCTCTTATGCTTTTCCCAGGCATGTTTAAATCCCTCCACAGTGCTTGCTACCACCACCTCCTGTGGCAGACTATTCCATATGTTCACCACTCTCTCTGTGAAAAAAACATTCTCACATTCCCTCCAATTTCATAGCATGCCCCCTTGTTCTTGCACTCTTCCTGTACTGGAAGATGTCTACCTCTGGCACCTTGTTAATGTCCTTGAGGTACTTGAATGTTTCTATCGTGTCCCCCCTCTCTGTTCTCTTCTCTAGCTAGTATATATTAAGGTCCTTTAATCTCTCCTATGTCTTGTGGTACAAGCCCTGTACCATCTTAGTCACCCTTCTCTGGACAGCCTCCACCCTGTCAATGTCCTTGCAAAGATGCAGCCTCCAGAACTTTACCCAGTGCTCTACATGAGGTCTGACTAGTGTTTTATACAAAGGCATCACTACCTCCTGCCTTGTCCTAGTGATACCTCTGCCTATGCACTCTAGCATGCCGCTGGCCCTCCCTGCAGCCTTTGTACTCTGCTTTGACATTTTCAGGTCATCTGAAATAACTCCTAGGTCTTTTTCTTCCCTGGTGATTGTCAGCCCTCCCCCTTCCCCATCCTGTAGCTCTCACCAGGGTTTCTCTGTCCGAGGTGCATGATCTTGCACTTCTTACTGAGTTAAACCTTAGTTGTCAATCTTCTGACCATTTTTCAGGCTTCCCCAAGTCCCTTCTCATTGTCTCCACCCCGTCTAGAGTATCCATCCTGTTGCAGATCTTGGTGTCATCTGCAAACAGGCAGACCTTTCTCACCAGTGCTTCCGCAATTTCGCTAATAAAGACGTTGAACAGGACTGGCCCAAGGATTGATCCTTGAGGTACTCCACTGGTTACCCCTCTTGCCTCAATGGTACCAGGTCACTATAGCAAGGACAAAATCATGCATGAAGAACCATGTTGTCTTAAGCACATATGGAACTATAGCAACAGGGGTATTAGAGTGATACAGAAATATCGCTACCCCTGTCACTGTGGATGGAAGACAGAAGTGAGGAAAAGGGTTTTCAGCATTGCTGGTCGAGTGCTTGGTCGAGCCACTCCCATGGTGGAGTGGCCAAGGCCCTTGACCCAGCAGTAGGCGAGGGGGGAAGACCAGGGTTTGAAACCCTGCTCGAATGAAATTTTATTTTTCTCCCATCTGTGTGGCCAAAAGTAAGTGCTGCAATGTGAATTTTAACTTGCCCCTCTGTCCACACCCCCTTGGAGTTGATTAGAATTATTCTGGGAGGTGTGGTGGGCAAAGCCCCCCATGTCGGGGGGGCTCCAAGAATTCATCGGGTGTGCGGCTATTTTGTGCGGTTGGCACTATGTACCACCGCTGTTTGCTGCATGCTGTTGTCTGTGCATGGTGTTTCCTTGCACGGTTTCGTCCATGACATTATGACCCCATGCCCGCCACAATTGTATCCCATTTACCACCACTCTCTGCCTACTGTCCATTAGCCAGTTTCTAACCCAGTTTATCACCTTATGCCCCATGCCCAGACTACCCGTCTTGTTAACCAGCCTTTTATATGAGACGGTGTAGAAGGCCATGCTGAAATCAAGGTAGGCAATGTCCACTGCCCCCCCCCCATTTACTTCCTTCATCACCCAGTCAAAGAAATCTATCAGATTTGTCTGACATGACCTACCCTCTGTGGGTCCATGTTGCCTCGGGTCCTGTGCACCATTGGATTCCAGATGTCCCACTATTCTGTCTTTTAGCAACGCCTACAGGATCTTCCCCACCACTGAGGTGAGGCTGACTGGCTTACAGCTCCCCACTTCCTCCCTACTGCTGAATTTGTGTAGAAGAACCACATGTGCCCTCCTCCAGTTCTCTGGAACCACTCCTGTTCCAGGTTTTACTTACTATCCTTCTTCTGTAACTGTTTTCCCTCTCCTGCTTCCTCTTCTCTCCCCCTTTAGTTTTCTTGTGTGGGCCTGATCCCCCTGCTTCACCTTCTCCTATTCCTTCAGCTGTCCCTGATGTCCAGTTCTTTTCGTGCTTGTATCTGTGGGGGAGGGGTGATATTAAGCCACCTGACCTTCGTGGCCACCCCTCTGGCCAGTTTAAATGCTGGCTGCTGAAGCATTCAAACTTCTCATGCAGGACCATGGTCCCATTCTTGGATGGATGCAGGCCGTCATTCTTATAGAGGCCCGCATCCATCCAGGTGGGGCCCCACTCCCCCATGAAGCCAAAACCCTCCCTTCCACACCATTCCTTCAACTAGAGGTTGAATTTCTGGATTAGGAGTGTCCTAGCGTCCCCCTTGCTGTAGACAGGCAGTACCTCCGAGAAGGAGACGCAGTGGCTACCTGCTTTAGGGTTCACCCCAACTTCCTGAAATCCTCCTGGATTCTGCCTATCTCCACCTTGTCTCCCGCTAGGTCATTCGTCCCCAGGTGGATGATGACATCCAGTTCCTTCCTCCTTGCTACTGCCCTTGCAATCCTATTGATCCACTTCACATCTCTCCATGCAGTGCTTCCTGGAAGGCACTTGACCTCCCTGTCCTTCCTGCTAGGTTCCCCTAACTTCACTCCCCAGACAATTGAGTCCTCCACCAGGAGATGCTTTCTCCTCCTCTGGGGTTCTCTTCCACCCTTCCCTGGGGCTCCACATGGAGGACCCACCCATCCTCCCTTGTCTCAGCTGCAGGTGCCCTTATAGGGCTACCCCGGCCCTCCAATACAGCGTATGAGTTACCCAACCAGACCGGCTGGGGGATGTGCCTCAGACCCCCTCCCTCACTCTCCCTGAGCCCACTGTGATCCATCCAGTCCTCCTCCTGGGCATCCTTTGAGGCTGGGGTTGTGGACCTGGTGATCTCTGGGTAGGGGTGCATATCCCCTGAAACCTGGCCAACTTGGCACAGAGACAAATGACCTCCTCCCTCAACCCAGAGAAGTGCTGCAGATAGGGCAGCATTGCAGCCTCCAGAATGTCTCCCTGAAGATTGACACTCCACAGCCACTGCACTGCACCACTCCTATCACGTTTAATGTGATCTGCCCTGTACACCCTCTAGAGTAATCCCTATGCTCCTCTCCTTCCTCGGTTTGGTACTTCCTGTTTGGTGTATGAAGGTGTAATACCTAGTGGGCTCCTCCTATAAAGGGAAGCAGAGCCTTGGGGTGGGTGGGTTGAGGGGCAGGTGGGTAGGATTACCCCCGGCTGAGTCCAGGAAACAATCAGCTATGGTCCCCACCACCTGTATCTTCCTTCTCTGCCCTCTTCACCAGACAGCTACATGGGATGCAGGCTGCTCACACACCAGCCCACCTGCGACCTGCTCCGTCAGCTTCTACTTGGATCCTGTCTGTGTGCAGATTTAAAACCACGCCCAACTGAATTCAAACACTGCCATCATGCAATTTAACTCCCCTGATTGGCTGGGATTGCCTATGTCAGTCCGTGTCAGGGTATGCTAATCAGCAATGGCGCAGACAGAATAAAATGCAGAAAATCACATTGTACACCACATTGTACAGATCATGTCAACAATTTGTTTTTGTGTATTCATGTTCTCTCATGTGTGAATAAAATTTAAATATAAATATATATATATATGAAAGGAAATTTACTCTACCACAAACCTTAAGGCTGAACTGTCTTTCCTTGCATAGTGGCATCTCAGCCTCCAGGCCAAGGACAGGCTGACCAAGAAAACTACCCCCATAAAAGACAATATTACAAGGCACTGTCTCCGTTTTTCTTTTTTTTTTTTTAGTTTATGAACCATTTTGTGATGTCTGTCATGCAAAGGGCCAATACAAAATATGTCCCCTGAGCATTAAGGGTAGGCACGTACAAGCATACTAGAAAGCAATATTTAGCATCCCGGAAACCCTGCATCCCACCTAAGCAGTTATGAAGTCAGCAGGGACCCTGTAGGCATCCACCTAGTAGTAGACAAATTATGAATGTATTGAGTGCCTGACAGTTACAAGTTAGAGACAGTAACTACTGACTGGGTATGGAGGGAGGGTCACATGCGACTCAGTGGAGGAGATACTCTCAGAGCTCAAGAGTTACTGGCAAGTAACATATTGAGCTTCAAAAAGTTATTCTCCTCCGTAAAGCCATATTCTTTGTCAAGCAGTAACAGGTTAAAAAACCTAGGTAGAAGATGAAAATTAGATATGTGAGGTTCAGAGCACCTAAACCCCCTAGGGAAAGATGACTATGAGCTACTAACAGCATCAAACTTAGTTGTCACTCCGGCCAGTCCTGGGCACGTGCGGAGATGGCTTACACTATAATGAAAAAGGAACAATAGGTGCTCAAAAAGACCCACTGGAACCTATTGGGACACTACTGTACAGAAGAATAGGCAGTCTGCAGGTTGGAAAGAGTGTTTGCCTGAGAAAAGACTCTAAAAATGGTGGTGGGCTGTGTAGGAAGTTCCAATCCACTGTGTAGGAAGGTCCAATCCACATTTGGGTAAAAATGTGCACAGCCATAAAAACAAGGCAGGGAGCATTTTGGTATATGCCTCACGGGCATGAGGACCATTTCTAAGCCACGCACAGTGCCTGTGAGTAACTACTGATGCAAGCAGTGCACTGATGGAAATGGTGGTTCAGAAATCCTCTGTGAGCTATACAGCTCAGCTGATACTGCAAGGGATCCCTCAATTTCTTGAACCTAAAGAGTGGTTCAGAAATCCTCCATGAGCTACAGCTCAGCTGATACTGCAAGGTACTAGCCCTGACTTTTGGATTTGGTACCAGTGGAAGCTGATCTCCAAGTGGCCCACACTATCTCCTGCTGAACAAATCTCTAACTACTGTATCTCCCTCTGTCTCTCTAGTTGAATTTATGTGCCAGGTTTAATAATTTGTTCAATCCTTAACAGTCATTTTAAGTTCTGAGTTGATATCAGAAGTGAATTTTGAGCCTTGCTGACTTTTCCATTAGCAGATTATATCTTCTAGCCACTAGAGGGCTATATCTCTGGTAGCAGTGTCTTTTTCTGTGTCTACTCCACTATTAGCAGGTTATATGCAGCTACCACTAGGGGCTCCTATCCTATCTGGCACATGGCACATGACACACTCTGTTCCCCAGATTTTATCATCACAACGCTCCTCCCCCAGTGGACTCTCCTTTTCCTCTCTCTCTCCCTCCTTCCTTAAAAACTAGATAAGCCTGCCATCCACTCTCACCTCTAACCACTTACTTCTAGCTACAATCTCCCTATATGGGTTAAACACAGATGCTCTCCCACCATCTGTAAACACACCTAGGGAATTCTTTCCCTGCTGTAGCCCACAATATGCCCCTCCTTAGAACCCTCTGTCTATTTCTATCAATTCTGATGCTGGCCCCCCCTACAGGACAGGACCACACAAAACGCTGGCCCCAATACGAATATAACCACATCAAGGACGCATTGTAGAATATCAGGAGGACATTAATTCTCCATCTCCAGACTGCAGTGCCACAATATCACCACCTGGATAACACTAAAACCACAAATGTGCTGCTGTCAGTAACACGCCACGTCATACCCCCCACTAAATGGGTCTATATGAGCAGTGGACAGGCTGGCTATCCCCTTCCTCCACCTGGTAGTGATGTACCCCTAACCTACCCATGTACCATGCCAAAAAAATCATGTTGCATTACACAATTGCAGGCCCTAACATATCTAAAATGGCAAGCTATAAGGATCATATGGCTGCTCCTACTGATCTCAGGTAATATTCATCCCAACCCAGGCCCGATGACACACACTGCAACAGTTCATATGAAACAGAATGGACTAACAATAGCATCAATAAATATCTGCAGCCTACTAGCAAAAATGAACACCCTCCAAGTCTGGGTCCAGCAGCACTAGCCCTACACTCTTGCGATAGTAGAGACCTAGCTATCACCTAGGGTGCCAGACCCTGCTATACAACTCACTGGATATGCTGCGTTCAGACTAGACAGACTCGGTAAAAGAGGAGGTGGTTGTATTATATATGTTAAAGACCACATTCACGGCCAAATGCTTAACCCATGTGACATCCAATGTGGTCTCAAATGATGGCCATAAAAGTAATACTTGGCAAGAATGGGAAAACCCTAACAATACTCTTAGCCTATATCCCTCCCAAGGAACAAGCAAACGGTTTCAATTCTGTCATCAACTACCTCTCTGAAGGGGGACCAAACAAAGAGCTGTTAATGGTTGGAGACTTTAATATCAAATGGTCCTCCACTGAAGCTGCACACTAAAAGGACTCATTAGCCACTCTCAACTCCCCCACTCGGTATAACAGCAGAACAGGCACTGGATCAATAATCGACTGGGTGGTCACAAATCGGCCAGAAAGAATATCTTCCATCACGTTTCTCCCCGACTCCCTCAGTGACCACTCTCCAGTAATCTGTAAATGGTCAAATAAGGCCCCAAAGGTGCCAGACAGGACTATTATTGCTAGACTTCTGAAGAAAGGCAAGTTGAGAATTCTAAGAGAACACCTCAGCCTCCAAGATTGGAGCTCTACTGACCACAAAACAGACATCAGTACTGCCCTAGAATACTTTATAAGCAAATTCAATGAAGTGTGCAATGTCTACGCTCCCTACACCAAAAGAAGGATCCGCGACTATGACAGCCCCTGGATCACGCCACAGCTACCAGCCCTCATGAAAAATAGAGACAACTTGTGGTACAAAGCAAGGAACTCCGGTACCCAGACAGACTACCAGAACTATAGAGCTGCACAGAATAAATGTACCTGGGCTATTCGCAAGGCCAAAAACACTCACTTTAAAAAAGAGCTAACAAACTCATGGGGTGACAGTAGACAGTTCTGGAAGAACATCAAGTCCCTAACCGGTAAACCTAATAAAACTCCCCCCACCTTGCTGAACATTGATGGCCAACCTATGCAGGATCACAGTCGCATAGCAAATGTTTTTAACAAAGCTTTTACTGATCTCAGCAGAGTGTTGCCCCCTAGCTTCCTTCAACACCAATCAGATACTTGGACCGAACGAAACCCGGGGACCCAATCAAACTCTCATCCGCCTTTCTACTTCAGAGCTATCACCTTTATGGAAGCCAAAAAGTACATCCTAAAAGCACTAGGGCTAGGCAATTCCAGAGCTAGCTCTGATCAACTTGACCTAAAACTAATTAGGCTCACCCTGGACATAACTCTCAAACCCCTCATCAAAATCTTAAATCTCTCTTTGGTATCAGGCGAATTCCCACAGATCTGGAAGGCGGCGGTGGTTACCCGTTTACAAAAGTGGTGACAGGGCCAACTCTACAAATTACTGCCCAATATCTATCCTTCCTCCACTCTCCAAGGCCCTGGAGCGAATCGTAACCGACCAACTGACAGAATATCTAGACAAGTATCATTTACAATGTCAGCAACAACATGGATTTCGAAAACAACACAGTACCACTGCCGCTTTAATAGAGTTTACCAGCTTTATCCATAATGCGCTAGGAAGAGGGCTCTTGGTGGGGGCAACATATATTTATCTCACCAAGGCCTTCGACACCGTCAATCACAATCTGCTCCTGGATCAGCTCTCCAATACCGGCCTCTCCCCAGCAACAGTAGCATGGTTCAGAAGCTACCTCTCTGGGAGGGTCCAAAAAGTGAAAATCCTGGACACCTTCTCCGACAACCTTAGTGTTAACACAGGGGTTCCTCAAGGCTCTATCCTTGGCCCTCTACTGTTCAGCCTGTTCTCTAACAACCTCCCTCAATCGGTAAATGACCAGGTACTACTATATGCAGATGATGCAGTCCTATATTCATGTAATGCTGACCCATACATACTGGAAAAGCAAATGCAGGTTAATTTCACTGCGGCTGAGTACTGGTTCCTTCAATCAAAACTGCTCCTCAATTATAAAAAAAACAAGACTATGTTATTTGCATCATCACATAACAAACACCGCACCCACCAACTTTGCATTCGTAACAATCAGAACACTTCCCTGGAGATGGTTCAAACATTTAAATACCTAGGATTGACATGGACCGCACCCTCTCATTTAACCAACACATAGACGCAATCACAAAATCATCAAATGCAAAACTAGGATTATTGTACAGACACTGAAAAGGCCTGATTTCTGAGGCTCTAAAAACTGCTGTAAATAGCTCAGTCCTCTCAGTGATAGACTATGGTCTAGCCGTATATGGGGCTGCCTCCCAAACCGCTTTGAAACGTATCAAAACAACACTAAACAAAGCATGTCGTTTAGTCCTAGGTGTACCCCATCTCACTCACACCTGCGAGTTATACACTCAAACGAACTGGCTCAACCTTGACAGCTGCCTCCAGTATCAAGTATGCATGCTCGCCAAGAAGTCTATGCTAGGACTTACCACCCCAGGTGTGCAAAGCCTTCTTAGCTGACCTAATTTCATCAGATGCACTAGGGGTACAAACAACTCAGCCCCCTGCGTCCCTTTCCATAGAACCACACAAGGCCAACGGTCCTACGAATACTTGGTGTCACTTTGGCTTAATGCGCTTGACCTAGACATCACGAAAGAGGGCAAAATAGGCCCCTTTAAAGATAAACTCAGAGTGGCCTTTGCCACAAACAGTAACTGTGACTGTGGGACCTGACCCCCCCCCACACTCTTCCCTCCTCTTTCCTGCTACCCACATTCTAACCTGCAACCCTGCCTTCTCCTCTCTTCTTGCTAACTAACACTCCCCTAGTAGGCTCCAGGTCCCCACCTCAGCGCTTCCCCCCAATGAGTCTAGCCCTCCTCTATGACTACGCTCATTAGCACTTAAGACAAAAGAACTGCTGCCCATCAAGTTCTCACCTCCTTGCATATAGTATTAGTTAATTATTTTACAGACTATATCATCCTCTGTTCCTCACCTGATTTGCTCTATATCCTGTAGATTCTCAGGTTGTTCACTTGAACGTCATGTCAACCTAGCCTGCTATAAATTATGTATCTGTATAATTTTACTTATGTAATCCCTGTTATTGTAATTACGTAACCTCTGTAACCTGATGTACTCATGTTTTTCTAAGGCATGGAACCTCCTTGTATCTGCTTATGTACTTGTAACCATTGTAAATGATGTTATGCTCATGTAGTGCTACGACGTGGAACTTCTGTAAAAGAGCCTTTGGCTCAAAGGTACTTCCTAGAAATAAAGAATTAAATAAAGCAAATGTGCATCTGAAAGGAAGGAGTCATAGGCCGCCCTCAGCTGGTAGGGATTAGACTGTTGCCTGTTCAAGATTGCTTCAAGGATAGCAGTCTCGAAGGGGAGTCTGGAACACTGGTAGTGAGGGAGAAGACAAGAATGCCACAGAGACTGGTGACATTTGACAATGGAAGACTCTCTTGGGGTGGACTGGCAGAAGACCCCCCGGCCTAAGGCCTTTAACTGACAGACAGGTGCTGCCGACCTGGTGGAGAAAGATAACATAAAGAGGCACCAGAAGAAACCCTAGGACAAGGTTTCTCAAATGGTGAAGCCAGCCTCCCAAGGGAGGCCCCAACCTGTTCCAGGGGAGGCTCAAGCAAGCCTTAAAATGTACTATATTTAAATGTCAAGTTTTGGATGTTTTGTGTGAAAAGATACGGCAAACTGAAAGTGAATAATGGCATGCAAATTTATGGACAAAATGGGTGACCAGGAAAGTCACACTCAGTAAACACTTGTTTCCTTGTGTGACATGGGGGGAAAGCTGAATGGAGGAAATACAGTTCTTGAAAACTGTGCAAAGCAAAATGCAAAATAATGCAAATGAATAGGAACAAGGTAACAACTCACCTATTATACTAGCTGCAGAAAAGCACCAATACAAAGCCTAAGCAGAGAGGTACTAGGAGCAAGAGCAGGACAAAGCAACATGGTCCCTGAGAAGGTGTTTAAGGACAAGGTAAAACTGACAAAGAAAGCAATTTGACTCATGGAGGTATTGCAATGAGGGGTAAATAGGGTCCAAAACTCAGAAGCGTGGAGCGAGTAGTCTGACATGGGGAGGGGGGTTATACAGAGGGAGAATAACAAGTTCAATAAAATGACAATGAACTCAACTACTGAAAGGAATGTCACTGTACTCCTTGTATAGTGTGCAAAGTATGATAGTTGTTCTAACTATGGGGAGGCCCAAAATTATTTCTATATTAGGGAGAGGCTCAACATCTTTTCCAAGGCTTGGGGGAGGGTCACTATGACAAAGTCTGAGAACTACTGCCCTAGGAGATTCCACCAGATGCTTCCAAAAAGTGAATGCAAGCACTGCTACTTGCCAAACTGGGGACCTGGGTTCAAGAACTAGCCAGAGTCATCAGTGGGCTGGAGGGGAAGGAAGGCTGACGATCCCTGTGGACACTCACCTGCTTAGGGTGGGAGTCCAGTACTTGGTGCATGCATCCCTCCTAGTGCCCCCAAAGGGCACAGCAGCTAGTAGCCTGGTGACTGATGGAGGGACACTCGAGCAGCCTCTGCTCATGCTTCTTGCACGTGTGCTTTGGAAGCATGCTGAGCTGGCATTCTGAGGAGGAACAGCTGTGTAACAGGTAAAGCAGTGGCCACTGCACAGGTTGCTACCTAACAACCACAAGCCTCACAATGCCGAATTACCACACCTCCACAGACTGGTTTTCAGACTCCTGAGGGACTTGGTCCACCCCAAAGGCCCTACCACTGGGAACAAGCCATGGGGGCTCTACTGGAGGTAAGGTTAAGTCCCAGAGAAGGAGGAAGATGAGGCTGAGTGTTGGGCTGAAGGAGGCTGAGTGCTGATGTAGAAAAATAAACAGAAAAACTAAATGTGTGACTGTAGCCTCTTCAAAGATAGGTTATAAGGGCAATACTCACCATAAAGGTGGGCACAGACAGGGCCAGAAAGTAAAGAAGATCCTTCTTAGCAACCTCAAAAGAAAGCCATGGAAGACCCACGACACCCAGCATTTTTACCATATATTTGTTTATGAGGCCCTTTTGCAGTGTGAGATGACTGCACAAGCAAAAATACAGCATCACATTCACGTTTGTAGAAGGAAATGTACCCCACTCCTAGGGCAGGCTTACAGGCACCCAAGAAATCAACAGAGGATTTCACATCTTGCAATTTCACAGCCAATGAGGGCTGCAAAAGCTGCACCTCAAAATAATCCACAGGTTTGGCAGTTTGCACCACCAAAGACAGTGGGGGTACAGGGCAAAGACCTCCTCATTGTTGCCCAGCAGAATTTGGTATACGGCAAGCTGTAGGAGCACAGAGGAAAGCAAACTTGGCTGAGGCAGGAGCTGCTGCAAGGAGGACTGCAGAGGCTCAAGCTCCTGCTTGATCTGCCAGAAGGGTGGCCTCATGACAATAAGCACAAGACAGGCAGCAAGAATGTAGGGGAGGGTGAGGGAGCCATGATCAACTGAGCCACACCAACTGCTCCTAAAGTAGGTATCAAGGATGAATTCTCTGTGTGAGCACAATGGACCTTTTTAGTAATAAGACTGGTGAGAGTTGCAGTGCCTGTATGGATGGTGCCAAGCTGTGTGGCGGAAACATATCCACTGGTACCAAAGATAGTGCTGGATCAGGTTGTTTTGGCACTGGGGGAGCCTCCAATGTCAACACTGTGAATGGTACCGAGCATGGGGCCATGACTGGTACCATGGCTGGCACAGACTACAGTGCCAACAGAGCTACAAGGGCAACTGCAACAAGCATCTGTGTAGAGTTCTTCAACAGGATGAAAACTGCCAGAGTGCAAGGAGATGAAACAAGTTGCAGTGACGATAGAGCCATCTCTAAGTCAAAGTCAATAGTTATGACCTCCAAGCCTTCCCACAGACTGCATCTGTCCTGTTCATTCCTCACAGGTAAGAGGAGGTTGGAGCTGCTGCAGTTTCTCCCACATGGGTGAGGGAAAAGACAACAAAAGCATAGAAGAGCATGCAATATTCTTAGTGCCTTGCTTGAGACCAAGTAGCAGTCTCGCTGAGGAGCTTACTTTCTGACAAATAAAGTGCCCAGTCCTTCCTAGTTCACTGCATCCTCAATGGGCAATAGTCAACATCATGCTGAGGCCCAAGGCATGACAGGCAGATGTCATGAGGACCGTGAGAACTAATTTTATTACTGCAGTGACAAAACTTAAAGGGCAAAAATCAGGCATCACAAAAAGACAAGAGAAAGGGCAGTGAAAACATTGCTGAAAACAGCGCTCAGAGAGGCAAAGGAACCAAAACAAAGTCTTGGTTCTGCAAGGTCTGCTATACTATTGACGGTGGTGATAAAAACAGAGGTGCCTTGGGTGGATGACACCATCCATATGCTAACATACATATGGTGCCATGCATCAGGACCATATATGGCATCACAAACCCAAAGGTTCTAGGTTCATGTGGGGTCCTTGTTCCTCCAGTGCTAAGAACAACAAGTGTGGCTCTATGGAGAAGATGATGTCCCACAAGATTCTGGAACAGAAGTACTCAATACAGTACATATAAGGGCCAACAGTATCTGCTAGGGCTGAGGGCAATGACTTAGGAGTTACTGCTGGAAAGTCCAGCATAGTCACATGCTCAATGTATGACTTTGGGTAAGTCATCTGATTTTAGTCCTTTTAATAATTGATTGATTGACTGATTTAAAACTTGTAAGCAGGAAGGGCATCATCAGCAAAGGATCACATCCAGGTACAATCCAGGGGTGGAGTACAAAAAGGGGAGCAAGTAAAAAAACTAAACACAACTGCAAAAACACTGTGGTTTTATAGTCTGGGCAAAATATATTTAACTTTGGTTAGTGCAAAATCCAGCGCAGTCTGTGCAAACAAATCAGCGCAAAGATACAAAAGCAAAACCCATGCTCAGCAAAAATACAATCTATAGAAATTAGTAAGAACTGTACAAACAGAACAGTGCAAAACCATAACACAGTGGCAAGTACAAAACTGAGAAAGAAAGGTGCACATGGGACACTAGGGATGCACAGAGGCAACATGTACAGTAGGGGGTGATGGGGGTTAACAGCAGGTGCAGGATGGGACAAAACATGTCCTGTGGAGTGGTTTGAGGGAAAGTTATGAGGAGGGGGGATAGGTGGGCAGGAGAGAGGAAGCAGTTCCAGAGGCTGAGGAGATGAATGAGCAGATCTGCCTATGGCAGTTTTGTAATGGGAATAGAGAAGGAACAATTGTCAGATGCACAGTGGGACTAGGAAGACAGAATGTGAGGCAGTGTAGAGAGGTAGAAGGGGGGATGGAAAATGCTGAGATTAGGGAGGAGCAGTGAGAGTGGTAGAGAAAGAAAAAAGGGTAAGGGAGGGCAGGGGCAGAAAGGAAGAGGAAACACTGTTGATGGAGGAGGGGGTGAGAATGGGAAAGGGAAAGAAAGAGGTCTGGGTGAGATAGTTGATAGAGGAGGCAGGAAGGAAGGGAAGAAGCATGGGTAGTGAAGAAGGGGTTAAAGCAGAGGCCACTTCAGGTGGGGCTAGAGATAAAGGTGCTCCCGAATATGAGGATGGTGTAGTGGAATTAGGGGGGGTGAAAGATGGAGTGGAGATGGGAGTTAATATTTTCTGCAGGTTAAAGGCAAAATAGAAAGCTTTGGCTACTCTGATGGTCATAGTGCTGTTGTTCCAGAGTTGTTTGCACCTCAGTAAGTCCTTCAGGGAGAAGGATTTTTTGAGGTACAAACAATACTGGAATATACTACCAGAGACTGCATGAAGGTGCTAGGCAGTGTTGCAGTCCTTAAAAAATGCAATGAAAGCTGCCAAAACCAAGGGAAGTTAGACTCCTGAATTCAGGACCTACAAAGAGGGGCATGTTTGTTCCAGATGGATGTGACTTTAGAGTGAAGCAGGGAAAAGACCATGTGCATATCAGTGGATCTAGCTAGGCAGGAACCAGTCAGTATCACAAAGATCATCAGGAGGGAGGTCAGACTGAGAGATCTAAATGCAGCTGGCCCAGTGCACTTTAAGGGACCTAAGGGAAGGGACTTTAAGGGACCTAAGCGAAGGGACTTTAAGTGACCTAAGGGAAGAGGATTTTCCAGATGTAGCTGGAAGCAGAGTCAACATGTAAGAAATATGTTGAATTTCAACTGGGCTATTCCAGCTTACTATTGACTTCAATTGGGCTGTTCTAGATTACTATTAAATACAGCCTGCATGCCCAGATTAATCTCAACATTTTAGTAAAGAATCCATTCATATATTTTATCTAGAGTTGTACTGGCCCACCAGGATACATGGAAATTTCCAGGTAAGCCCTCCTCGGTTGGGTACCTGCCCACTTCCTGAACTCTGAAAATCCTTGCATTTATCAGACTTCTTATGGGATATTTGGGACATTGTCAGTAAAGGTAAGAGGCAAGCAAAAAGCTAATGCATCAGGTTTAAATGGAATGCTGACACGAGTGTGTATAACCCTGGGATCTCCTCTACTGATTTTCCAGGTCAGTTCCTGTGTTTATTTTCCAGATGGGCCCCCTGTGCACAGTCTGACCCTAAAAGATAATTTCATTAAAGTTCATTACATTGATTTTTTTTTGTTACACACATCTAAATTCCTGGAATAAAGCAGCATGTAATATTATTATCACTAGACCTCCAAACACAAATAAAAACGCAATTCAATGGAAACTAGGTAGAAGGACACAAGGTATGTTCTGCAAGTAAGAGTTAAATGAGGAAAGAAACCTTTTAAAGAGGAATAGTCAGCACCAAGGGCCCCACACTCAAGTGTGGCGCAGGTTCCAGTGCGCATGCTGTATGCAACAACATTTTGATTTACTTGCTGTTTACTGTGCTATAATAGACTGCATCAGACTAATTGTGTTTACTTCTAGGCTGACATCTTCTGTTACTACAAATCCCAGAATCCCCTGCAGTTTACACCAGGGCAGCAGTGGGAGGTTCAATAGCCTGCAGCGCATGTCAGAATTTACATAAGCTCTGTTATTTTCTTTGCTGATCCCTGCTGTCCTCTCTGGGTTAAGTATAGACACAGGGCACTATACTTAGCTCCTGGAGAAAACAGACCCCGAAAGCATCTGATCTGAGATTATAAAAGCTCTAACAAGCACTAAAGGCTACCGCATCTCTCACTGCTGCCCTCTACTCTGATGTCAGCTGCAGGGGTTTCTGGGACTTGTACTAAAAGAAGATGTCAGCCTAGCACTAAGCAAAATTAGTCTGATACAGTATACTATACTATAGTACACAGTAAGTAAACCAAAATGTTTTTGCCCACAAAGTGTGTATTGGGACCAGCCTCACACTTGAATGTGGGGCTCTTTGTGCTGACTGTTCCCCTTTAGGCAATCTGCACTCATTACATAGTGAGAGTCTAGGTAAAGGAAACAGCTCAGCATGCTAACAGAAATGCAATCTATTAATATGCTACACTTTCACCTCTTCTGCAGAGGCCCTACAACTGTCTTATCAGAAAAAGAGATAGTTATCTCTTCATAAAGGTGCTAGGAAACCATGTTGAATACTTCGAAGCACCCTTCCTCTCCCTTTCATTAGTATCCTCCCTACTGATATGTTTCCTTGCTGGTAAAGAAATTATGTGTATTACTTTTTAACTATCACTGTTTGTTTATTTATTTTAAACGTTTCACCAGGAAAGACATATTGAGCTGCTAACAGCTCGTTTCCAGATGCGTCCTGGGGGTACGAGGATGTGGAAAATTAAATACAGCAACTACAACATATCAAGAAGCATAATCAAAAAACTGAAGACATATCAGCATAGCAGATACACGTAGTAGAACAAACTAAGATAATTTAGGTGATGGAACTACTCTTGCAGAACTATGAAAAGCAATAAAGGAAACAGACTGCCAGGGCAAATTAGTGGGGGCAGGGGGAAGGAAGAGAGTCATTGATAGTTGCAGTTGCAGAAAGGAGAAGAACAGTCATGAAGGAGAGACTTAAAGGAGAAAGCAGAAGAGGCACAATGAATTGACAAAGAGGGGGCAGAGTTTCGGACAGCAGTATGAGAAAACAGATTGACTAACACTAGATTTTTCTAGAAGGAATAGTGAGGGAATGGGAAGTATTATTGTGTAGAGGGTAGTAGAAAGCTGAGGGAGAGGATAAGAGGGATGTAAGGTAGGAGGGAAGATAACCAAACCAGAATTTATATATAAAGGAGGCACCGTAGGAAAGGCACCTGACTTCAAGAGAGGGCAGTGAAAGGGCAGAGTAGAGTGAGCAATGGTGGGTATAAGGGGAGCAATCTAAAGCAAAATGACAAAAAGAGTGGAAGGGAGATCCAGTCTGGCAAAGGAAGATTTGGGGACCCCACTGTAGACTGTCACCATAATCCAAAATAGGGGGAATCATCTTTAAAACAATCTCTCAGCAAGCAGGAAGTGGGATACTCACTTTGTTCCTATACAATACACCAAGCTTGGGGTGGAGCTTTTGATGTATGGTATCAATATGAACTGAGAAATCAAGACGACGGTCAAGACAGACCCCGAGGTACTTAAAAGAGGATACAACCTCAATAACA
The DNA here is from genome assembly GCA_016271365.2 of Neoceratodus forsteri. Lineage (NCBI taxonomy): Eukaryota > Metazoa > Chordata > Ceratodontiformes > Ceratodontidae > Neoceratodus > Neoceratodus forsteri. The sequence goes on from CM028134.1 coordinate 835,145,838, forward strand.
GCACCATCAAGGGTGTGAAATAAGGGAAAGGGGTGAGTTGGGAAAGCCACTGACAAGAGTCAAATGTCATGGAGACTGTTGTTTTGGCATTGACAGATAATTGGTTAGACTGGAACCAGCATTGAATATTGTCGAAATCCAGCTGAAACTGTGAGATAACATTATGGGAAGAGGAGCCAGATGCAAAAATAACTGTATCATCTGTGTATGTACAAATGGACGTTGAGGAACTGACAGAGGGGAGGTTATTCAAGAATATGGAAAATATACTAGGACCCAGGACAGACCCTAGAGCAGGGGTTCTCAAATGGTGAGGCCAGCCTCCCTGGGGAGGCCCCAACCTGTTCCAGGGGAGGCTCAAGCAAGTCTTGAAAAAAGTATTGTATTTTAATTTTGAACTTTTGTGTGAAGGGATAAGGCAAACTGAAAGAGGATAACAGTAGGTGAATTTATGTATTTATTCACAAGTCGGTGACCAGGGAAGGTGCTGTACACTGAGCCATGGCTTATTTCAGGTGTACCCAGGGAAGGGTAGTGAGAGAATACAATTCAAAATGTAACAGTAAAACACTCAAGCAATACAAAATGAAGAAGTGCAAACAAATTAAGAACAATAAACTAACAGTGCGAGGAACAATTGATCAATTAGACTGGCAGTGGAACTGTCCAAATACAAGAGTTAGCCATACAGGTACTAGGAATAAGAATAGGAGGCAGCAAAATGATTCCTGAGAAGTTGCTTAAGAGCAGGGTGAGAGGGGAAGATGCAGAGGTCAGCAGGAAGGTTATTCCAGTTAGAGGGGAAACAGAAAAAGCAGTCTGACCCATGAAGATATGGCAGAAAAGGGCAACAATGGTTCAAGAGTCAAAATACTGGAGCAAGTTGGTTGTCCTGTTGGGGGGGTGTTACAATAAGCTTAATAACATGAGAGCCAGCTATGCAAAGAGGTTTCAATTTATTTCTGATGTACTGTGAAAAGTAGGCTATTTTCTATGGGGAGGCCCAAACATATTTCAGTATTTTGGGGGAGGCTCAAGATCTCTTCCATGGCTTAGGGGAGGCTCACTGTGACAAAGTTTGAGAACTGTTGCCCTAGAGGGACACGTAAGTGGATACCAAACTTACTGTATCAAACTTAATTTCTCCAACCTCTCTGTTTACTGCTCTCAGCTTCTAGGTTTTTTTTTGTTTGTTTGTTTGCACATTCTATGATGCCACTTCCATTGTAAAGTGCCATATACTCAGCAATGTTGAATGGTGGGACAGATACAAAATGTATGGAGTTGGGTTTCATTGCTATGCAGATGGCACTCATCTCTATCGGTCTGTTGCACCTGAGACATTTGGCATGGAGGATATGCTGAAGAAGTGCCTGGCTGAGATCCAGGACTGAACAGCATCAAGCTAGATGAGAGTTAACCTGAATAAAACTGAAGTACTAGTGATAGAGCCGGGTCAGATTGGGAATTGGCAGCTGCTGAGAGGGAGACAGAGCTTTACCTCAGCGCCTGTAGGTTTTTGGCTGCTGCATAGGTAAGAAATCTGGGAATCATTCTGCTTGAGAGGCCGGCATCTGAGGCTCAGCTGTCGGCAGCAATCTGGAATGGCTTTTACCATCTTTGGAACGTCAGCCAGATTCTATCCCTTATCCCCCTGGATGACTTGCCCTCACTGGTGCATGCTTCTGTGACCTCGCGGCTAGACTTCTATAATGCTGTATACCTTGGGGTCAGTATAGGTATGCTGTGGCACCTGCAGTTCGTGTAGAACGCAGCTGCTAGGGTGTTGAACAGCCTTTTCAGGTTGAGTCATATCTGCCCAGCACTGCATGAACTGCACTGGCTGCCAGTTAAGTGACATATCTCCTATAAACTTGGGTTACTAACTTATAAGGCCCTACACAGGCTGGGCCACTCACATGCCCCCTCTGCTCCACTGGTAAAGGCCTCCTGGTTGTTCTCAGGGTCAGGCTTAAAACCTTAGGGGATAGGACCTTTGAGGTTGTGGGTCTAATCCTTTGGAATTTTCTCTTGAGGGCCCTGGGGAAAGTCCCTTCAGTGGAGGCCTTCAAAAGAGGTCTTAAATAATATATACAATCTACTACTAGTACCACCACATAGAAAATAAAAACAGAAAAATTTAACGAAAGATGGAAAGACAGAGGTGCCAAAAATATACCAGCTTTTTAAAATGTTTGGCACTTCTGAGAACATTTTGACAAACATTAACATTCACAGTTCCACTTGTGCACGTCTGCATGTATTTCCCTTCCCTTTGTTCTTCACTATTAGGTTAACTGTCAGGAAAATTAAGTCTTGTTCCTTGGAGCTCATCTGCTTCTGCTGTTTAATCCTTTGCTGGAGTCATTCTCTGTGGCATCACAGTTTGTTGCTGTGGAAAGCAATGATTTTGATGTCACAGGCAGAGGATTGCAACTTCAGCAAAGGATTAAACAGCAGCAGCATATCTGCAGAAGAGGGTCAAAGACCCTGTCTCCATGTAAATGAAACTAGTAATGAAGACTAAAAGAATGTACAAAATCATGAACATGTTTTATTGATGAGAGAATTTTGACCACGATATCAGGAAAACTCAACCACTCTTCTTCTACAAGAACCATAGCATCCTTACCTTACAGTGGTGTCAGCGTGGCTCAGTTGGTAGCACATCCACCTCTGGACCAGAAGGTTGTGGGTTCTCGTCCCACACCAGGATTGGACTTGCACCTAAAAAAATCGCTGGCATCTGAGTGCAGTATTGGGGGAGTGCTGTACTGCTGGGGTGTGCCGTCCTTTGGATGAGACGTTAAACCGAGGTCCCTTCTGCCCATCCTGGTGTTGTCCTGGTGGGTGTCCAGGTGGAAGTAAAAGAACCCAGGGCACTCTTCACAAAGCGTAGGGAACATTCCCGGTGTCCTGGCCAACATTCCACTTCCCATAAACCGGTTCATGCAATTATCCAGGCTGTGTGTGGGTGATGATGTGCGATATGGCCACCACCACACATTCAGTCACTTCACTACCAGTCTAGCATTGCTTGTAAAGTGCTTTGGATGTATGAAAAGCGCTATATAAATGCTGATTCTTCTTCTTCTTACCACCTGGACAGTGACCAGAAATGGGAAGGAGGGACCTCTGTTTAACATCTCATCTAAAGGATGGCACCTCAGTAGTGCAGCACCCCACTTGTACTGCACTACAGTGTCAGTTATGGGAATTACCCAGGCTCCCAGTGTGGGGCTAGAACCCATGACTGACCTTTCGATCTTTTGTCCCAGAGCCAAATATGCTCCCTACTGATCCGCTGATGCTGGTCAGCATATTATATATTATTTCAGTTGTATTTTCTCTAGTTCCTGTTTTCATATTTGCCTTATTATCGTCTGACAATTTTGCTGGCTATGGGAATATTTTGGGGTTGCCTGAAGGGGAAATAAGGAGTTTAATAATACAATAAGTCCTCTTAGGAAACAGATTTTCTGAAATATTATACCATTGTTTTTCTTTTACATGAACCAAACTATCTGAAAATGTCAAAGAAGTGTTTAAAATGTTTTTTAAAGACATCTTTCAGTCAATACTGTCCTCGTGATCAATATCAACAGGATATATCACTATACACATTAATTCAAGCTTTCTTAAAAAAAAAGTTTCTAGTGCTACATTTAAAAGGTAGCCCTTTCTAGAGATAAATTTATTTAAATAGGGCCAGCCACTGAACCATAAGCACTAGCAACTGAATTTTTACAAATGAAAGTCTGGAGTCAGGTCACAATAGTTACATTCTGTTGACACACTTTCAGTTTATCAGTATACTGCCCAGGTGGTGGGAAGAGCTTAGCTGAAAGACGTTTCAGCCAGTCACTGCATTCCACAGGAACTGCCAGAGTGTGGACAAGTGAAACGTATCCACACCCCTAGAAATATACTTTCACTATATCAATACGTTAAAAATGTTAATGTGTATCAATACTGTGCATTGCAAGTGTATCGAAAGAACTTTGCCACACTGCCCTAACTACAAATTTTCATTTAAAAAATAAGTTCTAGCCCTAATGGTTCCAAGAGAGTTTCCATGTGTCAGTACACATTTATACACATCAATATACTTATAACCATAATGTTATTTAGATTAAAACGAGTCAGCATATTTAAGATGTACTATATATAAAAGCAGGTGTCGAACTTTTGTGTGCAGTTAGGCAATACTTGGTATAGTATTAGCTGCTGCATTGGAAGATAGTGGTATTCCTCCTAGGGGGATCACATTTATTTGGCTACTGTAGTTCCTTATTACTAAATGCATACTGTACAGTATACAGTGAAACTGGAGCACTGTTGTCCTTTAGACTTCATCCGAACTTGCTGCTTACATATCCATGATATCGAAATGTTCTGCTTGTGAAGCCATAATAATACCCATGGCAGCCAACTGGAATATAGCATCACGTATAGACAGGCAGCAGGAGTAGATGAGGTCTCTACGACCAGCATACTATTTTCAAACAGCTGTCCACAGTATTACATAAACAGGATATTAGAAATACAGACCATATATGAAATATAAGCATGACCGTGTGTAAATATGCTTTTTAAAGTTTTCCCAGAAATGTCACAAGCTCTTTAAAAGGGATAAAACTAATTAAAAACAAAACACTGCTCAACAATTTTGTCTTTCAGCTCTGGCAGCCTTAGGATCACAGAGCTATCATTATGGTGCTACAATGTGAAGTATTTATACTGATGCCACAGTGTGAAGTATTTATACTGCTGCTACAATGACACATATTTACACTAGTGCTCACCTTTCAAAAATGTTGACTTTCACTGGGGTGTTACAACTTTACTCAATGGATGGAACTGACACTGTAAGCTTGAAAGGGGACAATAAATTTACACTACATGGCAACTGTTTGTAATGTTGCTTTTACAAAACCAAAACCCACTACCTCCAAAGGATCCATATTTAACAGTACATGAATATACATTGATGTGAAACTGTGCTTATTTTTCTTTCTTTGCAAGAATAACAGCCTGTAAGTTCTCTTCCTCAAAGCAGTAATCCAAAGTTTACACTGTCACAGTTAGTGCACAGAATGTGAAGCATAAGCTTTTGATTTAATCAGAAGAATGCTCAGATATCAGATCTCAAATTATAATGAAAAAAAACCTTCCAAATTACTGGTTTTAGCGAGAGAACCATACTGTATGTTTACCATAAAAAAAAAACTCCATAAAATACAGTTTTTCACATACAATAAATAATTATTCAGGTACAGTTAACTATTAATCTTTTTTCTGGCAGGGGGTCTGAATATCACTTCCAAAAAGCAGGAACATTACAAACAGCTTCCAGTTCGAAATTATTTTCTGTCCTTAAGATTTTGTTGCTTACATACTAGGATTGTCTGTCTCGAGCTGTCTGAATCCAGTGTGTTACAATACCCGAGGCAGCATGGACTCATGGCAGTGGGCAAGGGTCATGTCAGACAAACCTGGTCGATTTCTTCGACTGGGTGACCAGAGAAATAGATTAGGGTAGGGTGGTTGACGTGGCCTACTTAGACTTCAGCAAGGCCTCTGACACTGTACCACCTAGGAGGCTCATAAGGAAACTGGGCAGTTTGAGGGGGTGTCCAAAGGCGGTAAACTAGGTACAAAATTGGTTGATGGACAGGCAACAGAGGGTGGTTGTAAACGGCACTCACTCTGGGGAAGGAAGAGTGACCAGTGGGGTACCACAGGGCTCAGTACTGGTGTCCAGTTAATTTGCCTGGTATATGAATCCATGCGGACATAACCACAAAAAAGGACTGGATAAGTGCGCAACACATTATAGCGCTATCTAAGTGGTTGCAGTCACGCAAGTGGAGTAGGAGAACAGCCCGAGTGTGTGCGTGCTGACCGAACTGCCACCGTAGCATAGCAGCTATGGTCACAGGCTATGATGCCGCTGACTCAGGTTTGATTCCTATCCATTTTTTTTAATGCTGGCTTACATGTGCACAAGCAACATTTTGTGGTAGTAGCACATTTCAGAGGTGTGTCGGTGTTGTGGTGAATGCAGGGGATGCTTCAGCGGGTGCGTCCCTCAGCCGCCAATCACTGAGCATGCTGGCGATGACAGCAGCTTCAAAGACAGCCAAGGAGTTGCAATGAATCTGCCACTGCAATCATGGACAGTTTCGTCATTGCAGCGGCACCTCCCCCCCCTCGCAACCTTGTTGGCTCCTGCCACGCGCCAAGCACTCTATCCCTGGGCCTTGCTCTACGAGAGCAACTTGCTTGCTCACTATGCCTTTCCTGGTGAAACATTTCAATAAATAAATCAGCCCTTGTGCACCTTTCCACATTGGCGGCTCCTGCCACACACTACCTGGAAAGCCGACATCGGGGTGCATGGCAGCACAACAATTCGCTCCCGACTACTCGCTCCCTACAAACTCGCTCCTGCGTCAGTTCACCCCCATAGCAATTCCCTCCGGACAAATCTACTCCCTAGACATGCAAAAAAAAAAAAAAAAAAGCACTTTAGGTACTGGCTACTTAATGCACAACTAGCTCCCAATCACACATATAACTACACAGCCTCAACAGAAACATAGAAACATAGATTTTGACGGCAGATAAGGACCGCTTGGCCCACCCAGTCTGCCCATTTCCCTACCTAATGGATAAGCTGCAGATCCTAGTTAACCAGCAGCCTACTTCTTCCTACCCCCACCCCCTAGAATTGCCTTATGACTGGCCCATGCATGCTTGAATTCCACCACTGTTTTCAACTCCACAACCTCCTCCGGAAGGCCGTTCCATGCATCCACAACCCTCTCTGTGAAAAAATACTTCCTTAAATTACCTCTGAGCTGTCCCCCTTCTATCTTCAAATTGTGCCCCCTTGTTCTTGCACACCTCTTTTTTTGAAAGATGCTACCCTCTTGGACTTTGTTGATTCCCTTGAGGTACTTGAAAGTTTCTATCACATCCCCCTCCCTCCTTTCCTCGAGGCTATACATATTAAGCTCCTTAAGTCTCTCTTCATATGTCTTCTGGTGCAGACCCTGCACCATTTTAGTTGCCCTCCTCTGGACAGTTTCCATCCTGTCTATGTCTTTGCGGAGATTGGGTCTCCAGAACTGCACGCAGTACTCCAGATGGGGTCTCACCAACTGTCTGTACAGAGGGATAACTTCCTGTTTTCTACTGGTGATGCCTCTCCCTATGCATCCCAGTATCCTCCCAGCCCTCCTTGCTGCTCTCTTACACATTGCTTTCCCACCTTTAGGTCATCTGATATGACTACCCCCAGGTCCCTTTCCATTTCTGTTGTTGTTAGTATCTCACCCCCCCCATTGTGTACTCTTCCCCTGGGTTTTTGTTTCCCAGGTGCATTACCTTGCACTTCTTAGCATTGAATCTAAGCTGCCATACATTTGACCATTCCTCTAACCTTGCCAAGTCCCTTCTCATCCTTTCCACCCACCTTGTGCATCAACTCTGTTGCAGATCTTTGTGTCATCTGCAAAGAGACATACTTTTCCTTGCAGTCCCTCTGCAATGTCGCTTATAAAGACATTGAAGAGGACCGGTCCTCATACTGGAACCCCTGCGATACCCACTAGTAACCCCCTTCTTCACAGTGGACCCATTTACTATTACTCTCTGTGTCCTATTCTCCAGCCAATTCTTTACCCAGGCTGTCATCTTGGGACCCACTCCCAGGCTGGCTAACTTGTATATTAATCTTTTGTGTGGGACTGTGTCAAATGCCTTGCTAAAGTCTAGGTAGGCCATGTCCACAGCCCTCCCGATCTACTACTTTGGTCACCCAGTCAAAGAAATCTATCAGATTTGTCTGGCATGACCTTCCAGCTATGAATCCATGCTGCCTTGGGTCCTGTGCCCTCTGGCCTCTAGATACTCAACAGTTCTTTCCTTCAGAAGTGATTCCATCATTTTTCCTACCACTGAGGTTAAACTAACAGGTCTGTAGTTTCCTGCTTCTGCCTTGCTCCCACTTTTGTGAAGGGGAATCACATCTGCCCTCCTCCAGTCCTCAGGTACCACCCCATCCTCCCATGATTTGTTAAAGAGGGTAGTCAGTGGTGTCACTAGTTCTACCCGTAGTTCTTTTAGAATTCTGGGATGAATCCCATCAGGCCCCATTGCTTTGTCCACCTTCAGTTTTAAGAGTTCTTTCAGAACCCTTTCTTCTGTAAATGGGCTTGTATCCACTTCTGTATCCAGAGTGTTTCTACTGTTTGTTTTAGGTACCTCCCCCACTTCCTTTGTAAATACTGAGCAAAAATATTTGTTTAGTATCTCTGCCTTTTCACAGTCACCCTCTGCCCACCCTCCCTCCCCTTTATTAAGCCTCACTATCCCTCCCTTGGTCTTCCTTCGCTCCCTGATGTACCTATAAAAGGTTTTATCCCCCTTCTTAACTGAGTTGGCTATCTTTTCCTCAGTTTGGGCCTTTGTTGTTCTGACTGCTGTCCCAGCTTCCTTTTGCTTTAACTGATACAGTTCTCTGTCCTGCTCCTTCTGTGATTCCTTGTACTTCCTGAATGCTTTCTTTTTCTCTTGAACCTTCACTGCCACTTCCTTTGAGAACCATAGTGGTTTCTTACATCGTTCGTTTTGTTTATTTGCTTCACACAAAGGCTTGTTACCTCTGTGATGGCAGTTTTTATTATTCCCCATTGTTCTTCCACCCCTCCTTCCTGTCCATTTGCTAGTGCATTCCTTAGGCACTCACCCATTTTGGCAAAGTCAGCCCTCCTAAAGTCCAGTACTTTTGCCTTGTATGGCTTGACTCTATTGCTGTGTTTATTGTGAACCATACTGTTCGATGGTCGCTAGTTCCCAGATGGCTACCCACTTCTACATCTGTGATCCTCTTCATCTCCATTTGAGAACCAGCTCTAAGATTGCTCCTCTCGAGTGGGCTCAATACTAGTTGTCTAAGGCATGCCCCGTAGGGCATCTAGAATAAGCCCACCTTCAAGTGGCTGCTGCAACTGCACGCAGTTAACATCGGCATATTCAGATCACCCATCAGCAATATCTCCCCTTTTTCTGCCATTCTAAGTATTCTTTCTATCATTTCCTTGTCCATTTCCTCCCCCTGAGAAGGGGGTCTGTATACAACCCCTGTGCGGATTGTGGTGCCATTGACGGTCTCCAAATTTACCCACAGTGCTTCTTCTCCTCCTCCCTGTTTTCCCTTTTGTTCTGTTGCTTTGATTCCTTCCCTTATGTAAAGAGCTACTCCTCCTCCTCTTTTACCCTCCCTGTCCCTCCTGTAGATAGTGTATCCTGGTATGTTTACGTCCCAGTCATGGTTTTGTGTGTACCATGTTTCTGTGAGTGCCACGATATCCAGATGTTCCTCCTCCATCAAGGCCACTAATTCAGGAAGCTTTTTACTCAGACTACAGGCATTGGTACTCATTGCTCTCCATTTTTTGATGGCTTTACCTTCTTTTGCAACATCCCCCACTGACCTTTCTACCTCGGTCTTTTTCTCATTTAGTACCCTGTTTTGTAGGGAGAGGCTGGGATTTTCCTGCTGCTTATCAGTGCCTCCCCCCTTGACTAGTTCAAAAGCTTGCCAATGAAGCATTTAAACCGATTGCTCAAAAGACTTGTTCCCTTCCTGGACAGATGCAGACCATCCTGCCAGTATAGGCTGGTGTCCCTCCAGGTGGAACCCCAGTCCCCAATGAAGCCAAACCCCTGTGCTTCACACCATTTTTTCAACCATTCATTAAACTGCATGGTGCAAAGTACCCTCGCCTCACTCACGCCATTGACAGGCAGCACCTCAGAGAAGGATATTGTCTAGTGCTACTTGTCTTAGGCCTCCCAATTCTACAAAGTCCTTCTGCACTGCTCTAATCTCATGATGAGCCAAGTCATTTGTCCCTAGGTGGACAATGACATCCAGCTCAGACTCCCATGCAGCTGTTCTTGTGATCCTGAGGAAGCGCTTCCTGTCTCTCCAAGCCATGGCACCAGGCAGGCACCTTACTTCAGTTTTCCCCCTAATAATTGAGTCCCCCACCAGGAGCTGCTTCCTTTCCTTGTGGTGTCCTCTGCCTCCTTCCTGTGGGCCTCCCTTGTGACAGTTGTCCTCAGCCTCCTTAGTCTCCTCTGTGGGTGCATCCATAGGGGAGCTATGCTCCCCCAGAATGGTGTATGGATTGTGGTGTGGAACAACTGACTGGGTGTGCCTCTGTTCCACCATCCTCACCCTCCCTGAGCCCACTGTGGTCCAACTACTGTGCTTTCTTCGCAACCTCTGAGGTAGTGGTGGTGGCTCTGGTGCTCCCTGGATGAGGGAGGTTCCCTTCCTACTGTCCAGTGTGACCTGGGGGAAGGTTCCCTTACTACTGTCCAGTGTGGCCTGAAGACGGGCAACTTCCTCCCTTAGGGAAGAGAGTTGTCTGCAAATAGGGCAGCATCTCAGCCTCTAGAAAGACTCCCGGAAGACTGCTGCCCCACAGCCATTACATTGCACTGCTCCCCACATTTTTTTTTGTGTGTGTGTCTGATTGGTTTGTTATATAGAAATATATATATATATATATTATACAATGTGTATGCTTATATTGTCAGTGCAGTGTGCTAGAGAAGATATGACAGTGATATGCACCTTGCACGCTTGAGGAAATTATGTCAGAACCCCAGGTATAAAGGAACTATTTCCAGGGTGGGTGGGGTGAGGGGTGGGAAGGGTTGGGCCAAACTGTGCCCTCACAAAACAATCAGCCAAAAGCTCTAACCCACCGCCATGGAGTGCCTTCCTGTCAGCAAGATGTCCTACACAACAATTTGACAGAGAAAATACCCTGCTAATCAAACAGAAAAATCCACATCCAAGTCAGACACAGGTAAACCTCCCCAGCCCCAAAACAGGCCTGGTGGTTTGTGCTCTGAAAGTTGTCAGCCCCAAAATAAGTCAGCTGTGCTTTAAACTCTTTCTGCACTGAAAATCTTAAGAATTGTAACAAACAAACGTAAACCTAGATCCACCTCCCTCTGTTGCTTGAAAGACTGTCTTTTCCTGTTTCACACTGCAGGTTTTGCTATGACAACTCCTTAACCACAGTAACTTATTTAAAAATAGTTTAACTATCACAAACTCCTACGCACCAGTAAATTATTTAAAAATAGTTTCTGTCCCAAAATTCTAGTAGTCAATCCAGCTACCCAAGTTCAGCAAAGAGTAGCTGACAGCTTGAGGAGCGAATTGTTCAAGAGCATTTTTAGTTTTAGTTTTGCTAGTAGCGAGGAAATACAGGTTACTCACCTGTAACAGGAGTTCTAGGAATGGTATATGTTGTTCATCCACACTGTCTGGCAGGTTCCTTGCTGCTTTAAATCTTGCCGGAAGGTCTTCAAGCTGGCTCCTCCCACCCATCCAGGTGGTAAAACTCTTGGCTCCGCCCCATGATGCCAGATCTAGCCCGCTGGAAGCCAGGTTGTGCGTCGAAGCCGGGGAGGTCGGGTGGGTCGTGTGGATGAACAACATATACCATTCCTAGACCTCCTGTTACAGGTGAGTACCTGTATTTCTAGGGACATGGATATGTTGTTCATCCACACTGTCTGGCAGACTCCTAGCAGTTCTCCGGGAGGGGGGAGTGCTAGGCGCACACCCCCTACTTGGGAAATAAAGACTGAGAACTGAGGCCCCAAAACCAGCATCCCGGCGTGACTCAAGGTCGGTGGTAGGGTGATGAAAGTGTGCTGACTTCAGGTAGCAGCCCTGCAGATTTCCTGGATAGGACATCCCTGGAAGCAGCCACCGATGCAGCGGTATGGTGGGTAGAATGAGCTCTTATCCCTCTGGGAGGCTCCATGCCCACCAACCTATAGCAGAGATCTATGCAGGATGTGACCCACCTGCCTAATCCGCTTGGCTGCTGGTCTGCCAGGTGCGGCTTCAGCATAGGTGACTAACAGCTGGCGAACCTCTCCCCGAACTTCAGCCATCTGCTCCTTGTAGTAAGCGAGCGCTCTTCTAGGGTCCAAAGTATGGAGCCTATATTTGGCCTCTGAGGTGTGATTTGGGTAGAACACCGGCAGAGTCAACACCTGGTTAAGGTGAAACTCCGACACCACCTTTGGAAGGAACTTCGGGTGGGGAGCAGGACAACCTTGTCCCTGTGGAAGACCAGATAAGGAGACTCGATGGAAAGTGCCTGGAGCTCTCCCATCCTTCTGGCTGACGTGATAGCCACCAAGAAGGCGGTCTTCCATGACAGGTGAGAGATGTCACACCTGTGCATCAATTGAATAGCTTGCCCATGAGCTTTGTCAATACCAGCAGTAGAATCCCGCGGAGGTGGAGGTTCCTCTTACGGAAGGATGTGTGATCAAGACCTTTGAAAAGTGCCCGACCACCTTCTCCTGCGCCACCGACTGCTTCCCAGCCCGCGCTGGTAAGCAGAGATGGCTGGCAGGTGCACCTTAAGTCGCTGGACCAAGCCCTTGCTGAGAAAGGACCACAGGTAGTCCAGAATGCTTGCCAGGAACAGGAGGAAGGGTCCAGGCCCTTACTTGACACCAAATGGAGAATCTCTTCCATTTGAAGGCATAGCATTTTCTGGTCGACTCTACGGGATGCCTCAACGATGTTGAGGACCTCGCCGAAAGACCCAAGGCCTGGAACTCTAGACGCTCGGAACCAAGCCGTCAGGTGCAGGGATTGAAGATCCAGATGGAATACCTTCCCCTGATTGACTGAGATCAGGTCCGGGCGGGCTGGAAGCTGCCTCGGGAGCCTGGAGCTGAGACTGAGGAGATCTGGATACCAGAACTGGCTGGGCCAGTCTGGGGCTACCAGAATCACCTGTGCCTTGTCCCTCCTCACTTTGAGAAGCATCTTGTGGATCAAGGGAAATGAGGGAAAGGCGTAAAAGAGGCCCAGGGTCCACAGCCTCGAGAAGGCATCCCCTTGCAGCGAGCCATGCTGAGGGGGGTGGGCATGAAACAGTCTCAGCTTCACATTCTCCCTGGAGGCAAACAAGTACACCTGAGGCATGCCCCAGTGGGAGAACAGATCTTGTACTACCTCTGGCAGGACAGACCACTCGTGGGACGCAGCCCCTATCCGGCTTAGGGCATCGGCCAGGGTATTGGAGGCTCCTGCCACATGGATGGCAAGGAGATCCACCTCCAGGCTGCGCACGAGTGACCAAATGCGGAGAGTTTCCCTGTACAAAGGCACGGAGCACATCCTGCCCTGGCAGTTTACGTAGTTCAAGGTCGTGGTATTGTCCGTCTGGACCTGAACCACTTGATCCCGTAGAAATGGAGCGAAGGTGGTGAGGGCTAGATGAACTGCTTGAAGCTCCAGCAGGTTGATGTGGCATCGGGACTCCTGAGGGGACCAGAGGCCATGCGCTCTGTGCTCCCCCAGATGGACACCCCAACCCATCAGAGAGGCATCGGTCGATAGAGAGACCGTCGGTTCGTTGTGGACAAATGGGATGCCCTCCTGCAGATGTGCTGGAACAGTCCACCACTGGAGAGCATTCCACATCCCCTGGGTCACTGTCACTAGCTGATCCAGCAGATCGAAGTGCTGTGACTATTGGCTGGCCAGCCCCCATTGAAGGGGATGCATGCACCAATGGGCCCATTGGACCATGCTGTTACAGGCCGCCATGAGGCCCAGGAGCCGCAGGAAGTCCCGGGAAGGGCGCAATTGCCCAACCTGAAATGATTGGGCAAAGGAGGAAAGAACCTCGGCCCTGTCCACCGGGAGCCGTGCTCTGGCTCGTAGAGAGTCAAGCTCTGCCCCGAAGAATTGGATCACCTGCTTTGGCCCGAGTTTCGATTTGGCCTCGTTGATGAGGAGGCCAACCTGAGAGCAAACCTGGAGGGCTAGATCTCTGGACCACTCCACCTCTGTTCTGGAGGGGTCTGCAATCAGCCAGTCGTCCCGGTAAGGGTACACCCGAACCCTTCGGAGTCGCAGGAATGCTGTTACCACTGCCATGCATTTGGTGAAGACCCTGGGAGCTAGGGAAAGGCCGAAGGGCATGGCCTGGAACTCGTAGAGGGATCCCTCTGCCCTGAAGCGGAGGAATCTCTGGTGGGACAGATGGATTGGGATGTGAAAGAACACGTCCTCAAGGTCCAGAGAACAGAACCACACGCCTCATTCCAAGGATGGGATTATCTGAGCCAGAGTGACCAACCTGAAGGTCCGAGACCTTAGGAACCTGTTCAGGTCATGCAGGTCGAGAATGGGGCATCAGCCCCACTGTCCGTTTTGGGACCAGAAAGTACCTAGACACAAACCCCGGGTTTGGAGGAGGATCCGCCACCTTCCTGATCACCTCTTTTTCGAGGAGCAGGGCGATATCAGCTCGGTGAGCCAACAAAGAGGCTGCGGACCCCATAGCCCCCCGAGGGACGACAGCTCGGAAGGGCAGGACCTGCTCGAACTCAAGGGGCAGGCCCTTTCCTACCACCTCCAACACCCAATGGTCCGTGGTGATAATGGACCAGGCGGAAAGGAAGTGGTGGAGCCGTCCCCCCACAGGAAGAACCCATGGGGAGTGACGAGGCTGGGGGCCACACCCCTCAACCCGTCACTGGGCAGGCTTAGAGGAGGGACCGGCCCAGGGACCTCCTGGGCGTTTACCTCCCTGCTTCCTATTAGATGAAGCTGCAGGCTTGGGTTTGGGATGCCAAGCGTGAGCCTGCTGGCCTGGTGCTGTTGGGCCGGACGTGCAGCAGGCGCAGAAGGACAAAAGGACTTATGCTGCTGTTGTCGACGGCCCTTGTCCTGGGCGGAGGTGACCGAGTCCAGAGTGGCATTGGACTTTTTGATCTGCTGGAGGTGACCTTCCACTCCAGGGCCGAAGAGGTCAGTCCCCAGGAAGGGGACATCTGCCAGTTTATGCTGGGTATCCGCCATGAAGGTGGATATCCTCAGCCATGCTCTGCGGCGCATGGCCACCGTGGCCGCCACTGATCTGGCACAGAAGTCTCCAATGTCCAGAGCCATTTGGAGCAGCTGTTTTGCCACCGCCCTTCCCTGGTCCTGTACCTGCCGGACTGTGGTCTGCAGGTCGGATGGGAGATGAGGGATAACCTCATCCAGGGAGCCCATGAGGGTGTGGGAGAAGTGTGCCATCAGCACGGCCGAGCTGGCCTGGCAGAGGCCAAGGGAGGACGCAGAGTACAACTTGCGCCCAGCATACTCCAGCTTTTAGGACTCCTTGTCAGGGGGCTTGTCCACATACCTAGCATTCCCGGAACGCCGGAAAACGCTGTCAGTGACCAACCCCTCAGCGGAGGGGTGTTCCGAAAAAACGGGCAAAGATCTGGTAGGGACCGCATACTTCCTGGCCATCCTGGCCAAAGGTGCAGGACAGGAAGCAGGCCACTGCCAGAGCTCGGAGGCTGGGCCAACAATGGCTTCAGCCACTGGAAAGGCCTCCGTGGGTGAATCCCCTCGGTCCAGTATCTCCGTGAGGGTATACTTGGCCCGCTTAGATACGGGCTCGAGATGCATCCTGGTGGACTCCGAGATGAGCCGAAGCAGACCCATGAAGGACGATGGGCTTTCATCCATCAACTGGCTCCCAGAGGACTCCAGGTCAATGGGCCTGGAGAACAGGGAGGAGTTGTCATCGGACTCCAAGGAGTCCACGAAGAGCTGCCTGGGGCCTGAGTCACCCTCCACCTGCCAAGGATGGTCGGGAGTGAGGGTGACCGACAACCTGTGGGGCAGGCCCTGACCCGACCGAGAGTCCTTGGTCGGTGCCCCCGATTTCGGTTGTGGAGGCAGAGGTTCCACCACAATCGGTGGGGCAGCTGGTTTCAGCCGAACAACTGGCCCAGGCTTGGGCACCTCGGCTACAGCGAGGGGTTGTTTCGGCCGCTCGGGTGACAGCCACTTGATGGCCGAGGAAGACGACAGTGTCGGCTTGTTCTCAGACAGAAGTAACTGCTGCCACATCAGGTCCTCGTAGCGTTGACGCAATTTGTGCCAAAGCCTCTCCTCTTCCGAGGAGGAAGACGAGGACGAGCGGCGGTGCCGCTTACTTCGGTGCCGAGACCGAGACTGCTGATGTCGGCGGGATCGGTTGGACCGAGAGGAGGTCTGAGACGCAGAACCTCGGTGTTTCTGAGGACGGGTCTGGGAAGGGGCGGGGGACACCCACTCTTCCCTCGGCTTGGAAGCCTTGACCGGGGACTGCGGCACCGGAGGCACAGGCAGGTCCTCAGTCTCCACCGAGGGAACCGGTGAATAAGGGTTGTCGGCTTCACCAGTCGACAGCCCACCCGACAGGTCAAGAAAAATCTCGACCGCGTTGACAGGTGTCTTGGCCGGCTGACCTGACAGGGACACCGTGAAGCCAGCGGCCTTAGCTGCAACCTCAACTGAAGTTGAATGTCGACTGTCCGGGGAAGGGGACCTCTCCCGCTCCCACGAACGCCGATGGTGGGACTTACCTTTTGTGTCTTTCTTTTTGGACAGAGAGGAATGTCCTCACGCCCCTCTCCCTTCATGGAAAGGGACTGGAAAAGCTCCTTGAAAGAAGCTGAATATGAGGTACCTAGAGAGAGCGGGATAAATGCCGCAACCGAGGAAGAGGATGATGCGACCTGTGCCGGCTCCTCCTCGAGGGCGATCATCTGCTTGAGTTGCTCAGCTGAGCCAGCCGCTGCGGTAACCGCCGAACGGGCCTCCTTCGACTTCACTGGCGGGTAGTGCTTCTCGGGGCACCCAAGCTGTAACCAGGCAGCACGGTCTTCCAGGATGTTGGCCGAAAACGAACGGCATAACTCGCAGGCCTGTGGGTCATGGTCTAGGCCGAGGCAGTAGACGCACGTGGAGTGCGGATCCATCCTGGACATTTTCTACCCGCAAGGGCACCGCCGAAATCCCGGAGTCGATTTGTCCATCGCAGCCGCAAGAGAGAAACTTGACCGAAGTCTTGAAAATTTTAAAATAAGTTTCGAGCAAACCGTAGAATTAGGATCCAGTCTACACGCAGAGCGTTAACGAGGGAACCTGAGCTTCCAAGCAGTAAGGCTGATCTGGCGTCATGGGGCGGAGCCGAGAGTTTTACCACCTGGGTGGGTGGGAGGAGCCAGCTTGAAGACCTTCTGGCAAGATGGCAAGGGTGATGCTAGGGTACTCCTCACCAGGGAATTCAATGAATGGTTGAAAAACTGGTGTGGAGCTCAGGGTTTTGGCTTCATTGGGGACTGGGGAGCCACCTGGAGGGATGCAGATGTATACTGGCGTGATGGTCTGCATCTGTCCGGGGAACCAGGATCCTAGGTGAGAGGTTTAAATGCTTCATTGGCAAGCATTTAAACTAGCCAAGGAGGGAGGCACTGAAAAGGAGCAGGGAAATCCCAGTCTCCCCCCACAAACAGCAGTAATTAGTGAGGTAAACACCAATGTAGAGAAGTCATTAGGGAGCAAGCCAGAAGTAAATGTAAAAAAAGGCAAAGGCAGTAAGGACAGGAATGGGGCTAAAAGGGGTAAGGCCATCAAAAAGTGGAGGGTGATGAGTACCAATGCCCGTAGTCTGTGTAACAAGCTCCCTGAACTAGTGGCCTTGATGGAAGAGGGTTGCCTGGATATTGTGGCAGTCACAGAAACATGGTACACAGAGAACCATGACTGGGATGTCAACATACCAGGATACACAATCTACAGGAGGGACAGGGAGGATAAAAAAGGAGGAGGGTAGCTCTTTATGTAAGGAAGGATCAAAGCAACAGAACTAAAGAGTAAGCAGGGAGCAGATGAGACACTCTGGGTCACCCTTGAGACAGGAAATGGCACCACAATCTGCATGGGGGTTGTATACAGACCCCATCTTAGGGGGAGGGAATGGGCAAGGAAATGATAGAAGGCTTCCTTAGAATGGCAGAAAAAGGGGAGATATTGTTGATGGGGGACCTGAATATGCCAGATGTTAACTAGAGCACCTTTGCTGCAGGCACATCCAAGAGCAGGGTCATTCTTGATGCCCTACAGGGGGCATGCCTCAGACAGGTAGTACTGGAACCCACTCGGGAGGGAGCAATCTTTGATCTGGTACTCTCAAATGGGGATGGAGAAAGAATCTCAGATTTAGAAGTGGGTAGCCATCTGGGAACAAGCGACCACCAAACAGTGTGGTTCACGATAAACACAGTCATACAATCAAGCCATACAAAAGCAAGAGTATTGGACTTTAGGAGGGCTGACTTTGGGAAAATGAGAGAGTGCCTCAGAAAAGCACTAGCAAACAGGCAAGAAGGAAGGGTGAAGGAACAATGGAGAGTAATCAAAACAGCCATCACAGAGGCAACAAGCCTTTGTGTAAAACAAATCAGCAAAACACAATGAAGGAAAAAAATGCTATGGTTCTCAAAAGAGGTGGCAGGGAAGGTTAAGGAGAAAAGGATAGCATTCAGGAAATATAAGGAAACACAGAAGGAGAAGGACAGAGAACTTTAACAGTTAAAGCAGAAAGAGGCTGGGAAGGCAGTCTGAATAGCAAAGGCCCAAACCGAGGAAAGGACAGCCAACTCTGATAAGAAGGGGGATAAGACCTTTTATAGGTACATTAGGGAGCGAAGAAAGACCAATGGAGGGATACTGAGGCTTAATAAAGGGGAGGGAATGTGGGTAGAGGGTGACAATGAAAAAGCAGGGATACTGAACAAATATTTCTGCTCAGTATTCACAAAGGAAGAGGAGGGGGAGGTACCTAAACTAAACAAGAGAAACACTCTGAAGACAAGGGTCGATACCAGTCCATTTATAGAAGAAAGGGTTCTGAAAGAACTAATAAAATTGAAGGTGGACAAAGCAATGGGGCCTGATGGGATTCACCCAAGAATTCTAAAAGAACTAAGGGTAGAACTAATGACACCGCTGACTACTCTTTAACAAATCATGGGAGGATGGGGTGGTATCTGAGGACTGGAGGAGGGCAGATGTGATTCCTCTTCACAAAAGTGGGAGCAGGACAGAGGCAGAAAACTACGGACCAGTTAGTTTGACCTCAGTGGTAGGTAAAATGATGGAATCACTTCTGAAGGAAAGAACTATTGAGCACCTAGAGGCCAGTGGGGCACAGGACCCAAGGCAGCATGGATTCATGATGGGAAGGTCGTGTCAGACGAATCTAATAGATTTCTTTGACTGGGTGACCAAAGTAGTAGACCAGG
Organism: Neoceratodus forsteri; assembly: GCA_016271365.2. Taxonomy (NCBI): domain Eukaryota; kingdom Metazoa; phylum Chordata; order Ceratodontiformes; family Ceratodontidae; genus Neoceratodus; species Neoceratodus forsteri. The sequence continues at coordinate 835,165,041 of CM028134.1, forward strand.
GAAGGGCTGTGGACATGACTTACCTAGATTTTAGCAAGGCATTTGATACAGTCCCACACAAAAGATTAATACACAAGTTAGCCAGCCTTGGAGTGGGTCCCAAGGTGGTAGCCTGGATAAAAAAATTGGCTAGACAACAGGAGGCAAAGGGTAGTAGTAAATGGAGTCCACAGTGAAGAAAGGAGGGTTACTAGCGGGGTACCGCAGGGTTCAGTACTGGGACCGGTCCTTTTTAATGTCTTTATAAGTGACATTGCAGAGGAACTGGAAGGAAAAGTATGTCTCTTTGCAGATGACACAAAGATCTGCAACAGGGTTGATACACCAGATGGAGTGGAAAGGAAGAAGGGACTTGGCAAGGTTGGAGGAATGGTCAGATGTATGGCAGCTCAGATTCAATGCAAAGAAGTGCAAGGTAATGCACCTGGGAAACAAAAACCCAGGGCAAGAGTACACAATGGGGGGTGAGATACTGACAACAGTAAAAATGGAAAGGGACCTGGGGGTAATTATATCAGATGACCTAAAGGTGGACAAGCAATGTGAGAAGGCAGTAAGGAAAGCTGGGAGGATATTGGGATGCATAGGGAGAGGAATCAATAGTAGAAAACAGGAAGTTATTATCCCTCTGTACAGACAGTTGGTGAGACCCCATCTGGAGTACTGTGTGCAGTTCTGGAGACCCAATCTCCGCAAAGACATAGACAGAATGGAGGCTGTCCAGAGGAGGGCAACCAAAATGGTGCAGGGTCTGCACCAGAAGACATACGAAGAAAGACTAAAGGAGCTTAATATGTATACCCTTGAGGAAAGGAGGGAGAGAGGGGACATGATAGAAACTTTCAAGTACCTCAAGGGAATCAACAAAGTCCAAGAGGGTGGCATCTTTCAGAAAAAGAGATGTGCAAGAACAAGGGGGCACAATTTGAAGATAGAGGGGGGACGGCTCAGAGGTAATGTGAGGAAGTATTTTTGCACAGAGAAGGTTGTGGATGCATGGAATAGCCTCCCTGAGGAGGTCGTGGAGTCAAGAACAGTGGAGGAATTCAAGAATGCATGGGACAGACATAAGGCAGTCCTAGTGGGGGGTAGGAGGAAGTAAGCTGTTGGTTAATTAGGATCTGCAGCTTATCTGTTAGGTAGGAAAATGGGCAGACTAGGTGAGCCAAGCGGTCCTTATCTGCCGTCAAATTCTATGTTTCTATGTAAGATTTAAAGCGGCAAGGAACCTGCCAGACAGTGTGGATGAACAACATATCCATGTCCCTAGGAACAGTAATTTAAACAGTTTGTGCAAGCAAGTTCTGGAGCGAGTATCTGAAAGCTTGTGGAGCGAATTGTTCAGGAGCATTTTAGTTTTAGTTTTGCTAGTAGCGAGGAAACAGTAATTTAAACAGTTTGTGCAAGCAACTTCTGGAACAAGTATCTGAAAGTTTGGAGAGCAAATTGTTCAAGAGTGTATTAACATGGGGACAAATTGTCTTCGGAGTGTACATGCGGGAACGAGTTGGTAAGGAGCGAGTAGTCGGGAGCGAATTATCGAGACCCGGGTGCACAACTCTCGAGTCAGTATGTATCCCCCCCACATTGTAGCACATTGGGAGCCCACACCAGAGTGTCCAGATAACTTTTTTTATATATTTATTTTTCCGGCACCGGGGTGCCCACTCCCAGTGTCAGATATCCCCCAAGCTCACTGTCTTTGCCGACGGGGGTGCCAAATCCCCATCAACATCATGTTTTCTCTCTCCCCCTTCCCCAGTTCACTTTCTTTGCCGACGCGGGTGCCCAGTCCCCATCAGCATCATGCCCCCAACTCATACGGCACACTGGGAGCCCACCCCAGTGTGCCCAAAAGTTTTTTTGTTTTTTTTTGAACCTGTAAATTAAGAAAACCGTTTCCCGGCATTTTTTAATCTACAAAAAGAAAACGCCTCTCGTAGTCTCCCCACTGCCTCTCCCCATCCCCACCTCCCACTGAGCACCCACCTCCCCGCACTTCATTACCCCACAGTTACCTCCGGAGGTCGAGAGCAGTGATCTTCTGTGGAGCAGAACACGTCTGCACTCTTCAAAGCTAACCGTCAAACTGAAGAATCAAAGGTAAGCGTGTATAATGGCTGTCAATGGGAGTTTCAACTTATGTTGATATCTCCGCCATTTTTAAGAATTTTGGCTCCAAATTTTCAACATAGGATGCTTGAGACCCCACCTTGTGAACATGCCACTGCCACTTCGTTACTCAGTCCTGAAAGGCGATTTCTCAGTCGTTGTGCAGAATCATTTTTCGGGACTGATGAATGAAATGACAGTGCCACTGTTCATGAGGTAGGGTCCCAAAAAGCCCATGTTGAAAATTTGGTGAAAAAATTCCAAAAAATGACTGCGTTATACAGCGTGTATTGCGCAGTTTCTACGCATACCACGTTATTTCTCCAATTTTTATTATTTTCCCTCCAGATGTTCAACATTGCCATTTTTTCATACCTCGTTATGAACAGTACAGCCATCATTGCTCACATTCTGCCTGAAATGTGTTTTCGCACCTGTTATGCAGAATAGCGCAGTTGCTGTGGGAAATCAACTTTCGAGACAGATTAACAAAATCACAGTGCCACTGTTCCTGAGGGGATGTCCCAAAATGCTCATGTTGAAAATCTGGTGACAAAATTCTAACAACTGATTGCGTTACGGGCGTGTATTGAGTAGTTTCTACACACGCTTGTAACTTCTCCAATTTTTCAAATTTTCACTCCAGATTTGCAACATTGCCATTTTTTCACACCTCCTCATGAACAGTAAAGCTGTCATTTTTCACATCCTGCCCAAAATGTGTTTTTGCACCAGTGGTGCCAAATTGCGCAGTCGCTGTGTGAAATCACCTTTCGGGACTGAGAAACGAAATGATAGTGCCACTGTTCATAAGATGTGGTCCCAAAAAGCACATGTTGAAAATCTGGAGCAAAAATACCAACAAACGCCAGGCGTGTTAGGGTACCACCTCACCCTATAGAGACTGACAGGCAGGGGTGTGACTTGGGTTCGTCGGCCGTAGGGCTCATGGCATTCCACCCCCACCCTGCAGCCATTGACAGGCATCGAGGTGTGCCTTGGAGTCTTCAGCCCTACCATTCACTCCATTCTCCTATACTGCACCCATCTCAGCTTATTTCCTTGTGGAATGGGGTGCGCGTAAGAGCCGAAGACCCCAAGGCACACCGCAACACCTGTTGCTGTCTGCAGGGTGGGGTGAGATGGAATGGCTTAAGCATTATGGCCGACAACCCAAAGGCACACCCCCAATTCCTTTCAGTCTCTGGGGGTTGGCATTAGTTCAATACTTCACTGCTATTCCTATTATGCATCTCCCTAACTCCTGCACTATCAATGCCAATGCCAGCAAGCCAATATTTGGCATTGACAAATGCTTTTTTTTTACATTCCATGTGTCAGGGCGGCTTTGTTGCCCTCCTGGACATTTCTTGCCCCCATTTGTTGCGAACTTGGAGCTGATTATTTTTGTTTGGGGGGGTGCAGGTGGTGAAGCCCCCTGTGTTGGTGATGCGGGTGGCATAGCCCCCACAGAAACTTGTCAAGCACTGTTCCTTCTGGAGTGAGTTTTCCATCAACCCCCCAAGCTTGACTTCCCCACGGAGTTTGTCTGCGGCTATGTGGACATGCGGAGGTGGTTGGTGCGATTTTGTTTTTGCGTTTTTTGACCACGCTGTTTCACCGGCGCTAACTTGACCAAGAACCTTGAAGTGCAGTACTGGAACCAGTCCTCTTTAATGTCTTTATAATTCTCTAATTGTTAGTTTCATGCATTACTGAGTCCGCTTGCTTACTCAGATCCTATGCACCCTGTCCAATGCTGTTATGCTTATTTGCACCATTCTCCAAAGACGCATTATTCTGTCTGCAGATAAGTTTCTTTGTGTATTTTCCATTAAGTATTTTCTGACTGTATTTGTGGCATCGTAAACATCTGCACTAAGGGAATGCGGCTTGCTCCCTATCTGGATGGACTATGATTTCTTAATTTTAACTCGTGCTCAGGGGACTGTACCTCATGCCATAATAGGGAAAGATATATAGTGTGAGCACACCTCTCCTGACCCCCTCTCAGGCAGCCACTCCAACCATAATGATGGCCCTAAAGGGACTGGTTGCTGCAACTTTTCATGTGCCAGCTGTCCTTGTAATGGACCAGACCACATTAATTTAGCCCGATTTTTCTCTGCATGTGCATTTCAGTACAAAGACCCCTCCTTATCTTTTCCCCCTCACCCCACGCACATGGCACATGAAGATGACCCACTCCTGCTCATACTCTTTGGCCTCTACTGTAAGGGCAATAGTTATAAGCTATTTTTCCTCCTGCAGGAAGGTACAGTTAAAGTTACTTGTATGCTCCCATCTAGGGCCTTGTCCTCTTCTGCTAGGCCTTGTCCTCTTCTGCTACTCCTGTCAGGAGATATTGAGTTGAACCCTGGTCCCATTCCTCCTAACTGCAGAGTCTGCTCCCTGTCTGATACATGGTGGACCAAAACAAGGAGTTTAAAGTTAGTACACATGAATATAAGTGGTCTTAGGCCGAAGATCCAAGAGCAAGAAGGTTAGGTTGACCTGTGTACACCTAACGCAATTGCCATCTCTTCGCTAAAATCTTCCATTCTTCCCCATGAGGTAGAGTTATCAGGGTACTCCACCTTTAGGTGGGATAGGATCCATAAGAAAGGGGGAGGTATCCTTCTCTGTGTTAGATCCTCCCTCCATGCCACACAGGTAACTGTACCTGGCCTGGAAAATTCAGATAGTGAGGCTCTCATAACTAAGCTACTCCTCAGGGGTATGACACCACTATATTTGGGCTGTGTATATAACCCTCCCACCCCCAAGGGTGGCAATTTCTGTCCTTCCTTCCCTCGCTAAGGCTCTCTCTGATATGTCTCAAGGTGAGGTAACAGTACTGAGGGACTTCAATATTAACTGGGTCTCTGAGTCAGGAGGTGGGACAAAGACAGTCCTTCTGGAGACCCAGCTTATCAAATTATCATAGAACTGACTTGAATAAACAACCTAATGGGTAGTTATACTCTACTTGACTGGGCACCTGTCTCCAAAACAGATCAGATTAGAGCCTGCAGGAATATTCGCAGACTCCATCAGTGACCACTCCTCTATCTTCTGCGTGTGGAAAAATGACTTTACTCAACCTCCTCCCAGGGTTTTCATGGCCTGTGATTATTCCAAATGTAACACAAGCGCCTTTCTGTCTACCTTTTCAGGCATCCAATGGGTTACAATTTGAGCCCTTCCTGATGGGGATTCTGCCCTAAATTTCTCTGTAACTTTCTTTCAACTGCCAATGCCCATGCCCTGTTTAAGCAGCTGAGGTTTTTTTTTTTCAAACTCTATTTTTGCTTGTGCAAACTCTCTCCAGCAATCACTCACCCTCAGACTGCTACCTCCTGCCTGACGCACACTGCCCCTCACCCTCGTACCGACCTAGCAGCCCCGGCTCTGCACCCTCTGAGGTAAGGCTGCCTTCTCCTCCCAGGGCACTCTATCTACAATCTAATTTGCCAGGCGGTCGGGAGGGAAGGGCGCGAGGAGAGGTGCCCGGCCTTGGTGTGTGGCTTCCAAGGGCTGGTAGTGCCTTCGCCTATTCCTACCAGCGGGGATTTTCTTAGTTATGCCCTACCTCCCCCCCCAGAGCCTGAACATGCAATGACGTCTGGCAACATCCACTATGGCTCTGCATCTCCACTACTGTAGCCTTAGAGCATAGCAGTGCCTCCAGCTTCTGCTGGGGGCCGCTGCGGTGCCGGGCTTGTCCCTGGATCCCTCCCCGAGAGAGAAGAGCAGTCCTATGGATGCTCAATCCTCTCTCACCCCCCCCCCCGGATGACCCCCGGTGGCCTGGGCTCGTTCCAGAACCTGGGTCACTGGCGTGGAACGAGGTGTGGCATGAAGCGCCTCAACCCTCAGTGCCACCAAGCCGGTCCCTAAGCAGCTGAGGGTTAAAAGACTAGTAATCAAAGTGGCTAGATCATACCTTTGGGGAATCTATGAAGACTAGAGATAAGGCTTGGGGGAATCTTTAAAACCTCAGGCCTCACATCTGATTGGAAAATATACAGAAAACTCAAGAATGCCTGTAAAAGGGACCCCAAAACTGCCAAAAGAAAATACCTATGGCACCTACAGGACAAAAACTATTGTGATCCCACGTAGTGCTGGGCACAAATTAATGTGCTCCTAAAAGGTCGTGCCAGCTCAGGGGAATGTGATATTGTGACTGACGGTAAATCCTACCAAGAACCTGTGGCTACTGATATTGCCTTTAATAACTTTTTTAAGGCTCTAGACAAAGTCAGACCCCCTCTCTTGGGCCTCCTTCCCTCTGCCCTGATCAGGCATTAAATGAGTGTCAACACCCGGAGTTCCATTTCTGTATAATAAAAAAAAGAGGTGCCGCCTCTAAAAGAGCAGTTGAGATCCAAAGGCTCAGCGGGCCATAGCAAACTCAGGCCAAAGCTGCTAAAGATGGCCATTTATGTTATCGCCTCCTTCAATGCAAATCATTAACTGAAGGGAGAGTTCCTGAAAGCTGGAAAGTGGCCCTTGTATTTCTGGTACACAAGGAGGGAGAGGTGCAGCAAACTGGTGGAAAACTGCCACCCTGTATCCTTGCTTAGTTCCCTGTTGAAGATCCATGAAAGGTTAGTTTACAATCAGATACAGGAATGCTTGGAACTGCACCAAATGCTGACAGACAAGCAGCATGGCTTTAGGAAAAATCATGGCACGGACACCACACTAGTCAGGCTATCGACTGATATACTTGCAGCTATGGCAAAAGACCTCTCAATGCTGTATTTATAGACCTTACTAAAGCCTTTGATTTGGTTGATCACAGCCTCCTATTAGTTAAGTTAAAACTGTTTGGCCTCGACAATTTGTCTTGTCAGTGGTTCTCCCATTACCTGGTTACAGATCTCAACAGATCACGTGGAAAGGTGTACAATCTATTCAAAGTCCATAACAGACAGTGTTCCTCAAGGCTCCATTCTGGGTCCTTTGCTGTTTTCCCTATTTATTTTGTGATTTGCCCGATAACTGTGGTGGCACTAATGTGCTGTTGTACGCAGATGATGCCGTGCTGCATAAATGCTCCGATGATGTTGCTCAGATCAGTAGTCTATTTGCTAATGATTTCTGGGAACTAGGAAAATGGTTCATTAGTAACAAGCTTGTCCTAAATATAAAGAAAATCAAAGCTGTACTGTTTGGTTCCAGGCATCTTGGTACTGCTAGACATTTGCTGTCTACTGCCCTGTGAACATGCAACTGTGGGTATAACAGGGATTAATCAATGGTCAGGTGACTTGTTTGGATGAATCAGAAGACAGGATTTTTGGAACCCATGTTATAAATCCTAATAATCTAAGACTTGTCTGTAGTTCCCTCCCTAAAATACTTAGGCCTAACTCTGGATCAGTCTGTCACCTACAAGGACCATGTGGACCAGGTCACCAGGACCCTACATCGCAAACTCGGTACCTTGTACTGACTCAGGGACCAGCTCATCCCTGAGGCCAGGCTCTCCATTGCGACAAGTGTCCTGCTCCCTACCCTGACCTATGTGGCCCCGATTATACAGGGCATGGCAAAGCAAGAGGTGTCCAGGATGCAAAACCTATACAACAAAATAGCTTGGTTCGCTACCCAAGACCACCCGCGACGTCACCACTGTGACACTCTGGCCCAGCTCCAGTGGCCCACATTGGCGGCTCACCTCCAGTACCCATTGCTTGTCCAGGCCTACAAGCTACTCAAACTGCCCCGCTCCACCAAGCATAGCCGGAACCATAGCCATTAAACACAACCCTAGGAATTTAAAGACATCAGAATGAACACTACTAGAAGTCCCCAGAGTAAGGACCAATACTGGCAGCAGATCCTTTTCTTGCCAAGCCCCCAGCCTATGGAACAAGCTCCCCCCGGTCCAGGATGCCTCCTCACTCACGAACTTCTGCACCAGGCTCAAGTCCCATATACTGGCCACAAGTACATGCCACTGCCACAGCTCTTAAGGTATCCCCTTTTTCTGCATCAAACTTTCCCAAAGGTAAGCCGACCATGTACCTCCCTCTAGTATCTGGACACCTAGGGACCAATGCTACCTCAAGTATATCACTATGCCAAGTAGTACCAAGGCAAAACTGTGTCATGATGATAACCATGTCTGTAACCACTGTCTGTAACCACCTTATGCTTGAACAACCTATGTAATCAAAAGTTTTTCTCCACTGTATTTTATCTTGTATTGTTATCCCGGATCGCCCCTGAAAAAGGGACCTTCGGGGCTCAGTGGGCCTACTCGGTCACCAAAATTTAATAAATAAATAAATAAAATAAAAAATAAATAAATACATCCAATGGTGTTCTGAGGTGCTAGACTCTGTTAAATATCCTGGAGTGCCATTGGATCAGGCAGTCTCCTTTAAGTACTATGCCGATAACATCTCAAAGTCCTTACACCAGAACGCTGGTTTACTTTATCGCTGAATAATTATCCGCCTAAGGATTCATGACATGCCACTGCTACCAGTACGCTGCTCCCAGCTTTAGTGTGTGGTGCACCAATTCTGCAATACTTTAGATGTTCTGAAATAAATGATTCTCTGCAACAAAACTGGTCAGTCTGCTACCAGTGTCCCATCAAAGCAGCACCACTGTGATGTCTTCCACTCTTTATTCTGGCCCTACTTTGAAGGGAGATTCAGCTACCTCCTTCTCTGCCTGGCATACAAGCTAGTTAAAGGTACTCTCCTCCTAGCCTCTGTGACGTACTGGCAATCAAACCTCCTAGGAGGACGTTTCGGTCATCCTTTAGTACCCTACTTGAAATAGCCACAAACAGATATTTTGCGGACAGGAGGTTCTTTGCCTCCTCTGGCCCCCTCCTAGTGGAATGTCCTCCCAATAACTCTTCAATACTTCGTCCCTTGGTACTTTTAAAAAAGGGCCCAATACTTTTCTCCTTGGGCATAGTCTATGTACTTGCAATCATTGAATTGTCCCAACATGGCCTGTATCTTTGCACTCCACTTACTTGTTGTTGGTATCAAAATGTACCTGCTGCACTATGGAGGGATTAACCCATGACAGGCTATGGGTTTACTGAGCATTAATCCACACTTGGGGGGTTGGAGTCACAAGGCGAAGCCGAGTGACTTCAACCACCCAGGCGTGGATTAATGCTCAGTAAACCCATAACCTAGAGTGGGTTAATCCTCTTATAACATGGGCAATGTTTTGTTAAGAGTTTTGCCTAAAGAAATGGTAAAATAAAGCCCTATGAACATGCAACTGTGGGTACAGCAGGGATTAATCAATGGTCAGGTGACCTGTTTGGACGAATCAGAAGACAGGATTTTTGGAACCCATGTTATAAATCCTAATAATCTAAGACCTGTCTGTATGTTAGTCCTAATTTGTAACTCTATATGTTCCTGTGTGTTTTTATTCATGTAACCCTATGTTTATATTGGTGTTGTTATAGCCTGTACTACTTATTACATCCTGTTTTGTTTTTACTACGTGGTGCTTACATACATGTAAATAATTCTGGGTCGTCCCTGAAGAAGGGACTGTTAGTCTCAGTGGGCCTACCTGGTCAACAAACTTCAATCAATAAATTCAGTACATAAATAAGTGACACTGCAGATGACACCAAAATCTGCAACATGGTAGGTACTCCAGAAGGGGTGGGGAGAATGTGTAGAGACCTAAGAAAGCTCAATGAGTGGTCAAAGGTATGGCAGCTGGGCTTCAATGCTAAAAAAGTGCAAAATCATGCACCTAGGGCACAGAAACCGAGTCAGAGTATAAGATGGGGGAAGAGGTATTGACTGTCACTAACCAGGAAAGGGACCCGGAAGAAATCATATCGGATGACCTCAACACAGCAAGGCAATGCGACAAGTTAGTAGGTAGGGCTAGCAGGATGCTGGGTTGCATAAGGAGGGGTATCACCAGCAGAAGGAGAGAGGTGGTGTTACCACTGTATAGATGATTGATGAGACTCCACCTGGAGTACTGTGTCCAGTTCTGGAGACATCTCAGGAAGGACATAGACAGGCTAGAGGCTGTCCAAATAAGGGCAACCAAAATAGTTCAGGGGCTGCATCATAAGCCCTAAGAGGAAAAACTGCGGGATCTCAATATGTACAAAAAGGAAGGAGGAAGACATGGTAAGAAAGTACAGTTACGTAAGACCTTACCGTAACAGTAGATCTTCGAGGGAAGCTCTTGCAGCAGGCCAACACGAGTAGGACTTAGCCACCGGGTGCCAGGACCACATGGAAACATTCCAGCTAGCAGTCTACCACGGGGAACTGCCCATTGCCGAAGTCACCCTCAGATGTCGGCCTATACCCTCCTCAGTTCTCCTGCCAGAGACCCAAAGCATGCAGTGAATGAAGAACTGAGCAGGTTCCCGAGAGCCAAACGAGGGAAAACAGAAGTCGTGCAAATTGAAAAAAGTTATAATGGAAACAGCAGGGGAAGGAGGGAAGGACAATTAGGGCCTGCTACAAGAGCTTCTCTTGAAGATCTACTATTACTGTAAGTTCTTATGTAACTGTACTATTTTACTTCAACAAGGGCTCTTGCAGAAGGCCAACACCGGTAGGACTGAGTCCCAAGCAGTTCTGGGTATAACCAGGAAAAAAGCAATGGGAGGAGTAAGGGTTTTAGCAGCCAACAGCTCAGGAGAGAAGTCCCTGAAGAACTGCAAGGCCGAAACTGACCTTGCGCTGAGAGGTGATGTCCCAACTGTAATGCTTGGTGAAGGCGTGGACAGAACTCCAGGTGTCAGCTGCACAGATGTCCGTAGCAGACACATTTCTGAAACAAGCCATGGAGGCGGCCATACCCCTGGTAGAATGGTCCTTATCCACTCCCAGAAGGTCCTTATTGTACTTACGGTAACAATAAACAATGCAACTGGCTTACCACTTAGACAAACACTGTTTGGAAAAAGGAACACCCTCTCTCTCTCTCTTAGGGGCAAAGAAACAAACAACTGATCAGACTTCCATAAAGCCTTGGTCTGGTGCATCTAGTACTGCAAAATTCTATGCACATCCAAAGTATAGAGCAAAGCCTCCCCCTGATTAGAGTACTCAGGATAATAAACTGGAAGGTGGATGGATTGGTTCAATGTAAACTCCAACACAACCTTGAGAAGAAACTTAGGATTAGTATGCATAGACACCCTGTCTTTGTGAAAAACCAAATAAGGCTCTTTACACACGAGGGACTGAAGCTCAGAAATCCTTTGGGCAAAAGTAACAGCAACTAAAAAGAGAACTCGCCACGACAGATAGTGCAGCTCGTAACTTGTGGCCGGTTCAAAGGGAGGCAATGTGAGCTTCTCCAACATAAAACTGAGGTCCCATGGAGGGACTGTGTCCCAGATGGGAAGTTTCAGATGCAAAATGTACCACAGAAAGGTGTGAGACACCTCAAGCACAGCCACAGCTCTGCCCTCGATATGGGCATGGTACGCAGAGATAGCAGAAAAGTGCACCCTGAGTGAGGAGATTCCCTGAGTAGAGAGGGAGAGAAGGTACTCCAACACCTGATTCACCGGGCAGGTGAAAGGGTCCTGTTGGAATGAAGCAGCCCAAAGGGTGAAATGCTTCCATTTCATGGTGTAAGTGGCCCTGGTGGAGGGTTTTCTGGCAGCTAACAAGACATCTGCGATCCTAGATGACACTACAAAGCGGGCAATAGCTAGGTCCACAGGAGCCATGCATGGAGATACAGAGACTTTAGATCCAGATGGACCAAGGTGCCCTGGTCCTGGCAGAGTAAGCCAGTGCATAGGGCAAGGGCACTGGAGGTTCCATCGCCAGCTGTTGCAGAAAAGGGAAACAAATCTGACATGGGCAGAAAAGGGGCTATGAGTATCATCTCCACCCCTTCCAAATGGAGCTTGAGCAGGACCCTATGCAGAAGTGGGAAGGGAGGGGAGGGAAGGTGTACAGAAACCTCTCCTTCCAGGAGAGGGACAATGTGTCTCACCAGAAAACTCCAGGCCCAGGATCAAGTGAGCAGGAAAGCGGCGGTTTTGCATTGAATGGGTATGCAAAAAGGTCCAACTCTGGATGAACCCACCTGTCTAAGGGATCTTCAACCACCGGGGTCAGAAGCTCCAATTCGTGAGCCTGTGACTGGGAGTGGCTGAGACTGTCCGCCAGGTTGTTTTGGATGTCTGGAATGTGGATGGCTGAGAGCTCCAGCCCATACTCGATGGCCCAATACCAAACACTCATCGCCTCTCCACACAGGGGGTAAGAGTGTGTTCCCCCACGCTTGTTAATGTAATACACTATGCACATGCTTTTCATCTGCACCAACAGTGGAACGGGAAGGAGATGAGTCTGAAAGGCCTGCAGAGTGTAAAGGACTGCTCACATCTCCAGAAAAGTAATATGGAGAGCCTGTTCCGCTTCCATCCAAGTGCCCTGAGTCTGGCGATTGGCCAGATGAGCTCCCCAGCCCAGAACTGAGGCATCTGTTGTGAGAATCTGACGAGGGGCTGAGAATTAAAAGGAGACCCCTCCCCAAAGGAGGTTGAGTGGCTCCAGCCACCATGACAGGACTCTCTTGACTGGGTCAGAGACCATGACCAACTGGACCAGGTTGCCCGTACGTTGGTCCCACTAAACTCTTACTATCCACTAAAGGATTCGCAAAGGCAGGCAGGTGAGGGGAACCATAACAATGGTTGCTGCCATATGACCCAAAAGGTGCAGGAACACCCTGGCAGGGACCTGGCAACTGGAGGAAATGAGGCGGGCCTGTTCCATCAGGCGTTCTGCCGTGTTCCCTGAGCAAAAAGGCCATGCCTTGGTCAGTATCCAGAACTGCTCCTATGAACTGGAGGCACTGACAGGACTTCAACTGATTGATGGTGATCACCAAGGCCTGAAACAGATGGAAGGTATATTCCAGGGTCTGGACCAGACAGTCCATGGAGGGTGCCACTAAAAGCCATTCATCCTGGTAGAGGAAAATTTAGAAACCTTGCCTCCCCAGAGCAGCCACCACCACCGCCAGGAACTTGGTAAAGACCCTGGGGGCCCAAGAAATGCCAAAAGGTAGGGCTCGGAATTGAAAATGGAAGCAAAGGAAGCGCTGATGGGCAGGAAAATTTTGTATATGTAGGCAGGCATCCTGCATGTCCAGAGAGCACAGCCAATCCCCTCAATGCAGGAGGGGCAACAATCCCTGAAGGGTGACTGTCCTGAAACTGTACTCTATGTACAAGTTCAGCTGACTCAGATCCAGGATGGGCTGAAGATTTCCAGTCTTTTTGGGGTCGAGGAAGAAGTGGGAGTAAAACATCCTTCCCCACTGAGCCAGAGGCACAGGTTCTGTGGCCCTTATTGCAGAACAGCCTGAATTTCCTCCCAGAAAAGGGGAAGATGGGCTGTGGGAGGTAAGAAGAATCTACTGGAGGATTATTTGGAGGCAACACTAGAGATTCTAGAGTGTGGCCATGCTCTATGGTCTAAGGCACCCAGCTGTCCATAGTCACGCCCTCCACCCATCAAGGTGGAAGGAGAACCAACCCCCGACAGCCTCCCCCAAGAACCCTTTCATTGGGGGGGGGTCGGCTAAGGAGTCAGGAGTGGGCACTGGGAGGATGACCGCGGGCACTCGAAGGGCTCTGGCAGCAGAGGGGGCTGACGCTGCCTTGAGCTTGCCCTGACCTTTGGCAGGCTGATGGGAGTGCTTACAGGAGGAGTTATGAAAGGAAGGATGCCGAACCACCCTAGATTGGGTATGATACAGCGAGTGAACCAATCGGAGGGCATGGGCCGACTCCTGGAGGGTGGAAATTATATTCTGAACATCCCCACCAAAGAGGACGCAGCCCCAAAAGGGGACGTTCAAAATGCTGGAGTGCACATCCGAGGCAAAAACAGATACTTGGAGCCATAAATGGTGCCAGAGGCAGACACCAGTGGCCACTCCCCTGCCCAAGGCATCCACAGCATTGTAGGCAGCCCCAAGGATATGACTGCCAATGTCGGAGCCCGACTTAAGTAGCTTAGCAAGCTGCATTTTGGTGGAATCCTCAGGCAAAGCCTGAACAAGGTCCCTGGCTTGTAGTGGATGAAAAGGCGCATCTACCCAAGTGGTCAAGCTATCTGGAGTCCATGTCCAGGTGGAGAGCACTAAGATGGCTGGGCTTCTTGGTACGGTCATGAGCCGTGTTGATAACCACTAAGTCAGCCTTAGGGTGGCCCCCCAAGAAGGCTTACCCGCTGGAGCATGGTAGGGCCTGTCCGCCTTCTTAGGTAGTGGAGGAGTAGATGAGGGGTGGTTTCAATCTGTCCTGGTGACATCATCATAACAGTCAATCAGGGTAGCACCACTACTGGGAGGGCATCCTGCTGCCTCAAATAAATGGCCAGGCAATGCCTCTATGGGTACTGCTCCTCCGTTTCCCAGCCCATAATGGACTGGATGTGTCTCATGACATCCATGAATGATGGATTGTCTGCAGGGTACTTGGGAACCACTTTATTGGGCTCCTCACCCTCAGAAGATTCCCCTTAAGTGAAGGAAGACTTCAAGTAGTTGGAGTCATCCTCATCTGGCTCCTTCTGATCGCTCTTAGGCATTGGGCACCCTTCCTGGTGAGAGCCAGAACCGACATTGTGTCAGCAGCCAGAGGACCAGAGTGCCAAGGAATTGCTGGCACCAAAACATCCCTGATCCTGGGGCAGAAGGTCCCATACTGATTGGCGCGGGGACGCCGGAGGCGAGCCCTGAGGGGTGGGGCTCTGTTTCTGTATAAAGGACAACCACTCGGAAAACAGAGTGTTATAGTTCACCAGTGCTGGAAATTGTAGACCAGTGGGTTAGAGTAAGCCAACAACAGTGGCAGGGCCAGCGGAGCCAGCACAGAGTACCCTGGCAGGGGACCAGCCAGCGCCGGCTGTGGGTCTAGTACCAGGCTGGCAGGTGTTGGCAAGGGAGCAGGCTGAGGGAGAGGCAACGCAGGTGCTGGGTCTGAAGGCTGAGGCAGTGGCAGAACTGGCGGCGGCTCAGCAGGCATCAGCAGAGAATGCCCAGTAGAAGAGTCCACTGGTGCCTTGCAGAAGAAGCACGTGCCCGGGGGGGGGGGTGAGGAGACTGCCCAGGCAAAAGCAGAGGCAACGCCAGACTGGGGGAGGTGGCGGTAGCCTGCTACAGGCACTGCCTGGAGGGCTGATACCAGGTCCCGAAGAGAGGAACAATGCAGGCAGTGCCTTGGCTGGGGGGGATGCAACATCTGAAGAGCCGACAGCAGCAGCACCAACACCGTCCGAGCCCCCTGGCTAAGAACCTATAGAATGGGCCTGAGCGTCAGGGGCTGAGGAATAGGAGACAGAGTCCCCTGCCCTGAAGAGCTGCCGCCTATGATAGAAATGAGAGCTGGTGGCCCTGCCACTGGCAGCTGGGTGGAGGTAAGGGCTGGCGGGGTGGTGGAAGCCAACCCCCCCCCCCCGGGATGACGACCCCGATGTGGTCGAGGGCTTATGCGGTGACTGTGAGCAGAAAGCAGACCAGTTCCCATCCCGGTGCTTATGCTTCCTGCCAGATTTCTCCTGGGACTGAGAATAAGAGAAGGCCCTAGAAGACTCTGCAGGACAGGCCGAAGAGCTCCTGGCCTGCAGCTCCTTTTCCACAGCAACCAACTTCTGCTTCATGAAATGGCTCTCCAGTATTTTTAAGATGACGTTTCCGAGTGGCCTGGTTGAACTTCTGGCAAATCTGACAGGCTTCGATGTTGGGGCTGGGTCTTTTTCAGGAATTTGTTTGCTGCAGACACACTTTGTGGAGTGGTCTGAAGATGAGGCAGGTGGAGAATAGATAAACTCAATGGCAGAATCACTGAAAAATCAATATTTATATGAAAGAAAAATAAAAAAGCATGGCCAGCACGAGTAATGGAGGTTGACTGTAGCTGCAACGTCCACTAAGGTCCAATGTGCGAGGGTCAATGGCAGGAAAGAACTGAGGATGGCGTGGGGGACCACCTGCCTTTATAGGATAGACCAACGTCAGAAGGTGACATCAGTGGTGGGCGGTCCCACATGGCAGACTGCTAGCTAGACGGTTTCCATGTGGTCCCAGTGCCTGGCAGCTAAGTCCTAATGGTGCTGGCCTGCTGCAAAAGCCTTCCTCTAAGTAAGATCTATAAATATCTCACGGGGGTAAATACGGTACAGGAAGGTAGAATTCTTCATCAGAGAAGGTGCATGAGAACAAGGGGTAGGCAATGAAGCTAGAAGGGGGGAATTTACAATGGATGTGAGGAAGTACTTCTTCACTGAAAGAGTGGTGGATGCCTGGAACAGTCTGCCAGCAGAGGTGATTGGGACAAAAACAGTGGTGGGCTTGAAGTATGCATAGGGTAGGAACAAAGGAATTTTGGTAGGAAAGCGGTGGTTGGGGTAGCCAGTGACCAGGTAGGGTACAGTGACAGTATAAGTAGGGGAAAAATGGGCAGACTCGGTGGGCCAAGTGGTCCTTATCTGCTGACAAATTGTGTGTTTCTATGTCTATCTCTATCCACCCATCATGCAAAAGTAGAATTGTAATTCAACTTATAAAATTATACCTTCATTCATTTCAGAGGTAAACAGTCCAAGAACTGAGACACTGGAGTATGAAGTCAGATTTTTCTGAAGTCCCAAACTTGTATATGCTTCAGTTTCTTCTAATGAGGTCAGCTGGAAAGGGGTAGGAACATGGCTTCTGAAAAGAAACAGGACTATATATTAAATATTTTTAATTTTTTTAACAAATGCCAATGGCAACAACAAATACATGTAACAGCGACATACTTTAAAGTGTTAGTCGGCGCACTACATGAACTATATAATATGCCTGTTTTCTATACCATTTAATCAAAAATAAGAACATTTTGTTTTGAAAAAAATAATCAGTGAGGGTTTAAAGTGGCACTGTCAACTCCCTAAGGTCACAAGTTTCTCTACTTTAAAAGACAACTAAACCATGTTTTTTAGTGAGCATGATTTAAAAAATCCTAGACCATGGCGACTTAAGACTATGAGCAGTCATTTTAAAATATAATAGTCTTTACTTTAACTTTTTCCATTTACATAGTTTTCGTCAGGTTTTTCAATACTGTAAACAAATGCTCTCCCTTTTTGAAAGGCTGTGCTGTGATCTAGGCATAAGATGGTGCCGACATGGGATGTGATGACATCAGTGAAAAGAGACCTTACTTACATAGCCACAAAAGTCCTGTGAGCTTGCCTGTTTATGATCGTAATGTTTAACTTATAAATCACACCAACATGCTAAATGGTAATTAACACATGATGAATGGGTTAAGTATTAACTAGCATGTTGGTGTGATTTAGAAGTTAAACATTATGATCATGAATGTAATTAAGGTCCATCTTCATTGACGTCATCACAACCCATATCATATTCTAAAATGCCCATAATCTAAGTTGCAATTATTGCAGATTTTTTAAATCATGCTCAAAAACATGGTTAAGGTGTCCTTTAAAAGACACGTTATGATTGTGCACATTCTGTAGCGATTGCTAATGTAGCTGGTAGTTGGATTCTCATTCCATTTTTCTTTTTAGAAGTGATAAACTTACTGCCCGCCATATTGATGTTATCACACAAAAACGTGTTTCTTCACAGTTCTCAAAATGGGAAGCTCCACAAAACCAGCACAAGCTCAAGAAAAATCTGGTTTGAGAGCAAAATCCCAAAACCTGGTCCAAGCTGGGAAGCAAACTCTTGGGTAAAGAAGTCCCACAAAGCCCAGTGTCCTCACAGAGGTCTGCTCAAGGTGATCCGTAATCAGGTTTGAGTCAAGGATGGCTGAGTCGCATTTTTTATTTATTGAAATCTAGGATTAAACACCTTTGAGCTAGACACTTTTTTACAAAGGTTCCACGTCAGTGGGAGGGTAGACAATACTTACAAAGGTTGTACAAGTAGCAAGACAGTAAAAATACTGGCAATTATATTTACAATACATTAGGTTTGAGTACACAGTAAGCAAATCAATGAGAGCAAACTTGAGCATGGCAGGCAACACATAATAGGAGAAAAACAGGCAGATAAGAGTTAGAAAGGGGCAACGGGAGTAAGTGGGTCATGGTGAGGACATGAGTGAGGTGGGGAGAAAGGGGCAGCAGTCAGTGACATTGTCAGAGTGAGGAGGGTGAGAGGTAGTGAGGGGAGTGGTGATAAGGCAGCCAGAGGCCTTTTCAGTGCAGGGAGCCGCTAGGGGGAAGGGGCAGAGACTGTTTGTAGGGGGGGGACTAGGAGTTGCAGTCACAGGTGCTGGTTGAAGAAAGTTGTTGATGTAGTAGTCTTTTAAAATGGCCCTCAGTATGTAGGTTGGATATATCCTGGCTGAGCTCATTAAACCAGAAGGGTGCTCTGCAGGAAAAGGAGCATTGGCTCTGTGTCGTTTGAAGACGAGAAACATGGAAGAAGTGGGTGCTAGAGCTTCACGTGTGTTGCGAGCTGCTGTGCAGTAGAAGTAGATTTTCTGTACCGGGGGAAGGAGACCGAGAAGGGCTTTTTTGGCAAGCAGACAAGTTTGGCATTCTCTTGAGAAGAAACATACAAGGAGGTTGGACCTGAGGACATGTTTGAGAAAAGGTGAGCCAAAGAACTGCCATTAGGTAACAGGGCGGGGGCAGGATCTCTGCCCACCACTTCTAGAACTAATCTGTCCATGGTAATGGCAGATCACTATGGCAATAAGTGGCATGACTAACACCTGACTGGGAGATGACAAAGGGAATGAACAGGAGAGGGATGACACCCCCCCAACCCACTGCCGAACAACCTTGGAGGGGGCATTAGCTACAGGGGCTGCCAAGGCACCGCCACCTCTGCCCCACCATCTTTTTTGCCCCTGGCTGCCAAACTTGGGTTTTGGATGCCAGTGCTAAAATTGCTCCTGCTGGGCTGCTGCTGACGCTGTTGTAGCTGAAAGGACTGGAACTGAAAGGAATTCTGCTCAGTTTTGAGCCCTCTAGGACAAAGCCATGGAATCAAGGGTGCCATTGGACTTCTCAATCTGCGTGAGATGTCATTCCACACCACAGCCTAAGAGGTCAGTAACCATGAAAGGAGCATTGGCCAGCTTATGCTGAGTGTCCACTGTAAAGGTAGAAAGCCCCAGCCAGACCCTATAATGCATGGCAAAGTACAGTTACATAAGAACATACCGTAACAGCAGATTTTCGAGATGTGCTCCTGCAGCAGGCTACACCATAAGGACTATGCCGGCAGGCACTAGGACTCCATGGAAAACTTCTAGCCAGCAGTACCTAGCTGGGGCCTGCCCACTGATGTCACCAGCTGTGTAAAGGGGGCGGACCCCAGCCCCACCTCAGTTCACTCACCGGAGACCTGAAGGTTGCTCAGCAGGAGAGCTCTCAGGCAGGTGCTGAAGCAAACCCCAAAAAGAGAAACTCAAAAAAAGGGGAAGGAGGGAGGGAAAATAGCACCTGCTGCAGGAGCTCATCTCGAAGATCTACTGTTACGGTAAGTTCTTACATAACTGTACTATCATACTTCAAGTAAGAGCTCCTGCAGCAGGGTACACCATAAGGACAGAGTCCCAAGCAGTGTCCCTCAGGAAAACCATGGGAGGAAGGATTTATAAAGAATAAAATGCGAGACCAATAGTGTCTCTAAACTTAAGAGCTAAATCTTTCAGGAAAAAAAGCCCTGGAGCACAACGAGGCCAAACCCTGCTCTTCTTCTGGAAACCACGTTCAGAGAGTAGTGCTTGATGAAAGTGTGTAGTGAGTTCCATGTGGCTGCCGCACATATGTCTGCTCTGGAAACATTTCTGAGGGCTGCAAAGGAAGCAGCCAGGCCCCTTGTGGAATGTCTCCTTACCGTTCCCGGTAAGGTTTTGTCATACTTGTCGTAGACAAAGGTGATGCAGTTAGATAACCATTTAGACTATAGTCTGTTTCGTTAATGGCTTCCCCAACAAGTTTGGAGTGAACGAAACAAAAAGCTGTTCAGATTGCTTGACTCCCTTGGTCCTGTCCAGGTAATATCTGAGAATACTATGGACATCCAAGAGTATGAAGGAGTGCTTCCCCTCTGTTAGAATACTCTGGAAAGTAGACCAGGATTGAAGTGTCCTGGTTGAGGGTCAACTCAGAAACCAGCTTGGGAAGAAACTTGGAACTAGTACGCAGAGACACCCTGTCTCTGTGAAAAACTAAATAGGGTTCTTTGCATATAAGGGCTTTCAGCTCTGAAATTCTTCAAACTGACGTGACAGCAACTAAAGGCCTTCCAAGATAGGAAGCGTAAATTGTACTGAGATGCTGGTTCGAAGGGGGAAAAAGTTAACTTTTCTAAGATGAACAATAAATCCCAAGATGGAACCGCATCCTAATGAGTGATCTGATGTGGAGAATACCCTTCAAAAAGGTCCATACTAGATCCAACTGTGCTACCATCTTGCCCAGTACCGGCGAGTGATATGCCAAAATGGCACAAAGATGCACCTTTATTGAAAAATAAGCCAGCCCCTTATCTGAGAGTGCAAGAAGGTATTTGAGAATCTGATTCACTGAGCAGTGCATAGGGTCTAAAGATCGTGCTGTTGCCCAGATGCTAAAACACTTCCACTTCATGGCATAAGTAGCTCTCATACAGGGTTTTCTAGCCTCCACGAGGGCTTCTGCTACTCTCTGAGAAACTCCATGCTTGGATATGGCTAGGTCCGAAGGAACCAGGCATGTAGATGCAAGGATCTCAGGTCTGGATGAACCAGCGTTCCCATTCCCTGAGAAAGAAAGTCCAGACGAATTGGAATCTGAATGGGAGGTTCCATTGCCAGTAGCTGAAGCAAAGGGAACCATATCTGTTGCTGCCAGAGCGGAGCCACCAGAATCATTACAGCATGCTTCTCCTGTAGTTTGAGAAGAACTCTCTGAATGAGAGGAAAGGGAGGAAATGCATATAGGAACCTCCCTGTCCAGCAAAGAGACAATGCGTCTCACCAGAAAACTCCATGCACTGGACCAAGTGAGCAAACATTGGGCAGTTTTGTGTTGCAAGGGGATGCAAAGAGGTCCAACTCTGGACTTCCCCCTCTGCTGAAAAGGCCATCCACCACTTCTTGAGACAACTCCCACTTGTGGCTTTTGGACTGTGAGCGACTGAGTTCATCTGCCAGAACATTCTGAACTCTTGGAACGTGGAATGCCGTGATTGAAATCCTGTGCTTTATTGCCCAATACCACACTCTCATGGCTTCTCTGCACAGAGGGCAGGAGTGAGTCCACCCTGCTTGTTAATGTAGAAGACCACGGACATGTTGTCCATTTGAATAAGCAGGGGACCCTTGGATAGCTGAGCCTGGAAGGCTTGCAGAGCGTACAGAATCGCCCTCATCTCCAGAATGTTGATGTGCAGAAAGACTTCTAGCTCCAACAAGTGCCCTGAGTACGATGACTCTGAAAATGAGCTGCCATTCCGAGACCCAAAGCATCTGTTGTGAGGATTTGGGTTGGTGAATCTGACAGGAACAGAACTCCCGCTTCTAGTGCAGGTGAAGTTAGCCACCAAGAGAGTTCCTGTTTGATGGCATTCAACATCTTGACTGGATGGACCAGGCTGTCGTCTATTTGGTTCCACTGCACTCTCAGGTTCCATTGTGGAATTCTCATACGTAAGCATGCAAACTGCACTGTGGGTATGGCTGCTGCCATATGCCCCAGGAACTGCAACATTGTCTGTGCTGCAACTGAGTTGGCTGTTGTCACTCTGGAATACTGGTCTCTCAGCCGATTGGCCCTGTCAGGGGGAAGAAAGGCTCTTCCTTGCTGGGTATCCAGAACTGCTCCAATGTACTGAAGGCATTGGGATGGCCAAGGGAAGGACTTTGGGAGATCGATTGTAATCCCCAGTCGTGCAAACAGTTGAAAAGTATCCAAGAGGGCGTGAATCAGCCGTTAATTCATGGGAGTGGTCAGTAGCCAATCATCTAGGTAGGGGTAGACGAAATGACCCTGCCTATGTAGGGCCGCCACCACTACTGCTAGGCATTTGGTGAACACTCTCGGGGCTGAAGAGAGACCGAAAAGCAAAGCCTGGAATTGGTAATGATTCCCCCAAAGGGTGAATCGCAGATACCTTCTGTGAGCTGGAAACACTGGGATGTGCAAGTATGCGTCTTGCATGTCCAGACAGCAAAGCCAATCCTCTTGATGTAACATGGGAATCAGAACTGGCAGCATGACCTTTCTGAATTTTTTGTAAGTGATGTACTGATTCAAGAAACTCAGATCTAGAATGGACCTTAGGTCCCCAGTCTTCTTGGGAACCAGAAAGAAGTTGGAGTAATACCCAGTTCCTTGTTAGTGAAGGGGGACAAGCTCTATGGCCCTCTTTTCTAGCAACGATCGAATTTCTTCTGCAATGAGAGAAATGTGGGTGGGGTGGGGTCGAGAAGGGACTGGAAGTCTATCTGGTGGGTTTTCTGCAAACTCCAGTGTATAACCCTTTTCGATGATGTCCCGCATCCACTGGTCTGAGGTTATTGCGGTCCACCCTCCTGGGTACAGGGAGAACTGACCTCCCACTGCCCTCTCCATCTCTTCCGCTGAAGGAGGGGTAAGAGGCAGGGCATCATGTGAGGGAGCCCCGGGTGGGGAGGGGGGTTGTGCAGACCTAGGTTGTCTAGCACCACCGACCCCTGCCGGATGAGAGGGAGACTTCTTCTTGAAGGGACCTCGGGGCTGTTGATTCTTTTGTCTTTGTTGGCCCTGGCGATGAAAAGGCTTGTGCATCTGTTGCTGGGGCTCTGATCAATACATATGGTGTACAGACTGGACTGCTTTGCTTGAATCCTGAAGTTCAGTGATTATATTTGGAACTTCTTCCCCAAAGAGGACGGACCCATGAAATGGGGAATCTAAGATGGAATCTTGTAGGTCCTGCCTGAATCCAGAAACTCTGAGCCAGGCATGGTGCCTTAGACAAACCCCGGTGGCCGCTACCCTGGCTACAGTGTCCGCTGAATCATAGGAAGCTCTAAAGACATGCATCCCTTTGTCAAGGCCTGACTGCATCACATCCAGAAGCTCTGTAAGGGAAGGGCTTTCTGGCTGTTTTTGGGCCAGGTTGATAGCTTTTCTCCAAAGGGACTTTTGATACTGCACCAAGTGGGCCAAAAAGTTTAATGACATGATGGAGCAGGTGGAGGAGGTGTAAACCCTTCTGCTGAAATGGTCGAGCTTCTTTAATTCCTTATCAGAAGGCTGGGAACGCATATGTTTTGACTGATTGGTTCTGCCATGGGCTGCTATGAGGACCATTGAATCTGCCCTCAGGTTTTCAGCCAAAAAAGGTTTGGCCTTGGGAGGCTTATAGAGTCTGTTAACTTTCTTGGGGATGGCAGAGAAAGATGCTGGATGTTCCCAAGCCAGTCTTGTGAGGCTTAGGGTCACTCATCCCCAAAAGGAATGCAGCCTCTTCCTCTCCAGAGCCATCTCAATTGTGTCCCATTGATTCAAATATTGAATATGACGCATAATGTCTAAGAATGTAGGGTCATCGGGTGGGGATCTTGGAGAGTTCCAGGGTCCTTCTAGTTCTGGAGAGAAACCCCTGGAAGAATCCACTGATGACCTAAAATGGCTTCTAGTGTAGTCTGAGGAAGAGGCTCTAGACCTTTTTCAGCCTCTCCAACTCCTGCTCCTGTCCTCCGAAGAGGATCTGTCATAGGAGGACCGGCGATGTCAGCCAGTGTGTCTCCTACGCCTGGGACGACCAGGATCTGATCCCCTAGGTCCATGAGACTTCTGGAGGGATGAGGGTCTCTGGGAACATCGTCCAAAAGAATTGGCTTGCCTGAGACCGACATCGGTGGCTTTGGAGGCGGCAGTGGGGGAGGTTCATCCTGTTTTAACAAGTCTCCCTTAACTGTATTCCACCATGAGGTGAAAAGATTTCCAACCTCTGCCAGTGGTACCACTGGAACCTAAGGGGTTTCCCCCCTGGATTCCTCCATGTTGGATGGAGGGTGACTGGGGCCTGGAGTCTCCTTTGGAGACTTAGGAGGACTGGTGGGTGCCACCTGGTTCAATGTCAGGTCATCTGTCGTTGGAAGATCTGTCGCCTGGTCATCCAGGGCCTTAGACTTTAGCGGCGACCTGTCGACAGGTGGTCTGTCGTTGGGGTGATGTCCAGTCTTATCCAATGACGGGCCTTGAGGCAACTGCCCCTGAGGTTCCTGTAGCTTAGTCGGGGTTGCAGGTGTCGCAGGATCCGATGCCCGGGGGAGGAGGTGCCAGTTTCTGACAGTCGCCAGATTTATCAGATGACCTGTCATCAGGTGCAGGTGTCAGGGTCTTGGCTGGTATAGCTGACTGCCTGTCCCTGGGGGAATGTTCCCTGGAGTGGGAATGATTCCGGCATCCCAGGCCATTGCCAGAGGCTGACGGCTGGCTGGACAAAAAGGACGCCTCAACCTTATCGGTCGATTTCCCTTTCTTAGGCCCTGGGGGATGCTGGAAGGGCCTAAGAGTAAGGGATGGGCCAGCCAGCCCGAACCCCGAAGAACTGCAACCAGAGGAAGTTGTGGTGGTGGTAGCTTTGGAAATTGACAGGCACGCTGAACGGCCTGCCGGCAGGGCTGAACCGCCTGCTCGCTTGAGCTGGAGTGAGAGGGTTTCTCCCTTCGAGAGAACTGGATCTGGCCTCCGCCCTACTGTGCTCCTTTTCCTTGTGATGGTGCTTCCCTCCGGGATGTTTCTCTTTGTGGGAGGTCAGCAATTGTGAGGATGAGGAGCTGGCCTTCAATGGGTGCTGAAGGGTGGCAAACTGCTGCTCCATTTTATGTAGGCCTGGAAAGCCTTCTGGCGATGGGTCACGAGTGCATTGATTAAATCTGGCACAATCTGACAGGCCTGAAAGCCATGAGTAGGCCCTAGGCAGAAAAAAGCACTGCAAGTGGTCGTCTTTCGATAGAATCTGCCGCCTGCATGGACACTTGCACTTCCGTCACAAAGTTGGAGTAGATGGAGATGACATACACTAAGTCGATGGAAAAAATGAGAGGAAAAATTCTTGCTGAAAAGGTACTTTCTGACTGGAAGCAAAATGGCGGTCGATGAGAGCAATGAGGCGTCTGAGGAGCCGAAGCGCACAGGTCGATGTCAGGAAAAGAACTGAAGTGGGGCTGGGGTCCGCCCCTTTATACAACTGGTGATGTCGGCGGGCGGGCCGATGTAAGGGGTGGGCCCCAGCTAGGTACTGCTGGTTAGAAGTTTCCGTGGAGTCCTAGTGCCTGCTGGCATAGTCCTTATGGTGTAGCCTGCTGCAGGAGTTCTTACTCGAAGCAAGATTGGCTGTTATAGCACAGGCACAGGAGTCAACCATGTCCAAAGCCATCTAAAGCTGAAGTTTAGCCAGCGAGTGACCCTCAACTCTGATAACCATAACTGGAAGCTGTTTGTTAGTTGAATGATAGGGAAGGAGTTCCTCAGTACCCTTAGCAAGGAATGGCCAAAGTTTGTCATCATGGCAGCATAACTGGCCTGATAGAGACCTAGCGATGCAGCAACGTACACCTTTTAAGCTGTGCAGTCAATCTTCTTAAGACTCTTTGTCTACAGGCTTGTCCATGTCCCTTTGACCACCCCCCCCCGATTTATGAAGGCCGAGTCTGAACCAGACCCTCGAAGAGGGTTGGTCTGAGAAGCCAGAAAGGGTGCTCATTGGGGCTGCACACTTGCAGATCATAGGGGTGGAGAAGGGTGCTAGGTAGAATGCTGGATGCTACCAAAGCTCTAGGGCAGGTCCCAAGATGACCACAGTCACAGGAAAGGCAACCCCCAGGCAATCATCCTTCTCCAGTATGCCAGTAAAGAGTACATGGCCCACTTCTGAACTGGGCCAGAAGGGAACATTCATGGACTCTGATATAAGTTGGACTAAAGCACCAAAGGACAATGGCACTTGGTCTGTGGTCAGCTCCTTGACTGATTCACAGTCGAACATATAAGTCCTGGTCAAGGCCATGGAGACTTACCTTCAGAGTCATCACAGGATTCCTTGGAAATGGCCCTTGACCATTTGCCACCAAGGACCACCCTGGTGTCTTCACCATGGCTGATTTCCACAGAGTGCCAGCCTGGCAAGACAGCTGTGGAGCAGGACTCCTTGGCCAGCACCCCAAACAAGGGCTGCAGTGAAGGTGGCTCCTCCCTAAGAGTTGGAGAAGTAGATGCTGTGGATTGCTGAGAAGCAAAGACCGGTATGGGAATGACAGGTGAAGGACAAGGGACCCAAGGTCCAGGGAGCACAGCCATACCCCTTATAGCCATGGTCCAATGTTGCTGGAGGAGCTCCTTGCAGTAATGATACATTTTTTGTCAGTGCCTCTCCTTGCCCGAGGATGAGGAGTGCCTCCAGGCCAAGATCAAGCGGGACTGAGAGCACGCGTGACACCTCGACCTTAACCCAAGAGTGAACGTCAATGGAAGTCCCTCAGAGGACTTGTGTAAACCACTTGCTTTGGCAGGTAAAGCACTAGAGGCTTCAGAGGTACTCCACTGCTGGAGGCGGCTCCCAAACCAATGCAGCCGGTGTTGCCGACTGGGCCTCATTTTCCTTGAATCATCCTCCCAGGTGAGGATGGGGAGAACTAGGTCTGGGAGAGGGACTCATCAGTCTCCTCCTACAGCTGGTCAACAAGCTCAAGAAAAACCTCAACTGCTTGCTCGACCAGAGTCGAGGTCAACAAGCCTGATAGGGGTTACCATGGAGAATTTGATTGTAGCGGAGCACGACCAACGTCAAGTAGTCGAGGGAATCAAAGGAGCGAGAATATAGGGTGATCTTTTCTGATCCTATGACTGACGATGGTGTTTCCTGTGTTTTCTGCTGTGAAGAGAGAGGCTCTCCCTGAAGGTCTGGAGGGTCAGGCACATTTCCTTGAACTTGCCAGAGAATGACCCTCTGACGCTGGCTCCAGCCTGAGAAGTGCCAGGACCAACATAGGCCTGACTTACCATAGCTGTTGCTACCTCTTCTTCATGACCTCAAGCTGAGCATCTGACCTGGCCACTGCCAAGGCCTCCTTGTGGTCTTTCAGCTGACCACGAGCCAAAAGAGCCTTTCACTTTTTGATGTAAGCTGGCAGCATGGCCCAGCATAAACTGCATCCCTTCACATTATGTTGATCGCCCAGCCAGTATATCCACGTGTCGTGATGATCCATGGCCGACATTTTCTGCCTACAATGGGTGTGGAATTTAAAATCCAGTTTCAGTTTCTTGTCCTCCATCATTGATCACAATCATGAGGCAAAGTGGGAAGGCTGCGGAGATGCTTTACAATGGAATACGAACTGAATCAGTCAAAGATTCGCCTGAAACAGTGCACTTAAAACTCAAAATCCTTCAACACTGCAGAGCTGTAATGGACGAGACCTGTTCCTTCCAGCAGAAAGAAGGATCTGACCTCATGGGGTGGACCCAGGGGATATACCACCCAGATGGTGGAAGGAGCTTGGCTTGGAGACTTACGATAACTCAGCCGTTTCCAGTAAAACTGTCACTGTGTGAATAGTGGAATGTATCTATGTTATTAGAAATATAGATTCTTTTGTTTTCCCTTCTTACTGTGTTTAAAAAATAAATAAGGCTCAGCACACAAATTTCAATATTAAGGCTTGTACAAATTTATTTCGACAGGGTGCCTGACGAGACCAAGCCCTGCGCTTCAACCCTCAAGCGGGTCTTCCCTTTGGGGCAGATCTAAGGAGACCACAAACATGACACCACTTATACAATCTAATTTCAATTAACCAAATTAGTGTTGGCCAAAATAAAGAAACTCGTACGTCTCAGTGATCATGTGAAAACACATAAACAAAAGTTACATCTATTCTGCAAGCTGTACCACGTCAAAATAATTTTAATTCTATTACATATGCACAGTGCTATTTTATTTATGGTCTTGATAGTAAAAACGTTTAGGTGGTAGCTTACTTCCATCAGGTGAACTAAATATTTATAATTCATCTTATTTACTACAGCAAAGGATACTTGAAAGAACATTTGATACATTTAAGGCCCTGTACACACTAAAGAACTGTTTTTGAAAACCATTTTTAAAACCAGTTTAGCTAAACCATTTCAGTACATCCACACTACTCAGTAACCATTTTTGATAATGGTTTAGTGTGTCCACACTGCTATTGTTAAACCTATTCTCCTTGTAACTGTTGTGTTAAGTCCAGCACACAGAAAGTACAGTTATGTAAGAACTTACTGTAACAGTAGATCTTCGAAAAAAAGCTCCTGCAGCATGCTACACCATAAGGACTATGCCGCCAGGCACTAAGACTCCATGGAAAACGTCTAGCCAGCATTACCCAGCTGGGGCATGCCCTTTACGTCAGTCTGCCCACCGACATCACCCTCTGTATAAAGGGGCGGTCCCCAGCCCCCCACCTCAGTTCACCCGCCAGAGACCCAGAGGTTGCTTAGCAGGAGAGATCTGAGGCAGGTGCCGAAACAAATTCCCATAAGGAGAACCATAATAGGGGGATGGAGGGAGGGAGGGAAAATAATGCCTGCTGCAGGAGCTCTTCTCGAAAATCTACTGTTAGTTAAGTCCTTACGTAACTGTACTATCTTACTTCAAGTATGAGTTCCTGCAGAAGGCTACACCATAATGACTGAGTCCAAGCAGTGTCCCCGGAGTGAAGAAAAAAGGGAGGCAGGGGATAAAACTCCTGAATTATTTAAAAACAATTATCTAGGAAATTAGGCCCTGGAGCACAGTGAGGCCAAATCCTGCTCTCTTTCTGGAAGCAATATCCAGTGTGTAGTGCTTAACAAAAATACTGTATGCACAGAGTTCCATGTTGCGGCAGCGCAGATATCTGCCATTGAAACATTTTTCATGGCTGCGAAAGATGCAGCCATCCCCCTTATCAAATGTCCTTTGACTGGTCCCAGTAAGGGTTTTTCGTACTTCTTGTAGATGAAGGTAATGCAATTTGTCAACCATTTAGACATGGATTGTCTTGCAACTGGTTTCCCCAGAACCCTGGGGGCAAAGGACACAAACAACTGATCTGATTGCCCGATCGATTTTGTACGATTCAAATAGTAATGAAGGATCATGTGTATGTCTAGAGTGTGAAGAAGGGCCTCCCCCTGATTCGAATACTTAGGATAGTAAACTGAAAGGGAGATGGCTTGATTCAATGTCAACTCAGACACCACCTTTGGAAGAAACTTAGGGTTAGTGCGCAGAGACACCCTGTCTCTGTGAAAAATTAAATAAGGTTCTTTACACATCAATGCTTGCAGCTCGGAAATCCTACGAGCTGAAGTGATGGCAACTAAAAATAACACTTTCCATGAAAGAAAACATAGGTCACAATCCACAGCCGGTTCGAAAGAAGGTAATGTCAATTTCTCTAGAATGAAAAAAAGGTCCCATGGGGGGACAAGATCGCTAATGGGAGGCTTCATATAGAAGCATGCCCCATAGGAATGTACGAGCAAAATCCAGTTGAGCAAGATTCCTACCCTCCACAGGTGCGTGATAAGCGGAAATGGCACAGAGAAGCACCTTTATGGAAGAGTATCTCAGCCCTGCATCTGAAAGTGATAGGAGATATTCCAGGACTGACTTCACCAAGCAAGACAGTGGGTTCAGGGAACGTGCAGCTACCCAGATACAGAAGCGTTTCCACTTCATGGCATATGTGGCCCTTGTAGAAGGTTTTCTCACTTCTACCAGAACTTCAGCCACTCTTTGTAAAACTCCATGCCTGGAAATGGCTAAGTCTGCTGGAGCCATGCATGAAAGTATAGGGACCGAAAGTTTGGGTGGACTAACACGCTCTGGTCTTGGGATAGCAAGCTGGGCAATATTGTTAGCCGAAACAGAGGATCCACTGCTAAGTGTTGCAAAAGAGGGAACCATATCTGACATGGCCAGAATGAGGCTACCAAAATCATTGTGGCACAATCTGTCTGTAGTTTGAGTAACACCCTCTGCAGCAGGGGAAAGGGAGGGAAGGCATAAAGGAACCTCCCTGTCCAGTACAGGGACAATGCATCTCGCCAGAAAACACCAGGCCTGGGATCTAGCGAGCAGAAAATGGGCAGTTTTGCATTGCACAGGGACGCAAAGAGGTCCAGCTCTGGACGTCCCTATCTTTCCAAGAGCTCGTTCACCACTTCTTGAAACAACTGCAGATAAAGAAACACATACAGCTACTCACGCTTAGAGGTTGAAATAAATCCCACTATTAGGGAACATTTAATATAGTTTATTTAAAACACATATGGCTATTCGTGCTTAGAGGTTGAAATAAATCCCACTACTAGGGAACATTTAATACACACCGTCAACGTTTCAAGCCCACTTGCAGTTTTGGAGGCTCATACTTCTTGAAGCAGCTCCCATTCGTGGTTTCTGGATCGCGAGCGGCTAAGCTCGTCTGCCAGAACTTTTTGAACTCCTGGAACAAGAACCGCTGTCACTGTGAGTCCGTGTTCTAAGGCCCAGTACCACAATCTCATGGCTTCTCTGCACAGAGGGTAGAAGTGCACCCCGTTTGTTGATATAAAGACCACCGACATATTGTCAGTCTGGAGAAGCAGGGGCCCTGGGAAAGCTGAGTCTGGAAGGCCTGCATGGCATACAGAATCACCCTCATCTCTAAGATGTTGATGTGCAGGGACACTTCTATGTCTGACCATGTGCCCTGAGTATGGAAATTCTGAAAATAAGATTCCCATCCTAGACCTGATGCATCCATGGTGAGGATCTGGCTCACTGAGTCTGTTTGGAATGGAACTCCTGAACCCAATTTGGGCAAAGTTAGCCACCATGACAGCATTTGCTGAACAGCCCTCAATACCCTTATTGGGTGCTCAAGATCATCGGACCTCTGGTCCCATTGCACCCTTAGGTTCCATTGAGGAACTCTCATATGCAAGTGTGCCAGTGGTACCATGGGTACGGCCACCACCACATGCCCCAGGAGCTGTAACATGGTTCTTGCTGTGACATAGAATTTGACAACAGATAAGGACCACTTGGCCCACCTAGTCTGCCCATTTCCCTACCTGACGGATAAGCTGCAGATCCTAGTTAACCAAAAGCCTACTTCCTCCTACCTCCCACTAGAATTGCCTTATGTCTGTCCCATGCATTCGTGAATTCCCCCACTGTTTTTGACTCTACGACCTCCTCAGGAAGGCTGTTCCATGCATCCACAACCCTCACTGTGAAAAAATACTTCCTCACATTACCTCTGAGCTGTCCCCCCTCTGTCTTCAAATTGTGCCCCCTCAT
Source organism: Neoceratodus forsteri (assembly GCA_016271365.2). Taxonomy (NCBI): domain Eukaryota; kingdom Metazoa; phylum Chordata; order Ceratodontiformes; family Ceratodontidae; genus Neoceratodus; species Neoceratodus forsteri. The sequence goes on from CM028134.1 coordinate 835,196,487, forward strand.
TCTTGCACATCTCTTTTTCTGAAATATGCAACCCTCTTGGACTTTGTTGAATCCTCTTGGACTTTGTTGATTCTCTTGAGGTATTTCAAAGTTTCTATCATGTCCCTCCTTTCCTCGAGGCTATACATCTTAAGCTCCTTTAGTCTTTCTTCATATGTCTTCTGGTGCAGACCCTGCACCATTTTGGTTGCCCTCCTCTGGACAGCCTCCACCCTGTCTTTGTCTTTGCGGAGATGGGGTCTCCAGAACGGTACACAGTACTCCAGATGTGGTCTTACCAACTGTCTGTACAGAGGGCCAACAACTTCCTGTTTTCTACTGGTGATGCCTCTCCCTATGCATCCCAGTATCCCCCAGCCCTCCTTACTGCCTTCTCACATTGCTGGCCCACCTTTAGGTCGTCTGATATGACTACCCCCAGATCCCTTTCCATTTTTGTTGTCGGTATCTCACCCCCCATTGTGTACTCTTACCCTGGGTTTTTGTTTCCCAGGTGCATTACTTTACACTTCTTTGCATTGAATCTAAGCTGCCATACATTTGACCATTCCTCCAACCTTGCCAAGTCCCTTTTCATCCTTTCCACTCCACCTTGTGTATCAACCCTGTTGCAGATCTTTGTGTCATCTGCAAAGAGACATTCTTTCTATTCCAGTCCCTCTGTAATGTCACTTATAAAGACATTAAAAAGGACCGGCCTCAGTACTGAACCCTCCGATACCCCACTAGTAACCCTCCTTTCTTGACTGTGGACTCCATTTACTATTACCCGCTGTGTCCTGTTGTCCAGCCAGTGTTTTATCCAGGCTACCACCCTGGTACCCACTCCCAGGCTGGCTAATTTGTTTATTAATCTTTAGTGCAAGACTGTGTCAAATGCCTTGCTAAAGTCTAGGTAGGCCATATCCATAGCCCCTCCCTGGTCTACTACTTTGGTCACCCAGTCAAAGAAATTAATTAGATTTGACTGACATGACCTTCCCGCTGTGAATCCATGCTGCCTTGGGTCCTGTGCCCCACTGGCCTCTAGGTACTCAACAATTCTTTCCTTCAGAAGTGATTCCATCATTTTCCCTACCACTGAGGTCAAACTGACACGTCTGTAGTTTCCTGCCTCTGTCTTGCTCCCACTTTTGTGAAGGGAAATCACATCCACCCTTCTCCAGTCCTCAGGTACCACACCATCCTCCCATGATTTATTAGAAAGGGTAGTCAGTGGTGTTACTAGTTCTTCCCATCATTCTTTTAGAATTCTGGGGTGAATCCCATCAGGCCTCATTGCTTTATCCACCTTCAGTTTTAAGAGTTCTTTCAAAACCCTTTCTTCTGTGAAAGGACTAATACCAACCCTCCTATCCAGAGTGCTTCTATTGACTGGATTAGGTATCTTCCCCTGCTTTTCCATTGTGACTACTGAGCAGAAGTATTCGTTCAATATCCCTGCTTTTTCACTGTCTCTCTCTGCCCAACCACCTTCCTCTTTATTCAGCCTCAGCATCCCTGCCTTAGTCTTTCTTTGCTCCCTAATGTACCTATAAAAGGCCTGATGGAGGGGTTGAGTCCGCTCTCCCTCTCCAGAGCACAAACTTGAGCGCTTCTCTTTGTGAGGAGACTTGTATCTGGGCTCTCACCTACTGTGCTCCTTGTCCCACTGTTGGTGCTTCCCTCCTGAGTTTTTCTCCTTGTGGGAAGTCGGCAACCGGGAGGTCGAGGAGCTGGCCTTCGATGGGCATTGAAGGGCGGCGAGCTGCTGCTCCATAATGTAGGCCTAGAGAGTCTTGTGGTGGTGGGTTCGGGTTCATTGATTGAATTTGCCACAGTCCGGGCAGGTGTTAACGTCATGATCAGGCCCCAAACAGAAGAGGCATCGAGAATGACTGTCTTCTGCAGGAATCTGCCTCCTGCATGGACACTTGGATTTCCATCGTGTGGTCAAAGAAGATGGAGACAACATAAACAAATCGGTATATCGAGACTTTTTAAAAACATAAGAAAATGGGTACTTTTGACTGAAGAAGAAAATGGCAGTCGACAGATGCAACGTGGCATCCAAGGAGCTGAAGCACACGGGGTGACGGTGGGAAAAGAACTAAGGTGGGGCTGGGGACCTCTCCCTTTATACAAAAGGTGATGTCGGTGAGTGGACCAACGTAAGGGGCAGGCCTCAGCTGAGTACTGCTGGCTAGAAGTTTTCCGTGGAGTCCTAGTGCCTGGTGGCATAGTCCTTCTGGTGTAACCTGCTGCAGGGGCTCATACTCAAAGTAAGATCTGTGCTTGCCTGTACACAGTGCAGCTGGAAGTGTTTTAGTTAAAACATTACAGCTTACAACGTTTTTACTCCTGTCCAGATCTGTGAGTAAAACCATGCTAGCTCTAAAATATTTTCAAAAATGGTTTTAAGACTAGGGGCCAGATATTCAAAACTTTGCCCCGGGGCTAAATTAGCACTGCCCGGCGGGCAAACTTAGCCCCTGAGCAGAAAGCAAGCCATATTCAAAAGGAACAGCCTGGGGAAAACAGCTTCTGAATATAGCATGGGAATGAGGCCGGGCAAACTGGGCTGGGAGTGCAGGGCAAACTTAGCCCTGGAATAAGACAGCTCTGAATATGGCAACCAGGAAGTACAAACCACAACAGCAAAACAGTGCACAGCGATGTGAAGGTAGGTAGAGGTGAACTATGTGGCCAATGTGTGTGCCAGCAAATGCGTGGACCCAGTACAGCTGCAGGCAGCAGTGTATCTGAAAGTACAGTGTTCAAAACTGTAAAATATTCCCCGAAGTGTTTGCACAGTGCTAACATGTTTGCACGGGTTTAGCACAGGGCTAAACTATTAGCCTGGTGCAAACATGTTTGCCAGGCGCTAAACTTTGCCATATTCAAAAGTGACATGCAAATGAGCCTACTTGCGTAGTCTCTGGGCAAACATCCAGATTAGCATCTCATTATGCCCTGATTTGCATGCTGTTTGCACCGAGCTAACGGTTTAGCCCTGCGCTAAACCCACGCAAATGTGTTAGCGCTGTGCAAACAGCTTGGGGAATATTATACAGTTTTGAACACTACTTCCACATGTGTTGCTGCCTGCAGCTGTACTGGGACAACACAGCATAGGCACAGATGGTGGTGGTGCTGCATGCAACTGTCACACTGTAGGTCATGCTACAGTGCACAGCAGACACTACAGTAGCAAGGGGGCCAGTAGTGTGTGGACACAGCAATGCCTATGGTGTGTAGGGCAGTGATGATGACTGCACTATACACAGTGAGAGGCCTAACCTGCAGGTGTTTACTGACAGTGGACATTACTGTTACGCTGTTGTGTGACCCACAGATGCTGCACCTCTGGCATGGGATGCTCACAGTGACATATACATGCTTTGTGTGTTGTGGCAGTTGTACAGCTGTGCGGTATGTGGCCTGGGGGGCATATATTATCAGAAAGGCATACAGGTGTTGGGGTATGCCCAATACTGGCCCATGTGCACTGCATGATGTGTCCCAGCCTTGTGGCCACACCTGGTCTGTGGCACAGCCTGGCCACCTGTACACTCTCCTCTCAACATCCTCCATGCCCACAGTGCTGCATGTGTGTGCTGGCATTTGTTGGTGTCCACAGAAGAGTGGTCCGCAGGTGTGTGCTGTATGACCACACTGCCATGCTGTCCACTGGTGGCAGGGTCACCACTTACTGCCTGACATGGCTGGGACTGGTGGCAGATGATGGCATCAGTTAGCAGCATGTTTCCTCTATGTTTGGCTTTGTCTATGTGTCATATTTGTTTGTTACGGTCACGCACAACCCGCACAAACACCGCGCAAAGCCATAGTGTCACGCAAGGCTGACTGCCCAGGGTTAAGACAAGCTTTTCCTGGGCGGTAATGTGCACCGCGCTAAGTGTCGCGCTGTCACGCAAAACCACTTTGTGCGGTTCTAGTTGCTGAATATAGCATTGCACCTGTATTCATGTCAGTTTGCCCCTAGCATACATTATGATTTTGCCCGGTGCTAATGCAGTTTGCCCACGCTATTTGGTCTTTTGAATATAGCAGACCCGAGCTAATCCTGCACAAACAGTTTTTGCCCCGCGCAAAGTTTTGAATATCTGGCTCCCAGGTATCTAAGCAGGGTTTAAAAATGTTTTTGTTAAATGCAGAGAGCAGAGAGACCTTTTGCAACAGAGTTTGACCTCCTATGTGTAAAATGCTCACAGCAGCCTATTTTGTACTTCATAGGCATAGTTCTGAACTTTAAAATATATCAAAAGTTCTTTCGAGTTTCCTTTGCTGTAGTAAATAAGATGAATTATAAATATTTAGTTCACCTGTTGGAAGTAAGTTACCACCTAAACTTTTTTACTATTAAGACCATAAATAAAATAGCACTGTGTGTATGTAATAAAGTTAAAATGATTTAGAAGTTGTACAGCTTGCAGAACAGATGTAACTTCAGTTTTTTATACATTTTAACATGATCACTGAGATGCATCTATTTCTTAATTTTGGACAACACTAATTTGGTTAATTAAAATTTGATTGTATAAATGGTCTCATGTTTGTGGGATCCTTAGATCCGCTACTCAGGAAGACCAGCTTGAGGATTGAAGGGCAGGGCTTGGTCTCGTCAGGCACTCTGTCGAGATAAATTTGCACAAGCCTTAATATTGAAATTTGTGTTCTGAGCCTTATTTATTTATTGTTCGTATGAGTTGGCAAGCTCTGCTCAAGCACCACCAAACTCCCTGAGCACACTTTCCAGAGTATTCGTTTACAGTGTTTAAAGCATGTAGCGGATTTATGTTACTCTTGTTGCAGATACTGTTAATACTAAGAGTAGTTTGGAATTTGTAACTTCTTTAAAGGCTGGATTAGGGTAGCTGAGATTCTGACTGGACCCTCAGAATCAACCATGTAAGAGAGGGGGAAGGAGTTGACAAATGGAGTGAATTGACGTGCATACCAAGAGCTCCGGATACAGGCTACTTAATTCCATTAAAAATCTAAATAAAGGGACTGGCCCGGTGGCGCTAAGGGTTGAGGTGCTGGACACCACACCTCATGCCACGCTGACTATCTGGGTTCGGGAATGGACTTGGGCCACCGGGGGCTGGCAGGGGAGAGGAAGGATCGAGCGTCCGATGACTGCTCTCCTTCCTCTGGGATGGGTAGAGGGAACCACATTGCCTTGCAGCGGTGACTGGTGAAGGTCAGCCATACTACAGTGGCATGCGCAGCCATGGGGGGGAGCGTGGCAGGCGTCAGCACCATGTGCTCGTACACCATTGCACGTCCAGCTCCCCAAGGGGGGGAAGTGGAAAATGCAGGCGATGATCTCTGTGGTTGATGGCCACGCCTTGCATCCCGGGACCTGAGAGAGGCACCTACCCAGGGGTGCAGAGCGATGAAAGGCTGACCCCTGGTGGTGTGAGTTCATGTGGCCCGCACACACAACTGGGTCCGGGGGTGCAGGTGTTAGTGGCCGGAGATCACAGGGGCCACTCTGCTGGGGTGGATAAAATAGAAATAATATAAAAAAAAAAATCAAAATAACTATTAGTTACTGTGAACAAGTTCTTTCTTAGCCCTTTGTGAACTCACCCACAGTGGATTACCCCCATGGGAAGGCCAAAAATACCAAAACCATTTTGCAGACTCTTGATTCTAAATTTTACAAACCTTAACAAAGGCCTGGCAGTTTGGTACCATAGGCTAACTGTCAACTTAACTTGCCTCCCACTATTGGAGACAGCTGTCATTAAAAACTGCTTGCAGGCATTATTTATTTATTAGCTTTTGGTAACCGGGTAAGTGCGTTAGGCAACAATCCTGCCTATTTTCAAGCACGACCCGGGAGAGTACAAGACAAAGGAGCCACAAATTACAGTGGTAACATAACGACATCTGACAATACAGAAAAAAGATTGAGATTAAAGCAGAACTATAACATTTTCAGGTACAATCAAGTCGAGCACAAGACAAAAGTGCCACAAGTTAAAGTGATACATCATGACGTAATGACATTAAGGTGAACAATAGGCTCAGGCAAAATATAACCAGTATACATAGAGGCATGACAACAATTTAGTACTCCAGGATACTCATATCAAAGCTTTAATGTTGCAACAATTGAAGGGGGGCTGGGCCGCGGGCCGGTGGTCAGTGGCTATGTTATGAGCAACGGCAGTGACCAAGTGTGATGAGGTGAGAGAACAACAAGTTTTTGAAAACCCGGTGGGAAGAGGCAGTTTTGACCTGAAGTGGGAGAGAGTTCCAGAACCGAGGCGCGAAGTACGAGAAAGCCTGTTCGCCCATTTTTGTGGTACAAGGTCTACATGTTAGCAGGGGTGAGGAGGAGGATCTAAGTGAGCGAATTTGAGATGCGGGTAAGCAGGAGGGCCAGGAGTCCGGTCTAGGGGTCTAGTTTGGGAGTCTTAAAGCAATCCAGAGAGGAAGGCCGGAGCTCTTGGTGGCAGCCAGTTTAACCCGGAGTAAGGTGGCAGTGATGAGTGAGGCGTGGGGCGGATAAGGCAATCTGCAGATATTATTATAAGTAGTGCCCCATCTCCTGAGAATGCTGGGGTTAGCTGAGTAAAGAAGAGGAAGACAATATTGAGCTGCGGAGAAGCACCCCTTGCTACGGATAGTCGAAATGGAAGGGTGAGGGAGTGTTGCACCATAGGCCCCACCAATTTCGTATTAGCAGCACGGCAGACTGTGTTGATATGTGTAGCAAAGTTGAGGGAGGGATCAAGAGGACCCCAGGTATTTGAAGGAGGACGACAGGACCGGGTGCCATCCGGCACCGAATCAGAAGCTTTGGGGCCATGCAGGGAATTTTTTGCAGAGCCGAACAGCATGGCACGCGTTTATCCAGGTTCAGATGTTGGTGGTTGTTCTAAGTCATTGCTGAAGGACCTGAAGGTCGTTTGAGAGTGAGAGGTTGATGTTTGCGATCGAGTAGGAGCCCAAGTAGAGAACCAGATCATCAGCATACATGAGAATGCGGCTTTGACAGGAGGAGTGGGGAATGTCGTTTAGGTAAAGGGAGAAGAGTAGAGGGCCAAGGATGGATCCCTGAGGGACACCACGGGTGATCAGTCTGGGGGAGGATATAGCCTTGTGAAAGGCTACGGCTTGGGAGCGATTGTTAAGGTAGCTTTGGAACCAAGAAAGGGTGGGGTCGGAGGCACCCGTGGCTTGGAGCTTTGACAGCAAGAGCTGGTGATGAACCATGTCAAAAGCTTTGGACAGGTCAATGAAAACCGCGCCGGTGAGTAGACCGATATCCATGTTGTTTTTTATGTCACTGGTAAGTTGGGTTAGAGCCGTGGTACTGCTGTGTCCAGGCCTAAACCCATGCTGGCAGTGGGTGAGGAGATTGAACTTGCCGAGGTGGTCTGAGAGTTGACGATGAACAAGTTTCTCAAGAACCTTACTAAGAGTAGGCAGGAGAGAAATGGGACGGTAGTTGGTCATTTGTTTGACGTCTCCCGTCTTATGAATAGAGATGGTTCTGGACATTTTCCAGGCTGATGGGACGGATGAGGTCCTGATAGATAGATTAAAAAGTCTGGTGACCGGCTTGGCAAGCCAAGGAGCAAACTGTCGGAGAATGCCCGGATGGATGCCATCAGGGCCAGGGCCCCCGGCTGGTATGGAATTAAGAAGTTTACATACATGGTACTGGTCGGAGAAAGCGCAAAGAAGGGATGAGTGGGGCTTGAAGTTGAGGAGCGACTTTCCCTTGGATTACGCCAGAGGCGTGCTAATGGAGGTGAGGAGAAGTGGAATTGAAAGCACTGGCAATGGTAAGGGGGTTACAGTGAGTGCCCTGTATATTCATGTCAGTAGGAGTCTGAGGCTTATTATTGCCAAGAATGTCCTTGATTTGTGCCCATGTAAGTTTTAGGGTTGTCTCCAGAGGACTTTAGAAGGTTCCGAAGTAGGTGCTTTTAGCCAGGTGAATGTGTTTTTTGGAGTTGTTCCGAGAAGCCCTGTATGCTTCAAAGTCAGATTGCAGACCAGAGCTCTTCCACTCAGCCCAAAGTTTGTCTCTAAGTTTCAGCATTTGAAGAAGGGGGCGCTGAGCCACTTGGTCGCTTCCTGCCACCTCAAGTAGAGGTGGGGATGTGAAGGTTTTGCAACGAGAGAGGACGGAGTTGAAATAGTCAGTGGCCTGGTTTACATCTTCAATTAAGTATATAGGAGACCAGTCAACAGAGCCAAGGTCAGTTATGAAAGCGTCCACCCTTAGGTGGGATATGTCAGGGAAGGAAATGACTTTATAAGGAAACGAGGGGGTGGCGGTGTCCAAAATACAGTAAGTAGGATAGTGGTCACTTATGGTGTCTGGGAGAACACCTGCTGTGTTCACATAATCCATCCTGTTTGTGAGGATCCAATCGAGTAGGGTGGCGCAGGCACCCCGGAGACTCTCGTGGGTTCCTGAATGAGCTGAGAGAGGTTGGCCTTACTAGTGATAGAAGATAGGTGGGCTGAGTTATTCTCTGACCAGTCTTGGTTGAAATCACCAAGGCAGATAATGTTGTTTTTGCCTGTCCCAGATTGTAGGTTGTCCATGAGTTCTAAGAGACCCAGATTGGAGTTTTGAGAGGGACATATAGCAGAAGATATGGAGTTTCTTTCACCTCCAAGTAAAAGAAGGGTATGTAGTACTGAATTTGGCAGAAGGGGGTCATGTATGAGTGTGACGTTAAGGTGTGATTTGAAGTACAGTGCTAGCCCCCCACCTTTTTTAGTCCCCGGGCGATCAGCTCAGAGCATACTGTACCCGGGAAAGGAGCACTGTGAGTCGGTAACAGTGGGTTTTAGCCAAGTCTCAGTGACGGCTAATATGTCCGGGCAGTTCATGTTCATCCAGACCTGAAGATCGGCAAGGTTGGCCAGGAGGCTTCTAGCATTGATATGTGCCAGGGTGAGACCACTGGATTTCGGAAGGTATAGCATCGGGGGGTAGTCCTGGGTTAGGTACCCTGTGTGGACCGGGATTAGTCTCGATATCCCCAGCTCGTGTTAGGTAGAGGATGCAAGTCCAAGGTGGTCTCCTGAAGCAAGTCTATATAGTCGATTGGGGGGAGAGTTTTGTCCTGACTGGGCGGGACCTGGTTAGCAGGAGCCGTCGCTTGCTAATTAGTGCAGTAGGGGGAATAGGAGGTGGTGAATAGGAAGCGATTAAGTTGGAAAAGTTAAAGTTAACTGGGTCCTATAAGAACTGTACTTAACTTTTAACAGCCTCCTCCTCCTCCCTCACCACTGTATTAAGGCTACCCCCTCTCCACTCTCTCATCAACCAAGATGTTTAAGATACATTATTCTTTCCTTTCCACCTAAGATGCACCCTAAGCCCTCCCCACCTATCATAAGTCTATGAGACCCACTTTTATGAATTTGCGGTCTCCTGCCCATTTCTGCAAGGGTGTGTGCTCCCCCATTGAGGCCAGTCAGGTGAGGAAGATGACAGAGATTTGCAGAGGAGAGGGTGCCAAACCTAATGCACAAACGCTTAGCCAAACAACCTGGTCCTGCTGCCCCACCCAGTCCCACACTGAGTTTTATGATGTGTGTTGTTCAGTGCAGTCAAGGGCAGCCTCAGTCTCAAATCCATTTACTACTACCTCAGTGCATACCACTGAGATGGCATCTGACATAAAAGTGAGTCTTCATAAGCTCGATTTACAATGGAGCCTGTAAATTAAGACTCACAAGTTGCCGCACTGCTGCTCACCTTGTTGGAGACTCTCTGAGGGAACAGCAGGAGGATGAACTAGCATCCTGACTGATGCTCCCAAACCCTATGGCCCAGGGGGTGATGCATGGACAAAACTGACAGTGTAGATAGGGTGGAGACACTGGTGTGGATCCACTGTACCACACCACTGCATGGTCACATTCAGTCTAAAAGCTCTGACATTTCCAGGCGATGTGTGAAAACATAACAGAAGAAAACCTTGATCACTCATCAATCTTCCAAATAATCAATCCCAGGCCTCGCTGGCAACTGACCATACAAGACAGACTTTTAAAAATGACCCATTGTTTAGCCAAACATATAAGCAAAAACAATACATTAGGAAAAATTGCCAGATCCAAGTGGGGAACATCCCTGCATGCTGCTTGAAATGGAGCCGTTAGATTATGGAATGGCAACAGGGCTAGAAAAGAAACTCAGGTAGGTGTTAGCTGTTCCACTGATGATGTTATTCAACAGTTCACTGGAAACAGGTGAGGTTCTGGAGGACTGAAGAAGAGTTGACGTGGTCCCTCTACATAAGAGCAGCAGAAGGGAAGAGGCTAGCAACTATAGGCTAGTCAGACTCATTTCAGTGGTGGAGAAATTCATTGAAACCCTGGTAGAGTATCTTGAATCCAGTGAGCTGCAATACCACAGGCAGCACAGATTCACACGAGGGGTCAGCGCGAACAAATCTGATTGATTTCTTTGACTAGGTAATCAGGGAAATACAGTATATCGGGAGAAGGCAGTGGATGTGGCCTATCTGGACTTTAGCAAGCCTTTCAACATTGTGCCGCACAGCAGATTTGTCATCACGGCACAGGTCAGGAAGCATAGGAAGACCAGGAGCAGGTATAACATTTGCAAGTAGTGTTTTATTTATTTAGTTTTTTTAATAACAGAAATAAAATTGTTCTGTATAACTATTTACAAAGGCAGTACAATCACAGAAAACAAAGTCCTTCATCTGAGGATATCTCTAATTCCAAGTTTCAGTCTTGCTCTCTCTCTCTCTCTAGCACAAGTATTGCTGCTCTTTTTATAAGTCTTTGCCTGGGAACTCGTTAAGGAGACATCCTGTTTTTCAGAAAATGTTCTGGTCAGCTTCCTTCCTTGCAGATGCAACAAAACAGTACATGGTGCCCCAGAACTGACCTCCTGTTGACAGCTCTGAGAAAGAGTTTGTGTTGCATTCCAGGTTAACCCCCTAAGTTCAAATAGCTTTCTGCAATCATTACAACAATATAACTACATACATTTTCAAATCAAGGGATTCCACTTTCACATAGAGATTCACACATATTTTATAACTTTAGATATGCAAGGGGAAGAAACAATGGAAACAGCAAGTGAAAGCAAAGAAAAATTTGACTGCGCAGTCAGACAAGAGACAGAAAAGAGGAGGATAGAACAGATCTTTGCTTTTAGCTCTTTCTACATAACAAATGGGACAGGGTCTTATTTAACCCTGTCACAAGACTGATTAAGAAATTAAACAGCCTAGGGATGGGATCCAAAATGCTGAACTGGGTTAGAAACTAGTTAATGGATAAGCAACACAGGGTGGTGGTTAATAGCACTCACTCTAATGACAGGAGAGTAACCAGCAGGGTACCGCAGGGCTCAGTACTGGGCCTGCTCCTCTTCAATATCTTCATAAGTGACACTGCAGAAGAACTGGAAGGGAAGGTATGCCTATTGGCAGATGATACCAAAATATGCAATGGGGTGGACACTCAGGAGGAGGTGGAGAGAATGCACAATGACCTTGGGAAATTCGAGGAGAGGTGAAGTATACAGCAACTGGGGTTCAATGCCAAAAACTGCAAAATCATGCACCTAGGGCATAGGAACCCAGGACCTAGGTACAGGATTGGGGGGAGGTACTGACCATCACTAAGCAAGAAAGGGACCTAGGGGTTATCATAACTGACAACCTCATAGTGGCAGGGCAGTACGATAAAGCAATGGGTAGGGACACTGGGATGCTGGAGTGCACAGGGAGGGGTATCTCCAGCAGGAGAAGGAAGGTGGTGTTGTCACTGTACTGCTTACTGAAGAGACCCCACCTGGAGTACTGTGTCCAGTTTTGGAGGCTGCACCTCAAAAAGTACACAGACAGCATAGAGGAAGTCTAGAAAAGGGCAACTAAAATGGTGCAGAGGTTGCATAAGAGGCCCCGAAAGTAAAGACTGATGTATCTTAATATGTACACCCTGGAAGAGAGAAGAGTGATAGGGGACATGATAGAGACCTACAAGTAATTAGCACCATGCAGTTTAATGAATGGTTGAAAAAATAGTGCGGAGCTCAGGGGTTTGGCTTCATTGGGGACTGGGGTTCCACCTGGAGGGACACCAGCCTATACTGGCAGGATGGTCTGCATCTGTCCAGGAAGGGAACAAGTCTTTTGTGCAATCGGTTTAAATGCTTCATTGGCAAGCTTATAAACTAGTCAAAGGGGGAGGCACTGACAAGCAGAAGGAAAATCCCAGCCTCTCCCTACAAAACAGGGTACTAAATGAGAAAAAGACCGAGGCAGAACGGTCAGTGGGGATGCTGCAACAGAAGGTAAAGCCATCAAGAAATGGAGAGCAATGAGTACCAATGCCCGTAGTCTAGGTAACAAGCTTCCTGAATTAGTGGCCTTGATGGAGGAGGAACATCTGATATCGTGGCAGTCACAGAAACATGGTACACAAAACCATGACTGGGACGTAAACATACCAGAATACACTATCTACAGGAGGGACAGGGAGGGTAAAAGAGGAGGAGGAGTAGCTCTTTACATAAGGGAAGGAATAAAAGCAACAGAACAAAAGGGTAAACAGGGAGGAGAAGAAGCACTGTGGGTAAATTTGGAGACAGGCAATGGCACCACAATCCGCATAGGGGTTAGATAAGACTCTTCTCAGGGAGGAAATGGACAAGGAAATGATAGAAAGTATACTTAGAATGGCAGAAAAAGGGGAGATATTGCTGATGGGTGATCTGAATATGCCAGATGTTAACTGGAGTGTAGTTGCAGCTGCCACTTTGAAGAGTGGAGTTATTCTAGAAGCCCTACAGGGGGCATGCCTTAGACAATTAGTACTGGAGCCCACTCAAGAGGGAGCAATATTAGACTTGATTCTCTCAAATGGAGATGGAGAGAAGATCACAGATGTAAAAGTGGGTAGCCATCTGGGAACTAGCGACCATCGAACAGTATGGTTCACAATAAACACAGCAATAGAGTCAAGCCATACAAAGACAAAAGTACTGGACTTTAGGAGGGCTGACTTTGCCAAAACGGGTGAGTGCCTAAAGAATGCACTAGCAAATGGGCAGGAAGGAGGGGTGGAAGAACAATGGGGAATAATAAAAACTGCCATCACAGAGGTAACGAGCCTTTGTGTGAAGCAAATAAACAAAACAAAACAAAACAATGTAAGAAACCACTATGGTTCTCAAAGAAGTGGCAGTGAAGGTTCAAGAGAAAAAGAAAGCATTCAGGAAGTACAAGGAATCGCAGAAGGAGCAGGACAGAGAACTGTATCAGTTAAAGCAAAAGGAGGCTGGGAAGGCAGTCAGAACAGCAAAAGGCCCAAACCGAGGAAAAGATAGTCAACTCAGTTAAAAGGGGATAAACCTTTATAGGTACATCAGAGAGCGAAGGAAGACCAAGGGAGGGATAGTGAGGCTTAATAAAGGGGAGGGAGGGTGGGCAGAGGGAGACTGTGAAAAGGCAGAGATACTAAACAAATATTTTTGCTCAGTATTTACAAGTGAAGAGGGGGAGGTGCATAAAACAAACAGTAGAAACACTCTGGATACAGAAGTTGATACCAGCCCATTTACAGAAGAAAGGGTTCTGAAAGAACTCTTAAAACTGAAGGTGGACAAAGCAATGGGGCCTGATGGGATTCATCCCAGAATTTAAAAGAACTAAGGGTAGAACTAGTGACACCACTGACTACCTTTTAACAAATCATGGGAGGATGGGTGGTACCGAGGACTGGAGGAGGGCAGATGTGATTCCCTTCACAAAAGTGGGGAGCAAGGCAGAAGCAGGAAACTACAGACCTGTTAGTTCAACCTCAGTGATAGGGAAAATGATGGAATCACTTCTGAAGGAAAGAATTGTCAAGTATCTAGAGGCCAGAGAGGCACAGGACCCTAGGCAGCATGGATTCACAGCGGGAAGGTCATGCCAGACGAATCTGATAGATTTCTTTGACTGGGTGACCAAAGTAGTAGATCAGGGAGGGGCTGTGGACATGGCCTACCTAGACTTTAGCAAGGCATCTGACACAGTCCCACACAAAAGATTAATATACAAGTTAGCCAGCCTGGTAATGGGTCCCAACATGACAGCCTGGGTAAAGAATTGGCTGGAGAATAGGACACAGAGAGTAATAGTAAATGAGTGCACCTAGAAAGAAAGGAGGGTTACTAGTGGGCACTGAGGGTTCAGTATTAGGGACTGGTCCTCTTCAATGTCTTTATAAGCTTACATTGCAGAAGGACTGGAAGGAAAAGTATGTCTCTTTGCAGATGACACAAAGATCTGCAACAGAGTTGATACACAGGGTGGGGTGGAAAGGATGAAGGGACTTGGCAAGTTAGAGGAATGGTCAAATGTATGGCACCTTAGATTCAATGCTAAGAAGTGCAAGGTAATGCACCTGGGAAACAAAAACCCAGGGGAAGAGTACACAATGGGGGTGAGATACTAACAACAACAAAAATGGAAAGGGACCTGGGGGTAGTCATATCAGATGAACTAAAGGTGGGCAAGCAATGTGAGAGGGCAGCAAGGAGGGCTGGGGGGATACTGGGATGCATAGGGAGAGGCATCACCAGTAGAAAACAGGAAGTTATTATCCCTCTGTACAGACAGCTGGTGAGACCCCATCTGGAGTACTGTGCAGTTCTGGAGACCCAATCTCCAAAGATATAGACAGGATGGAAGCTGTCCAGAGGAGGGCAACTAAAATGGTGCAGGGTCTGCACCGGAAGACATATGAAGAGAGACGAAAGGAGCTTAATATGTATAGCCTCGAGGAAAGGAGGGAGACTGGGGACATGATAGAAACGTTCAAGTACCTCAAGGGAATCAACAAAGTCCAAGAGGGTAGCATCTTTCAAAAAAAGAGGTGTGCAAGAACAAGAGGGCACAATTTGAAGATGGCTGGGGGGCGGCGGCTCAGAGGTAATTTAAGGAAGTATTTTTTCACAGAGAGGGTTGTGGATGCATGGAACGGCCTTCCGGAGGAGGTTGTGGAGTCAAAATCAGTGGTGGAATTCAAGCATGCATGGGCCAGTCATAAGGCAATTCTAGGGGGTTGGGGTAGGAAGAAGTAGGCTGCTGGTTAACTAGGATCTGCAGCTTATCCAGTAGGTAGGGAAATGGGCAGACTAGGTGGGCCAAGCGGTCCTTATCTGCCGTCAAATTCTATGTTTCTATGTTTCAGGGGTGACCACAGTGCAGGAAAGGAGTCTCTTTCAAAGGAGAAAGAGCACTAGGATCAGGAGGTGTGTGATAAAACTGAATGTTGGGAAGTTTAAGAGGGATGTGAGGAAGTACTACTTCACTGAAAGGGTAGCAGGCACCTGGAACAGACTGCCAGAGGATGTGGCAGAGGTAAAAACAGTGGAGGGCTTTAAGTATGTGAGGGATAGCTATAAGGTATAGTGGTAAATTGGTAGGGAGGAGGGAAGGTTGTTGGAGAAAAGTTAGGGTCTGCAGAGACAGATTAGGTAGGGGAAATCTAGGAAGACTGGGTGGGCCAAGTGGTCCTTTTCTCCCAACAGATTTTATATTTCTGTGTGGACTTTGCTGAAGTCATATATTCTTCCTAATAGTTTAGATTTATGAAAAAATAAACTATATATATATATATATATATATATATATATATATATATATTGTAAGTTGTATTGTGCCTGAATATTTTTCCAAAGTATTCAATCTTGCATCAGAAATGCTTTAAATCATATTTTAAAGCTTAAAATTTGTACTACTTACAATATGACAAATTTTAGAAGATCATCTGAACCTAGAACCCCAGTGTAAAGCAAAGGATCCTCTCCCAGAATATAGATTTTCACAACTGGAAACTGAGTGATGCTTTGCTTGGTGCAAATATCTGTCCACTTTCCACAATCAACTTTTGTCAGCAGAACACCTGGGGTTTCTAGACATTGGAACAAAATGGAAAACACATTCATCTTTGGTCATTTAAAGCATCAATATCTGCTGGGAAACAAGTGTCATCTTACAGTTTTTAGTGACGATGCATTTCTGTCAAAAAAACACCAATGTACACACTGTTTCTTTTAATTTTCTGCTTGTATGCCACATCCATCACAATAACGTATTATCCTGGCTAGGTGCTGTTCTGTTTACCATCAGAAACATGTGCTAGCATCATCCTAATATATCTATAGTGGGAGTCTTGTTTGTGCAGCCAGAAAGTATACTGAAAGGGACTACCTATGAATTACTAATGTTGGCCACATTCATTGACTTGTGTCATTAATAAAGCTGCTTCAAACTTGTTTTAAAAAAATTAAAAATACACAAATGATGAATCTAAGGATATCAGGAATACATTTTTACTGAAAACATTATAATGAGACTTTTTGCCAATTAACAAATTTTGCCACACTAATTTGGATTAAGTACATATTGGTTGACTGCTCAGCTCAGCAAATGGACAAAGTTTCAAGGTTTTGAATGACTCCCTGTTTCCTGTGACCCCTTCCTCGGAAAGCCAGTCTGATTTATGCTTAAACTGTTTTTACATTTACCTGAATACTGCAGCTTAAACACAGACCATAGGTTAAAGAATTTGGTATAGTTCTCCCTGCGATAAAATTCAACATCTTCCTGTTTTAAAAATTTAGCACAGATCATCACACCGTAAGCATTAAAAAAAGGATAAATTATCATTATAAATTTAATATAAAGACAATGTGGTCAAAGGTTACAGCAATGGCTTGAGAAAAAAACAGGAGATGACAGGTAAAAAATCTCACAGCAGCCAAATATTCACTGCGTGACCTTGGGCAAGTCTCATACCCCCTCAGAGCTCCACTCCACACAACTGCAGAAAGAAAAAATTCTAGTAGCATGGATATGTTGTTCATCCACACTCTTTGGCATGTCCCTTTCCCCTTTAAGGATCACCAGAAGTCTTCAAGCTGGCTCCTCCCACCCACCCGGGTGGTATATACCTCGGCTCCACCCCGTGACTCCAGATCTTCCTTTCTGCTGGAAGACTCAGGTTGCCTCCCTCATGCTCAAGCATTTTGTAGGCCCTTGCTTAAAACTCGGTTCTACCAAATTAAAATTGTTATTAGCCGACCAAGTCAAGTATGTCTGCTAATTATGGAAGTGTAACCCCTAGATGGCGCTATCCCAGGGCTACTACCCCTGCCTGATTTGCTACTAACAGGTTGAGGGGCCTGATCCAATGGCGGGTGCCTCCACCCAGAGGTCAGGGTTTGCAATAGTTAAACTAACTTGGTCACAGCCCTCTGGGACACTGCAACCCCTTTCTTCCCACTAGTGGCCCACACAATATATCAGAATTACCTTCACAGTATACACTTACCCCAGGTCTGGTTCCGGCACTGGGACCTCCTGTGAAATGAGATACAGTGCAACAATCACAGTACAGTACTTTAACATAGACAAATACCTCAGGCAGTATAACTTTGCTGAAACAAGCAGCTCTGATTTATTTGGGGGATATAACAAGGACAGGGGAAATCAGGTTAATTGCTTATCACTCTAATAATCTACCTATGGCTCTGTGCCAGGCCTATCCCTATCAGTTACTGTCCCTGGGTACCCAAGCCCTAGTGGCTAGTCCAAACCGTGGCAGCTGGTAGGGCCCTTTCACACAGAGAAAAGGAGAATTAAACAGTCAGCAGTACAGTAATTCCATTTGGATTTAATGTGGCAATTCAACAGAGCAACCCTGAATTAGTACTCACGACCTCCAAATAAGATAGGGTCCTTCAATGTCAGCAGGGCTCACTTGAGGTACACAAACCTCTTCACACATCCATATAAAAGAAATACTATACAGGCAGGGCTGCATCTGTATCGATTAATTACTGCACAATACCGGGAGAACACACAGCAGATTCAGTTCCTGACAGACCGGTGCAATTTTCAGCAATTCTTCCAGTCTTCTACAGGGTGAGCCTGGTTCTCTCTTCAGAGATCTTTGATTCTTTTCACAGGACGGATTCAGTCCTAACAAGCTGTTACACAAGCTGCAGACCCGAACTCTGGGCCTTACACGTTTTTGACTAAAACTGCACACTGAAAAAGCACAGGGCTCCTTCCTTCTTCACTGCCAAAGCTCAACTGAACTCCAACTGACGAAACGGGCACTTCCTTTGAGTTCCTCCCAGTTCTTGACTGGATTGGCTGTCACTCACAATAGACTGCTGCTGTTGGTCCAAAAAGGCACTGAAGTCTAAACTACATCTCCCAGAGTCACTGCCCATACAATCCTCTTGTGGCTGGCTCAGATTATGAGTCCAAGTTCTGATTACGTCCAAGGCATCATTTTAGAGCTAGCTTACCCCACACTGATTGGTCCAGTTCAGCAGTTCAAAACTAGAATGGGGAACTAGCAGACACAGTTCTGACTGCAAAGAAAGCAGGTTAGACAAACTGTAATTTCATTATTACTCTAAATAATTTCTGGCAAACAGTTACATCTTTCAGATAGGTTCCTTTGCACTCTAGTGACTGCAAAATGAAGTGAATTGGCAGCAGCTCGGTGGTACTCAGAGAAGCACACAGTCCCCCATACAACTAATTATGTCTGCAAGCAGACAGCTCTTAAAGAGACAGTACCAGAGGCTCTAAAACACTCACTGATAAATGGCTTAAATGCCAAACACCATTCAGGCTTGGAGCATTCAAGCAAGCTCCTGGAAGTCTTTTGGGAACCCCCATTTGCAGGGGGTTACACCCTTCCTGGCCTGGGAAAGCAGACGTCCGCGTCAAGCAACCCCATAAGTTTCAACTGCAACCATATACATTTGCATTAGGCTCGCACATGTAATCATCAGTCAATATATCATTTACCAAGAACACATTTCTGAAACATTGCAGTACGTCACTCTTTACACAGTATTACATACATTGTACCATAACTCAAGTTATTACCTCTTGTACATGAAACCTGAAGAGAGGGGCCTTCCTATCAGTTACCTTGGGGCTGGATGGGGCAAGGGCACCATACTTAGAGGGCAACACAAGTAACTTGAGTTAGCACTGATGCTCAGTTTGGGCAATGAGCTCGGACACATACACCCTTTATGGACAACATTGAGAGGCAAGTCCACAGGCCTCCCAAGTGAATCATAACTGAGGTGCACCACAGGCTTTACAGCTCGACCAGTCTTTCTAGGGGAACTGTTATAGTCTCTGCACTTGAGCCTCATTTTCAGCATTGTCCTCACTTGTCAGGGAGTCTCCATGGGGTAGAGAGGCTAGAACTTGGGGCACTTTCAGCTCCAGGAGTTACAGTTTCTGAGTCCACAACATTTGGCTCGCATGGAGAGCTTGGACACTGGCAGTGGACTGTCAGGGCACTCAAAATACTCTTCTTGTTCGGTGTATCACCAGTCTGCCCCAATCTATCATTTTCTCCCTGAAAGCTCAAACAGTTCAACCATGCACAATGATTCCATTTCATCTGATCTGATGCTTTGCACTTCACTTTCTGGGAGCATTGGCTCCAGGGATGAAGCTGGGGGCTTAGACAGTCCAGAAGGCCCAGCTTTGTCTCCAGTATTGACTAGGGGATTGCCCCGAAACAATTGACTCAGTTCGTAAGAAGGATAGTATTCAAAGTCACTCTCACTTTCTTCCGATATGGACTGACAGTCATGCTCAACTGGGACTTGTGGAGGGAACACTTTAACTTTACTTCTGTAGGTGCAGACTTTCTTGATCTTTTCTTAGCAGCAGCTCTAGTCACTGGTCCAGAGGGCATCTTCTAGGGCTCAGACTCAATTAAGATTTGTCCAATGGGCAGTAAATGATTTCTATGCATTGTTTTACATCTTTGAATTATTCTCAGGCCTTACTTTGTACACTGGCAGATCATCTAGTTTGCCCACTACAATGTGAGGGAGATGGTGCCATCTGTCAGCAATCTTGTGCTTGCCATGCAGTCCCAGATTTCTTAGCAATACCGATCTCCCTCCTGGAGTTCCTGTGCTTTCACCTTTTATCATACCTTTCTTTGTTGGCCAGATTTCTTTTGGCAGCCATGGTTTGAGCCAGTTGGTACGCATGAGTTAGCTGGGCCTTTAACTTTTGCACATACTGTAAATAGTTGTCAGCTTGAACCCCATCAGGAGAGACCCCAAAACACACATCTACTGGTAGTCGAGCTCTCTTCCAAACATCAGGCGGTAGGGGAGAATCCAGTGGCATCACTTTTGGTGCAGTTATAAGCATGTACCAGGGTGCTAATTTGTTGGCTCCATCTAGGCTTGTCCCTTGGGTGCAGGGTGCCTAGCATATCTAGCAAAGTGCGGTTGAAACGCTCAGGCTGTGGGTCCCTGGGGTGGTAAGGAGTGGTTCTGGACTTTTGCACTCCCCACAGAGAAAGCATCTCTTTGATCAGACGACTCTCAAAGTCTCTCCCTTGATCAGAATGGATTCTTTGTGGAGCCCCATAGTGAACAAAAAAGTTTTCTACAAGTACTTTGGCTACAGTGGATGCTTTCTGGTCTTTGGTGGGGAAAGCTTGGGCATATCTCGTGAAATGGTCAGTGACCACCAGCACATTACTGATATTTCTTTGATCTGACTCCAAACTTAGAAAATCAATACAGACCAGCTCCATGGGTGCACTGGTGGTTATGTTAACAAGGGGCAGCCTCTGGGGCAAAGCTTTCCTCTGAGCAGCGACTACAAGTTCGAATGTGTTGCTCCACATCAGCCCCATCTTAGGCCAATAGAATCTGGATCTCACCAAGTCAAGTGTTCTGTCTATACCAAGGTGCCCCATGTGGTTGTGCAAGGACCTCAATACTGAGTCTCGAAAGGCAGTGGGCAGCACTAGTTGTTGTTTGTCTACTTGTCCCCTCTGTCTACTGTTTCTCTGTATAACAGTTTATTGATCAGTTTCAACTTAGGACCTTCTTTGTATAACAGTGCAGTTCTCAAATCAGTGGGCGTAATTTGGACACATCTTTTCCTGCATAGAGGGCTTCTAAAGCTGCTTTGATCATGGGATCGTGAGATTGAGCCCGCGAATACTGTCATTGTCCAGCTGAGGCAGTGCACCAATGTCTATTGCAGAAAAGTGGCAATAAGCAGCAGGTATGCAATTCTCAGAGGCTCCCAAGCAATCCACCATGCAGTCCACTGCGTCCGTGGACATTTGTTCCTCCCTGTCAAACTTCCGCAGAGTGCCCAAATGTCAGGTTCTGCCAGTCGGACCCAATCATTCTGGGGAACAGGCCTCCGGAGAGAGCATCAGCATCTATGTGGTTCAGACCTGCTCGGTATTCGAGAGCATAGTCATATGTAGATAATGCAGAAAGCCACCTATGGCCAGTGGCATCCAACTTAGCTGAGGTCTGCACATAGGTCAAAGGATTATTGTCAGTTTTACTAGTATTTTAGCCCCATACAAGTACTCATGGAATTGGTCAACAATAGCCCACTTCAAAGCTAGGAACTCTAACTTATGTACAGGATAGTTCTTTTGGATGGGGTCAGGCTTCTACTGGCAAAGGCCACTGGTCTCAGG
Organism: Neoceratodus forsteri; assembly: GCA_016271365.2. Classification (NCBI taxonomy): domain Eukaryota; kingdom Metazoa; phylum Chordata; order Ceratodontiformes; family Ceratodontidae; genus Neoceratodus; species Neoceratodus forsteri. The sequence continues at coordinate 835,218,024 of CM028134.1, forward strand.
CCATTCTCGTGCTCTTGGTACAACACAGCCCCAACCCTTGCAAGCTAGCATCAGTGTGCAGGGCGAAGGTTTTCTTGGATCGGCATGGCCAGCACTGGAGCATGGGTAAGTTGATATATGATCTCATGAAAAGCAGTCTCACAATCAGAGTCCAGCGGGCCCCAAATACTTCACTCGGATGAAAATACACTCTTTCAGTCTTGAGGGATGCTGACTTTTGGTATTTTTTGTGGGTTGGGGATACCCTTGAGTAAGGTTAAGTAAAGGCGGATCACTCTTGAATAGTCCTTGATGAAGCGCCGATAATAACCACAGAATCCCAGGAATCTTTGCAGTTCTTTAGATTTTTGGGCTGTGGCCAGGTGGTCAAGGCCTCAACTTTACTTGGGTGGTCTCTATTCCCTCGGTGGATACTATGTGTCCCATACTTACTGATGTTTGAAAAAATTGACACTTATCAATGGACAGTTTAAGGCCAAAGTCCTCCAGTCGGTCCAATACCTTAAATAATCTGCTCTCATGTTCCTCCAGTGAGCTGCCAAACACAATAACATCATCTAGGTATACCAGGCACTCTAGTAAGTTCATGTCCCCACTGCACGCTCCATCAATCGTTGAAAAGTGGCTGGGGCACTGAATCCCTTGAGGCATCCTCATGAATTCATAGAAATAGCGGACAGATAAAGGCTGTCTTTTCACGGTCCTCTGGGGCCATCGGGATCTGATAGTACCCACTGCGGAGATCCAGCACAGAGAACCACTTGCTCCCGTTTAGGCAGTCAAAGCATCCTGAATGCGGGCATTGTGTACTGATCAGGATAGTCCCCGGTTTTAGGTGCGATAATCCACACACATCCTACTGTTCCATTCTTTTTCCTCACTACCACAATGGAAGCATAAGGCTTCTGGATTCTTGTATTACACCAGCAGCTAACATCTCTTGCAGATGCCGTCTCACATCATCTATGTCAGCAGGTGCCAGGCGTCGAGACCTCTCCACGAAATGGTCTTCGTCATGCAGCGGATATTGTGCTCAGCTCCTTGCACGCATCCTACATCCCATTCCTTTAAAGAAAACACCTGGTCTCTCTGGGCAAGCTTCTCACTGATCTTCACTTTCCATTCAGCTGGCAGCGGAGTCGCCAAATCAAACAAGTCAGGCGTTACTCTGTCATTCTTCCTTGAACTCTTGCTGCTGGGTAGCACTGCAGTGTCTGCACAATGCACTTAGCCAGGATGCAACCTCTGTTTACTCGAATGTCTCTTTCAGACACATATGAACTTGGACCATTACCCTTCTGGCATAAGCATGGGCTCTAGCGGGCAAAATACTAAGCTTGACCAGCAGTCCCTCTGGCAATTTTCCATGCCTGGTGCATCCAACATTAATATTTTATTCTTAACATCCTTTCTGATCTGGACCTCTCCTGTAGGGTACACTGGGCATTTAGGCCAGGATCAGAGACTCAGGATCCTTCTTCCATACAATTCCGACCGGTTCCTCTGGTTCTGTTTTCAGCATCTCTGTGCCTCATAGGCCTTCTTAATTAAAGCCGGAACTCTTAAAGCTCTACTAGTCTTTGACCCTGTTTTCATAACACAACTGTGCCAGCCTTCCGAACATATGAGCATTTGTTCCAATCAACAAAGGGACACCATCATACAGTCCAGTGGGGGGGACACACTAAGGCTAGGGTCTCTGCTTGTTAGAGGCCACTCCAGCCACGGAGGTGGGGAAGACAGCCAAATTCGGATATACCCGGAATAGGGGTAGGCCTTCTCCACTTAACCCCCATACATGCAGTCCTTCTAATAGTTGTAAGGTACGCCTGACAAATGCTTCTGATACCAATCTTGGAACATAATTGTCACTTGGGAGCCACTGTCTAATATAGCTCTTGTAGACACTCCATTCACCTTTACAGTGGTCTCCATGGAGGGACCCACTATTCTGGACCAGTCTGGAGAGCGGTAGTGGGGGCCTGGGCAACTGACCTTACAAGGGCGATGAATTAGCATTTTTGGTGCCCTCACTGGGATCATGTCGTGCACCTCTTAACCACTGATTTCTTCTCCGAAGCTCTCCTTGTAGCCTATATGCAACTTTGTCCAGTGTCTTTTGGGACTGGCATTCCCTTTCATGTGCCCATCTTTCCCACAATTATAGCAAAACATACTTTCTGGAGTTTGAGCTGGCCGAGGCGCCACACTGGGAGCCAGGCGGGGTATTACTAACTGGAAACCTTGGTGCCATCTCTGTCTGCGGCGTGATAAGCATTTGGAGACATCTCGTCAGTTTCTCCACTTCCATGGTCAAGGAATCGAGTTGGGAGCTGTTATCAGCAGGAGATACATGGTGGGTACCCCCACCCCATAGCAGATGCAGTCGGATATAGGTCAGGGCCGTACTTGCAGGCGTATGGCCTTCCTTAAAGGACTGTTTTGAATTCCGGATCTCTCTCAACAGTTAAGCCCCATTGTGACATATCTTTTCCTTGTCAGAGCACTCATTGACTGCCAACCTCTGCCCTGAACTTCACTTGATGGGTCACCCTCAGTCACTTTCAATTAGTAGCCACTGCAGCTATTGGTGCAGGTCCCTCCAGTCAGTCTTTTCTCAACTCCTCGAATTTCTCTCATTAACTCATCATAGGAGGTGGGGATTCCAGTCGATCTGCCAGGTGTAACTGAAGCAACAGCAGTTCTGAGAGGGCAGACTTAAGGATCCTGTCCAGCCTGGTTGGTCCAGTTCAATCGCTGGCAAACTACCTTTTCTGAGGCATTCTTGCAACAATTTTTCCAGCCGAGATACATACACAGACAACAACTCCCCTTGGTACTGTTGTGCATCTCTTACTCTCCACCATAGGTCCTCATCAGAATCTGGGCTCCCATACACATTCTCCAAGGCCTCAAGATAGGCCTGTGCAGTCGCTTCAGGGTTACTGGCCCGTTTGCTCGGATGGTAGCCAGGGCAGGACCTCGGAGCTCTCACTAACCCTCTTTCGCTTTTCACCTTCCGAGCATTGCCATTCTAGCATTGGGGGCAACATAGTCTATCCAGGTCTCCCAGTCATCCTCCCTTGGGGGGGGGAGGGTGCCAGAGAAGATCCTCAACCTTGGTAAGAGTCGTGACTAATGGCAGGTGCAGAAATAGGAGTCTGCATTGGTTCAGCCACCATTACGGGCACTGGAGCAGGAGAGGTGTTGGGGAGGAACACCCCAGGTGGCAAGAATAGTTTCTTCAAGTCCTCCACAGTTTTCCCCTCTCAGCAACCATTCAGCAAATTTCTCCTCAAAAGTTTCAGATAGTGGTGGGGCTGATTCCCCGGTCTTTACTGTCCTTAGTTATCACTCTCCAAGCAGTGAGGGCTCCTCTGGGGTAATGGTCTGTGGCACTTTGGAGCTATCTATGGGATCCTTAAACTCTACTAGGGCCAGGAAAGTGTGGGTGAGCAGATTAGCATGCCGACCCACCACCACAGGGTTTTGTAAACCTTCCACCTTGGAAAGTACTCCCTGCACAGTGTCCGTATTGATACCCAGGGGATGTCCAGGATAAGCATAGCATTTTGGGGTCGATCTCCTCCCAGTACACCACTCCACCAGCGGTGCACAGCCACTTCTGTCGGTACCCATTTTTTCTTAACAGTGGTTCGTAAATATGGCCACTAGAGGACACACAATCCCAGCTGTGAGCCTCCAAGATGTAACCCCTAGATGGCGCTATCCCAGGGGCTACTACCCCTGCCTGATTTGCCACCTAACAGGTTGAGGGCCTGGATCCAATGGCGGGTGCCTCCACCCAGAGGTCAGGGTTTGCAATAGTTAAACTAACTTGGTCACAGCCCTCTGGGACACTGCAACCCCCTTTCTTCCCACTAGTGGCCCACACAATATATCAGAATTACCTTCACAGTATACACTTACCCCCAGGTCTGGTTCCGCACTGGGACCTCCTGTGAAATGAGATACAGTGCAACAATCACAGTACAGTACTTTAACATAGACAAATACCTCAGGCAGTATAACTTGCTTGAAACAAGCAGCTCTGATTTATTTGGGGGATATAACAAGGACAGGGAAATCAGGTTAATTAGCTTATCACTCTAATAATCTACCTATGGCTCTGTGCACAGGCCTATCCCTATCAGTTACTGTCCCTGGGTACCCAAGCCCTAGTGGCTAGTCCAAACCGTGGCAGCTGGTGGGCCCTTTCACACAGAGAAAAGGAGAATTAAACAGTCAGCAGTACAGTAATTCCATTTGGATTTAATGTGGCAATTCAACAGGAGCAACCCTGAATTAGTACTCACGACCTCCAAATAAGATAGGGTCCTTCAATGTCAGCAGGGCTCACTTGAGGTACACAAACTCTTCACACATCCATATAAAAGAAAGTACTATACCAGGCAGGCTGCATCTGTATCCCGATCGCAATTACTGCACAATACCCGGAGAACACACAGCAGATTCAGTTCCTGACAGACCGAGTGCAATTTTCAGCAATTCTTCCAGTCTTCTACAGGGTGAGCCTGGTTTCTACTCTTCAGAGATCCTTTGATTCTTTTCACAGGACGGATTCAGTCCTAACAAGCTGTTACACAAGCTGCAGACGGAACTCTGGGCCTTACACCGTTTTTGACTAAAACTGCACACTGAAAAGCACAGGGCTCCTTCCTTCTTCACTGCCAAAGCTCAACTGAACTCCAACTACTGAACCTGGCACTTCCTTTGAGTTCCTCCCAGTTCTTGACTGGATTGGCTGTCACTCACAATAGACTGCTGCTGTTGGTCCAAAAGGCACTGAAGTCTAAACTACATCTCCCAGAGTCACTGCCCATACAATCCTCTTGTGGCTGGCTCAGATTATGAGTCCAAGTTCTGATTCGTCCAAGGCATCATTTAGAGCTAGCTTACCCCACACTGATTGGTCCAGTTCAGCAGTTCAAAACTAGAATGGGGAACTAGCAGACACAGTTCTGACTGCAAAGAAAGCAGGTTAGACAAACTGTAATTTCATTATTACTCTAAATAATTTCTGGCAAACAGTTACATCTTTCAGATAGGTTCCCTTTGCACTCCTAGTGACTGCAAAATGAAGTGAATGCAGCAGCTCGAGTGGTACTCAGAGAAGCACACAGTCCCCCATACAAACTAATTATGTCTGCAAGCAGACAGCTCTTAAAGAGACAGTACCAGAGGCTCTAAAACACTCACTGATAAATGGCTTAAATGCCAAACACCATTCAGGCTTGGAGCATTCAAGCAAGCTCCTGGAAGTCTTTTGGGAACCCCCATTTGCAGGGGGGTTACAGAAGAAAAATCTTCCCCCGGATTTCGCCGGTGTCCTTGCGGCCAAAAAATGTTGCATACCGATCCCCACCTCACGTGCGTTTACTGCCTCGGTGTCAGCCATGACACCTCATCCTGCAGTTTTTGCTTGGCCTTCCATCCCAACATCCTGGATGACCATCTTGCATGCGTGAAACTGAGGAGACCAGAGAAGAAGAACCCTCTGATGAAGTCCAAGGAGGCTAGGTGGGCGGTTTCTGCGACTGTGGGATCCGCCGAGCAACTGGAGCGCATGCAACCATTCGAGGAAGAAGCCGCTCATGCTGCAGACTCTCGAAGCTTCTTCGTTCCCCTCAACCTGGGCTCCACCTTCTCGGGGTCCTTCTGGGAGTAGTGCCAGTCTCTTCCCTCCAGGGGAGACGCACCTGCGGGCTTGCACTCCTCCCGATCCCATAAGCGGGATAAGGAACCGAGCAAGTCTTCATCTCGACAAAGGCGCCCTTGGGACTGGGAGAGGTCTCAGTCCCAGGAGCATGCAGTCTCGTCCTCAGTCGAGATTGCTTCTTTGCCCGCCGGCTTCTCAGACCTTCCGTTGGGCCAGCAGACCGAGGATGCGGCCGACAAGGTCGAGATTGTTCTCGACCCAATCAACCCGCTGTCACCGACCCTGATCGACGACTCCGGTTCTCGTCTTCCCTGATGAGGAGACCCAGCCCACTGGCGTCCCCACCGAGGACCCGGTTCCAGACCCCCGGAAGTCACCGGTTCCCCCCCATGTCTCCCGAGCAACCGAGTCGGCCCTCCCGATCTCGGTCGAGGTCTAGGACCCTCTCAACTGAAAGGCCGAGGAAGAGTCATAAGCACTCAAAAAAGAGGCAATGCCATCGGTCGTACTCGTCCTCCTCGGATGAGGAGCGGCTCCGGCGGAAACTCCTCATGTGGCAACAGCTAATCTTGTCCAGGCACAAGCCCTCCCCGGCTCCTACCCCGGCCATTACTTGGGTTTCACCTCCTAAGCCAAAGCCGACCCCTTCGGAGCTGAAATCTTCAGGTCCCCCACCCGTGGGGCTGGCGAGACCACCTGTTCGGCCTAAACCGGTCTCTCCACCAATCTTGATGGAACCGCCGCCTAGGCAGCCTGTGGGAGGAGCTCCTTCCAAAGAAGACAGACCGGACACCGGGCTTCCCCAGTGTTTGTCGGTCACGGTCACCCCAGACCGCCCCCAGTGAGTCAAGGGTGATTTGGGCGGCAGGCCGCTATATCTGGATTTGTCAGATTCGGATGTCACTGGACTTCATTCTCATCATGGGGATGATGAATTTTCTTTTGGCTTAGGGACGGAGGAAGGTCCTTCCTCCTTCCAAGGGATCCTTCGCCTCATCTCTGAGTCCATAGGGATGCCCCTTGAGTCTATCCAGAAAAAGGCAGAGTACCCTCTTATGGACATCCTTAAGAGAGGGGATACCCCAACGGAGGCCTTCCCTGTGGCCGAGGCCATTGTTGGCCTGGCTCTTGAACTCTGGCAACGTCCTGCCTCTTGTCCAGCTCCATCTGCCCGCATGGCCCGCAAGTACGCGGTGCCCATGGGGTCCCTAGCAGGGTTCACAGAGCACCCTTCCGTCAAGAGCCTAGTGACCGCCTCTGTGTTCAGGCATACTGGCAGTTCAGCTGATACGGACCGACCTCCTGATAAAGAGTCCAAGCTCCTGGACCATTCAGCTAGGAAGGTCTATGCGACTTCCTCCTTAGGCCTTCGTCAGGCAAGTTCAGCCGTCAGCATGGCGCACTTCTCTCACGCCCTTTTCAGGTCGTTAGATGAGGTCCTCCCACATCTACACGTGGACATGCAGACCACAGTCAAGCAGGTCTGAGACCAGGGCTGAGCTGTTGCCAAACAGCAGCTCCAGATGGCCCTGGACATTGGGGAATCTTGTGCCCGCTCGATGGCTTCTGCAGGGCTTGGCTGAGGCTCTCCTCCTTCCCGGGGGATACTCAGCACAAACTAGCTGATGTGTCCTTCCTCGGGACTGACTTGTTCAGCCCAGGAGTGGCCGGTCACCTTCAGCGCATAAAGCAGTCCAATGCCACCTTGGACGCTACTTCTGCTAAGGGTTCCTTGGGCAAGAACCAACAGAAGAAGAAGCCTTTTCAGCACTCTTCCCCTGTGGTACAGTAGTCCTCCTTTCAAGGGGGATAGCAGCACCAGCATCAGCAGCAGGCTCAAGCTTGGTGCCCTCGGCCCAAGCCTGGACCCCAACAGGCCCATAAAGGAGGCTGAGGCTCAGGTCCTGGAGCCGCCTCCAAGCCTGCTCAGCAACGGGGGTTGGGGCTGCCACCCCTAGTTCCCATTACGCCAGCTCTGGGTCATCCCGTGGGGGTCCGGCTCCATCACTTCCTTTCCACCTGGTCCGATGTCACTTCGGACAGGTAGGTTTTCAAAGTGGTTGGTCAGGGACTGCCTCTAGAGTTCAAGCAGTACCCTCCCAGATGAGCCCGCGCCCCTCGGGAGGAACGGATATCCGCTCACACCCAGTCAGCTCTTCAAGACAACATTGCTCAGCTCCTCCTCAAAGAGGCAATAGCTCCCATGGCGGATCCTCCAACAGATCTCGGCTTTGTCTCCAGGTATTTTCTGGCACCCAAGCGGACGGGGGGCTGGCGCCCCATTCTAGAGCTTCACACCCTGAATCAATATCTCAGGTTTCGCACCTTTCGGATAGTCACTCTGTATCCCAGATCATTCCACTCTTGGAGCAAAACATGTGGTTTTGTTCACTGGATCTGTAGGACGCGTTCTTTCACGTCCCAATCCGTCCGTCCCATCAGCGGTTCCTCCGCTTCAGGGTCGAAGGAACGAGTGGTCTCTCCATCCAGAGGTAGCTTACTGCCTGTTCTCCCATTGGGGGAAAACCGCTCGCGAACCTGTTTGCCTCCAGGGAAAACACCAAGCTGAGGTTGTTTCATGCTCGCCATCCCCCCAAGCAGGGCGATGCCTTCTCGAGGCTGTGGACCCCAGGCCTCCTCTACGCCTTCCCTCCATTTCCCTTAATCCACAAGGTGCTCCTCAAGGTGAGGAGGGACAAAGCGAAGGTGATCCTGGTAGCCCCAGACTGGCCACGCCAGTTCTGGTATCCAGATCTCCTCAGCCTCAGCTGCAGGCCACCAGAGCGGCTTCGTACACGCCCAGACCTGATATCACTCAATCAGGGGAAGGTATTCCATCCGGACCTTCAGTCCCTGCACTTCACAGCCTGGTACCTGAGCAGCTGGAGTTACAGGCTTTGGGTCTTTCCAAAGATGTCTACACCGTGGTGCAGGCATCTAGAAAAGAATCGACCAGGAAGTGTTATGCCTTCAAATGGAAAAGGTTTTCCATTTGGTGTCAGGGCAAGGGCCTGGACCCTCTATCCTGTTCAGTGGCTAACATTCTCAACTACCATTGGTCTCTTTCCAAAGGGGGTCTATGGTCATTGACCCTCACAGTGCACCTGGCAGCCATCTCTGCTTACCGGGCGTGTGCCAGTCAGCCGATGGTGGTGCAGGAGACCAGCGCTTTTTCAAAGGCCTGGATCACATATCCTCTCTGGTGCGTGAACTTCCACCACCGTGGGATCTACTGCTGGTACTGGCAAAGTTCAGGGGCAAGCCATTCGAACCAGTGCACAAGTGTGCCTTGTCACACCTGTCGTGGAAGACGGCCTTCCTGGTGGTTATCACATCTGCCAGAAGGACAGGGGAACTACAGGCGCTTTTGGTGGAGTCCCCTTATCTGGTCTTCCACAGGGACAAGGTTGTCCTATGCCTCACCCAAAATTCCTTCTGAAGGTGGTGTCAGAGTTTCACCTTAGCCAGGTGTTGACTCTGCCGGTATACTACCCTAATTACACCTCAGAGACAGAGTACAGGCTCCATACCTTGGACCTGAAACATGCTCTCTCCTACTATAAGGAGAGGACAGCGGAAATTCGGGGAGAGGTTTGCCAGCTGTTTGTCACCTACGCTGAAGCCGCTTCTGGCAGACCTGTAGCCAAATGGACCATTGCAAGGTGGATTACAGCATGCATAGGTCTGTGCTATGAGTTGGCGGGCAAGGGGCCTCCCAGAGGGATAAGAGCTCATTCTACCTGCCGTACTGATGCATCGGTGGCTGCTTCCAGGGACATCCCTATCCAGGAAATCTGTTGGGCTGCTACCTGGAAGTCAGCAAACACCTTCATCACCAACTACCACATCGACTTTGAGTCACACCAGGATGCTGGTTTTGGGGCCTCAGTTCTCCAATCTCTGTTTCCTAAGTAGGGGGTGTGCACCTTGCCTCCCTCCTCCCGGAGAACTGCTAGGAGTCTGCCAAAGAGTGTGGATGAACAACATATCCACGTTCCTAGAAGAACAGGTTACTCACCTGTAACAGTTGTTCTAGGAGTGGTATATGTTGTTCATCCACACGGACCCACCCGACCTCCCTGGCTGCGGATGCACAACACCTGGCTTCCAGCGGGCTAAGATCTGGCGTCATGGGGTGAAGCCGAGGTATATACCACCCGGGTGGGTGGGAGGAGCCAGTTTGAAGACTTACGGTGATCCTTAAAGGGGAAAGAGACATGCCAAAGAGTGTGGATGAACAACATATACCACTCCTAGAACTACTGTTACAGGTGAGTAACCTGTTCTTACTCACCATAGTAAAGTTGTTTCTGCTCATGGATCAATCAGTGAGCCTTATAAATAGCATCAGTTCACATGTGTATGCCTCCCTGAGATAGAACATTATGCAATTTTTAGCATGTAGAATAGAAGTTCAAATGCTGTACTGTGGGCATGCTCTCACAGCTGATTTATTGTCAGATTTATTTCTACAATTTTTCAAATGTTTTGAAAAATCCAAACAAATTGTACAAGACAAATCATGTAGAATTGAAATGATCAGAATTTTAAAATTGTTGAGAAATCGCAGCAAGTAATACTTAAGCAACCTTAAGGTAAGAACCGATTCTTGTGTGAACCTATTTTCAGGTTCTGGAATGGAAAGCATGGTCAGGGTTTATAAGGCTCATTGATGAAAACCTGAAAAGAAACAACATATTACGGTGAGTACTTTTTTCTCCAAACAGCAGGAAAATCAATGATGCTTTGCAAATAGCAGACTCACTAGCAGTATCTTGGGAGGACGAGTCTAGAACCTATTTAGGTAAAAGCTTCTGCAAGACAGCAGTTCCAAGACTGGCATCCCTCCTAGACCGTATGCCCACACAGTAGTGCTTTGTAAAGGTGTGTACTATTTTCCAGGTAGCTGCTTTACAAATTTATTGGAAGTGCATGCCCCTTGTAGCTGCCACAGAAGCAGATGTGCTACTTGTAGAATGTGCTCATAGGACTCGGGGGAGGGGGGGTACTTTGCCAGCTTTTTCATAACAGAACTGTATGCAGGAAACTATCCAGTGAGAGATGGTCTTCCTAGCTGCTGGCTTACCTCTTCCAGCCTCTCCATAGCTAACAAAGAAAGCTGTATACTCTGAGACCTGAGATCTTTTTGTTTGGTCCAAGCAGTAACCTAGTGCTCTTTTTGCATTCTTACTCATCTGTACTGGAATGTTCACAGTAGGGAACAGGAAGAGTAAGTAACTGGCTTAAGTGGAATTCTGACACAAACTTAGGTAAGAACTTCCTATTTGTTCCAAGGACTACCTTTTCTCTGTGGAAAATTATGTTGTTTTGATATGTACAAAGGGCTTGCAGTTTACTTACCCTCCTGGCAGATGTCATGGCTATCAGGAAAACTGTTTTCCATGTGACATATTTTAAATCAGCTGTAGCCATAGGCTCAAAATGAGCCTCCATCAGCAGGGCAAGACAGATGTTTAGGTCCTATGGGTGGACTGGCTCCCTTACAGGGGGATGCAGATGGTTGATGCCTTTGAAAAACCTCTTAAAAATGGGTTGTGAGGCCTATAATCTGTCTTTGCCTGCTGATATGTAGGCTTATACAGCTTCCAAGTGTACTTTCAGGGTTGAACATCTCAGATCCAAGGACTGTAAGTGTACTAGATAATCCAGAACTGCAGAAAGCCCTGCTTGCATTGGAATGATCTTTCTGGGGGCACACCAGTATGAGAATCCCTTCCATTTAGAGGAATATGCTTTTCTTTGGGATAGTTTCCTAGAAACTTTCAAAAACCTCAGCACTTCCTCTGACAGATTCAAACTACAAAATTCTTGCTCTTCAAGAACCATGCCCTTAGACCCAGTGAAATCTAGAAATATTATCCTGCCCTCGGTTATAGTGAACAAACTGTTTCTCAGGGGTAGGTTGATTGGAATTCTGGTGGCGGATCTTTAGAATTGAGTACCATGCCTATCTGGCCCAGTCTGGAACTACCAGGATCAGTGTTGCTGACTCTTTTCTGAGCTTTATAAGCACTCTGTATGGGAATGTATACAGGAACTTGCTCTTTAATCCAGGGCTAAGGTATCCTCTGGAACTGTTCCCTTGGCCTGCAAAAGAACTTAGGAAGCGGACTGTTCTCTCAAGAGGCAAACAGGTCTATTTCTGGGGTACCACATCATCTGAAGACTGATGCCAGCACTTGCTGGTTCCAGGTCCATTTGTGGTTTCCCAGAATGATTCTGCTTAGGAAGTCTGCCAGTACACTGTCCTTGCCTGACAGATGTACCACATAAATCTTTGTGCCCAGGGAATAAGCTGGATCCCAGATTCTCAGCTTCTGTGCACAGTTTCCAGGATCTTGTTCCTCCCTGTTTGTTTCTGTAGTACATTGCTGTGGTACTGTCTGTTCAAATTTGGACTGACTGATCCTATAGCTGGGAGCAGAAGGACTGCACTGCCAGCAGTACTGCCCTGCGCTCTAAGTGGTTTATGTGCTTCTGAGTCTCCTGAGGGCTCCAGATATAACTTATTCTGAGGTCCTTTAGGTGGATACCCCACCCTAGTAGTAATGCATCTGTTGTAAGGAGGTGCTTGGAAGGTACCCAGACTCACAAGTAGGCTGCTGTAGTGTGCTTGGAAGGTTCCCAGACTCACAACTAGACTGCCTCAGTAGTGCATGTCTGGATTGGAAATGGTATCTATAGCCTTGGCAGAATAATCAAGTTTGACAAATCTTCTTCTTTGAGTAACCAAACTGCTAGGGATCATGATCTTGGATTTGGATGAAGCACCATATCTTGAAGAAGAAGAAGGTCCAGCCTCCAAGGTAACCTGAATGGCTCTGAACGGACGCCCACATGAGATTGGTAAACCAAAATCTGTGAGCCCAGCCTGAAGAAATGACCAGGAACTTGATAGTCGAAATGTTGATCTGAAATACCACAATGGATCAAGGGAATAGGAGAGGAGGCATAAGCCAAGTTGTAAGTCAGACTTGCAAAAAGGCATCCATCACATGAGTGCTTGGGTTTTGGAATTTGATGAACACCACTGTCAGTTTGTTGTTCTGCCTTATTGTAAAGAAGTCTATTTGAGGAGAAACACATGTCCAACAAATCAGATGGACACCCTATGTACGGAGGGACCAGTCTCCTGCAAGAATCCTTTCCCTGCTAAGCAGTTCTGACTGGTGGTTGAGAGTTCATGCCAGTTAGACCACTGAGATGGACAAAGATTTATTTCTACCCAACGAATCACTTTTCTTGTCTCCATCACCATCTGAGAGCTTTTTGTCCCTTAATGATCAAGACAGGTTACACTGACTGACTGATCTTATTCTTACCACATTTCTTATAAGGTAGTTATGAAACATTCGGAGAGCCTGGAAAGTGCTCTAACTTCTAGGCATTTTATGGGTGATTCCTTTCTGACTGAGAACAAACTTCTTGGTTATGTTTTGACTCTAAGGCTACTCTTCACCTTGTAAGACCAGCATTGGTGGTCAGTTCCACCTCCTAAAATGGATTAAGAGGCACGTCTTCTTCCAGGCAGAATCTGACTAGCTACTTAACTGAGATGACCTGGGACTTGAAAACATGCAGGGTAATTCTGTGAAGCCTGGTTCAAGCTCTGCATAAAGAACTACGGCATTGTCCACATCTGAAACTGAGACCATGAGATTAGATTGCCCACTCTCTGAGGAAACAAAAAGACTGTGCCCAGATATGTTTGAAAATAAGGTCCCCGTGAAACAGAGAGAGGCATGGGATCATGAAATGCTTTTCCTGACTAATGATCCAGATGTAATCCTGTAAAATAGGATTCCTTTCACCAGAGACCGGGAGATCATCAATGTAAAGGTGAAAGTAAACTTGCTTTCAAAATGCTGCAAGCAAGAGCAGTAGGATTATCTTGGAAACTTGGAAGGGGGGTGTGAGGCTGAACCGAAGAGGACAGTTTGATATTGGTAATGCTTACTTGCCATGGCAAACCATACGAACTTCTGATGAGACTGGTAATCAGAACATGAAGACAGGCTTCTTTCAGATCAACAGAGGTTAGAAAATCTCTGGTGATGTCACACTTAAGACTACTGTCTAGCTTGATTACTCCCTTTTCACACCAACTCACAAACACCCACAAACTCCCACAACATAGAAAATCTGCTCACTGACCACTGTCTTACTGTAGAATATCATCATGTCAATGAGGAGGAGAGCCAAATCCCAACTTTTGAAGGAGGATGGGCTGGACTGAATAGAGGTTCCTTGTTAGGCCAGGATGATCCCGATGGGGATGACCTCACAGAATTGAAGGATGAGGTGAAGACAACATAGAAACACAGAATTTGATGGCAGAAAAGGACTGCTCGGCCCACCCAGTCTGCTCATTTTACCCTACCTACAGTTTCTCCACAGATCCTACTTGCTCTCCAGCTACTTCTCCCTCTCCTCCTCCTCCTTACTTTCAACCAAGATTCCTTTATGTCTATCCCATGCATTCTTGAATCCCACCACTGTTTTCACCCCCACCACCTCCATTGGTAGACTGTTCCAAGAATTCACCATTCTTTCTGTGAATAAGTACTTTTTCACATCTCTCCTGACTCTACCACCCTCTAGTTTCGTAGCATGTCCCTTTGTTCTTGAGCACTTTTTTTCTGAAAAATACTTCCCACCAGTACATTATTTACCCCTGCCAGGGATTTAAAAGTCTCTATCATATCCTCTCTCTCCCTCCTCTCTTCCAGAGTGTACATATTGAGGTCCTTTAGTCTCTCCTTAAAGGGCTTTTGATGCCCGCACTCTGTCTACATCCATCTGGAGATGTGGTCTCCAGAATTTGACACAGTACTCTAGATGGGGTATTTCCAGCAATCTGTACAGAGACAGCACCACTTTCCTCTTTCTGTTAATGGTACCCCTCCCTCCCTTCACACCCAGCATCCCACTAGCCCTCCCAGCTGCCTTGTCACACTGCCAGGCCACCTTTAGGTCATCAGATATGATTACCCCGTCTCTATTTTCTGCATGGTGATTGTCAATATCACTCCCCCATTTTTACTCTGCTCCTGGGTTTTTGTGCCTTGAGTGCATTATTTTGCACTTTCACACTGAAACCCAGCTGTCATACTCTTGATCACTCATTGAGTTTTCTCAGGTCTCTGCTCATCCTTTCAGTGCAAGGAAGCATGCACTCTCCAGTGCAGGATCAGTTCCGGCATTAAAAGCGGTAACACTACCGCTGTGTCGACAGGCCAGCTCTGTCTACTATTTCCTATAGTTTCAAAAATGATGAAATACTCAAATGAAAATGTGGACAAATGCTAAACTTTAAAGTAAACTTAACAGATTATTTAAAACAGACACAGATAAATGGGAGGCAAGGACAGTGACAGTTACACACAGACACAAAAAAATGGAACAGATACCCCAAAGAGTCAAAGTCCAGTCTTTTTCTTAGACCTGATTCCAAGCTGCTTTTGTCTATCACATTAACACTTCTCTTCTTTCCTGGGACAGTGTAGTTGATGAATTGCACTGTTACATCTTGTTGGAAAATGAAGCTGTTTCCTCATACCTGATGACTTCTGATGTCAAACAGGCTCTGAACTTAGGCAGTGGGCAGCACTGTTGTGGTGACGACTGCTGGATAACCTCGAGTTACTGTATGTAGAAGGTTTCTTTGGAAGGCGTGGAATCCTTTGCATAGCCAAAAGCAATCAATGATGAAGCAATAGAAGCACTTCCTGTTGCATAGAAGACGTTCGATATACACTGATGTTTCTCCTCCAAGAAAACAGAGTAATTGTTTATACTTTGAATGCTTCAGTGCCAGATACTTGAGCAGCCTTGACTGGAGGGGGCATTATGGTCAAACTGCTTCTGGATGCATCTTTTTCTAGTGGCATGGTTCACAGTTTTCTTGTTACTAGGTAATCCAGCAAAAACGTACAGGAACTTCAGACCGGATGGATTTTGTTCTCACCTACAGATGCACTGAAGGCTAGAACCATAGTGAAACCTTTGGTTCGTAGTTCATTTTTGTGGTGATGAACAAAAAAAAATCTAATTACTGCACTGAAGGAGGCTTATGAGAGGCATACATTGTATATACAGCAGCAGGGAGTGAGCATCTTTTGGGTTTACACCTGTCCAGGTTTTTGTCTTCATCGTGTGATATTCCAGATACTCATTTCCTGTTGTGTCTTGGGCAAGTGTCAGATCCTTCCAAGTACTGTTCGACTGTACAGAGCGCAAAAGTAGTCTAACCTAAAGAAACATATAGTATGCAGTAATGCTGCAAGATTGCTCTTGTAAAATAGGTCAGTCCTGTAGTCTGTGAGGGAATCTGTTTTATCTGGCTTGTTTCTCTCACTCATTTTTTAAAAGTTTCTGTTTGGCCGACATAGTACACAGAGTCTTAATTCTATCTGATGTCACCATTTTGGGTCAGGTTAAGCAATGGATGGTTCTGATGCCATATGGCGCTAATGGGTATAATGGGTTAAAATTGGTCCCATTCCCATCATAAATGGAGTGTAGGTAAAAGAAAGTAAAGGTCAAAACTGCCTTAAATGCAACATACTGAATTGTTCTTGGTGCATATTCAGACCCATCAACATGCTTTATAGTAAAGACAAAATTGGCAAACAATATATCCAGTTTGGATCGGTATTTATGTTATGATTCTCCTACCTGACTTTTTTTTTTTTTTTATCATCATTTTTACTGGCAGATCCTTCTGTCGGTCCACCCTGGTCACCGCCCCTGGAGCTTCCACCTACCATCTATGGCCAGCATCTCCCAGTAACCCCTGGCTTACCCTCCAGATGGCAGGGTCATGGCACTGGTCCCCTGTCCAGGGCCGCGGGACCAGTATCTAGTCGTGAGAGCTTGGCGATGGTGGCTAATTTAAGCTCTAGAGAGGACTTCATGGAGACAGAGGACCAACCCACCTTCCGTTTTCCACCATTTTTTCTTGAAGGCGGGGACGTGCAATGACTCCAGCGTCCTTCCCGCCTCCCATATATATGAGCGCCGGTGGTTTGAGTGACTCCTGGCCTCCGCCAGGTGTCTCCATGTGCCGGACACTCTCCCCCGGGAGAAGGAGAGCAGTCTGTAGGATGCTCCATCCTTCTTCCCCGGCCAGCCCTCCAGTGACCCGGGCTCATTCCTGAACCCGGGTCACCGGCATCGCAAATCCTACTTGACTTTTAAGTAGAAGGACACTATTTTTAGATCCGTAGAATTTTCTACAGTTATACTGTATGTATGTGTTCAGCAATTAAATTCGGGTGGTTGAATAGGATTCATCGGTGTTTGACTATAATGTTGACAATGCTAAACAGCTTCACAGAAAAGTTCTGACACCAGGATGCTATTGCACCATCATTCCAACATCAAATCAATGGTAACAGTACGCTATATCAAAACAATGGTACAATGGTAGCTAGTGGCAAAATGCAAACTATCCAGACATATCATGATATATCACAGGCAGTGTTCCAGATAAGGGGAGCACAGGTGTATTGTACTCACCAAATGTTAAGAAATATTCTTTGAAAAATTTTTTATGAGTACTGATACTCATACCAAGCCTTGGAAATGCTCCATATATACTTCAAAAAAACAGGTTACTCACCTGTAACAGTAGTTCTAGGAGTGGTATATGTTGTTCATCCACACTGTTTGACATGTCCTTTCTCTTTAAGATTCTTGCGGGAAGGTCTAAAAGCTGGCTCCTCCCTCACACCCACCAACCCGGGTGGTATATGCCTCGGCTCCACCCCTTGATGTCAGATCTTGCCCGCTGGAAGCAGAAGGTTGTGCATCAAAGCCGGAGAGGTTGGGTGGGTTCGTGTGGATGAACAACATATACCACTCCTAGAACTACTGTTACAGGTGAGTAACCTGCTTTTCTAGGATTGTGGATATGTTCTGTCTGCACTGTTCGGCAGACTCCTAGCAGTTCTCTGGGAGGAGGGAGGCAAGGCACACACCCCCGTAATACTTACTTGGGGAACAAAGATTGGAGAACTGAGGCCCCAAAACCTGCATCCCGGCACGACTCTAGGTCGATGCAGTAATGGGAAATGAAGGTATTTGCTGACTTCCAGGTAGCAGCCCTGTAGACATCCTGGTTAGGGACGTCCCTAGAAGCAGCCACTGACGCAGCAGTATGGTGGGTAGAATGAGCTCTTATCCCTAAAGGAGGCTCCCTGCCTGCCAACTGACAGCAGAGATCAATGCAAGATGTAATTAATCTGCCAACCATCTGCTTTGCTGCAGGTCTGCCAGGTGCGGCTTCAGCGTAGGTGACAAACAGCTGGCGAACTTCTCCCTGAACTTCAGCCGTACAATCCTTGTAAGAAAAGAGCGCTCATCTCAGTTGCAAAGTATGGAGCCTGTACTCAGCCTCCGAGGTGTAACTGGAACAGTACACTGGCAGAGTCATCAACTGGTTCAGGTGAAACTCTGACACAACCTTTGGTAGGAACTTCGGTTTGGGGCACAGGACGACCTTGTCCCTGTGGAAGACCAGATAGGGAGATGCGACAGAGAGCACCTGTAGCTCCTCAGTCTTTCTGGCTGACATGATAGCCTCCAAGAAGGCAGTCTTCCATGACAGGTGTGACATCTCACACCTGTACATCAGTTCAAATGGCTTGCCCATGAGCTTTGCCAGTACCAGCAGTAGATCCCATGATGGTGGTGGTGGTTCATGCATTGGAGGGGAAATGTGGTTGAGGCCTTCAAAGAAACATCAGACCAACTTATCCTGTGCCACAGTCTGCTGACTGGCCAGTGCCCAGTAAGCAGAGATGGCTGCCAGGTGCACCTTAAGGGTCACAGACCAGAGACCCCCTTTGAAGAGAGACCAAAGGTAGTCGAGGATACTAGCCACCGGACAGGACGAAGGGTCCAGGCCCTTGCCCTGACGCCAAATGGAGAATCTCTTCCATTGGAAGGCATAGCACTTCCTGGTTGACTCCTTCCTAGATGCCTCAACTACATTAAGTACATCTTTTGAAAGACCCAAAGCCTGGAACTCTAGCCACTCAGGAACCAGGCTGTTAGGTACAGGGACTGAAGGTTGGGTGGAGGATCCTCCCCTGATTGACTGAGATCAGGGTCGGGCACGCTGGAAGATGCCTCAGGAGCCTGTAGCTGAGGCTGAGATGATCGGGGTGCCAAAACTGGTGGGGACAGTCCGACGCCACCAGGATCACCTGTGCCTTGTCCCTCCTGACCTTGAGGAGCACCTTGTGGATCAAAGGTAGTGGAGGGAAGGCATAGAAGAGGCCTGGGATCCATGGCCTCAAGAATGCATCCCCCTGCAGCGAGCCCTACTGAGGGGGGTGGGCATGAAACAGCCTCAGCTAGGTGTTCTCCCTGAAGCAAACAGGTCCTCCTGAGGGGTGCCCCACTGGAAGACCAGGCTGTATACGACCTCCGGATGGAGACACCACTCGTGGGACGCTTCGCCCACACGGCTGAGGGTATCCGCCTGTTGATTTGAGACTCCTGCCACATGGACGGCTAGGAGATCTGCCTCCAGTCGGCTCATAAGGGTCCAGATGTGGAGCGCTTCCCTGCACAGAGGCCGGGAGTGCATGCCGCCCTGCTTGTTGAGATAGTACATGGTCGTGGTATTGTCTGTCTGGACCTGCATCACTTGACCCCGAAGCAATGGAGCAAATGAAGTCAGTGCCAGCCAAACTGCTCAGAGCTCCAGCAGATTGATGTGACATTAGGATTTCTCGGATGTCCAGAACCTGTGGACTCTGTGATTCCCCATGTGGGCACCACAGCCTGTGAGAGAGGTGTCGGTTGTCAGAACGACTGTTGGCTCGGGGCAGACAAACAGGATTCCCTCCTGCAGATGTTCCAGGATGGTCCACCATTGGAGACAATCCCACATCTTCTGGGTCACCATGACCAGCTGGTTGAAATGACTGTGACGCTGAGTCCACTGACCGGCCAGCTCCCACTGAAGGGGGCGCATATGCCACCGGGCCCACCAGACCACAGTGGTGCAGGTGGCCATGTACACCAGAAGGCACAGAAAGTCCCAGGCAGAACGCAAGTGCCCAACTAGAAATGATTGGGCAAAGGAGGAGAGAACCTCCACCTTGTCTGCTGGGAGCCTGGCTCTGGCTCGGCAAGAGTTGAGCTCTGCCCCGATGAAGAAGATCACCTACGAAGGCACAAGTTATGACTTGGTCTCAATGATGAGGAGACCAAATACAATGCAGGTCTGGAGTGCCAGATCCCTGGACCTCTCCACCTCCTGTTTGGAGGGACCCACTATGAGACAATTGCAATGCATTTGGTGAAGACCCAGGGGGCCGATGACAGGCCAAACGGCATGGGTTGGAACTCGAAGAGGGCTCCCTCTGCTCGGAAGTGGAGGAACCTTCAGTGTGAGAGATGGATCAGTACGTGAAAGAATGCGTCCTTCAGATCCAGTGAGCAAAACCACATGTTCTGCTCAAGAGATGATATGATCTGAGACAGAGTTACCATTCTGAAGTTGCAAAACCTGAGAAATTGGTTCAGGTCCTGCAGATCTAGAATGGGGTGCCTGCCACCAGTCTGTTTGGGGACCAGGAAGTACCTGGAAATGAATCCTGGGTTGACTGGGGGATCTGTGACTCTGACCACTACCTTCTTGCGGAAGAGTTGGGTGATGTCGTCTCGGAGAGCCGACTGAGTGTTCATGGAAACCATTTCCTCCTGTGGGGAACGGGCTCAGCTTGGTGGGTACTGCTCGAATTCCAGAGGCAGTCCCTGGCCGACCATTTCCAGGACCCACTTGTCCATTGTAACAGTGGACCAAGCGGAAAGGAAGTGGTGCAGCCAGCCCTCCATGGGAGGACCCAGAGTGGGTGTGACAGGCACGGGTTTGGCAACCCCCAATCCTGTCTCTGTGTAGGCTTGGAGGAGGATCCGGTTTGGGGGCTGCCAGGAACCTTTTCTCCGGGCTTATGGGCCACCGAGGGCCCTTGCTTGGGCTGAGGGGCCCAAGGCTGAGCCTGCCGCTGCTGTTGCTCTGACTGAAAGTGGGGCTGCTTGGCTACAGGGACAGAAGGCTGAAAAAACTTTCTCTTCTGCTTTCTGGAACCCTGGGATTCCTTCTGGGCAGAAGTAATTGACTCCAAAGTGGCAATGGACTTCTCTATGCACTGGAGGTGACCGTCCACTCCTGGACCAAACAGATTGGTGCCCAGGAAGGGAACATCCATTAGCTTGTGCTGAGTGTCCACCGTAAAGGTCGAGACTCTCAGCTAGGCCCTGTAGTGCATGGTGACCGCGGCCACCTCTGAGCAGATGCAAGAGTTCCTGTTGTCCAGAGCCATCTGGAGTTGCTGTTTGGCAACCGCCTGACTCTGATTGTGGACCTGTTTGACCATGGTCTGAAGGTCTGTGGGGAGATGAAGAAGAACCTCATCCAAAGAGCCCAGGAGGGCATGAGAAAATTGCACCATGATGACGGCCAAGCTCGCCTGAAGAAGGCCAAGCGATGAGGTAGTATAGACCTTTCTGGAAGAACGGTCCAGCTTTCTGGACTCTTTGTCTGGAAGTCTATTGGTGTCTCCTGAATGACCCGAGTGCTGGAACACAGACTCGGTCACCAGCTCCTCAGCTGAGGGGTGTTCTGTAAATCCTGAAAGGGAGCCGATGGGAACCACGTATTTGTGGACCATCTGCGCTGAGGTGCAGGGCAGAAGATTGGGTGCTGCCACAGATCCAAGTCTGAGCCAACAATGGCTTCAGCCACAGGGAAGGCCTCTGTCAGAGAATCCCCTCTTTAGAGAATATCAGTGAGGGGATTTCTGGCCCATTTCTGAATGGGCTCCAATGGCATCCCCACAGACTCGGAGACGAGGTGGAGGATGCCCATGAAGGACGTGGGACCTTCCTCCGTTGAAAGATTCCCGATGGATTCTTCGTCCAGGGGCGAGAATGCAAATCGGAGTCCTCGGACTCCGAGGAGTCTAGGTAGATCGGCCGACCACCCATGTCACCTTGGACCCACTGGGAACGGTCAGGAGTGAGGGTGACAGACAACCTGTGTGGGAGGCCCTTGATGGGCCAAGATTCCTTGGTGGGAGCCCCGGAGTGAGGCTGCTTAGGTGGCAGCTCCACCAGAATCGGTGGAGAGGTCGGTTTTGTCCAAGCCAGGAGGGTCTTCACCAGCTCCATGGGCAGAGGGGCAGTACTGACTGGCTCCTGAGGGGTCGGCATTGGCCTAGAGGGTGAAAACCAAGTGATGGCTGGTGTGGAAGCCAGGGTCGAATTTGGACCAGACATAATTAACTGTTGCCATATCAAGTCCTCGTAGCGTCAGCGCAGTTTGCACAAACTCTTTCCTCTTCCAAGGAGGACAAGGATGAATCGCGGCAGCGCCGCTTTTTAGATCACTTATACAATTTCTTTGGCCTATCGGACGAAGGAGTCAGAGACCTTGACCTAGACCATCAGGGGGGACAGACGGACGGGGGTGCTTGAAAGGAGCTGGGGTGAACCGTGGCTCCCACAGGTCAGGGACAGGAACCATAAAGAGGTTCCCAGCTGGGTTTCCTCTTTAGTGGGTTTGGTGAGGACTGGGGTCCTGAATAAGGAATTGTCGGCCTCATTGGGCAACAATGGGTCGACGAAGTCGAGAACAATCCTGACTGGGTCATCGTCCCGCGTCTTAGCTGGCTGGCCTGATGGGGGTATGTGAAACCAGCGGCTGAGGCCGCAATCTCGACCGAAGTTGAAACAGCAGATTCCCAGGACCGACAGCTCTCTTGATTCCAGGAACGTCGTCGACGAGACAAACCTTCCTTTGACTCCTTATCCCTTATACGGGAGCAGGAGACATGTGTGTCCAAAGGGCCCTCCCTTTTGGTTGGGAGAAACTGGTACATCTCCTTGAAGGAGCCTGAAGAGGTGGAGCCCAAATTGAGTGGGACAAAGACCGACATGGAAGAGGACCAATCAGCAGCCTGAGCCGCCTCCTCTTCCGAAGACCTTCATCTGCTCTAGTTGCTCAGTGGACCCCACAGCTGCAGAGTCCGCCCCAACAGGCTTCTTTTGATTTGACCGGTGGGTTCCATTTCTCTGGTCTGCCAAGCTGAAGACATGCGAGACGATTGTCCAAAATACTGGGTTGGAACTTCGCGACAGAAGTCGTGGGCCTGGGTGTCATGGGCATGGCCCAGGCAGTAGATGCACGAGGCATGCGGGTTGGTGTGGGACATTTTCTGCCCGAGTGGGCAGTGGTTGAACCCAGGTGAGGACTTGTCCTCCATCACAGTTGTGATCGCAGTGCAATGTGGAGAAACTCAAACGAGTTTAATTATGGGTAAATCTGAAGATTTGTTCGCCAGGGCCTACTCAATGCGGGAGCGATACAGAGGGAACCTGAATCTTCCAGCAGAAAGGAAGATCTGGCATCAAGGAGTGGAGCTGAGGCATATACCACCCAGGAGAGTGGGAGGAGCCAGCTTTTAGACCTTCTGGCAAGAATCTTAAAGGGCAAGGACATGCCAAACAGTGTGGATAGAACAACATATCCACGAACCTAGAACTATGCCGCCTCTCAGCCCATATTTCCTGTTTATTCGAGTTGTCCTGAATGTGACTGCACTACTCCATTATATCAGCAGCTCTCTTCAGTTGTGTATAATCTGAAAAATTCTTCAGTCATTGTGAGCTGACTGTCTTTTGTGGTTAAGGTCACTGTTTCCAGAAACAAGAAAAAATCCCCAAATCACTTTTTCGTGCTAAAACATAGTTCAAATGAGAGATCCAGCTAACATACATTAAACAAACTAAAGATTTGATAAAACTGCCTGCCTGCTGCACAACAACAACACCTGGTCTTCAAGTTGATGACCTGGGTTCGGGAGTAAACTCGAGTTACCAGGGTTGGCCGGGGAGGGGCGTTTGGATCAAGCATTCGTAAAACTGCTTTCCTTTCACAGGGAGGGAGGTTTGCATCAACCATTCTGCACCTCACACTTAGCAGAGGTTAGGTGCCATTGCAGTTGGAAGGCCCAGAAGGGCGGAGGACATTGGCAAGATGATGTGTGCCACTGCATGCCAACATCCTCAAGGGCATATAACCAGCTGAAACAATCATGGCTGTGCAGGATGAATGCAGCCCTCCCCCAGGCTTGTCACCACCAGATGCGCACCCCACACCAGATCCTGCTGGGGGGGGCAAGGACAAGTACCATTGACTCAGCAACGAGTGGCAAGTCACGGGGGCATAAAGGGGTAAGTCCCAGAGACAGTGGGCAACTGGTCTGGGGAAGGCCATCAGAAAGTGGGCCAGGCAGGGAGTAAGGGAGACAAATACAATAACAAAAAACCAAAAAAAAGCATAAAACAATAAATCTTTAGGACTCAGCTGTTGAACTGGGAACACAATCTGGGATGACCACTCTCAGAAGAAACTAAAGATTTACCATTGGAATACTGAAAGGCTCAAGACCAGCAGAGCGAGAGAGAGAGAGAGAGAGAGAGTATCTTTGAAAAAGCTGCTAAGTTCCAGGGTGCTTTATTCCTCGTGGAGACGGTACACACGTGTGACTGGGCTCTTCTAATTGTAGTTAAAAGAAGGGAAATTCTGACATTTGTGTTATTTCAGGCAATCCTTTTCTGTGCAATTGATATAGAAGGTTGTGATGTTGTGGTGATAAACCATGGCAATCTTTTTTACATAAATCATAGAACAAGGTATTTTGTGACTTCTTTGCCTTCTGAATTATTAGTCACGCTAGTTCACTCAGATTGTCCATTTGTGCACTGTTTACTTTAAATCACCATATTTGCCCCTGCGCAATGTTCCGCACAATGTTGTACTCTGCATTGCTTGCATAATATCCTTAGTCCTTCTCATGAAGTATCCCATTCCCTCTACCCCGGAGCACACCTGGAAATGAGCTATCTAGCTCAGTGTGCCCTCCTCCCCATAAATGGTCACTAACTAAGCTAACAAATCTGAATTTTTGCTACAGAGTACATTGACTCTCACACTGAAAACAACTGCTGACAGAATTAAATGCTTAATCTATCAATATGGCACAAGTGACCTACTACTCAGCTGATTACGATCTCAAAACTTAGGACATCGCTATAAATTCAAACTTTAAACAGCAGCTGACATAATCAAGGCAGGTAAATCACACCAGGGTGCTACCTGCCTCAGGGTCGACATAAGCAGTTTAAAAAACTTTTCAGAGAATAATTAATTAGATAAAAAAGTATTTTAGGGCCAGTTTGTATTCAGTAATCTTTGGAGTCTCACGAGTTTTCATGATGCTAAAGGGACAGTGCTACAACATATTCAGTGTAAAGTGTAGCACAATGGGGAGGGAGGCTGTCAATATTAATTTACATAACTTTTCAGCCTACCTTTCATTTTTGCAAGTAGTATCTTAATCATGATGCTACCCCAAAAATGAAAGGTGAACTGCTAAGGTGAGAAAGTGAAATAAACATCCCACCCCCACAGATTTTCCTATACATTACACTGAACGAGCTGTAGCCCTGTCACTCACTTAGCATCATCAGAATGCTGTTTTGCAGCACAGCTACATACTGAGACTCCAAAGCATACTGAATAGGAGCCAGCCCTACAAATGTTTTTATTTAATTAATTATGGTATGATTTTTTTTTAACTTCTTATTCGGTACCTAAGGCAGTTAGCCTGCCCCATGTTTAACAGGCTTCAGTAGCTTTGTGAGCCCTAGTAATAGACGAGTCTACACAACAGGACATCACTGTGGTCAGTCACTTTACTGGGCATTTCTACATGCTGCACGTCATGCAAAACAGTAGGGCATCTGAACAGCAAACTTCACCATACCTTTGAGTCTAATGGATACTTCTGAATATGACTGTAAAAAGGCCAAGGATACTGCATCCCCTAGATAAAAAAAAAATAAGTTAATAATGTCAAAATGTGTATCATATTGTTTAGTTTTAAAGGATAATGTCGATTACTGAAAGCCCTCAAAACTATCAAAAACCTAGGTGCGGGTTGCCCAACATATATAAATCCCTTGAGTGTTGGGTTATCTAAATAAACCAAATGTCCCAACAACGTAAAATAAAACAGATGAACTCCAATGAAAGTTCCAGTCTTGTTTTATTTTTATTTTTCAAATCCACACATGACAATCGGGTGACAGTTTCGTGGCTCCACCACTTCTTCAGGCCCAAACGCTGTGTTTCTGTATACAAGGAAACATTTAAAAGCAGAATTTCAGTCCATCTGTTCTTATAGATATATTTTATACAGTTCCACCTTAAACGTGCTCCACTTAACCCTCTCATCTGAGATAATCAAATATATTTTCAATATTAACTCTGTGGTACTGACCCCACTAATCATTTATACTTCAAATGATGCCACTAATGAGTGCCCAACCCCAAAATCAGCGTTCTTTAAAATACATTTTTTAAGTTTATTATTTTAATATGCAACTCCATATATTTCATTACTTTTACTTGACTATCTTTTGTATCCTTGTAGTATAGGTTTTACTTGCTTTCCTGGCTTCCTATAATAAACGTGGTCAAATAAATAAATACATTATTTCTGTTTCTTTCTTTCTGCCAACCACCTTAAAACTTTGTTTTAAGCTTGCAGAGTGGTAGGTTAAACAGCACCTCTTGTCCTTTTTTGTAGCTGGCTATATTCCAAGTAAGCATTAATGCACGACAAAGGAGGGCTCTATTAGGGAATTAATGTCCGGTTGGTGGCCTTGTGCCTCCAACCACCAACCAGGCATTAACTAATGCCCTAGTAGAACTCGACTTTGGAGTGCACTAATGCGTTTGTAATATGGCAAGCACTGAAAAACAATATTATTTTGAAAAACATACACAGATGTAGGTTTTGGGAAGGTTATTTTTTCATTATCCAACTCTGGTTTTGTTCAAAGCAACATTTATTAATATTGTGACTGCTGATTCACAGATTTCTTTATTAATTAAAGCATATGCTGCAGTGATGCAGTTTGATATAAGACATTAGGGATACATGATGGGTGACTGTGTGATACATGAAATGTTAGCATGAGTGCAGAGTAAGCAGTGATAATATCACGAGTGATGAAGCCACGAGTGATACTGTCTCTTACTCCTCTGGGCTCTTAATATTTCATGTATCTAATCACACTCGCACATCATGTGTGCAATTTATACAATAGGAGTTATAATATGTTGTACATAAAAGTAGGTTGTTTCTTACATTAAGTTGCGTGTTGCTGGCATGGTGTTGTGTTCAGTGTTGTGATATATTTTGATTGGTTGGTTTGCGGTGGAGTTGTGATGCTACTGGTCGAAATATTCTGTGTTATGATTTGTTTTTGTGGCGTTTTGTAGGACTTTTATTTCCTGGTTCGTGATGTTTTGTGTTCTGATTTGTTTACGTAGTGTGCTGCTTTGATCTGATTGGTAGAGATGTGGTTCGTTTGTGTTCATCAGTGTCAGTTCTTTGTAGAGGTTTATTTGATTTCGGGCATATTTTCTTTTATTTAGTAGTGAGTTTTATTTTGTGTTCTGCGTGAAAGTTCTCTTTTTGGTGCAGATATTCATGGGAGGTGATGTGATCGATACCGTACATGAGGTACATTTATATGTTATGTTGGGGCTAGTGTTGCGGTGTGATTTTTTTGGGTAGGCTTGTGATATCTTATTTTGGGTGCTTCTGTGCAGTAGTTGGTGCACAAGTAGTACATGGTGCTTTATTTCACTAAGGTGAGCTCAGCTGTTTTCAGTTCATTACAATTGGTGGTAATGCACTTGGGGTCTGTGTTACATGACGTATCCGGAGTTGATAATTTCAGTGGTGACTATCAGGATGCAGGTTTATTTTAAATATCACACTTCAGATACGTCACTCTCATGTTATTCAACGGGAGTGATTTTATGTGATTTTATTTGCTAGCATATACCTTCACCCCTATTGTATAAACAGTGTTAAAACTCACAAACATTTTCAGAAACAAAACACTTGACTCATAACAAACTGTTTCCATCGCGTTTTCAGCAACTGGAATCATGGGACAGCAAATCTGCATACTGCGATCCAACATTACAAGTACCACTTTCCAACAAAGAGGGCATTACTACCGGACAAATACAGTAATTATCCAGCTGATTTCTACAAAAACAACGTCTGGTAAGCTACTATTTCACACATTTGCACTGGGGTTGTTTGAGCCAGGAGGTTCAACTTAGTAATGAGTAAATAATGGCTGCTAGGCGGGTGGGTGGAAATAACAATGTTCTGACAAATGGTGATTATAATGTGGACAGTTGTAGTACTACAACATCAAGTAGGCATTACTAAGGAATTAATGTCCGCTTGATTTTGAGTCATGGGTTGCGTTCCCACCAATGGCATTGCTGTATTTTATATCACCTTTCCTTGCCATGTTACAATTCCTCTTTCTACTTAATGCAAACATATCACTTACTAAGTTATTATTTTTACTGTATTTCCAAGACACCCTCTCAAATACAAATGGTCACCTAATTCATTGCTTTGTATTTACTTAAGTCTCTTCCTCTTTTCACTCCTAATTTTTGTTGCCCTATGCAAAAACATGAGTAAAGTTCAGACTTCAATTCTATCAAAACATTACAGGGGTCACTCAAATTGTGAAAGCCCATAATAAAATATTTTAAAACAAGGTATGGAGCTTCCTTTTAGGTGTCAGGAGTCCAGAGGCATGACTATCTAAATCATTTGTAAATCAAAACAAGGCAGTAGCCATTTCATGGAATCATAAAACAGAAAGTGATGTCACTGAGGGGTAAGCTGTAATTAACAACATATATCTTGCCCCTCAGTGATATCACTTTCTGTTTTATGATTGACATGAAATGGCTGCTGCTTTGTTTTGATTTACAGGTTATTTAGATATTCAAATCTCAAGACTCCTGACACCTACAAGTAAGCCCAATACCTCAACTGAAAGATATTTTCAAGGACATTCATAATTTGAGGGACCCCGGCAATGTTAACTTTTAGACTAGTAAATTAGGGTGTGCAATTACATCCGTCCTAGGGTGGAGGGCGAACTGCTGAAGAGGGATCCTATGCACAAGGAGTGCTGCCCTGGCTCTCCATCCTCCTGAGCTAATAGAGAACTCTTAAGCTGCCAGGTTTGAGGCAGCATCAGCGGACACGGATGGGGGGAAACAGTGTAACATCACACATGATGTCAGGACCCCCCTACCTCAATGCAGTATTTAATTGTGAATGAAAGGACAGCAGCCACTCCTAGTGGTTTGGGAAGTCGGCTGGCTGGAATGCTGAGATGCCTGAGAGTAAGTGCACTCCCTAATTTTGCTAGTTTAAAGGAGAATTTTGATAGGATTGAAGTCTGAACTTTACTTATGTTTTTGCATAGGGCAACAAAAAATAGGAGTAAAAAGAGAAAGAGACTTAAATGGATACAAAGCAATGAGTTAGGTGAGCATTTGTATTTGAGAGGGTGCCTTGGAAATATAGTAAAAATAACAACTTAGTAAATTATATGTTTGTTTGTATTAAATAGAAAGAGAAACTGGAATATAGCCAGCAACAAAAAAGGACAAGAGATGCTATTTAACCTACTACACTGCAAGCTTGAAACAAAGTTTTAAGATGGTTAGCAGAAAGAAAGAAACGGAAATAATTTATTTATTTGACCTCGTTTATTACAGGAAACAAAACCTATACTACAGGGACACAAAAATTACTCAAGTAAAGGTAATGAAATATACGGGGTTGTATATTGAAATAATAAACTTAAAAAATGTATTTTAAAGAATGCTGATTTTGGGGTGGGGCACTCCTTAGTGGCATCATTTGAAGTATAAATAATTAGCGGGGTCACTACCACGGAGGCAATATTGAGAATATATTTGTATTTGATAATCTCAGATGAGAGGGTGAAGGGCAGCATGTTTAAGGTGGAACTGTATAAAATATACATAAGAACAGATGGACTGAAATTCTGTTTTTAAATGTTTCCTTGTATGCAGAAACACAGTCTCAATGACCTTTGGCACCAGGCAGAGACTCTCTAGGCTCCCGGCCCTACCCACCTTCCACACCCTTGATGGGACCATCTTGGAGGACACCTCCTCATTCGATATCTGGGAGTTTGGCTGGACCAGCACCTCAACTTCTCTGTGCATATCAATGCTATCCTGAAGAAACCACACCCCAAGCTTGGTGCTCTATACAGGAATCACAGTTGCATCCTGATGACCGTGAGGCGTGAAATTGTCCAGAAGATGATATTCTCCATCTTTGACTACTGCGATGTAGTCTATGGTGCTGCTCCCAAATCTTCCCTGACCAAGTTGGACACTCTCTTTAACTCCTTCTGCCGCTTTGCTAGCGACACCCCTTCCCACTCCCACCACTGTGAACTCTTATCGCTCTCTAACCTTCCTTCCACTATCTCACAGGCATCTCTCCTGTGTCAAACTAACCTCAAATTCTGGTTGAGGCTCCCTCCTATCTCTCATCCTCTTTGTCCCTCCACCTCCCCCACCCACTCTCAGATCAAATGACGCCCGCACCTTGACGGTCCCTCGCCGCTCCACCCTCATCGGTCGGACTGGTTTCGCCCATTGTTTCCTTAAAATCTGGAATTCCCTCCCCCCTTAAATACGATCCTCCTCCTCCAACTTCTCCCTTACCTCTGCCCTACACAATTACCTTTCCCTCAGCTGTTCCTGCTTTAACCCACCTCAATACATGTCCCCAGTTTCTGCCTTCCTTCCATGACCCCCCCCCTCGGCAGGGTTCTCAACATCCTGAAGAGGGAAATCAGGAAATGGCTACCCCTTCTCCTCATATTCAGTTCTTGCCCCCACCCCCTCCACCTGCCCTTCTGGGTCACCAGTGTGCACAACCTAACCCCATCCTTTTTACTCCAACAGCACCTGCGTACTACCTTGAGCCTGCTCCTGGTACACTCATGCACTATAAATGGTTCTAAAGGTTTTGTATGTTCATATGTTCTTTTGTATGATTTTGGACATGTATTGTAATTTAATCAATGTTCCTCTACTGTTTATTGTACAATACCTTGTGTTTCATCTGTTGCACAATCTTACAATGTTGTATTGTTTGTACTACCCACATACTATTGTAACTGATCATCCTTCACAATCCTATGTAACCCCTTCCCCCAGGTTGCACTGTGAAATGAGCAATTTGTTGTTCAGTTTGCCCTCCTGGTGAAACATTTCAATAAATAAATAAAACGCAGCGTTTGGGCCTGAAGAAGTGGTGGAGCCATGAAACTGTTGCCCGATCATCGTGTGGATTTAAAAAATAAAAATAAAACAAGACTAGAACTTTCACTGGAGTTCCTCTGATTTATTTTGCATTGTTTGGACATTACTAAAAGCCCCATAACTTAGTGTGGGGCTGCCCCAAAGTATCAAATTTAGGGCCAAATGAAATTTTTACAGTATTGTGTTTATGTTTTCTTAATAGTTATCTACATGTTCCTGCCATCCCTCTCACTTAACATCCCCGGCTGGCTTCTTGCAATCAGTCCACCATCCCTACCACCTCACCCCATCCCCTGGGACTTACCTACTGCCATCGGAGGGCTCCCTGGATTACCCCCCAAAGGCGGGGCCATTAGGGAGACATCTCTGTTACTCCCCAAATGGTGTCATGTGGAGACCTGGTGGCAGAGTGCCTCGGACAGCTGCATTGGGCTCAGTGTGGGAGGCAGATGTCCTCTATGATGCAGCCTGTTGTCCCCATCCCCCCGTTATTGGGAGGTGTGGCATGCAATGACGTAGAGGCATGCAACATGCTGACGTCTGGCACACCTCCTGGAACCTGCAAGTCTTGGGTGTGACCGGTCAAGCACCAAGTACTATCTCACCCTCTCCCCAGGAGAAGGAGAGCAGTCCATTGGATGCTCGATCCTCTCCCCCCCTCCCGGCTGGCCCTCCCACTCCTCGGCTTGCATCCAAACCCGGGATGTCAGCATTGCAGGTGGAAATCCAACCACTGCACCAGTGAGCCAGCTCTCATTTGACATTTTAAGTCATGCGCTGCCAGGGGAGCATACCAGACTCTCTCATGGCTAATTTCCCTGTTGGGGATCAGCCACCAGAGATTTAGTGAGCAGCCATAGTTACTGAAGCTATTAATAGCGCCATTTTGCCAGGCACCTGACCCGCTGCCCTCCCTAGACTTAGTGTGCAAGCTATATTTTGTCTCAGAAGGGCAGCAGAACTAGCAGCATTGAACTTAAGCTATCAGGTGGGAGGGACAGCAGAATCAATCAGATAACTATAAAGATAACAGAAACACAATAAGGTAAACATTTCATTGACACCTAAAAGGCTAATTGGGGGTAGCCCTACAATAAGGCATGGAGCATTTAGTGATGGACATTCCCCTTTAAAGATTAAAGCTCAGTAAGAAACTCTTCCCCTTCCCCCTCATTTCTCCTGCCTCTCTACTGCCCCCGCCTAACCCCTCCCACCTTCACTCTTCCCCTTTGCCGTCCCCCTAAGCTACCCCACCATCCACGCTGAGCTCCTCTACACCCCTTCCATGCACCTTGGATTTCCGCGCTGCCTTCTTCTCCTTTCCACTCTTCTGCCTCCCTTGTTCTTGCAGGGATAGATATCAACCCATTCTCCTCCTCCTTGGTGGTGACGTTCAGCCCAGCCCTGGCCCCCTCTCTCCTTCCTCACCCATTACTCTTCCTAAAGGCCTCAGCTTTTTCCACCTTAATGCTAGGAACCTCCTCCCTAAGCCTGACTCCCTTAAAGTCTGGATTTCTCACGACTCTCCTGACCTCTTGTGTGTACCTGAATCTTGGCTCTCCTCCAGGGTACCAGACTCTAGCTTGTCTCTCCCTGACTACCATCTTTTCAGGCAGGACCATCCAGGCATGGTGATGGTGTTACCTTGTATGTCCGTCAGACCCTATGCTGCTGCATCACACTCAGAGAGTCAGTCCCTTCCTCTTACGAGCGCGCTCCTTCTAGCAAAACT
This sequence comes from Neoceratodus forsteri, assembly GCA_016271365.2. Lineage (NCBI taxonomy): Eukaryota > Metazoa > Chordata > Ceratodontiformes > Ceratodontidae > Neoceratodus > Neoceratodus forsteri. Next base: position 835,250,748 of record CM028134.1, read on the forward strand.
ATCTCTCCACTCCACTCTCCCCTTTTTTGTTGATGTCTTCTATGTCTCTCCTAAAATTTTTCCTTCGTCCTTGGTCGACTCCCTCTCATACTTTGTTTTCCTTGCTGCCTCCAGTGAGCTCACCTTCCTTGGGGACTTAAAACATAAATTGTCTCTCCTCTGCCCGCAGGCTCACCCTCCAAATGATCGAGTCTCTAAATCTTTCTCAGTTAGTCACTGAACCCACCCAGCTCAATCCTCACTCACCTAACCACTCCCTCCTGGACTGTGTGCTCTCCTCCCACCCTCACAGAATCATTGCAGCAGGTACTCTACTAGATGCTTTCAGTGACCACTGCATGACTTATTGCATCAGGAAAGAGAGGCCCACTAAATCCACCCCTATATACATTTGGGCTGGGACACTCCAGGCCCTTGACACAAACGCCCTCCTAAGTGACCTCACCAGCTCTGACTGGTCCCCTGTCTACTCTGCCCCAGACACTTACTTGACCCCCTCTCTCTTCCACATCATTTTTAGTTGTACCTGGGATAGCCATGCCGCCCCCTTTAGACAGTCCAAGCTCTCACCACCCCTGGATTACATCTGACCTCACTGATTTGTGCTGGTCCTGAGAGAAAGCTTGGGCACGTCTTAAATCCTCCCCTTCCTTCTGGCCTCTTATCCTGCAGGTCTCTCAGGAACTCCTGTATGAAGGCTGTCCAGACTGCTAAGGCCCACTACTTCAAAGCAAACCTCCAGTCTAAACTTAGCTCTATGTCAAAATTCTGGAAGGTTATCCACTCCCTCTCTGATCCTCCAGCTCAATTCATACCCTGTCTTCCTAGTGGATGGCTACCTGTTCTCCTGGTGAATGGCTACCCGGTTTCTGCCCCCCTTTCGGTAGCTGCTTATTTCAATAAATACTTCAAAATCTGTGCTCTCTCCTCTCCTCCATGTCCTAGTCACTCTACCCCTCTGTCCTTTGCTGCCTCTCCCTTGTCTCACTCACTCACTCACTCACCTGAGGGCTTCCAGTTCCCTCCTGTTTCCCCTCAGGAAGTTTCTTTTTTTTTTTAAACTTTATTTTTAATTCTCAAGTCACAAGCAATCCACGGCTCTACCGAGCCCATCTTACAGTACAGATATTATAGCATACAGCAATTTGAGATGTTGACAATATGAAGTTAATAGTTGCCAGGTGGTAATGTCCAGTCTCTTTTTTTATATTTTAATAGAGGCTCAGCAGTCTCCCCTTGTCAATAAAGGGACTGAGGAGCAGTTCAGTATTGCCCCTCTAGAGGACCTCCCATCAACTGAGGACGCCCATCCTTTCTTTACCATGTCAACCAGACAACAAATCTCATATTAATCTTCCCAAACTTAGTAACCAATAAACAACTTTTATATAAACTTGATGTGCACAGTTATCATCATTTTTCAACCTTAAAAAGCATTTTATACTCCAGTATCCGGTCCAGGTGGGTGGGTTCCCATTTGCTCATCTGGCTCTGGAGCTCCATCATGTCCAGGGGATTTGGTAAGCCAGGGGGACCATACAGACAAAAAATTATCTAAACCCAGGTGGATGGAGGCTGTGAGCCTTTCCATTCTTTCTACTTCCGCCATTCTCTGATGCCACATAGAGATGGTCGGAAACTCAGGGGAAAGCCATTGCACAGTAATACATTTAAGTGACATTAATCTGAAAATGTGGAACAGTCTATGTTTCTCCCTGGGATTCATCAAAGGTTTTTCTGCTCCCAGCACCAACACCTGGAATGAACACGGATAGGAAAATTCTAAGATGGATTGAATTTGGCCATGTACTTGTTGCCAAAAGGGTTTTAATTTTGGGCATTCCCAAAACACATGCCAGTGGGAACCCTTTTCACCACAGTCCCTTCGGAACCAATCAGAGTTTGAGGAGTCAAAATGTTTGATATGACTGGAAGTTAAGAAATACCTGGTAAGTAATTTCCACTTAAACTCTCTCCAAGTTGGAGAAGAAGTGACCACCCACCCCCTTCCCAATCTCAAAGACCAAGTGACTGTTGCTAGTTGTAAGTTTGCTTCTCTCTCCCATTGTGTCCTAATTTTATCTGCTGGGGAGTGGGCATGTTCCATTTGTAAGCTATACAATTGAGAGATAGGTTTTAATTTAACTGCCAGCCGAACCCACCGAAAGAAAAGATCTTCCAGTACCGGACATGGCCACAGAACCAATTCTTGATGGTTATTCTGTAGGAGAAAGTTCCTAACCTGGAGGTATCTGAAGTGATCCTCTTTTCTTAAGCTACATATCTGCCTAAGCTGTGCAAAACTCATGCAGATGTCCCTTTGGGAGAAATGAGAAAAACACACCAATCCTTTTCTCTCCCAAAGTGCGTAACCTTTATCTATGGTGGGGGGGATGAAGTCATACAGTGCCTAATTAGGGATAACGGGCCAAGATTATTCGGGGAGCCTAGTTTGTCCCTTAACTTTATTAATGTTTCTATAGTATGTCTGGCCCATGGGTTACGTATTTTAGTCCAAGCTGACTTGGTGATCTTGACCATGGGCAGTGCCCATAGAGGCAGTCCCACTAGTTGCTCTTTATCTGATACCACCCTGACTCCTCCTTCTGCTTGAGCCAGGACAAGATCCACGGCCCTTGGGTTGCCAAATAGTAGCTTTTAAAGTCTGGAAGGCCAAGGCCTCCCCCCTCTCTAGGAGTTATCAACAGTTTGTGAGAGAGTCTCGGTTTACCTCCCCAGTCAAATTTCCAGATGGAGACACTAAGCTCCCTCCAGTAGTCCTTGGGAATCGCAACTGGAAGGGTCTGAAAGAAAAACAGAAAATGGGGTAAAACATTCATTTTAACCACCTGTGCCCTGCCGTAAATTGATAGAGGGAGAATTTTCCAGTTCGCTAAATCTTGTTTTACCACATGCAGGAGCTTTTTAAAGTTATTAGCAAAAAGCAAAGTGGTATCAATAGATATCTGTACCCCTAAATATCTGATTGTGTCTTTCCGGGCCCAAGCAAAAGGGATGGAGTCTCTAAATCCCTGGGGTGGGGTTCCACTTAAAATGAGAGCCTCTGATTTACTTTGGTTTATTTTATAGCCTCCCAGATCCTGGTATTCATTCAACACCTCCAGCGGAAGTTGGAAGGGTCAGACAGGAAAAGCAGCGCATCATCTGTACAAGGCAATCTTGTGCTCTACACCACCCGCCTCTACCCCCTTAATCAACTCAGAGTTCCTAATTGTGGCAACTAGGGACTCAAGTGATAAAGCAAAAAGAAGGGTTGAGAGGGGGCAACCCTGCCTAGTGCCTCTACCCAAACTAAATCTATCTAACTGACAGCCATTGGTCCGAACCACTGCCTCAGGTCTTGCATAGAGGGCTTTTACTGCTCCTATGAACTCATCTCCCATCCCAAATTTATATAAGGTTTGCTGTAAAAAATACCAGTTGACCTGGTCGAATGCTTTCTCTGCATCGACCCCTATAGCAATTTGGAAATATTTTTTAATTTTTTGTGTGGAAATAATATTGAGAAATCTCCTAATATTGTCTTGAATAAGCCTGTCTTTTATGAATCCAGTCTGATTATGGTGTATCACTGAGCCAATTATTAATTGCAATCTGCTGGCCAAAATACCAGTAAACAATCTGAGGTCTGTATTTAATAGTGATATGGGTCTGTATGAACTACACTCCATCAGATCCTTATCTGGTTTGGGCAGTACTGTTATTTGTGCGTAACTCCATGAAGGAGGGGCAGGTTCTCCATCTCTCAATACTGAATTAAGGGCCTTCTGCAAGGGTGACATAAGATCAGGGAGAAAAGCTTTATAAAATTATGATGGAAATCCGTCTAGGCCTGGTGCCTTTTGTTTTTTTAAACCCTTCACTTGCTGTGCTATTTCCTCCCTTGAGATAGATGCACCCAAGGCCTTTTCGTCCAGTGCACTTATCGAGGGTAGCGTAACTCCCCTTAAGTAGGCATCCACACTTTGATTATGGAGGGAGCCTCTCTCTTGTTTGTAAAGGGCCTCATAGAAGGTCGCAAATGTTTCAGTTATATCTTTCTGTTTAGTTACTGGTGATGCATTAGGGGCCCTTCTAAGCTTGAGAACTGTCCTGTTTACTATTTCCTTCCGTAGCTGAGCTGCCAGTAATGTGCCTGCCCTGTTACTCTGCTCATAATACACTTGCTTTGCATATCTGAGGCGTCCCTCAATTTTCAAGTCTTAAAATTTATCTAGCTCTCTCCTAGCATCTTTTAGTTTGGCCTCAATCTCTGGTTCTGGGTTTTGATTGTGTTGAGCTTCTAAAGTTCATTTCTTGCTCAAGTTGGACTTGACGTTGTATTGATTGTTTTTTGAGGTGTGTGGCATAGGAGATAATTTTTCCCCTCATATATGCCTTTAATGCATCCCACACTATGGGGGAGAGGGGGGTGAGTCTTTCCCATTATTATCAAGAAATGTCTTGATCTCGCTGACCAACATCTCCTAAATCCTCCCTATTCCGGAGACTAACATTTAGGCGTCACGATGACCCCTTTGTTGAGGGATCAAAACGTAAGTGCATATTAACAGGTGCGTGATCTGAGATCGTGGCGATTTCAATGGTAGTTTTTTACACGGTTTAAGCCCATTCTGTGAACAATAAGAAAAAGTCCCATCTTGCATACTGTTGGTGTCTTGGTGAGAAAAAGATATAATCTCGAACCTCTGCATGTTGGTCTCGCCAGATGTCTAGCAATCCAAATTCTTTTATAATTTTTAGTAGTGTGGATGCGGATTTGGATTTCCTCCCCTGGTTTGCACTAGGATCTGTCCACAGTCGGGATGAGCACTGTGCTGAAGTCGCCCCCCAACAATATTCACCCCTGTTGGTTCAAATCTCCCCTAGGCCAAAACTTGCATGAAAAAGTCATGCTGCTCTGTTTCATCATTCGGAACATAAATATTTATCAGGGTAATCTGCTTATCACCCATTTCCCCAAACACCTTGACAAACCTGCCCTCTGGATCAGTCTGTACCTCTCTAACCTGGATCGGGTTTTTTTTCCGCAGTAAGATGGCAACGCCTCTCTTTCTTGTGTGGCCTTCATAGTGTGAGGCACAAACCCCACCCACCCATGACCTCTTCAGTTTTCTGTGCTACTTTTCCCCAGGTGGGTTTCCTGCAAGCACACTATGTCTGCATGTAGTTTATTAAGTTCTTGCAGCAACCTCGTCCTCTTTATTGGGCTGTGAATACCCCTGACATTATATGTGACCACTTTAAGTCCCCCCCATTTTGAGTATCTTGTAATCTGGTGGCCCTTTCAGAGCCTTGACACCTAAATGTACACATCATGCAAAATAACTGCGCAACAACATTATAACCATAACTTGTCAAACAAACAGATAATTGAAACATCTCACTCTTTAACTGCTAAAAATTGTTGTGAAGAGAATATCAAGAATTTTTTCCTATAAACTCTGTGGGGTAGATGGTCCCTCCTATATTGAATTACAAGGTGGAAGAAACCCCCTGTATTCCCACCTCCACTCTGACCCTTATTAAGGAAAGCAGTAGTGCAGGAGGAAAAGATGGAAACAAGATTTGTTTGCCCTTCTATGGCTGAGATCGCTCAGAAAAAGGAGAGGGTAGTCACTTGGGTGTGCCTTAGCGGCCTCTCCGGGCTCGATATCTCCAACCCCAAGGCCTCATCCCTCCAATTAACATTTTAAAAAGCACATATATATTCATCTCACTCTCTGAGTTTCTACATATGCATACCGTATTCTAATAGTGCCATCCATGTTTAAAGGAGAAAATTAGGAAACGCAATAAGCATTAGTTAACCCTGGGCCTTAACACTTATCAAGTAGCAGAGATGATTTGTTACTCCATCCTGCCAGGCTCTAGTCATATATTACCAATACGCTTTAACCATATACGAGTTTCATTAGCCAGCATTTTATTGTCCTAACATCAGTCTCTCAGTGATTGCAATTCTGGTCAACCCTCTCTGCGCTAGACTTCGGGTCCTCGTGGTTGTGTGCAGATGGTGCCCCTTTATTCGGATCCCCTGCTTCCCGCACCTTGTGCCAAAGTTCTCTGGCCTTATTCTTTACACCTCTCCAGGACCTCGCTAAGCATCTCCATTCGGTGGACTGCAGGTCTTTTTCTGGGAAAACAGGAGCTGGGTCGTCTGGGGAGATGCCTAGATCAGCTAGAAAAACCTTTGTTTCATTTAGCTCCTCAAACCTTCTGGTGCCCTCTGATATAATCACCCTTGGCCATGCAGGATACTCGAGAAAAGCTTTAATTCCCTGCTTTTTCAGCTTCCTCTGTACTGCCAGCACTTGACTCTGTCGTTGTACCATCGCAGGGGTGTAATCATGTTCTAAAAATAGGCGATGATCACCAAAAAAGACCTCTCTTTTACCCCAAGCTGCACAGAGGACTTGCTCTTTAACTCGGAAGTCCATAAAAGTCACAACAATGGAGCGCGGGCTGGCAGAGACATCTTTCAGAGGGGCTACAAGGGATCAAATTAAGCTGGAGGTCTGCTGGTAATGGGAGTATTTCTTATAAAAGGCTCTCCATAAATGGAACTGGGGGTCCACCTGGAGAGATGAAGGTCTATACTGGCATGATGGTCTGCATCTGTCCAGAAAGGGAAACATGCTCCCAGGTGACAGGTTCAAAGGCTTCCTTGGCAAGCTTTTAAACTAGCCAAGGGGGGAGGTGCTGATAGGAAACAGGAAAGTTCAAGCCTCCCCCAAAACATGGCAGGTAGTAGGGTAAACACTGAGGTACAGAGCTTGACAGAGGGCAGGACAGGGGTAAATGGAAAAATGGACAAGGGCAATAAGAGCAGGGATGGGGTAAAAAAGGATAAAGCCAACATTAAATGGAGGGCAATGAGTACCAATGCCCATAGTCTTGGAAACAAGCTTCCAGAGCTAGTAGCCCTGATGGAAAAGGAACACTTGGATATTGTGGCAGTCACAGAAACATGGTACACAGAGAACCATGACTGGGATGTCAACATACCAGGGTACACAATCTACAGAAGGGACAGGGAGGGTAAAAGAGGAGGTGGAGTAGCTCTCTACATAAGGGAAGGGATCAAAGCTACAGAACTAAAAAGTAAAAAGGAGGACAAGAGGAACTCTGGGTCACCTTGGAGACAGGGAATGGCATCACAATCCGCACAAGGGTTGTATACAGACCCCCATCTCAAGGGGAGGAAATGGACAAGAAAATGATAGAGGGCATTCTCAAAATGGCTGAAAAAGGGGAGATACTGTTGATGGGGGACCTGAATATGCCAGATGTTAACTGGGCAACATGGACTGCAGCCACATCCAAGAGCTGGGTCATTCTCAATGCCCTACAGGGGGCATGTCTTAGACAGCTAGTGGTGGAACCGACTCGGGAGGGAGCAATATTAGACCTGGTACTCTCAAATGGAGAGAGGATCACAAATTTAGAAGTCAGTAGACATCTGGGAACAAGCGACCACTGCACAGTGTGCTTCACAATAAACACAACCATGGAGATAAGCCATACAAAGACAAGGATACTGGACTTTAGAAGGGCTGACTTTGGCATAATAGGTGAATACCTGAGGAATGCATTAGCAAATGGCCAGAAAGGAGGGGTGGAAGAACAATGGAGAAAAATCAAAACTGCCATCATGGAGGCAACAAGCCTTTGTGTGAAACAAAAAAAGAAAACAAAGTGGAATAAAAAAACACTATGGTTCTCAAAAGAGGTGTCAAGGAAGGTTAAGGAGAAAAAGGCTGCATTCAGAAAGTATAAGGAATCACAGACGAGCACGACAGGGAACTGTATCAATTAAAGCAGAAAGAAGTGGGGAAGGCAGTCAGAAAAGCAAAGGCCCAAACCGAGGAAAAGATAGCCAACTCAGTTAAGAAGGGGGATAAAACCTTTTATAGGTACATTAGGGAGCATAGAAAGGTTAAGGGAGGGATAGTGAAGATTAATAAAGGAGAGAGGAGGTGGGCAGAGGGAGACAGTGAAAAGGCAGAGATACCGAATGAATACTTTTGCTCAGTATTCACAAAAGAAGAAGAAGAGGAGGAGTTACCTAAACCAAACAGTAGAAGCACTCTGGATAGTGGGGTTGACGCCAGTCCATTTACAAAAGAAAGAGTACTGAAAGAACTCCTAAAACTCAAGGTGGACAAAGCAATGGGGCCTGATGGGATTCACCCTAGAATCCTAAAAGAGCTAAGGGAGGACCTAGTGACACCACTAACCACACTTTTTAACAAATCATGGGAAGATGGGGTGGTACCTGAGGACTGGAGGAGGGCAGATGTGATTCCCCTTCACAAAAGTGGGAGCAAGGCAGAAGCAGGAAACTACAGACCTGTTAGTTTGACCTCAGTGGTGGGGAAAATGATGGAATCACTTCTGAAAGAAAGAACTGTTGAGTACCTAGAGGCAACGGGCACAGGACCCAAAACCAGCATGGATTCACAGCAGGAAGGTCATGTCAGACAAATCTAATCGATTTCTTTGACTGGGTGACCAAAGTAATAGACCAGAGAGGGGCTGTGGATATGGCCTACCTAGACTTTAGCAAGGCATTTGACACAGTCCTGCACAAAGATTAATAATCAAGTTAGCCAGCCTGGGAGTGGGTCCCAGGGTGGTAGCCTGGAGTAACAAACTGGCTGCACAACAGGACACAGAAGGTAATAGTGAATGGAACACATTCTGAAGAAAGGGGGGATACTAGTGGAGTACCTCAGGTCTCAGTACTGGGTCCAGTCCTCTTTAACGTCTTTATAGGTGACATTGCAGAGGGTCTGGAAGGAAAGGTGTGCCTCTTTGCAGATGATACAAAGATCTGTAACAGAGTTGATACACAAGGGAGGGTAGAAAGGATGAGAAGGGACTTGGCAAGGTTGGAGGAATGGTCAGATATATGGCAACTTAGAGACAATGCAAAGAAGTGCAAGCTAATGCACCTGGGAAATAAAAATCCAGGAGAAGAGTACACAATAGCAGGGGAGGTACTAATGACAACAATAATGGAAAGGGATCTGGGTGTAGTCATATCAGATGCCGTAAGGTGGGTAACAATGTGAGAAGTCAGCAAAGGAGAGCCAGGGGATACTGGGATGCATAGGGAGGGCGTCACAAGTAGAAAAGGGAAGTGGTTATCCTCTACACAGACAGTTGGTGAGACCCATCTGAGTACTGCGTGCAGTTTTGGAGACCTCATCTACGCAAGGACATAGACAGGATGGAAGCAGTCCAGAGGAGGGCAACTAAAATGGTGCAGGGTCAACATCAGAAACCATATGAAGAGAGACTGAGAGAGCTTAATATGTATACTCTTGATGAAAGGAGGGACAGGAGGGACATGACAGAAGCTTTTAAGTACCTCAAGGGAATCAACAAAGTCCAAGAGGGTAGCATCTTTCAGAAAAAGAGATGTGTAAGAACAAGGGGGCACAATTTAAAGTTAGAGGGGGACGGCTCAGGGGTAATGTGAGGAAATTCTTTTTCACGGAGTGAGTGGTGGATGCATGGAACTGCCTTCCTGGAGAGGTTGTGGGGTCTAAAACAGTGGGGGAATTCAAACATGCATAGGAGAGACATAAGGCAATTATAGTGGGGGGTTGCAGGAAGTAGGCTGTTGGTTAACTAGAAACTGCAGCTTATCCAATAGGTAGAGAAATGGGCAGACTGGGTGGGCCAAGTGGTCCTTATCTGCCGTCAAAGTCTATGCTTCTATGTTTCTATGTTTCTATAAATGGGATCATGTTGCCTGGTTCATTTTTTTCTGGAAGTCCATGTAGTCTGATATTGCACTGCTGGCTACGGTTCTCCAAATCCTCAATTCTACTGTATAGCTCTAGTTCTCATTTATGCAAGTCAAGGAGGGCAGAGTTGTATTTATCCAGGGTGTGTGAGTGTTCAGCCGCCATTTCTTTCAACTGCATCGCATGGCTTTCCAGGGCTCTGATCTCGCGGGTGTTGTCTGCCACGAGGGTCTCCATTTTGGACAAGGTATCCCCTATTTTTTGTAGTTGGCCTACCAGCTGTTTAGATGTGATAGTATATTCTTGTTCTTGGTTATTCTCCATCAAGTTATGGTCCGAGCTTGTACCTGGCCCTGTAGCCAATGTAGTCGGGGTGGGAGGAGGTTGCCATTTCAAAGTAGCTTGTTTATTCAATTTCTGCATTGAGTTCGCCGCCGATTCCTTGTATTTCCTTTTTGGACGGTCTGGCCATGCTTTTAAGTCGCAGGATGGAGTTTGATTTAGGAGGTTGGAAAGAGCTGGTAAATTAGGCTGCCATGTCCCAGGCGACGTCACCGGAAGTCCCCCTCAGGAAGATTCTTACTGCACTTAACCTTTCTAAGTGACAGACTTTCTATGTGAAGAGACAGGGTGGGTAGGAAGGGGTGGCACTGTATGTCAAGGAGACCATTAAACAACAAAAGAACAGTATGAAAATGGTGAGTTAGAATTCCTGTGTGTCACATTAGAGAACAGGCCTGGCACTATATTAAGAATAGCAGTGTTTGACCGTATACGGGATAAGATGAGGCTGGAGCACCAACACTTTTATCGATACCTTCAACTCCGAGCATACTGCAAATCTTTGGGGAGAAGGCAGGGTACAGACTCTGCATGGGAACAATTAGAGCAGCTGATACAGGAGGGGAGATATAACCCTAAAGGCACCATACATAGAGTGGTTAGGGAGGACAGGCAGCTGCTTCCGGACATGATGCAGAAAACCAGGCAACTTTGGGAAAGGAATGTGGGGATCCTCATTGCAGAGGACACCTGGAAGGTGATGACCCAGGTGCACCAGGGCATCTTGATTTGTAACAAGTATAAAGAATCTTTTTTAAATTTTGTCATAGACTATATCGTCCACACCGAGTGATAATCAATTTAACCCCTCGGTCTCTCCGGTGTGCCCCCGCTGCAATGTAGGACTGGCCTCCTACTACCATTATTTCTGGTCCTGTCCTACTGTACAGGAATATTGGAGGGAGGCAATGATGGAAGTTCAGACACTAGCAGGTAGAAGGCTCCCACACTCACCTCTAGTAATGCTGTTTGGTGTGGAGGAAGTGGATGAAGCAGATTGGGCCCCCTGCCTAGATGGCTTAGGGTCATACTGGTGATAGCCAGACATTGCATTTTGAACACATGGGTGTCTGCAGTTAAACCTACTATACAACAATGGAAAGCATTGGTATTACAGGCCCCTACCTTAGAAAGACTTACCTATGAAATGCAGGATAGGGGAGAACAATTTTATAACACCTGGCAACCACACCTTAATGCTCTAACACTGGCAGAGAGCCTGACACTGGGGGAAGCTGGGTATAGCAGGGCGGGGGGGGGGATAGTAGAAGGTGCTAAACTGAATGGAACTGTAATAATTTAATTTAAGACAAGTCACCCTTTTAACTATGTCAATGATATTCTTATTTTACAACACATTATTTTAATAAGATTCATTATCGCCAAGGGACTGGATCTCTTTGTACATTAGTTTTGTTTTTATCTGTCTGTGTTTGTTGTTGTTGTCTTAGGTTCATAGGTTGCTTCAGAGCATAGAAGACGTGCGTCCATATAGCTCGCTGGTTTATTAACAATACCCGCGAATACCTTTGTTAATTAAGTAAGAACCCAACCTATTTTTAAAGGTATTCATAGTAGGACTTGACACTACTTCACTTGGTAGTGTATTCCAAATTCCTGTTATTCTTATGTTAAACCAGTTTAGCCTTTTTTTGGTTTTATATTTATCTTTATACAGTTGGTAGGAATGGGTCCTAGTATCGTAAATTTGTTTCTTAATTTTTATATCCAGTTGCTCCCGTAATTGCTCATCACTGAGTGTTCTATATATTTGACACATATCCCTGCGTAGTCTACGGTACTCCAAGGAATATAATCCAAGTTTTTCCAATCTCTGTTCATATTCCAGACCCTGAACCTCCTTCATGCCTTTTGTTGCCCTCTCTGTACCCTCTCCAGGGCAGCTACGTCCTTCCTATAGCCTGGTGCCCAAAACTGAGCACAATACTCCATATGGGGGTGCACCAGTGAGGTGTGCAGTGGCAACAACACTGCTTTTTCATGACATGTGATGTGTTTGCGTATACAGTGTTGAATACCGCTTGCCTTCCTTAACACCTGGATGTACTGTTGTCCAAATTTTAATTCATTGTCTACCACTACTCCTAGATCCTTTTCATCCTGTACAATCCTTAATTCTTTGTTGGCTAGTTTATATTTAAAATGTAAGTTGTTCCTGCCCAAATGCATAACAACACATTTATCTACATTGAATGATGATCCCTTATTGTTTGCCCATTCTTCCATGTCTGGCCTGTTTGTCTGTTTATTGGAAAATCTGAATAAACATATGATGCAAAAAAAAGAATAACAGCGATATATAGGCCTCCAAACCAGGGGGGAGGAGACAGATAAGCAATTGATGCAGGTAATTCAAAGGGTGTCGAAGAAAGGGGAGTTTGTACTATCGGGGGACCTTAATATGCCTGACATAGAATGGGGAATCTCTAAGGCAACATCTGCCAGGATTAGGGAAGTACTTGAGGCACTGCAGGGATCGTTTCTACAACAGCTGGTTAAGGAGTCCACGAGAGGGGAAATATACTGGACGTTGTACTCACAAACGGGGACAGTGTTGAAGATTTGGTGGTGGGAGACTGCATGGGTACAAGTGATCATAGCACAGTGAGTTTCAGGATACAAACTGGGAGATAAAAAATAACACCAGTACAAAGGTTCCGGACTTCAGGAGGGCGGACACTGAAAGAATGAGGGAGAGTTACAGAGAAGAAATGGAAGGTAAAGACCAGATAGAGGATGTAGAGGAATTGTGGAGCTGTATCAAGGGGGTGGTACTAACAGTCACAGAACTATGTATAAGGAGGATAGGGGGAAAAAAAAGGAGGTCTCTTTAGTTTAATAGTGTAAGTGTTTGGGATTCAATGACAGACACCAGATAGACAGATAAAGTGCATAAAAATGCAGGAACTGTGTTTATCATTTTATTTAGAAAAACAAAAGAAAATAAAACAAAAATAATTCACTTTAATATTTACAGGAAAAAAAATAAGGTGTTAAACTTTTGCACACCAAAACAAAATAATCAGGCAATTCTTTCTTAGAATCCCTGCTCTTTCTGTATATCAATGTCACTTGTGTGAAAACACCCACACGTCCTTCCGTCCTTCTCCCTGGTCAGAAGAGACTGACCTCCCTATCTGAATTCTAGGCCCTGGTGGAGAGGTTAAATAGGACATACGGGTGACATCATAAGCATGTGACCTCTCAGTTACTAAGCATGTGTAATTATCTGGCCCCTATGCTATTATACCCTAACTAGGTTGTCCCTTAGTGCCACCTGATGTTTAGATTATCCCATATTCCAATACAGTTTATAAGAGATGCATTAAAAAAAACACATAAAACCTTAATTATGGGAGATGGACATCATTATGGCATTAGCCCCTCCCTCTAGCAGTGACATCACCTTATACTGTTACTATAAGAGCGGCCATTTTGTGGGCCACCAGCCCTATAGTAGGACCCTCCAGGACATCGGGGCTTAATCCAGGTAAAGATCCTTATTTCTTTACACAGAAGACAAAAAAATATTTTAATTTAAGCCAAAGGAATCTCTAGCCTTGACAGGTAAAAGCAGATGAGGGGCACGCTCCCTATCTGTCTTATCCTGCAAGGTTAGGAAACCAGACAAATACATTCTCTCTTAGATAATACAGATTCATTATCATACTGAAAACATTGCTATTACTTTGAATTACAAATACATTAATTTGGTAGTATAAAAAAAACTGCCTAGAACTTTTATTCATACCGCTAGAACTGTTTATTTATTTCACCAGGCAAGTTTCTTTCATGCTATCATGCATCCGATGGCAACATTTTCAGCCGTCGGATAAACTTTACATTTCTGGCCTGTAGCCAATTCCTGCAGTCCCTCTTTAACCTGGGTTGTATGTCCTTTCCACAAATACTGTTTTATTTGAATTGAGAACACTACAGGACTTCTCTTTATCCTGCCCATAGTGTTCTGTATTTTAATACATTTTTTCAGTGCTCCCTATGCTGTCCGTGAGCAGGCGTCTGCACTGTACTCGAGCCTTCACCTACATGGTAACTGTACACAGTCGGCCACTCCCCACTTTCTTTTTCAGCTAAACGGCCGATTTTCTTACTACCGCAGCAAGCGGTTACATTCTGAAGAGCTCAGTGGCTCTTTCGAAAGGGGTTTCTTGCATGAACGTGCGCAGGAACCTGCACGAATGTGCACACACAGAACTTTGCGAATGTGCCTACATTCCGCAAGAATCTCCAATCGGTGACATGATTTCCTCGTAACAACAGCATGAAGCTCTATCCACTAATTTCACTGAGTTTTCCTTCAATAATCTTATTACAGGGCACTATAATAGGGAACCCTATACAATTGTCTCTAAATAACAAAAGGATGGGGATTTACTTTTTAAAGTAGCAGCTATTAGACATAAAGGAAAGAAAAAGGGATAGTACAGCTAAAGATTTTAAAGAGATGTCAGGTTGGCCACCCTGACATAAAAGATAAAGGATAGTTAGAAGAACACAAGAGAGGACAGGAAAGAGTGAGGGAAAAGGAAACGGTTTATCTATCTTTCATCATCCTGCCATACGAAGGGATGTTGTTGGGGCATTAAAGGATAGAAGGATAGCATTTAGAAAATATAAGAAAACTCAGAGTGAGATAGACAAAGTTAATCATAAGGAGACTCTGAGACAGGCAGGGAAATGATTAGGAGAGCAAAAGCAGAAAAAGAGGAGAGAACTGCTAAACATGCTAAAAGAGGGGAGAAAACTTTTTTTTTAGATATGTGGGGGAGAAGAGGAGAACCACACAGGGGACTGTGAAGTTGAGGGGGTATAAATGTTGAGAGTGACTTGGAGAAAGCAGAGGTTCTAAATACTTATTTTTGCTCTGTTTTCACAGTGGAGGGCGAGGGGAAGGGAACACAGTTAAAGAGGAAGGGAGGAAAAGAATGTGGGATGGATCGAAGTCCATTAAGTGAGGACAGAAGAAAGAAAGAACTTGGAAAATTAAAGGTAGATATGGCAATGGGGCCTGATGGTTTGCATCCAAGAGTTCTTAGAGAGTTGAGGGATGAGCTGGCATCAAATCTGACAAACTAATTCAATTTATCCTGGGGGGGGTGGTGTTCTGAGTGACTGGAGTATGGCGAACATAGTACCAATTTATAAGGGGGCTGCAGGGAGGAGGTGGGGAATTACCGCCCTGTCTGCCTCACATCAATGGTGGGTAAGGTAATGGAGGTGTTAATAAAGGAAAGCGTGGTAAACTACTTACTGAATAATAAACTATTAGATGAAAAGCAACATGGCTTCACTAGTGGGAGATCGTTCCAGACAAATCTGATTGAATTTTTTGATGGGGTAACAAAGGTTATTGATCGGGGTTGGGGGGCAGTTGATGTGGCCTACCTAGACTTCAGTAAGGCCTTTGACTCTGTTCCTCACCATAGGCCAGTAAATAAGACAGAGAGCCTAGGAGTGGGACAGATGGGTGGAACACTGGCTGAAGGACAGAAGTCAGAGGGTGGTGGTAAATGATGTACATTCTGGGATAATGAGGGTGATGAGTGGTGTTCCTCAGGGGTCAGTACTGGGACCAATCCTTTTTAACATATATATCAGTGGGAATTAAAGGGAAAATATGTCTTTTTTCAGACAATGCAAAGTTATATAATAGGGTTGACATAGCAGGAGGGGTTGAGGCCATGAGGAGAGATCTGAGCACCCAGACATTTGGCAGCTGAAGTTCAGTGCTAAGAAGTGTGCAGCGATGCATGTGGGGCATAAAATTCCACTGGCTGAGTACTCAATGGTGGAGAACTGATAAAGCAAACAGAACAGGAAAGGGGCCTGGGGATTATAATCTCAAACAACCTTAAGGTAGGAGACCAATGAAGTAAGGCATTAGGTAAAGCTAACAGAATGATGGCGTGCATAGGAAGCAGTATAACAAGTAAGAAGAGGGAGGTGTTGATGCCTTTATATAAGACCATGGTCAGACTGCATCTGGAGTACAGGGTACAGTTCTGGAAGCCTCATTTAAAGGATACCTAAACAACATTTTGACAACAAACTATTCAAACATCTGACTTCATAGGGGACTAAAGGAAAGGCTACTGTATTCATTAATGCTAAATCTACATTTATATAATTTACCTAAATGTGGTTCCAGAGCATTTGAAAAATGTAAAATTAGCCTTCCAATTTCAAAAAAACTGCCTTACCTGCTTCCTAAAATGGCCGACAAACATATTAAGCAATGACATCATTGCAGCCAGAGTCAGAGAGCTATACGGCTCTCTAAAGTGCTAACTAGTCCTTTTTTCCCTTTGTATAGAATTGTTGCACCAAAATGGCAAACCATGTGCATTATTTTGATCAATACACATCTTAGGCTATGGTTCTGTTCATTTTGTTTACTTTAACATGCTGAAAGTGTGTTTTAATCCACACGACATTCTCTTTGGCAAACCACAGTGCAGTACAAATCTTAAATAACCTGGTGGTCTAGTGGTTATGATGGATTCAGGATGTTACAATGGGGGGTGCTGGGGTGGTGTGCATACTTGATATGCACGTTTTAACATTTTTATTAAACCTTTATATTGTCTACTATTATTCTTTTTTAGTGCATTTTTTGACAGAACTTAGAAATGTAATCCATAGTTTTGAATGTAAACATTTGTATAATCAATAAATCAGACTTCTTCAACAAAGTGAAATGCAGCAGCAACAAGCAAATTACAATCGGGGGGAGGGTGCAGCCGCACCCTTCACCACCCCCTAGCTCCACCACTTGTTTGTAGCAAAGTTCTTGTGTAGTTCAATGCCAGAGTTCATACTTTCTCGGAAATCAAAAATATGCTTGTCTTGTCTTCTATTTCCATGGGAAATAATAATAAGAAGACTCAGCATTTATATAGTGCTTTTCATACACATTGTATCCCAAAGTGCTTTACATGCAATGCTAGACTGGTAGTGAAGTGACTGAATGCGTAGTGGCAGCCATTTCACAAATTAATAGCTACACACAGTCTTGGACAATTGCATGAACTGGTTTTATGGGAAGGGGAATGTTGGCCAGGACAATGGGGTCAGGTAGTGATCATGGTGCTGGCAGCCCCACATCTTATATCTCACAGTGATCTGCACATATTTTTCCCCTTCTGTCTTCTCCCTTCCCTGAATATAGCAGTACCTTGCAGGAGTGACCTTCTCAGTCCCCCTCTGGTATTCATTCTTCACTCCTTCTCCCCACACCAAAAACAGGTGAGCTAATCATCCTTCTGCATCACGAATACAGGTAATACAGTCCACGGGTTTTTTGACAAATCAAAGATAAACAAATCTTTCCAGTAAGTCAGGCTGATAGCAGCAGGGAACAAGGGGAAAGATGGGCTTTCCTATCCTTAAAAGATCTAGGCTACCTTTGATTAAGCACTATTAAATGATGGGTGTGTGCATCATTATGCATGTCATTTAACAGTGCCTAATCATAGGTGGCTTAGATCTTATATGGGTAGGAAAGCCTGTTTTTCCCCATGTGCCCTGCTGCTATCAGCCTGGCTTACCAGAAGATCACGTTTATTATTAATATGTAAAAATAACACAGGAGACTGTCCTAACCGCATTCATGATGTGGAAGGGTAGTGAGCTCACCAGTTTTTGGTGTGGGGAGCATGAGAGAAGAATGAATGCCAGAGAGGGACCGAAGGGGCCATTCCAGCAGGGTACAGCTATATTCTGGTTAGGGGAAGAAAGGAAGGGGGACGTTGAGCAGATCATTGTGAGATCTGAGATGTGGGTCTGCCAGCACTGTGATCACTACCTGACTGTGGATGAGAGCAGCCAGCGATGACAAATACTCAGAGCGTCAGGGCTGCACCTAAACTGTTATTTGAATTCAGTGTAGGAAGATTACCCTCATGTGGGGGGGGGGGGGGAGGTTGACGGTTGTTAAGAGAGTATCGAGGAAGCTGTGTATAGCTCATTCAAGATTTGGAAAGGTGGTAGCCAGCCAACTCGCATTGTGGAGCAGGGCACAGAAAAGTACTTGAGGAGAATTGCCAGGAACTGTCCTGTGGGGTTCTGAAGATTACAGGTAAAGGAGCAGACCGACACCGGAAGTCAGGTGGATTCGCTCAAGGCATTAGTATGCCTCTCCTGCTAAATACTATTGTTATCCATAGTAAGTGCAGCCCTCATGAGGGCATGAACAGCAGTTTTATGGTGTGTCCTGATGCTTATTGCTTGGCCTTCCAGGAAGACCTAATTGATGGGTAATGAGGCGGGGAAAAACACAACGGGGGGCTGTACATACTGCCTTCACTGTGCAGAAGGGTGGTGATCCATTCAATGTTTACTGTGGGAGCAGAAGTCAAACATTGAAAAAGTGGACTGGAGAGTGATTTGGGAGTTTTTTTGGTTTTAACAGTGCTAGCTGATGAAGCGTATCGGTATAGATGTGCACAACTCTCTGAGGTACAAGATTACAATCTGAGGCGTGATAATTCTCTTCATGAGACTGCAAGCTCATATGCGGCCTCAGGCAGTACTAAGGACAGAGTATAGATAGTGGGGTGTTCAACAGATAGCAGGCTAGGTGCAAGGGGTTCACGTGGAAAAAAACTACAAGTAAAGCTTATTTGTGGATTACCAAGAAAGCATGAGCTTTGGAATTGGACCAGACCAGTACTTTGCTACAAATTTCAGGGCATCACATAACCTCTAGATCATCAGGTATTTGAAATGCTGTACTGTACTGCGGTTTGCCAAAGAGAAAGCCAGCTGGATTACAAAACATTTTCAGCAAGTTGAAGTAAACAAAATGAACAAAACCATAGCCAAATGTGTACTGATCAAAATAAGTTAACACATGGTGTTGATCATTCTGGTGAAACAATTCCAAACAAAGGGGGAAAGAAGAACTAGTTAGCAGTATAGGGAGCCATGTGGGTCTCTGCCTCTGGCTCCAATGATGTCATCATGACTCATCACTTAACACACTTGGTAGACATTTTAGGGGGCAAGCAAGGCTGTTTTTTGAAAGTAAAAGGCTGATGTTTACAGTTTTCAAAAGCTATAAAACTGAATTTATGTTATTTAGATAAATGCAGTTTTCGCATAAATGTAAACAGCAGCCTTTACTTTACCTCGCGGTGAAGCCAGATTTTGGAGTTTGCAGTTTTAAAAAATTGCTTGTTTAGGTACCCTTTAAGAAAGGATACAGATGGGTTGGAGGGGGTTCAGAGAAACGCAACAAAGATGGCGCAAGGTATGCAAGAGAAGCCATATGAGACTAGATGGAGAAAATTAAATCTATACCCACTAGAGGTTAGAAGAGATAGAGGTGACTTGATAGAGACTTTTAAGTATATGAAGGGAATAAATAAAGTGAATGAAGGTAGCTTATTCAAAAGGAAAGTAGGAGTTAAAACAAGGGGTCATAATTTAACAGTGGAAGGGGGAAGATTTAAGAGCAATGTAAAGAGATGTTATTTCACTGAGAGGGTGGTGGAACCCTGGAACAGATTACTTAATGAGGTGGTATGTGCAGAAACAGTGGAGAAATTCAAGAGGGGGCATGGGACAGACTCAAGGGGTTGGCTAGTGGGCAGAGGAAAATATCCCTGGGAAGTGGAGACAAGTAGGGGTGGGTGGGAAATGGGCAGACTAGATGGACCAGGATGGTCCTTTTCTGCTGACACATTGCTATGATAAGTCTAGCTCTGATGGGCTGGACCCCAAACTATTATGTATCTCAGCTTCGGTCATTGCCTCTCCACTCTCTCACCTTCTGAACCTCGCCTTCTCCCTCAATGCTGTCCCACAGGCCTGGAAGGCTGCAAAGTTCTGCATCTGCACAAAGGGGGTGACCACACCTCCCCCGGCAACTTCCAGCCGATTTCACGCCTCCCCTCCCTTGCAAAGCTGCAAGAGATCATCTTCCACTCCTGGCTTGCTGACTTTCTTCACTCTTCCACTTTATTCTCTCCCTTTCAGTCTGGTTTTAGGAAGCATCACTCCACCGTCTCCTCCTTGCTGTGTGTAATTGATGCTATTTTCACTGGGTTGGATCAGGACATATCACTGCAGCTGTACTCATCGATCTGGCCAAAGCCTTTGACTCAGTGTCCCACCCACTCCTCCTGGAGAAGCTGAGCTCTGCTGGCCTCTCAGCTCCTGCTGTTGAATGGTTCCATTCTTACCTCATGAGACATTACCAGTCAGTATACGTGGAAGGTGCTCATCCCCTCCCCATCCTAGTAGGGGGCCCACAGGGCTCCATCCTGGTTCCTATCCTTTTTGTAATTTTCCTAAATGACCTGCCCTCTGCTTGTGTCTCTTTGCATATCCATATTATGCAGATGAAAACAGTCATTCACACCTCCAGCCCATCAGCTTTGACAGTGGAAGGTCCTCCCCAGCACAACATACTGTGCTAGTTCCAAGCCACCCACCTCAGGAACAACACCAAGAAGACAGTTCTGTGACCTTCAGCACCAGCCAGAAACTGACCAGGCTCTCACCCCACCTGTTTTCTCCACACTGGATAGCACCCCTCTGGAGGAGGCCCCTGCTTTCAAGCTTGACTCCTCTGCCTACAACGACGCCATCCATGCCAAACTTCACCCTAACTTTGTTGCCCTGTACCACAACAAGGACTGCCTTTCCCACCATGTCTGCCAGGTTCTGGTCAGCAAAATGGTTCTCCCGGTCTTCGGCTACATGGGTATGGTCTACGGCACTGCTACTATCTCTTCCCTTGCCAGACTGGATTCCCTTTCCAATGCCTTCTGCCACTTCACTACCAACTCACCCTCTGCACTCATCACTGCTCCCTCTATCCCTCTCTGTCCTCCCACTACCCTCCTGTTGCCAGTCCTATTGAGCCTCCTTCATTACTAAATACTGGTACTGTACCCTTCTTTCTTATTGCTCCTCACTCCTCTCCCCAGTGCCCTCCTCTTCTTACTCTCTGCTCAAGGGATTCCTGCACTTTCTCCATTCCCCACTCACTCCTCTACTGGGCAAGCCGCCCTCTCTTACCATCTTCCCTCTCTCTGGAACCTTCTCCCCTCTTCTTTCCACCTCTCCCCTTACTCTCAGCCCTTGGATTCAAGCAAAGGCATCTTTCTACTGCCTTCTGTCTCTGTCAACCCCCCCTCTTAACTTGTCTTCCCATCTCTCCAGACCCCACTTCTGCTTAGGACTCACCTACATTTATAGACTATTTACACCCCTCATCTGATTCTGTGCCCTTTAGCACTGTCACCCTCCCCAACAAACACTTGTACACTTTCTGGGGTTTTTTTGTACGCTCATCCAGATGTCAAATGCACTGAACCATGCTGTTGTTTTCTTGTCTAGCCATGACATGGCTACTGCACCTGCTATGATTAGTAAAATAACCACACTCTGAGGTTTTGTGATTTTTTTACATTTTCTGTACCCTCTTTTCTTTCTCTCTGTGTCTCTCTCTCTCTCTCTCTCTCTCTCTCTCTCTCTCTCTCTCTCTCTCTCTCTCTCTCTCTCTCTCTCTCTCGTCACATCTGGAAATGACCTTCAACTCAGTGTGCCTCTCCTGGTTAACAATTTTAAATAAATAAGCTAAAGGGAACCTCATCCTGGCAACCACAATCAGCTGTCATCCAGAAAAGACTACACTTCGTTGGCTCTAGCATTGTAGCCAAACTGAAATTCAGTTTTGACTTTACAATTTGTGTTGCAAAGTCATTTGACAGATTCTGCCCATCTAAGGCATGCTGTGAGGGTCATGTCACCACTGGCACCTGATAGTAGCATGCTTCAATTGTGGTACCACGATCGATAGCTTCAAGAATTATTAGCAAAGCGTATCATATGAAGTTTCATCAGATCTGGATAAGACAGGGCTGGCTATGTAGTGATACCACTTGCCAGCCAGACAACTCAAGTTCAGGTCCTGAGTCCAGGACCTCTGATGCTGATCAGTGAGGTGGAGTTCTAGCATCTGTCTTAGAAACTTTCGCTTCGTGGAGGGAGGGCACCTCTTTTTGTTGCATGACTACCCCCTGGCAGCCCGGGGGAGGGTGTTTCTTGAGAGGAGGAATGAGTGGTCCTTCTGGTGCAACCTACACTAGCATGACTCTGCTCACCTGTCAGCGCCACGGATGCATCACACACCAAGGATGGAGCCAGCAGGGAAAATTAGAAGGTACAGCAGGGCTCTCCCACTCATCTTATGGCCCTGATACATGTTCTATAAGGTCATTAAGGCCCAAACCTAGTTAGGCTGAGGGCTGGCATGTGGATGAATAAGCATTCCCTGAGATGCTCCCTTCCACTGGGACGGGAGGGCCATGCATCTTGCAGCAATATTGCCACCTTGGTAAGCACAGGTGATTGCGCAGCTGAAATCTTGCATGACTAGAGGTGAAATATGAGCTGATGGGTGCGGCAGGCATGCCACTATCATGGGACATCACAACGTGCAGCCTCATGGGTGGGATAGGAATGGGATGGCCATCCTGAATGTAAATGGTGTCCTTCCCACACATTATGGCTATCACAGGTCCCATTTCCTTCAGGTACATCCAATCCCACACAAGCCAAAAGACCCACCCACCCAGCTAGTCATAGGCTGGATATGGAGGGGGGAATACATGCCAAGGAGTGATATGATGGAAGTTCAACCTCAGAGGACTCATTCTGAGGAGGTAGCAGTCTGCTGGGGTATGGACCCAGTGGTGGGGTATACTTAAGACAGTACTCCACAGCCAGGAAAAGGGCACTGGCAGAGGCAGAAGAAGGTTCCTGGTGGATTGGCCCCAGCAGTATAAAGCACATTTAAAAAAATATAGTATCAAGAATCATTTCTACCACTTTTGATTATATTTAATAGGAAACACAATTCTACACATACAGTACTCCCCTAATGTAAGACATCATGGGTGATCTCTGCAAACCACCATAAAATAATTTTGGCTGGTTTGGCTTTAGGCAGGACTGTAATGTTCCAACAGATTTCTGAAACCACCTGCAAAGGCTGGAAAACAGCAAACCACAAACATGTGTTTTGTCCTCTTTAGGATTCATCAGTGTGAAGATATAAGCTGCTGTTGTCTCAGCTCAGGACAAATGGTCAGTCAGCTCAAAGTTGACACTTCTGGGTGTCTGGCTTCTTACAACCAGCAAAATTATTGTGATGTAAATATGTTACTCACTGGGTTTCTTACAAAGTTGGCTTTACTGCCAATGTCTTTTCTGCTTCACTGCTTTTGCATTGAGTTTCCTCCTTTTAATTTCTATCTGTTTTGTTTTTCCCATGACCAAATAAGGTCCACTTTGGGCCAGCTGCCTTTTTGCTGTGGGCTGAGACAATGATTATACCACACTGATGGGTCTTAATAAGGATGAAACAAGTCTGTAGTTTGCTTGTTTCAGCCTTTGCAGATGGTTTGCAAGGCTTTTTGGCACCTTACAGTACTGCTTCAAACATAAGACAACCAAAATTCTTTCATGGAAATTTGCATATAGTACCCATGATTCAGTCAACCATGACATTTTACTCTGTAAGCTGCAAAACTTAAGGCACAGCACTGTATAAGTAAAGAGGAGTCACTTACTGTAAACAGTAGCTCTTCCAGAAAATGTCCTCCATTCAGCAACACCAGTACAATATACATGTCTTCAGCATCAGGACCACTCGTAACGTTTGCCTAGCTGAGGCTGCCCATAATGACGTGCATCCTTGGTGCCTATATAACATGGGTGAACTCAAACTCCTCAGTTCTTTCCACCTGCCAGAGACACACACAAAGTTGTGCTAAACCGATGGGAAAAATGGTTACCCCCCCCCCCACTGATGATCGATCAACAAGAGCAACAGCAGGAGATCGGTGCAATAAGCCCAGCAAAGGGCATAAAGCAAAGGATGAAGCAGTAAAAACCAAAACGTCCCCCACCCAAACTATGCCACCTGCAAGCAAGGGGGAAGGTGGGAGGGTGAGCTGTGACTCAATCTAGGAGATTCTCTCGAAATTATGTTATAGAAGTTTCATTTCATTTCACTTCATTATTTTATACTGAAAAATCTGTGAGCACAAGTGCCTGTTTTCACAGACGTCCAGTTACAATAACAAAATACAAAAAGGACAAATGTAAGATACAGATTAAACACTAAAAAAATATACATACAAAAAAAAACTAGTAACAACAATCACAAGAAATACAAAAAAAAGAAGTAATTGCCCTATCTTCCTTAAGGATATCTCCCCCCATTGAGACACATATGTAAAACAATTCCCAAGAAGTACTGCAACAACGTGCCAGAGGAAGGCCCAAGACAAGGAGCAAATAAGACCCCTAACAGGATAGGCCAACAGGCCAGAAGCCACATCAGTAAGCAGCAGTAGCATTGACCTGGAAAACCAGATGACAGTCATGCCAGGGTGAGGCAAAGCCAAAAGTTCATGATGGGTGACACATGGTAGGCAGCAACACCAGAAACAGTGACAACAAAGCAAAAGTCAAAGGCCAGAAACACTGCAACAATGCTGAGAACCATGGTGGGAAGCTGAAGGGCAGGAAGGCTGACTGCATAAAACCAGAGGGAGATCCTGAGGGGGAGGAAAAAGTGACACCAGCACCAAATGATGATGAGAACGCAAAAGAAAGCTGCCCAAACCAGGACATCGATGAGACAAAACCTGGCAACAAGCACAACAGGCGATGTATGCCACATAAGGTGATGGCAAACCACAGACAGAGTCTGATAAATAACAGAGGCGGGATTGTAGCCAGAACGTCGATGAGACAATGCCAGGTGACAACTAAGGCAGGCATCGACAGCAAGCACTGCAATTAAGATGGAATAGAGCCACTATAAAAACAGAAGGCAGTACAGAAAACTGGAGCATCCATGGGCCCAAGATACGGTTGCATATCACCACAGGCTACGATGCCCAAAGTGGCAATGACAAATGGGAACAGGCTCCACTGAGAAACAGAGAGCCAGCCAATTGGCACAAACGATGATGAGGCAAAGCCAAGGGAAGAGCAAAGCAAACACCAATGAGGAACTTGTGACATAGACGTGAAACAGCTGCTACACAAAACAAAAGGACGGCACAGTGAGCAAGAGCATTGATGAGGCAGAGCCAAGTAAAGGCCAATAGTAACGGAGATGCCATAAGTGGCAATGCCAGTCCAAATGGCAAGAATGTCGATAAGGCAAAGCCATGTGACAAAGCCAAAAGCAACCACAGGCCCCACGGTAATAGGAGGTGGGCTTAAATGCCAGGAACTAACCTTGGTGTCCTGGAGGATGGTTGGAACAGTGACAGCGGCAGATAGAGCAGTCAGAACTCACCCTTTTCTGCAACTGCAACAGAATCCTTAAGGAAGGAACCAGTAGATCATCAACAGGGGCAGCACAGACAGGACAACAGAAAGGCTGACACTGGAGGCCCCATGGGTGGGAGACCAACAGGAACCAGGGACAGTTCCCCTTGGAACGTCCACTGGAGTGAAGTGCTGGGTGTTCTGACCTGGGCCACCCCCACCAAACTCACGTTAATTCACTCATGCTATTTCTTGTGCTTAACTTGAAGAACTTCCAGCATTTTAAGCTAGTAATGTACCAATGCCTTGTGTTATGCTTATTATGAAAACTGAAAATGCACTGAATGTACCAATGAATGCACTAAATGGAAGCTGTATTCCTCTTCTGACTGGCATGTAAGTTCCTGTTTTCAAATAATTCTGCACCAGTAAAACAGCATCAAAGTTCACGTGAAGTCTCCAGTGTTTTTATACAGCAGTACTTTTGGAAGTTTAGGGAAGCAGAAGACAATCAACAGGGGCCACACGGATGGGACAGCAGAAAGGCAGACACTGGATGCCCCAAGGGTGGGAGACCAACAGAAACCAGGGACAGGAGATCAACAGCAACCACAGGCAGGAAACCAAAATCCACCATGGGAGGGAGACCAATGATAACCACGGATGGGAGACAAAAGAGTCACCATGGGGTGACAGACCAATAACCATGGATGGGGAAAAAACAGCTGCGGGACAACCAACACTGGCAGGAAAGGTGGCAGCAATGCCCCAGCAGCAGCATACACATACAGAGAAGAATGCATGCGGCCTATAGTGCGTAGTAGGTAGGAAAGGATGCCTAACAGTTCAGTAGAGCAATGGAGAGGTCTGGAGTCTAAACAGGAGGTAAGGTATTTTTTAACAGCATTCATATCCCAAAAGCAATAATAAGAGCTGTGAGACTTGCAAGCACATAAATAATGAGTCGGGGCTAAAAGTGTAAACCTGAATACTGATGTGCTCTCCAACTCCACTCCACAGGAGTCACTTGTCTTCACAAGAGCTCTGCTTCCAATCCTGCCTTTCATCTTGTCTTAAGAATCAAACAGTGCAGTCACTGAAAGCTGTAAGTTACAGAAGCACTCCAAGGCACAACACCCAAATTATAGGAGTAGTACAGTCAGAAGCAAAAACATATGTTGTGCAGAGTGTTTTGATTTGTGTGTGCAATCCTAGTGTGTCGTTGCCTTTGTCTTCTATGAGGCATGTTTTCTAAATTAGTCTGTTAGTTTTATAGTAGTTTAATGACCCTGGGTATCTCCATCTTAGCATGGTTTATTGCTCTTCTTGTTCCCACAATGCCTCCTGTCCCATGTGATAGTGATGTATCTAGGACCATGGATTCAGTGAGTACTGGTTTAGAGTCAGTTTGTAACAGCAGAGCTATGATATTAAAGGAAAACTATCAGCAATAAGAGCCTCACACCCAAGTGTGAGACTGATTCCAACTAACACTTTGTGTGCACAAACACTTCATTTTTACTTACTGTTTACTGCAGTATAGTAGAATGCAGTAGGCTGATTTGCTGACTTCTAAGATTCCATTTCCTGTAACCTGAAACACTAGAATCTCCTGCAAATGACATCAGAGTATGACTGCATTGCTGGGAGATTCAGTAGCCTGCAGTATACATGTTTGTTTGCTGATCCTGCTGTGCCCACGGGGCTTAGTACAGTCCTCTGTGACTATATCTAGCCCCAGAAGAACAGCAGACCAGAAAACAGAAGATTACAGCTTATAAAAAAACTCTTGACATTCACTGCAGGCTATTGAATCTCTCACTGTTGCAGTCCTCCTCTGATGTCAGCTGCAGGTGAGTCTGGCATTTCTGGTTACAGGAAATGTCAGCTTACAAGTCAATGAAATTAGCCTGATAAAATCTAGCACGCTGCAGTAATCATTAGGGGGAAAAAGGGTTTTGCACACAAAGGCTAATGAGATCAACCTCACATGGTGTCGAGCTCTGTGCTAACAGATCCCCTTTAAGTAACTTCAGGGCTCTCGGGGATGCTGGTACCCGCATTCTTTACGCACATTTTGGGCCTTGGGATGCTCCAAACTTTTGGCAGCAAGTCCCAGACACTCTCACTGTAAAGGCCCCAGGAGTCCCATGCCTGCTACTTTAAGAACGGCAATGATAGAAAATCAGCCTTACAGCTGCCGCTCTGTTGTTCAGTGTTGAGAAGAGGTGTGTTGGAGCTCCATAGGGAGTGACTCAGGGAGCAGAAATCTAAGCCAATTGCAGAACAGAAGGGGCGTGAAGTATGTAATTTGCATGCTTCACACCTATTCTCTTCTGCTATCGGCTCCAATTTCAGCACTCTGAGTCACTTGCTACGGAACTCCGACACTCCTCTTCTCAACACTGAACAACAGAGCTGCAGCTGTAAGGCTGATTTTTCTAGCATTGCTGTTTTAGTGGGTGACTTCTGCTTGTGAGATCTGCTTATCAGTAGTCATGGAATGGCACAAAAAGCAATCTTTTTAATAAAGAAAATAGTTTCAAGGAAGAAACTGACAACACATAAGTAGTTGTTTCACTTCAAATTATAGAATTTACAAAAAATAAGGCACTGGTTTCTTTAAGTAATGAGAAAGTTCTGCTGTACACTTGGCCAGGCTCTACTTGCCTGAATAGTATGTCGGCAACGTTTAGCCCATTCCTGATTATCAACCCTCTGTGTTGTACGCTGCTCAGTGGAGAGTTGACCTCCCCCCTGTCTAAAGCCAACTTGTCTGCAGTTATGATGAGCATTAACATGACAGCATTAAAATATAACACTGATCTCAAAAAAATGTGGAGGAAATAAAAGTGCATCACATTTCTTAATCTAAAGAATACTAAAAGTACAAAATAGTTGATCTCTTATGTTGGGCGATACATTTTTGAATGTTGTGTATGTCCAGTAGCAATTTCAATATTCTAGGGAACATCAGTACAAAAACTGACAGACTGGGTGGGCAAAGTGGTTTTTACTTGCTGTCATTCTGTGTTTCTTTGTCATATTCTGTGTTTCTATATGTACCGTTATGCGTAATACATAGCACTTGGGAGGTGTCATGTTGGGGGCGGGGGGGTGGCGTTGAACCTGGATCAGTAGTGCTCCGTCTGGAACTTGGGTATAAAAATTCTGGCATTTTGAAACTGCGGTCATATTGCTATGATTCCACAAATGTCTTACGGTGTCTTGTAAATGACACTTTGCAATCCTGCTAAGATACAAACACTGTATGACCAAAAACTATTGTAACATGGCCAAAAAAAGTAAAAGAAAATGAACCACCAAGATAGGCTAAAACACAACATGTGGTACATGAGCAACCATGGTCTAATACCATAGTAGACCATGGTTGGGATCATGAGCACGCATAAATAATTAGACCACGGTTAGGATGGAGGTGGAGCAAGACAACGTTGGTGACGAGCAACGTCAGCAAAGGAGTGAGTCGGGTATTATTGAGCCTCGCGAACATACTGTGTGCCGTAACAGGCATGCACTCACCCACCCACCTGACACACTGAGCAGAATCACACAGTAAGTGCAACTTACAAATAAAGTGATGCTCAGTGTGTAGCATGCGTGACAAAGGGAGTGTATTGTGGAGCCGTGCGAGCGTACTGTGTGCCGTAGCAGCCATGAATTCACCCACCCACCCGAGACACGGAGGACAATCGCGTAGTACGTGCAACATATAAAGAAAGTCAGCCTCAGTGGGCAGTATGCGTGAGAAAGGCAGAGTGGTATTAAAATGTGTTCTTAGTCGTAGGAGTGCGACTCCCGTTGTTATCAGCAGCGTCCCATAGGAAAACTCATCCATCTGTGTATACCCGAAGCACTGACGCTGTGAGGATCGGAACATGCAAATTCCAACAGATACTGACAGGGCAGCAGCAGACAGACACAAGAAAGGCTGACAGTGGACGTAAGACGAGTAAACACAAGGGATGGGGAGAAAACTAAACACACTCAGCAGTATCTGTACTTCGTATCGATCTTTTTGCCACGTTGTCTATTTTGCACAAAAACATCACGAGCATATAAATAGAGGTTAAATGTCCAATGTGCACGCGCACGTTGCAAAGATAGTAGAACGTTCTGCACACATGAGTGACATATAAGAAGGTCATCTTGTCACTGCACATTGTCCTTTATATTAATCTGATATTATAACAACACATATTTAGTTCCTACAGTGCTAGCCATGTGTTACAAGCCGATTAAGCCACGAGAAAGGATGGGTCTACAGTGAAATTAATCCATGGTTGTGTGGTTGGAGACACTCAAGTTATGGCCTCGTACCCCCCCCCCAAATCATGGATTAATTCCACAATAGACCCATCCTTTCTCGTGGCTTAATCCTTACTTGTCACTTCAGCGTTCCTGACTCAGGAATTGCCTGAGCAGTATAAAAAAGATGGTTAACATAAAGGCAGAAAGGGAAATGGACATATTTAGACTTGTTCCATTCATTTCAATGGGGACCCCCAAAAATTTCATGGGGACTCCCAAATTTTAGCTCCGGACCCCCCATTTTGTTTCCAGAAAGTCCAGGACTCCTGAACAAAAAATCCTACTGAGAGCCCTGAACTTTCCTTATCCAGTGAGCACTAATGGCTACATTTACAGTTTAGCAAATACTTGAGGGCCAACTGAGTGGGTTATTCTGTAAGAAAACAGCTAGAGTCTTTACTAACTGTAGCATTGATGATATAGGGCGATTTGTCTGCTTTTTATGGCTGTGTGTAGTTTGATGAAATGAAAGGCTTTAAAAGCAAACATTTGCTCCTGCTGGTTAAACCTGACACATACATAGAAAACAAAAATACTGAATTAGAGCTATTTAGTGGTGGAGAGAACATCAGGCTCCTATCTCTAGTACTTGCTGACTCAGTGGTCCCAAACGGATCACTGCCACATGGGACAGAAAGCACTGTAGGAACAAGAAGAGCAATAAACCATACTAAGATGGAGATCCCCAGGGGCCATGAAACTACCACATAACAAACAGGCTAGTTTAGAAAAAACTCTAATAGCAAACAAAGGAAGTTTGACTGTACTACACCTTTAAAACCACCACAATTCCACAGGCTGAAAAGGCCAAAGAAAGAAAAAGAGAAATAAAAATGAAAAGACAATAAAGGACAGGACAGTTGAACAGAATAACTTAAACAAAGAGAGAGCAAATATTTGAAGTAGAAAAGAGACCTCATAACTTAAACAGAGCTTTTGGAGTGAAGTCAACTATTTTTTCCTTCCATTTATGACTCAGCATCTGCTTACCATAAACAGAAAGAGCAGGATTTTAGTTTTTATTCTTTTACTACTAGTCCTTACAACACTGTATCGTATGGTACCATATTTCTTAAACAGGCAGCTGCCATGTCATACAAGTAAGCATTAAGCCACGATGAAGGTGGCATCTAATGGGGAATTAATGTGTGCTTAGGAGGGTTGTGGCATGAGGCCAAAGACCAAGTGCCTACAATGGCCCAACCATGCATTAATTCCCTATTAGATGCCACCTTCAGAGTGGCTTAATGCTCTTGTAACATGGCATGTTTTAGGTGAATCTGACATTTTTCCCTGTTTCTGCTACGTGGCGAAATGACTGACAGAATTTCTGTATCATCATAATATGTTTGCTGCACTTTTGTGGATGATTTGATAGAAACAGTCACATATATTTATATGCTGATGTTGTCAGCACAACAGTACTTCTTTCTAAACATGTATTCTAGTTAAACATGTTTGTATTATTTTTTTTAAATTCTACGTGGCTATTACTGACATAACCTGTCTAGGAGGTCCACAACGCTCCAATTTCAGTGTTGCACCATCTGAGGCTCATGCTCATTTGCATATTGTCGACAGCCACTCTCTCTCGCACTGTCCTGTGTTCAAACATCCTCGCTTTACTCGGTGCGATCACTGCGCCTCGCTTGTCTGCTACTTGCTCTGTTTTTACAATTACTGGTGCTGCGTTTCTCACCATAGTTGTATATATTAACAGTGCCATGCACAGTGAGGGACTGGAGGTTAAATGGGGATATCACTTCCGGTCTTCTTCGGTCGATTGACCTGCTGTCATCCAGAAGTGCTTCTTTCCTCATTTCTCCTGTCTCCTGTGACTCCCTAGGTAATTTTATTTTTATTTATTTTGCCCATTCTCCAACTGTGTTCTACCTTGTCTCATACTCGGTCACTATGCCAGTCGTTACAGTTAGCGGCGATAGTCACGGGCATTAGGGTGGTTGGGTGGGAAGGACAAACTGCGTTTCGCTGGGATTGCCCACTGTTTCAGACTGCACTGCTGCATTTACTGCTGTGGATTGCTGTGGTACTTCAGTTTAGGGATGGCATTATTGTAAAATGAATGCCGTGTCCAAACTATCACGTGTTGCGTTTGGTCCAATCATTGCTGCTGTTTTCCACTGGTCTTATTTTGCCATGCTACAAGGGATAATAATACCATCCCTTAAACTTAGGGGATGAAGGTCACCTCATCACACAGCCCCAATATGTAGCACAGAAAAGAAAACACAGGCCTCAAATATTACAGAAGTTAAATGTCAACCACAAAAGATAAAATAACAAAAAAGCAACACAGTGCAACTTTCAGGATCCAAGGAGTCCTCTTTCGGCCCTAAGTTGAGTCGATGGCAGAACAGAAAGAACTGGAGAGTATGAGGCTGCCCACACTATATAGGCACTGGTGATGCACGTCATCACAGGTGATCTCAGCTAGGCAAAATTCTCCGAGTGGTCCTGATGCCAAAGACATCTATGTTCTACAGGTGTTGCTCAATGAAGAGAGATATCCTCAAAGATCTACTGAGCAACACGTCAGTTAGTGATTTTAAATAGACAGCAATCTGGCATATGATATTTAAAATGGGGAGTTTCCCCAAGGATCCACCCGCCTGCAGTACCACGTACAGTCCCTCCACGCCCCATACCCAAGCTGTGTTGTTTTCTTCAAGCATGATGTCAATGCTCCCACTTCCCATGCCTACCTGAAGTTTACGTAAGACCTGCTCCCTAGAGTGTGTGTCAATCCCATTCCACTTCCACACTGTATCTATTTTATTTATTTTTTTACTTTTGTGCAAAACACACACATAAAATTTCCTGTCAAGAAATCACACCATTTGGCACATAAATAGCATTCACATAAATATAGAATAGAGAGGAATCTGCTCACATACTAGAAGAAAATACAAAACATGATACTTAACGAGTGGTTAACATTTTAGCATGATGCCATCAAGGAAGCATGATTCAAAAAGAAAGAAGTTTGTTCCAGGAGATATACATATATATACTATAATTGAACTAAAGGTCAATTAGTCATGCATGTCTTATGAAATGACTACAGAAGTTGCTACCTACTGGTTGCTTAGAGACCCTGCTGCAGACCTGTACGGGAAACTACAGTCAAAATTTACAAAAAATATGTTGTACACAGTATTATGTTTTGTGTGTGGTCTTAGTACATCCTTTCCTTTGTTTTTAGGATTCTTTTTCTTTATTTTATGGCCCCTGGGGATCTCCATGCCAGTATTTCTTATTGCCTCTCATTTTCACACAATGCCTCCTGTCCCACATGACTGTGATGTGTTGGAGACCATATATTCATCGAGTGCTTAGTATCCTGCCTGCAGCTGCACTGTGCTTTTAAGGGCTTGTTGTTCTGGCCTCAAATAAATAACCTTTTCTAATCCCAATCTGTTTTTTTCTAGGAGTATGCCTAAATCTAGCCAGCAGGAGTGAATGTTTTGTTTTAAAACTCTAATTTTCATCAGACTACACACCACCATAAA
The DNA here is from genome assembly GCA_016271365.2 of Neoceratodus forsteri. Classification (NCBI taxonomy): domain Eukaryota; kingdom Metazoa; phylum Chordata; order Ceratodontiformes; family Ceratodontidae; genus Neoceratodus; species Neoceratodus forsteri. Next base: position 835,284,073 of record CM028134.1, read on the forward strand.
ATGCTCACAAATCATATTAGTCACCAATGCCATGATTAGTGAAGATTCTAGTAGTTTCTTACCCCTCAGGTATTAGCCAGATTGCGAATGTAGCCTTTATTAGTGCTGCTTGGGAAGCACTTAAAAGAACAGACTAAAGCTGTGTTTACATGGCGGCAGTGCTCCGGCATCTGCGCCGCTCCCTTCAAACTGTGCTCCCTGCTCCTCCAGTAATTCACGATTTACACACCCACCCTCGCAGTGCTGCAGGACGCTCCGAGGAGGGGTCGGGAATTCACTGGAGGATGAAGGGAAGACAGCCTTTGCAGCGCAGTGAGTACAGCAAAGCGGTCACACCACCGCATAAAGCACCCGCTCCACTGCTGGTCCTCCCCAATGGAGTAGGATCAAAAAAAGGATCTGAAGGGGACTTAAGGTGCTCCGGAGAGTGTTTACACTGCCGACGTTGCAGCGCATTAACCCATGCACATGGGTTGATGAGCTGCAAAGTCAGCAGTGTAAACAGGGCCCAAGTATGAACTCACTGAATCAATGGTCTCGGACACATTACTGTCACATGGGAGAGAAGGAACAGTGGGAAAAGGAAAGGCATTAAAATATACAATCATGGAGATCCCTAGGGACCATAAAACAAGTTCTTGCATTTTCAGCAAGGGCAACTGTGGTGTTAGCAGTCTGTTTGACAGCAGGAGTATTGCTATATTTTATTTATCTCTGGCAGTCGCTAAAATTTCAGCAGGCTTCTAGGTTCAGTTCCAACAATGTGGTGTGAACATTTCTCTCTCCGTCTTGTGAACTGTACCATTGAGCAGCCACACAGGAGTTGCCTATGTTCCATGGTGGTAGACAGGAGGAGCAGTGGTGTCCTGAAGAGCAGTTCTGGGGTTGGGAGTGGAAAGGAGAAATTGGCACTAACCCTTGGGCGCAGTGAACACCAGTGAGAGAGGCATCAGGACTGGGTTAGTGCCAGAGAAGTGTTTGATTCTGGAGTCAAGGAGCCAAGTATTTTTTCTGAGAGTGGCCTGAGAACTGTGGCCAGTGAGAGAGGTCTGGTCAGTCTGTAGGGAGCAGGGACACCGGAGAACAGGCCACCCTGCATCTGGAGCAGTAGGAGGTATGTGGGATTGGAGTGAGCTTTGCTTGTGATAGGAACTGTGGGGAGGTGAGCCATGGATTCCCCTATTGTTCTCTTTGTGCTGTTTGTTCTTTATTAATCCTCTAATAGCGTTTGTTAACATTTTCATCCTGCAGTCGTTGATTCTACCCAGTGGCAGTAGGTAGGATCAGTGAGACTTTTTTGAGACTAGTTTTCTGGATGTGAGCTGGGAAACTAAAAGACTGTCTGATCACTTTTAACTAGATTTCTTTGGGAATTCTCCCTTGGTGGAGGTCTTTAAAAGGGGTCTCAAGACCTATCTTTTTGCATAGGCGCTATGGGAAGTAAGAGTCCCTTTAATGCTATCTCCAGTAAGATTTTTTTTTGGTTTTGTTTTAATAGCTACTGATATTTATTTATATTTTAACACAGTGAGATTATTTACTTAATTTTAGTATTTAGTATTCATTTGTTTTATGATACTAGCTACTATTTCTGTTTGTTGTAATGGTACCCGAGCGTCAGGGGATGGGTGCCATAAGAAATAAAATCTACACTACTACTAGGTAAATATAGAAAAATAATTTAACAGTAAAAAAGGAAAGCATGCACATGGGCTACACACAAAAATCAAAACACTGCACACCATTAATTTCTGGATCAGCTTATGTATGCATTTTATATGTATTTTGTATTAGGTAGCTTTATGCTCTATTAGATAGTCCATATTAGTATAACATACACCACTTGCTTTAGCATGCATGATGGAAAATTACAGAGTTTTGACCAATTTCACAAAACTTCTGAACACACATAAGATGAGTCAAGTGTAAGATGTGTTGCCACACTGGGAAAATGGTACTTGGCTTATTCTCAGACACACTCAAGGTCATGAAATCTTACAGCTGTGTAATACAGAACGTAGATAGCTGTACTGTGCAAGAGAGAGAGGGAAATCACCATGTATGGAAATATGATGGTTTTTGAAACTGAGGAATGTATAAAAGAGACCTGTAAGATTGTTCTAACAAGTTCTGCAGTCCTAGAAGATGTCCCGGTGAAGTTAGGTTCCACTGCGACTCCCAGCAGGTAATAATAATAATAATAATTTTATTTTTAAAGTGTCTTTCAAATTTTCAAAGGGCTGTACAAAACATATAGTAAAAAGAAAACCAAACATTATAATACACTATAAAACATTCATAAAAACCACAATTTTAACAACAATTCATATAATACTATAAAAAAGCAATTTGGTACAAATGAGTTTTTAAGCCACTCTTAAATTCCCCCAGGGAGGTGCACTGCCGTAACCCGTCTGTATTTGTGCTATGTGGTAATAAATTGTTTATTACCTGTGACATCCTTGTTGTCTGTGTATTTTGTCCTACATGTCAGAATTCTGCCAACAGATGATACTCAGTTCTATCTGTCATTTACGCCTGAGATGCCTGGCGCAGTAAATGTGCTGAATAAGTGCCTGGCTGAGATGCAAGACTGGATGTCATCGAACTGGCAAAGACTTAAGACAAAAGACTGAGTCAGTTTGGAAAGGGGGAGTAGCAGCTGCCAAGAGGGGAATGGGGCTTCAGCTCTGCTCTTCTAGGTGTGTGGCTGCTGCAAAGGTGAGAAATCTTGGAGTCATGAGGGCGAGGGGTTGACATTTGAGGCTCAGGTGTCAGCAGTAGTCCAGAATGGCTTTTGCTATCTCAGGAAAGTCAACCGGATTAGACCCCTTGTCCTCCTGAATGATCTGACCTCACTGGTGCATGCTTTTGTGACCACAAGGCTAGACTACAGTAGCGCTCTATACCTTGGGGTCAGTAGAGGTTCGCTGCTGCGCCTGCAGGTGGTACAGAACGCTGCTGCTAGGTTGTTGATCAGCCTTTCGAGATTACGTCATATCTCCCCAGGACTGTGTGACCTGCACTGGCATTACCTCCTTCAAAGTTGGGTCGCTAATTTATAAGGCCCTACCGTAGGCTGGGCCTGGGTTACTTACGTGATCTCCTTTTATCCTTACATGCCTCACGTCATCTCTGTTCTACTCAGGAGGGCCTTCTCACTGTCCCCAGGACCACATTTAACACATCAGGTACCCGGCCTTCCAAGTTTGTGGGTTTGCTCCTTTGGAACTCCCTCCTGAGGGCCCTGAGGGAGTCTCCCTCGGTGGAGGCCTTTAAAAGGGGTGTCAAGACACATCTTTTTGCTTAGGCCTATGAGGAGTAAGAATCCCTTTAATGCTATTTCCAGTAAGGTGTTTTTTGTGTTTTTTGCTGATAGTTGCTGATATTTACTTGTATTTTAACACAGTGAGATTACATACTAAAATGCCAGCAGAATAGGCCTAATGGTCTTTCGTGTCTGCTCGTTTGGTCAGCCCCCACCCTGGGTGCTGACCTTGCTGTCCCCCTCGCCTTCTCTGGCTTCTCCCTTCCCAGTTCCGGATATTCTTGCTGCATTGGATTTTGCTTCCTGAACCCTTCCCTGTACCTGTCCCACCCCTCTTGAACCCCTCCACTGTCTCTGCCTCCACCAGCCCCTAGGTAGTGCATTCCATGGCTCTACCACCCTCTCAGTGAAGTAGCACCTCCTCCTTTCTCCCTGAATCTTCCCCTCAGCTTCCACCCATGCCCTCTAGTGGCCCCTTCCTCCTTCCTTGAAGCACCCTCACTGTTCCTCCCTATTTACCCTCTTCATGTACCTGAAGACCTCTATCATGTCCCCGGTCCCTTCTCTCTTCCAAAGTGTACATATTTAGCTCTTGAGCCTCCTCATAGGTCCTGTCCCCCAAGCCCCAAATCATTTGGTTGCCCTCCTCTGGACCCTCTCCAGGAGGTAAATGTCCCTCTTTAAGTGTGGCCTCCAAACTGCACGCAGTACTCCAGGGTGGCCTCACCAAGCAGTTATACAGGGGAGTATCACTTCCTCCTTCTGGAGGTGATCCCCAGCGATGCATCCCAGCATCCTGTTGGCCTTGGCTGCTGCCTCCTACAAGTCTCAGAGTTGTTCATCTTGACATCCACCACCACCCGCAGGTCCCTCCCAGCCATTGAGACTTGTAGTAATCCCCCAGGGTGTACACTTGGCCTGGGTTTCTGGCGCCAGATGGAGTACCTTGATTTCCTGCATTAAACCTCAGCTTCCACTTTCTAGACCATCTTCCAGAGCCTCAGGTCCCCCTGCAGGAGCCCTCCCCTCCTCCCATCCACCACTGCCCCCAGTTTGAGTCATCTGCAAAGAGACTCATCTCACTCCTGATTCCTGTCCTTATGTCAGAATACGTAGGCGTTGAACAGAAGGGGCCAGGACTGATCCCTGTGGGACCCACTAATGACCCTCCTTGGGAAGAGATTATCCCACCAACTACGACCCTCTGGTCCGGTCCTGGAGCCAATTGCCTATCCATCAGATCATCTGGTTTCCCACCCCATTTCTCCTAGTTTATCCAACAGGCCCCGTGAGAACAGAGTCAAATGCCTTGCTGAAGTCCAGAAAGAGGACATCCACTGGTCTACCCAGGTCCAAGGCACTTGTCACCCAGTCATAGAACTCCACCAGGTTTGTCTGACACGATTTCCCGGATGAATCCATGCTGTTCATCGTCCAGGCACCCTGACTTATCCAGGGCCCCCTAGCCACTCCTTGACAATGCCCTCCATCACCTTGCCCACCACTGATGTCAGGCTGACAGGCCTGTAGTTCCCTGCCACCTCCCTTGATCCCCCCTTGTGGATAGGCACTACATGCGCCACCTTCCAGTCTTGGGGCACCCACCCTGTCCTCAGAGAGATGGTGAAAAGCTCTGCCAGGGGTTTCGCCAGGACATCTGCAAGTTCCTTCAGCACTCTAGGATGTAATTTATCCGGCCCCGGTGCTTTCTCCGTCTTAAGGGAGCTGAGGGCTTCCCTCACTCTCTCTGCTGTGATTTCCACTTCAGTACCTCTTCTTCCTGCTTAGCCTCCCCCACCTGCCAGTGATGCCCCCAGACCGCAAGCAATTGTAAGAGGTCCCCCTCCTCATTATCTCTGTCTCCTCCCATGTATGATGCAGCATCCCCATTTTCCCTGGTGAAAACTGAGGTGAAGTACTCATTTAGTACCTCAGCCTGCTCCTCTGGGTCTTGTGCCCATCTCTTCCCTGATTTAATCCTGCTAATCTGCCCCTTCACCCTTTGTCTTTCCCCAATGTATCTAAAGAACCCCTTTTTCCCTCTCCTAATTTCCCTGGCCAGGTTCTGCTCCTTCCTTGCCTTAGCCACCCTCACCACTCTAGTGGCCCTTCTAGCCATCAGCTCATACTCCCTCGATCCCTTTCACTCCTTGAGCACTTGAATTTCTTATAGGCTGCTTTTTTCCCCACCACCTCCTGGACCTCCCTGGTCCACCAACAGGGTTTTGGGCCCCACCACATTTTCATCTTACTCTTGCACAGGTGTGCTGGTAGCATCCTGCACCCCTCTCCTGATGATTTCCCACCTACTATCAGCGTCCACGTCTGACCCAATCCCATCCAAATGCTCCTTAAGGATCCTTCCCATTTCCTTAAAATCCACCCCCTGAAGTCGGTTACTTCAGTCTTTGTGCAGCCTTCTACCCCTCCTAGGTCCAGGCAGAACCAGACCGTGGCATGGTCACTCCCCGCCAATGGGTCCCTTACCTCCAGGCCCCAATCTGGTCACTGTCTGCCAGGACCACATCCAATACCGTCGCCTCCCTGGTCAGTTCCTCACCTGCTAGAGTTAGGAATGCGCCTTGAAGACATCCAACAACCTCTGTTCCCTGGTCACAGAGGATGTCATAGTCTCCCAGTCTGTTCCTGGCATGTTTAAGTCCCCAACACCACCACCTTTCCTCTGCCCAGTCTGCAGTGTCTCCAACATCTGCCACCAGACTGTCCTCCAGCTCCTCCGCCAGGGCAGGGGTCTATACACCACCCTATTTTACTCTGTTGCCCCCTTGTTATCAAGGTGACCCAATCGCCTCCACGGTTCCCTCCGCCTCAACTCCCCTATGCCAATGCAGTTTTTTACTATCATTGCTACCCCTCCTCCCCTTCCCTCCCCCCTGTCCTTCCTGAACATAGTGTAACCCTCCAGGTTCAGGTCCCAGTCATGTCTTGCAGTGGCTCAAGTCTCAGTGACCTCTGCCACATCCACTGCTCCCTCAGTTAACATCGCCTGGACCTCAGGCATTTTATTGCCCAAGCTCCTGGCATTTAGCAGGACTACCTTCCACCCTTTCCCTTTAGTTTCATTTCCCCTGCTCATGTTCCCTTGGGGATTCTGTTTTCTCCTGGTCTGCACTTTGCCAGTTGGTCTTTTCCTGCAATCCTCCTGGTCCCCAGGGGTGGAGACAGAGTCCTTCCTTTATCGGCATCCCCTGACTGCCTTTTCTCCCATCCCACCCCCTTCACAAGTTTAAACCCCACTTTTCACCAATGAACTCCTCCATTTTCAACTAGGATCCCCTCCTCCAAATTGAAATGTAGTCTATCTCTAGCATACAGCTCTTATCCTCCCAGGTCTCCCCAATCCCCATCAACCCATACCCTCTGGCCTCACACCACCCCTGAGCCACTGGTTTATCTCCTAATTTTCTTTTTGTGTCCCCACTAGCCCTTGGCACTGGCAGGATTTCTGAGAAGGAAACTGTGCATCTTATGTCATGACAGACCCTGGCGAGCTCCCTGAATCTTGCCTGTATCTCTAGCTCGCTATTTCCCTCAATGTCATTTGTGCCCAGGTGGACCAGTATGTCTGGGAACCCCCACAGTCCTTTGCCAGCTGATATACCTCGTGCTTAGCCCTGTGCACCGTTAGTCCAGGGAAGCATCTTGTTCTAACTGGCCAGGCTTCTCCCTCCCTATCCCATTTGATACCCCTGATCATAGAATCCCCCAGCAGGAGAACTCTGACCACTCCTTTTCCTCCATTTCCCCCCCTTCCATGTCCCTCATCCTTTCTACCGGCCCCCCACCCAGCTGGCTCCTTGTTCCTCCCCCTATCTGGGTGCCACATGCCACCCGCTCCTTATTTACCATGGCCACTCCCTCCCCTCCAATCCTATGCCTCCTCCTCCTGAGTATCTTTCTGTACCTTGTAATCACCCTCACTGCTCGCAACTGGTCCTTCTCCCCATCTGCTAAACTAGCCTGGCTCATCCTCCCTTCCTTCCTGTCTCCATTTAGTTCCTCCTTGCTCATCGTGCTCCCTGGCCTCAACCCTCAGCTCTCTTTACTGAATCATCCTTGTACTTCTGGTCCTTCTTTACCTTTTCTCCCAACTGGTCCTTCTCCTTGCGCTTTCCTCTCTCTTCCCCTGCTCTGATCTACTACTCCCCATTCTCCTGCATTCCAGGTCCCCCTGTTCTTCCTGCTATCTGGCCCCTGCCTCCTGCCCCACTCCCACACCCTTTCCGTCTCTAACCACCTCTGTTGTGGCTACATCCCCCCATCCTTGAGCAGAAGAAGAGAATTGAAGCGGTTACTAAGTATAAGGTCTGATCCACCTCCCTGCCTTGCTTCCTTCTGTCCAGCACTGGCTATCCGCCTACTTCCCTGAGAATGTTGTCCCTCCGTCCCCCCTTTGTGAGGGTCCCCAGTTACCTGCCTGCGTCCTTGGTAGTGTCCTTTTGGGCCCCCTCTGCCAGGGTCCCTATGTGACCCCTGAGTATTCTCCTGCACTCCTTTCCCTATACCCCCTGCCCCAGTGCTTGGTGCAACCCTGTGGGAGATTTCCAGCCCCCTTCCCCAACCATACCACCCCCCTTCCCCCAGCTTTCTCCTCATCCCCGCAACCTCCTCCCTAAGCTGTGCCAGCTGGTAGCACACTGGGCAACCACCAAACTTCCAAGCCCAGTCCAGTATCATGGCTGCTCCACACCCTGTGCACCCCACCACCCTCTCAAAGATGCCGGCCCTAATAATGTGTGGTTCCATCCCCTTTCAAATAGTTTTCCTTGGGTGAGCCACCAGGTTCCCCCTATTCCAAGATACCCCTACTGCCTAATCAGGTCACCCACTAATCCTAGAGACAGTCCCACTGTACACCAGTAACTCTGGGATTATTTACTTAATTTTAGTATTTGATACTCATTTGTTTTATGATACTTGCTGCTACTACTGTTTTTTGTAATGGCACCTGAGTGTCAGGGGAAAGGCGCCATAAAAAAATAAAACCTACACTACTACTACTAGGTAAATTTAGAAAAAATAATATTAACAACAAAAAAGGAAAGAACGCACTAGGGCTACACACAACAATCAAAACACTCCGCACACCATTTTTTTTCTAAATTGTGACTGCAGTTCCCCTTTAATACAATAAAAGTTAAACACATTTTAACCCAGATGCTATAATGTCAGCAGTAGATCGTGCTTGGTCAGTATTCAAAAAGAGTAATTCTTTGCAGGATCTGAATTTGTACAGGAGAAACAAAATCTTTGTAAAAAGAAATGTATCTAAGTCTCTTTATTCCCCATATCGACCGATTGGTGGTCTGTTCAGTTTCACCTCTTGTACTGTTGCCAGGAGCCTACTGGGGAACTGGGAGACCATGGCTTGCCTACCACGCTGCCCCCCTCCAAAGCCAAGGGGAGAGAGGACCAGGCTGCTAACCCGGTCCCAGGCATCTCCCATGGCATAGCCGAGATTAGGTGGTGCTATCAAGTGCCCTGGCATCATTGTGCGGCTAGCACAGGGGGGTTTTCTTTTGTGCAGTCCATCAGAGATGCAGACATGCAATGACATCAATGTGGGCACGTGTGCTCCCACTGGTGACCTGCAGATGTCCACCGTTGCCTCCGCCCCCATGACGTGGTTCCGTGCTGGTGTAATACTCCCAGCCTCTGCTGTGAGCCATTCTTACGCCATGCTCTACAACTCCTCACCCCGAAAAGGAGAGCAGTCCTATGGATGCTCGATCCTCCTCCTCCCTCAAGCTGGCCCTCCAACATCCCAAGTTTGCTTCTGAACCCAAGTCATCAGCTTCACGAGCGGTAGCACTACCATGGCATCAGCGGGCTGGCTTGTAAAAAAGAAATTTAATTAGCAAAAATAAACTTCTTTAAACAACAACTGGAAAATGTTCCCAATCAAAAAAAAAATTGGAAGGATCCAGAAGATCCTCACTTTCTTCCTTCTCTGGCACTAGCACAAGTATTATTGGGAACGGTGAAGTGTTGCCCTAAGGCCATTGCTGAGGAATTAACTTGTACTTTACAAATTGAGAGGGTTATTGTGGAGGACTTTTTTTTTTTTTTGTCAATTCTGTTTATTCTCCGGTGCAACCAGGGAATCCCTCCAGAGTACCCACACGACCTCCACCTCTAGTCCCAGCCTGAAACCTTCCTCTCACAGGTCTCCCATCCAGTCCCATGGACTTGTCCAGCCCTCCGGATCACCCACCGGTGGAGGGCCCACCTCACCTACCTGGCAGCCTATCTGAAATTAGATGGACGGTCTCTGGGCCGGGTAGGCAGCCCGGAGATCCACTGAAGGATTGGTCCAGCAGCGGGATGTGGGCATTGGTCCCCAGGGACTCCTTTGCCTCCTCTGGTCCACCGGGGTTTTCCTTGGTGTTTTGCCCTCGAAGCATGGACATGTAATGACGTCCAAGCACCTACGTGTTGATGTCTGCCACTGCTCCGCCCCCAATATCGGCAATGCTAATGCAGGGCTCTCGATCTCCATCGGGAACCACTGGTGAGCAGTTTGAGTCCCTGTACCCACCCCAACCCTTGACCAGCAGTCCTCCGGATGCTCACTCCCTTCCCTCCCCTGCTGACCTCCGATGACCTGAGTCCATTTCCAAACCGGGGTCGTCGACATGGTGCAAGGTGTGACATCCTGCGCCTCAACCCTCAGTGCCACTGGGCCGGCCTATTGTGGAGGACTTAAAGGTCAAGTGTCTGTAGATCATGTTGCTAATATAGATAAATCAAGCTTCTACTTAAAATTGTTAGTGGAACAAAGGTATTTAACCTTCTCAAGAAATTGGAACCAGACCAGTCTTGTGACCATGATGACTATCCCCAGAACTTTTGGCTCCTGCAACTTTTGAGATTGCCTATCTTGTTAGTGTGCTGTTTAAATTGAGTTTCTAGCCTGGACTAGTCCTGAGTTTATGCAAACAATCCTCACAGTATTCATAGGATTGTTACGAGCAAAGTAGGCTACTGGAGCCTTTTATATGCTCACCATTTCTCAGCGGATATATTCCTTTGCGCATGTGTGATCCCTGTTCATAAATCTAGCTCTTTATCTGATTTCTGCAACTAACAACCAATAACTATTATTTTGGCCCTGTCTACACTACAAGAAAAAAATTGTACACAATCAACTCAGTGACTACATTAAAATACATAGCTTGATCTCTGCTAATCAGCGTGGCTTTAGGAGTGGGCATAGCATACAGACTGCCTCTGTTAAGCTCATGGATGCAGTCCATTGGGCAACAGAGGTGGATTGCCTTACTGGGGCTGTGTTCGCGGACCTAACCAAGGCATTTGACTTAGTCGATCATTCTTTCTTGCTAAATCATTTGAAGACTTTAGGTGTGGCTAATTCTGCCTTACCATGGTGGGAAATTATCTTTATGAAAGATCTCAATGTGTCAAGTCGGGGGCAGTATCATCAGGTAGAGGTGCTCAGTATATGGCTAAGGTCACATACTGGGCCCTTTACTTTTTCGTTATTATTGGCCCTTTACTTTTTTTCATTATTCATTTACCCAATGGGAACAGTTGTTCAAGACTGTGAGTTCCTTTTATATGCAGATGATGCTATTTCGGTTTCCATAATTCTTCAGTTAATACAATCAGTACAACTCTGACTAATGAATTCGCCAAGGTAGAGGACTGCCTCTGCCATACTAACTTGGTTTTAAATAAATCTAAAACTAAGACCATGTTATTTGGTTCTGCCCCAAAATAGAACAGTTATGTAAGAACTTACCGTAACAGAAGATCTTCAAGAGAATCTCTTGCAGCATGTCACACCTTAAGAACTATTGCAGTCAGGCACCAGAACCACATGGAAGGTTGTTTCGCTAGCAGGTTATCTGGGGACCCACGCCCGTCTCAGTTCCCCGCTGGAGACCATCCAGCAAGGACGGGCCCCCAAGTGAACCGAGGGAAAGCCAGAGAAACTTGCCAGAAAGAGCACTGGAAACAGAAGGTCGACCATCCTGGAGAAGGGAGAACAGGAAAAGGAGACTCTGAACGAAGGGGGAAGATGGGAAGGACAGCATGACCAGCTGCAAGAGATTCTCTTGAAGATCTACTGTTATGGTAAGTTCTTACATAACTATTCTGTCTTCTACAAGGATATATCTTGCAGCAGGTCACACCTTAGGAACGCGTCCCAAGCAGCATTGCAGAGGAGACCAGACTGGGTGGTTGGAAAAAAGGGACCTAAGAAAGGAGGCCCTGGAAAACAGCTAGGTTGAAATCTTCCTGCCATCTAGAGGCGCTGTCCAGACTGTACTGCCTAGTGAAAGTGTGGATAGTACTCCAGGTGGCAGCAGCACAGATCTCAGCTGCAGAAACCCCTCTGAACAGGCAACAGAAGTGGCCATGCCTCTGGTGGAGTGGCCCTTGACAACCCCAGGAAGTTCCTTACTGTTCTTACTGTAACAGAAATAATACAGTTGGCCAACCATTTCGACAGACGCTGTTTAGAAACTGGTACGCCCTCTTTCCCAGGGGTGAAACAAACAACTGTGAGGACTTCCTGCAGTCCCTCATACGGTGAACAAATCTAAAAATTCTACGTACATCCAAAGTATGGAGCAATGCTTCCCCTGGATTGGCATGCTCCGGGTAATAGACAGGCAAGTGGATGGCTCGATTCAGGGTAAACTCAGGCACCACTTTCAGCAGGAACTTAGGGTTATAATATGAAAAGATACCCTGTCTTTGTGAAAAATCAAACAAGGTTGCTTACACATGAGCGCCTGTAGCTCGAAATCCTATGAACAGAAGTAGTAGCAACTAAAAAGTACAGTTACGTAGGTACTCACTGTAACAGTACATCTTCAAGAGAATCTCTTGCAGCAGATCACATATGGGAACTTCCAAGCCGCAGGTGTTGTTTCCAGTTGGAGGATTTCACCATCAGTCGACCTGGGACCACCCATGATGATATCATGTGTTGTGCCCTATGGTATATACAGTAAGCATGGACTGTCCCAGATGCTCCTCTCTTCTCTTCCCATAGGTGACCATATGTCACTGGTAGTGCTTACGAGGAGGAACTGAGGGGTAGGTGGGAGTACCCTGCCTTGATTTGAGGAAGCAAGAGCGAATCCCACTCCTAGAGCGGAAAGCGAGAGGGATGGAAGGAGGGGCAGCATGATCTGCTGCAAGAGATTCCTGAAAGATCTACTGTTTTTTTTTTATTCAGTACACTTTATTGAACTTTTAAAGGCAGCATATAAAATTGGAGTCAACATACGCTTGTCATGAGGCTGCTTGAAAACAAAGACAAATAAGGAAAATAAGGAAAACACATAACTATACAAAATACAGCAAATACACATACCCTTTCCCCAACCCCCCCCAAGACTGTACATCGATAGGGCTGGCTAAGGGTACTACAAAGAAAAAAGAAATAAAAGGGGCATCAAAATATTCTTATGGTTTCCATAGGGAAAGCAAAGCCATAAGGGGTTACCAGAGGCGTTGATAAGCATGGGGTCTGTGTTGCATATGTGCTATATGCTTCTCTGAATGGCAAGAAGGACCTCCCGGTACCATTCCAGAACCGAGGGAAGGGAGTCCTCCGTCCAGTGTCAAAGCATGACCAGCCTGGCCGTGGAGGCCACTGGAGCTAGATGGGCTTTCCATATCCTGGGTGTCCCTGGGGGGTATACAGCCAAAAGGCAACAATCAGGGATAAATAAAGATTCTAATCCAAGGAGAGGATCCAAGACTTGCTGTATGGATCCCCAAAATGCGCGGGTGTGGGTCAATCCCAAAGAAGGTGATACAACGATTCCAGGGCTTGCTTACAACGGAAACATTCTGGGGAAGGGAGCTGACCTATTCTGTGCAATTTTATCAGGGTGTAGTATAGGTTGTGCATAATACTGAACGGGGTCATACGTAATCTATCTTGATAGATATATTTGTAGGCCATGCTCCACACCTTTTTCCAAAATTCCATTTCCGCTGGGAGGGATAGCTCCTGCACCTAGTAGTAACAAATTCCAGAAGTAAGGTGTGGATCAGATGCCTGCAGTTGTTTATATGCCCTGGATACTGCATGGGGCTGCTCTGACACTTGGAAAGCCGAAGTCAGTCCAACTGAGGGTTGTTCGTTCCGGGGTTTCAAACCTAACAAGGAAAGTATTACGTCTTTTAGCTGTAAATATTTAAAAATATCCTTGGGGTTGAGAAGGAACTGAGTCTGGAGGACAAGGAAGGGGACTAGCTCATTTCCTTGAAGGAAATCAGCTAGAGTACTATTTCTTAGATTAGGCAAGAATGATTGAGGAATAGGACGATGTCCAATCCGAAAATGAGGATTACTGAAGAGGGGTTGGGCAGGAGAGCGGTGCCAATTTTCTGATGGATGTCTCTGTATCTGTTGTAAGGCCCTTAGAGACCAACCAACCGGAGAAGCCTTGAGCGAGCATGGGAGGTGGGAGGGAGACAAGTAGGCTAAGGCTGTGAGTGAGCAGACAAGCTATGTGCCAAGTCATGTTCTATATCCAACTAAATAGGAAGGTAAATGTCACCTGCCCTTGGGACATCCTCCTTAAACCACAGCGCAATTCTGCTTATGTGTTGTGCTACGTAATAAGAGAAGAAGGAGGGAAGAGCAAGCCCACCCTGCAATTTAGGGGCCGTTAGTTTAAAATGCACTCTCCTCGCCAACTTGTTTTCCATAGAAAGAAGCTGAACATTTTCTGCAGCCTTGTAAACCACGATTTAGGAAAGAACAGGCCCAGCATACCCAACGGATATAACAGCCTTGGTAAAATATTCATTTTAAGGATGTTAATACGGCCCCAGAGAGACAGGGGCAATGCTCCCCATCAGTCCAGATCAGACTGCAGTATTCGCACTAGATTAGTGACATTTTCTTTGATCATGCTAGGCATATTTCTAGTGATAATAATCACCACATATGTCAGGGTCGTAGGCTCCCAGGAGAAACCAAACAAATTGCAACTTGACCTCTTAACATAGTTATTAAGGGGGAAGATCCTCGTCTTGGAGAGGTTCAACTTGTAGAATGAGACTGCCAAAAACCAGTTCAACTCCTCCAAAAGAGCGGGTATGGATACCTCCGGGTCCTCGACATGCAGGAGAAGATAATCTGCATATGCTGATAGGGCATATCTTTTCCCTTCTATCTGTATGCCCTTGAGAGTAGGAGAGGCAATTGATTTGCAGATTAAGGGCTCAAGATAGAAGCTGAAAAAAAGAGGGGAGAGAGGGCAGCCATGTCTGGTGCCTCTCTCAAAGGAAAAAGAGTCTGACAGGCACCCATTGCACCACACCTGGGCTGTAGGGGAAGTATAAAGGATTTTGACCCCCCTAATAAAGTCGTCAGGTATTCTGAATTGCTGAAGGGAAGCAAACAGAAATCGCTAGGACACCTGATCAAAAGCTTTCTCGGCGTCAAGGGAAACCAGGACCGCTGGGATCTTGGACTCCCTCGATGCCAAAAGCAGGTGCATGAGCTTTCTCACGTGGTCTCCTGACATTCTCCCTGCCATGAATCCCACCTGTTCCCTACCGATAACCTCTCCCATGATTGGGGAGAGGTGACTGGCTAGGATTTTGGTGAGGATCTTCATGTCAGAATTCAAGAGGGAAACTGGATGATAATTTCCAGGGCACAATGGGTCCTTACCTGGTTTAGAAATAAGGGTGGTCAATGCTGTTAGGAAATCAGAATCCTGGATTCCATGATGAAACCACAGATTACACATGTTCGACAGCAGAGGGGAGAGCTGTGGGTCAGGCTTTGTATAAGTTGTTGGGTAGGTCATCTGGCCCAGGAGCCTTATCCTGTGGCAGCTGTTTGATGGGTTGCTCGACTTCCGTAAGGGATATCGGGGCTCCACAGCATTCTACCAAATGAGGAGACAAGACAGGGAGAGTAACAGAGAGTAGGTATTCTGCAATGTCCTGATCGGTCGAGAGGGGTGAGTCATCCACTGAGTAAAGTTTTTGATGAAAGTGCAGCTATATCTCTGGGATCTGAAATTACGTTACCATTGGGGGAGGCTCTCAGACCCTGAATGAATTTTGTGGTTTCGGACTGTTTTAATCTGAGGGCTAAGAGTTTCCCAGCTCTCTCTGCTGCTTCTAGATACTTCAGCTTAGTGCGATGAAGGGCCAGTTCTGCCTTTTGCACCATGAGATCTGAGAACTGCGACTGCAGATGATGGAGCTTAGCCCAATCCACTTCAGAAGAAGTACACTGCAAGAAGGATTCTAGTTGACGAATTTCACCCACTAGAGAGTCAATAAGGAGCTTATTTTTCTGGGCCCGGGTAGCGGAAATGCAGATGAAATCTCTCCATAGAGCACATTTAAGAGCAGCCCATACGATATTGACCCTCTCTACCAAACCCATGTTAGTATCCAGAAATGCACGTATGAATTCTTGGATATGGGTCAAAACATCAGGGATCTGCAGCAGCTCCGTATTGAGGTGCCAAAGGGAGTCTCTCCAGGCCCCTGGACCCAAAATGTAGGAGACACCCACTGGGGAATGATCTGACAACACTCTGGGGTGGATGGTGACATCTACAATACCTGGGAGACAAAAGAAACTAACCAGCCAGTAGTCTATGCGGGACAGAGTGCCATGAGGTGGGGAATAGTAGGTGTATTGCCCTTCCGATGGGTTTAAGGCATGCCAGACATCAACGGTCCCTGTACCAGACATGAGATCACGCAAAGTCCTTTGGGCTGGGGACAGCCCCACTCTCTTGTTATCTGAATGGTCCAGATCTGTCTGGGGTGCCAAATTCCAGTCCCCACCCAGGAAAGTCAATACAGGGGATCAGAAATCCTGAGGGAGAGCAACTGGGTAAAAAAGTGTAGGGAATCCGTATTTGAGCCATATATGGAACCCAGTATTACGGGGGGAAGATTCCAGAGTACCCTTAACAATAATGTAGCACCCTGCCGGAGCCCACCATTCCTGTAGTTTAACAAACGGGACCGTTTTGGCAATCAGAATAACTGTACCGCCACATTTAGAGGAGGTACCCAAGCCAAAGACTTGCCCCACCCAAAGTCTTTTAAAAAAGATATTGTCCCTCCATAGGTGGGTTTCTTGTAAACAAGCTATCCCAGCTCTCAGGTGGGAAAGATATCTTAGGAGCATTAGGCGTTTTCACTTGTCTTTGGCTCCTTTGACATTTCAACTTACAAAAGTGTAAGGCCCTCCCATTCACACTAGCCAACTGTGTAATTCACTGGGGAAACCATGGAACAAAGTGATGTTGACCAGCCCTTACTTCGGTGAATACTGAACCCAGCTGGTGACAATAACTTTGCACAGCACTGCCCGCCCCTCTCACATCCATTATATGTATATATCTCAAAGACGATACAATAATGAAGCCCTCCAACCTCCCCGCCCCCTCCCTACTACTGTCAAACACAACACTGTAAGAACAATTAGTTTTTGAAACTTACATAGCTCCCGCTCTAATAGCCAACCCCCCCCCAAAGAATAACTGAACAACACACAACTATATACACTACGAATCCTGCCCCCGGTTCCAAAACCCGGACTCCTACTATCTCACATCAGGTGAATGATTTTACCAGCTGCCCACTCACATCCCCATCCTCCCCGCCACCCTCAACAAATATAGAACAATGCAACAAGATGTACTATTACACAGTCTGTGAGAAACTAAGACAAAAACACAGAAAATAATGAAATGCCACTGGATTCCACAGTAGAAGCTTGTAATCCCTGGGCACAGGGCAAACCATAAAATAGTATAGATTGAGTCCCTAGGGAAAGCTAGTTTCCCTAGTATACCTTAAAGATGCCCATTAACCTCCCCTCACATGGAGCGTATTATAGGACACAAATGCCTGAGGGGCCCCGGCACAGTTCTCTTGATGCGGGAGAGCTTAACAAGGCCATTAACACTAGGCCAGTTACCCCAGTCCTCAATGAAGAAATGCCAATCCCAATAGTCAGGAAACCACCTACATACCTTAAAACTCTCCACCCAATCAAAGGTAAAAGGAACCAGAAAAAACAGTACTTAAGGCAGCTTCATTTGAAAAGTTCAGGCAACAAAATCTTCAGGTCTGAGGCCGCTTGCGATGAGGTGTCAAAGGTCTTCCGTTGTTCAGCGTGCTTCACCTGCAATATGGCAGGATATCAAACTCTGTAGGGTTTCCCTGCCGCAATCAACTTGGAGGCAACAGGGTGAAGTTCTTGCCGCTTAGCCCGCACTGACTGTGGCAAATCCTGTGCCAATCTGAGTTGGTGCCCTTCCCATCTCAACTCCTGGATCTCTTTGATTTTAGCTAATATGTGCTGCTTGTCTTTAAAGTTAAGCAGTTTGAAGATAAGGGGTCACGTGGGAGAGCCTGCGGGGGGGGGGCGCGCAGCAAACAATGGGCCCACTCCACAACATAAATGGTGTTGTTGGGAGAGGGACCAGCCAAGTGCTCACACAGTTTCTGCACTAACTTGATAGGGTTCAGCTCCTCTTCTTTTCAGGCAGCCCAAACAGAATTAAATTGTGCCGGCTGCGCCCCTCAAAGTCTTCCAACTTGTGTTCCTGCTTGAGCAGCTTCTGGTGCATTGAAGTTACATCTAAGTCGACCCACCCCCACCCCGCCACTTTTCAGTGGTGATAAGTCTGGTTTGCATTCCCTACCCGGGTAGTGAGGGAATGGACTGAATCTCGCATCTTACGGAGGTCCCCAGACACTTCTGCAAGAGATTCCTGCATGGGCTTCATAAGTCCAATAAAGTACTCCTCTGATAGCACGGTGCCTGGGGACAGAGATTTACTCGAGCTTGCCGCCTGGCGCTTGGGCCTTCTCCTTTTCAGGTGTCTGCGGTGGAGTGTGACGCGGTGGTGCATTTTTCATTTCTGCATCCATCGAATCCGAAAATATGAAAATATGAACAGCCCGAAGAAAGTACTACCAACTAATTCGGACTGTTAAATATTAGCGAGAAACACCAAAAATTGCGAGGGTGACAGAGAGCAACGGGGGGATGCAGCTCACAGCACAGTAGCCATCATGTGAGCCCCTCAAAGATCTACTGTCACGTGAAAACCTACGCAACTGTAGTATCTTCATCAAGGATATCTCTTGCAGTAGGTCTCACGTATAGGAATGAACCCCTAGCAGTTGGGTTTAGGAAACAGGAGGTGGCAAAAAAAAAAAGAAGAAATTATGATAATAGTCCTTGCAGGACTGCACAGCCAAAACTGGTCCTTCTTTTGGACGCTATGTCCAGGCTGTAATGTTTGGTGAAGGTATGAACCTTTGACCAGGCTGTTACCTCACAGATTTCTGCAGCCAAAATACCCTAAAAACATGCTGCTGAGGTCACCATCCCATGTGTTAAGTGAGACTTTACAACACCTGGGAGTTATTTTCCATATTTTTTTGTAACAAAAAGTAATGCAGTTGGCCAACCATGTGGGCAAGCACTGCTTAGAAACTGAACTGCCCTCTTTACTGGACGCGAAGAAAAGAAAAAGTTGTAGTGTCTTGCATTTTCTTTTGTACATAATAGATCGTATCATAGCATTCTATGTACATCTAACATATGGCATAATAATGCTCTCCGTAGGTTAGCAGGCTCTGCATAGTATACTGGCAGGTGGATACATTGGTTCAGAGCAAACTCCGATACCACTTTTGAGAGAAAGTTAGGATTGCTGCGTAATGACACCGTGTCTCTGTAAAAGTTTAAGTAGGGTTCCTTACACATGAGGGCTTGCAATTCCAATACGCATCTAGCCGACGTTGATTGCTACCAAGCATAGTGCTTTCCAGGAAAGATACCGCAAATCACATATGGCCCCTGGTTTAAAAGGGGGTAAGGTGAGGCTGTTTTTTTTTTTTCAATATAGCTTTTTAAAGGTTTTTGTAGGTTTTCTCCCCGCATCTCCCCCCCCCCCGGGACACGGCCGTACGTGCGCGTGGAGGCACGCCCGTATACCAGAAGCCAGCTCAGCCCCTTCCACCCACCTGTACTGCCGTCCCCACCCACCTAACTCTACCCCACTGGACCTCCAACCGATAGGGGTGGGACTGTGGGAGGGGTGACAGTGCACCCCCACCACCTCAGGGAGAGGAAAGCAGCCCGAAGGCTCGCTCAAACCTGCTTCCCCCCCCTCCCAGGCCAGCACCCTGACGATCTGAGGTCGTTCCTGAACCTGGATCACCGGCGTAGCGCAAGGTAAGGTGTCCAGAACCTCAACCCTCAGTGCCACCAGGCCAGCCAGGTGAGTTTTTCTAAGACAAAAGTTTAGGTCTCACAGAGGCAGGGGGCTACACAACAGAGGTTTGAGGTGAAGGACGCCCTGCAAGAAGATTTTTATAACCTCTAATTGAGTCAAAGGTCAGTCACCCACTGGAACGTGAAAGGCTGATATCGACGATAAATTTACTTTCACAGAGGAGTACTTCAGTCCGGCATCAGAGAGCAATAACAAATAGTCAAGGACATGTTGCAGGGGACAGATGTGTGGGTCCAACTCTTGACCAGTTGCCCATGCAGCAAAACGTTTCCACTTCATGGAGTACGTTACTCTGGTTGAAGGCTTACCAGCTGCTCGGAGCACCTCAGCCACTTGAGGAGAGACTTGAAATCTGGATACAGCTATGCCTTCAGTAAATTCAGGGAGTAAAGACTGGGATGGAGAAGGGTCCCCTGAGCGTGAGTGAGGAGGGTGGGGCAAACTATAAGAGGCAGAGGTTCCTGAATGGACAGCTGCTGCAGTAGAGGAAACCAGACCTGTTGCAGCCACAGAGGAGCTATGAGAATCATGGTGTCCTGATTTTATTTATTTTATTTTTTATTTAGTTTTTGTTGACCAGGTAAGTGCACTAGACAAATCCTGCCTATTTTCAGGCCCGACCCAGGGGAGGGGGATACAGATGAATGCCGATTGACCCTGAACCACATTAAGCTGTTGGTGGTATTTTTAGTGAATGATCCTGAATCAGTTTGAGTAGCACCCTCTGAATGAGAGGGAATGGAGGAATGGCGTAAAGAAATGTTCCTGTCCAGGAAAGAGACAACACGTCTAGCCACACAATCCCAGGACCTGGCTCTAGCGAGCAATAGTGTGGTAATTTTGCATTGAGAGGACAGGCGAAGAGGTCCAACTTGGACCAACCCCAATGACTGAAGAGGTCTTTGACAACTTCTTGGAAGAGCTCCCATTCATGCGTCTGGGCTTTGGAGTGACTGAGTACATCCGCTAGAGTGTTCTTGTTGCCTGGAACATACACCACAATCAGGTGCAACCCATGCTAGATCACCCAATACCATACTCTTATTGCCTCTCCGCACAAGGGGTAAGAATGGGTACCCCCTTGCTTGTTCAGATAATGGACTACCATGGAGTTGTCCATTTGAATTTGAAGGCAACCTACTGACAATAAATGTTCGAATGCCTGTAGTGCATAAAGAACTGCCCTCATCTCTAAAATGTTGATGTGGAGATGAGCTTCTCCTTGATGCCATGATCCCTGGGTCTGTAGGTTGTCCAGATGGGCTTCCCAGTCATGGAAGGAGGCATCCGATGTAAGAGAGTGATGTGGGATGGGAGCCTGGAATGGGATTTCCCGGAACAGGTTGGCCATGTTCATCCTCCACTGCAGGATGCATACCGCAGGAGCTGAGACCATGACTTCTGCCTCTAGATCATTTGTTTTCTGGTCCCACTGTACCCTCATGGTCCACTATAGTACCCGCAGATGTAAGCAGGCATAAGGGACCGTTGGAATTGATGGTGCCATGTGTCCCAGCAACCTCAGATAGTCTTGGGCTGAAACGTATCTGTCGTTGCCGATATGTGATGCCAGGTTGCTTAGCTTTTCCACCCGATCGTGTGGCAAGAAGGCTGAGCTTACTTAAGTGTGCAGTATGGCCCCAATGTACTGGAGGTGTTGAGTGTAATCCATTTTGGATTTTGGTATATTAACTGTCATTCCCAAAGATGCAAACAGGGCAAGAGTTTGGGAAAGTTATTTCCAACTGCTGTTTGGACAAGGCCTTGAGGAACCAGTAATCTAGGTAGGGAAAGATGTAGTAACCTGCTCTCCTGAGAACTGCCACCACTACCGCGAGGCACTTTGTGAATAATCTGGGTGCTGAAGCCAGGCCAAAAGGTGGTGCCCTGAACTGGTAATGGTGATGGTTGAAACAGAAGTTGAGGTACCTTCTGTAAGCTGGGTGTATCATTATATGCAGATATGCATCTTTCATGTCTAGTGAGCAGAACCAGTTGCCTTTGCTCAGTAGGGGCATGAGAGCTGGAAGAGTGACCATTCTAAATTTTTTGTACTCTATGATGTGGTTTAGTTTTCCAAGATCTAGAATGGGTCTTAGATCGCCCGTGACTTTTGGTACTATAAAGAAGTGGGAGTAAAACCCTCAGCCCTGCTGATGAAGGGGGACTGGTTCTCTCACTTTTTTGAGTAAAAGAGCTTGAACCTCTGTTGCCAGCACTGCCTTGTGTTCAGGAGGGCAGGAAGAGATCCTTGGAGGCATATCTGGAGGAAAGTCATGGGTATGGCCTGACTGAACCAACTGAAGTACCCATTCATCTGTCATTATGTTTTGCCAACCCTGTAAATACAGGGAAAAGCTGCCCCCTACCTCTGTGGGCTGGAGCCCTCAAACCATGGTCTCAGGGGAATCCTCAGGCTGTGGAATGTCCCTGGTGAGGGACTGGTGGGGCTGAATGGGTGACCTTTGAGGCTGGGATAGATTAAGGTAAGGAGAGTGTGGCCTTGCGTTTGGCAGGTTACTTGGTTGCAGGCCTTTGTCTATTGGAAGGCCAGTGAAAATTCCCTTTGTAGTTGGGTTTTGGCTGAGTGTGGTCAAGAGAGTGCACTGACTTCAGTGTATGTCCTGGGTCTGAGGCCTAAAGAATTTATGACCCTTGAAGGGTGCATTCAAAATAGAATGTTGGACATCAGGAGCAAAGCCAGAGACACTGAGCCATCAATGCCTTCTGGGACAAATACCGGCAGTAGATGCCTGAGCTATAGATTCAACGGTGTCACAGGCAGCTCGCAAAAGATACTCATCAACCACGTAGAGGAAGTCTTTATAGTATTAGTGAGTTCCTCTTCAGGAGCTGTATCTAGATAGAAGACTAAGCAGCTTTCCATAACTCCTCCTGATACTTGGGGAGATGCCCCATGTAATTAAGAATCCTGAGTGTCAATGTAAAGGATGAAAACATTCATTTTCCCATAGCATCAGGTTTCCGGGATTCTTTATTTGGAGGAAGGGCGGTAAGGTGTTTTGGTCTAACCGACCTGTCGTGTGCAGCACTGATCACCACTGAATCAGCATGTGGTGGAGTGGTGATATAAGGGTGTTCTGCTGGCGCTTGATAGGTCCTATCAGCCTTTCAAGGTGTCGAAGTACACTGAAAGGTTCTTGCCATGCTGCTAAATTAGCATCCTCGTGTGTTTCCAGCAAAGGTGGAAGGACTTTCCGGTAGGCCTAGATAACTGGCAAGTTTGCGCCTAGAGGCATCTTGCTCAGTCTTCTGAAATCCAAATGTCTTTTGGAAGTGCTGCATTATGTCTGAAAAAACTCAGATTATCTAAAGAAGAACACAGGAGGTATGGTACAGTCTCTTCAACCTGTGAGGATGCAGAAGAACCTGAGGAACGAGCAAAATTCTCCTGATCAACCTCCTCCTCCTGGTCCCAGTCTTGTAAATATGAATCCTCATCCATTTCTATGTCCTGAAAAGGGGCTGAAGATACTGGGGAAGCACTTGCTGTTCTGTAGGCAGAAGAGTACCAGGAGGACACAAAGAAAGGAGCAGAACAAACTCCCATGTAGAGGGAGTGTTCTTCTTTGTCAAGTTCAAAATAGTGTTGACTAGGGCATGTACATACACCATAGCCAACTGAGGGGGTTCCCGTAGTTACAGGGGTACTGTGAGTAGGCTCTATGGGAAGAATAGAAGCCAGCAGGGCTGGTTGTGGCACCAAACAGCTCATCGACGAGGGAACTGATGAGTGTTGCAATTGTGAATCTCAGGCCACTGATGAAAAAGCCGTCATCGACAAGGACGTCCCACAGGAACCTATGATGTAATGTCTTTCACCTAAAACCAGGGTCGTCGATGATCAAGTGGAACCCAGTGGGGGATTATACAAAGACCCCCTCAAACGAGGCTGTGGCAGAGGTAGCTGCAATTTTATCGTACCCTGCGAGCTTGTCAATGAGGTTATCATCAAAGTAAGTGGGTAGAATCAGAAGGGCCTGCTGTCATCAACACAGCAGAAGACAACTGTGCGAGGCCCTCTGATAGAGCAGATAAGAGTGCTCCAATATTAACAACTGCCTGAGAAACCGAAGTAGGTAGGTTGGATGTCGATGGCGAGGCAACCTGGGGAGAATGTTTACTCCTTTTTCGGGAGTGTACATGTTTCTCCTTTTTGTCAGCCTTCTTTAACAATGAGCGGTCCTGGCTAGAATGGTGAGAACCGGAGGATGACGACGAAGATGCACGGGGCATTTTTGATTGATGCTCCCACTCTAGGAGGGCGATTTTTTGCGCCATAAGGTGCTCCCTCAGTTGTTGTAGTCATCATCTTTTGGTGGCTTTATTAACAGTTGACACAGAGCACAGGCTCAAATTTCACATGTGGGGCCTAAGCACCATACACAAAGTTCATGCAGGACCTCTGCAGCGATCTTCTGACCATAGGAACACTTTCTAAATAAAGGGTCCGAAGACAACATGGACAAGGCACAGCAATACTGGAAAATGATGCGCGTAAGTTCGTTATGGGTATTCTTTCCTTCTTCATCGACTGTGACTAGACTCCAAACTGGATACATAGCACGCAGGTCGGCGGTGGGAAAAGAACTGAGGAGCAGGGCACGACACATGATGTCATCGTGAGCGGTCCCAGGTCAACTGCTGGTGAAATTCTCTGGCTGGAAATGACACCTATGGCTGGGATGTTCCTATATCTGAGACCTGCTGCAAGAGATATCCTCGAAGAAGATATAACGCTTTCCATGACAGAAAGCATAGCTCACAAGTCATGGCCGGCTCAAAAGGAGACAAAGTTTTTCTAAAACAAAGTTCAAGTCCCACACCGGGACAAAGTAACGGATGGAGGCTTCAAGTGCAGGATGCCTCTCAGAAATGTACGGGCCATGTCTAACTAGGCCACTGTATGACCCTCAATGAGCACATGGAAGGCTGATATGGTGGACAACTGTACCTTTTGTGAAGGCTACTGTATTTCATTCCAGCGTCAGACAAGGACAGCAAGTACTCTAGAACCTGGTTCACTAGGCAGGTGAAGGGGTCCAAGTGATGGGAAGCCGCCCTCAAAGCAAAGTGCTTCTACTTCATGGAATAAGTCACCTGGTGGAGGCTTTCTGGAGGCCACCAGGACGTCAGCCACTTTAGGGAAGACACCAAACCTGGTGATGGCTATGTCTTCAGGAGCCAGGCATGCAGGTGAAGGGATTAGAGGTTCGAATGGACAAGGGTTCTCCGTTCCTGTGACAGCAAGCCTGGGCACAGGGTAAGGGGAACTGGAGGTTCCACTGCTAACTGTTGCAAGAGTGGAAACCAGATCTGACACAGCCAAAAGGGGGACACCAGGATCATAGTAGCTCCCTCCACTTGGAGTTTGATTAGCACTCTATGAATCGAGAAAGGGAGGGAAGGCATAAAGAAACCTCCCTTTCTAAGAGAGGGACAATGCATCTCGCTAGAAAACTCTAGGCCCTGGATCGAGCAAGAAGAAAAGAGGCAGCTTTGCATTGTGGTGGGGATGCAAAAAGGTCCAACTCTGGGTGATCCCACCTGCCAAACAGGTTTTCTTTTTTTTTTTGGTATTATTTATGTTGTAAGACAAAACTCACAAAACAGTGACCCCAGAAGGAGAAAACCAGCATATAAAGAAATCATACAGTACTATAAAGAACAGGAGATAAACATACCCCTTTTTAGTTCGTACAACATAAGGGGAAATACAAATATAAGTATAGCAAGCAATTACATTCCTACCAAAGGCATAAAATGCAGAGCAATTGCAGGGGTGCAGTAAAACAAATTGCAAAAGTCCAGGCCAATTTTCATATGGGTATTTGACCCCAACACCTCCTATAAGCCACAGTGACCTGCGCTGTAGCTCAACAGAAGTCCCGGAAGATGATATTCAATTTACAATTAATAGAACTCAATCTAAGTACATTCTAATGCCACCAAAAGAACTCCAACAGTAGAAGTCCCATTTCAAAGACAGCCACCCTCTGTATAAGAAACATGAGTAAAGAAGGTAAACCTCCAGCAGGAGAGCCGAGGAAAACAAAATGTGGGTGGGGGGGGGGATCGCATGGTCACCAGTAAAACACCATACTAGCCCAGCTTGAACTCAAAATGAGGATACATCATCCCTCACAGACAGGGCAATAGCGGGGCCAGCAAGTGACAGGACATTCCATTGGCAGGTATAAAAAGTGACCATAGCTACCACACACCCTGTGATCAAAACGTGATTGTCAACTCAAAGCCTCCCTAACACTAAATGCCAAAGAGAGTACACAGCTGAAGGTGATTCCCACATTAATATCAGAGATGAACTATGCAAATGCTATCAGTCAGGAATCAAGCAACATTATAATACCAATAAGTAAAGGTACTTCTATCAACATTTAAACAAGACAAGAGAATTTAACAGAATAAAATGTTTTAGTTGTACTGCTCACAGTTAAACAAACACAGGGCAAGTCCAAGAGTCCATCAGTCTGGGCCCGTGCCCTGAGAGCCCTCTTCCGCACCTTGCACCATTTCTTGCTCAGTGAGGTGGACCAACTTCTCAGCGTCTGCTGGTTCATTAAATCAATACATGCAGCAACTTCAAGTTACTCGTAATTTGGCAGGAAACAGCCACAGATTTTGGACCTTCAGGGCCCCAAAAGAGCTCTGGACTCTGTTGAGCGCCTTCCGACGGAAGTGGGTGCTGTATGAAATATCAGAGAAAAGAGAGATATCTGCCTCGCCATATAGCAGCCGTCTCATCCTCCTTGCCATAAAGTCTATGGCAAGGAGGATGAGACGGCTGCAATATGGAGAGGCGGATATCTCTCTTTTGGCATAGACAGCATCAGGTTGTGATCTCCCACACCAGTGCACACGATGAGAAAAGTCCATGGACCAGCATTAGTACCAGAAGCCCAATGGGAGGTGACTCGTAAGGCCTTTTCTAGGGGAAAACTGGCACTCATCCTTAGAAATGCCCAAGAGCTATGGCAAGAAGGTACCGGCAAAATCTAAAGGGTCCTCACCTTCCGCCTCCTCTGGCAGCCTGATGACTTGGATAATTTTCTCCTGGGACAGGTTTTCCAGATTCTTGATACGCTGCTGTAGCAAAGTATTTTCCTTAATCAATTTAGTTGTGGCATCTACAGCTTTACGCTCCGACCCTTCCACCTGTTGCATCATCTGCTCAGCCCCATCGAGCCGGGTCTCCAATGTAGTAACCCAGGGAGTTAGTCCACCAAACTTTTTATCAATGTTTTGAACAGTGCAGATTAAGTGAGTGACGTTAGAGTGCAGGATTTGCAATGTGACTTTGCCCGCACTTGGGTCATCACTCCCAGAGGCTGCCTCGTATTGCTGAGGCCTGTTGTACCGCTGGCCAGACTTCAGTTTTAAAAAAATCCACAGATGCAGCAGAGTTCTCCTGCTTGCCCATATTCGGTATCTGTGGGATATCACACAACTCTCTCAGTTCGATTGGTGGGTTCAGAAGTAAAGAAAAAAAAAAAAAGGGGTCCAAAATGGGGAAATTTATTGCATCTCCCAGGAGCTGAATCAAGGCATGTCTGCTCTGCTCGGTTGCTAAGTGACCCACCCCCCCAAAACAGGTTTTCTACCACCGAAGTGAACAGTTCCCATTCGTACATTCTGTTTATCTTGTCTGCCAGGACGTTTTGGGCCCCTGGAACATGGATTACTGATAGTCGAGGCCGTGGTCCAGAGCCCAGTACCAAACGCTCATCACCTCCTGGCACGGGGGTAAGAGTGAGCGCCCCCTTGCTTCCTGATGTAGTGCACCACACTGATGTTGTCCATCTGCACTAGCAGTTGGCCCAGGGATAAGTGGCACTGAAAGGCCTGAAGGCTCTACAGGACAGCTCTCATCTTAGAGGCATTGATATGGAGTGAGGCCTCGAGTGGAGTTCATGTCCCATGAGTCTGGTAAGGATCCAGTTGTGTATCCCTACCTGCCCGAGGCATCCATGGTGAGGAACCAATGAGAAAAGAGAATGAAGAAAGAAACCTCCTTTAGCAAATGGCTGGGTTCCATCCACCACAGGAGAACCTACTTTACTGGTGATGAGACCAGAACCTTCTGCTCCAAGTCGTGTGTTCACTGATACCTGGTAAGTAGGGGGATTGGCTTAACTAGAAGGAAGCTACATTTAAAGACTGCCTTAGAAAGATTCTGCTAATAGCTTGGCAGAAGACAACAGGAGAAAGGACTGCTGTGTGACTGAACTTCTCTACTGGGACTATATTGCCCTCCTTCCCTCCCTCTACCCCCCCAAAGCTAGTTCTATTTTTATAGGCACAGGATTTGACTGACAACAGGAACTTCCTGTTTAGGGGCAGGAAGTGAGTGAGCACAGAACCACCAAGGACCCACCATCCTAGAAGGGCAAGAGTAGCTCTCCGGCCCCCTCTAGCTGCTGGAGGTCTGCCTCTGAACAAGTAAGTGGTCTACTGAGAAATAAAGGATATTCTTGTCTCAGAACAGGACAATCAGGAGCTTAAAGGGCACACAGGCAGAAAGTAAGGAAAGAGAGAAAAAAACAGAGGAAAGAGTAAGGATTGCAAACAGTTAAGGGGCCAGAAATAAGACAAGATTGGAGTGGTGCAGTGCAGTGGCTGTGGAGCAGCAGTCTTCCGGGAGATGTTCTGGAGGATGCGGTGTTGTCCCATCTGCAGGCACCTCTCTGGGCTGAGGGAGGAGGTTGCTCATCTCCAGGCTGAGTTGGCCAGGATTTGTGGGACCTCCTCTTCCATCCAGGGACCACCAGTGCCACTGCCGTTGCCTCAGAGGTTGCCAAGAAAGAGGAGCGGTTGGACCACAGTGGGCTCAGGGAGGGTGAGGTGGTGGAACAGAGGCACATCCCTCCAGTTGTACCTCTCCACAATTCCTATGCCATTCTGGCAAAGTGTGGTTCCTCTATGGAGGCACCTACAGTGGAGACCAAGGAGGATGCTGGGAACCTCCACAAAGGAGACCCACAGGAGGGTGGCAGGGGACCCTGCAGGGGAAGGAAACAACTCCTGGTGGGGGACTCCATTGTTAGGAAGGTAGAACTGGGCAAGGAAGGGGAGAGGGAGGTAAGGTGCCTGCCTGGCGCCATGGCTTGGAGGGACAGGGAGCGAATCCTCAGGATTGCCGGAGCAGCTGCACAGGGGAAGGAGCTGGATGTCATTGTCCACCTAGGGACAAATGACCTGGCTAAGAAAGGGATTAGAGAAGTGCAGGAAGAGTTTGTGGAATTGGGGAGGGCCTTGGTCAAGTAGCACGGGTAACCTTTTCGGAGGTGCACCCATCTATGGCATAGGAGAGGCTAGGGTGTTCCGTACCATAGGATTCAATCAGTGGTTGAAAACTGGTGTGGAGCCTAGGATTTGGCTTCATTGGGGACTGGGGTCCACCTGGAGTGATGCAAGCCTATACTGGCATGATGGGCTGCATCTGTCCGGGAGGGGAACCAGGATCCTAGGTGATAGGTTTAAATGCTTCATTGGCAAGCTTTTAAACTAGCCAAGGGGGGAGGCACTGGAAAGGAGCAGGAAAATCCTAGCCCCCAAACAATCACGGTAGTAAGTGTGGCAAACACCAACATGGAGGTGTCGATAGGGAGAAGGGCAGGGGTAAATGGAGAAAGTGACAAAGGCAAGAAGGACAGGGATGGGGCAAAAGAGGGTAAGGCCATCAGGAAATGGAGGGTAATGAGTACCAATGCCCGTAGTCTGGGCAACAAGCTCCCTGAGCTGGTGGTCTTAATGGAAGAGGGATGCCTGGATATTGTAGCAGTCACAGAAATATGGTACACAGAGAACCATGACTGGGATGTTAACATACCAGGGTACATAACTTACAGGAGAGACAGGCAGGGGAGAAGAGGGGGAGGAGTAGCTCTCATGTAAGGAAGGATAAAAGCAACTGAACAAAAGAGTAAACAGGAAGGAGAGGAGGCACTGTGGGTCACCTTGGAGACTGGAAAGGCACCACAATCCGCACAGGGTTGTGTACAGACCCCATGTCAGGGGAAGAAATGGACAAGGATATGATGGAAGGCATTCTTAGAATGGCAGAGAAAGGGAGATACTGTTGATGGGAGACCTGAATATGCCAGATGTTAACTGGAGCACATTTGCTGCAGCCACATCAAGAGCAGGGCCATTCTTGACACCCTACAGGTGGCAGGCATTAGACAGCTAGTTTCGGAACCCACTCGTGAGGGAGCAATCTTAGACCTCGTACTCTCAAACGGGGCAGTGAGAGGATCTCAGATCTAGAAGTGGGTTGCCATCTGGGGACAAGTGACCATCAAACAGTGTGGTTCACGTTAAACTCAGCTACAGAGTCAAGCCATACAAAAGTGAGGGTACTGGACTTTAGGAGGGCTGACTTTGGCAAGATGGAGAGTGCCTCAGAAAAGCACTAGCAAACAGGCTAGAAGGAGGTGTGGAGCAACAATGGGGAATTATCAAAACTGCCATCACAGAGGCAACAAGCCTTTGTGTGAAGCAAATAAACAAATCAAAACGAAAGAAAAAGCCACTATGGTTCTCAAGAGAGGTGGCTGTGAAAGTCAGGAAGAAAAAGATAGCATTCTGGAAGTATAAGGAAACACAGAAGGAGCAAGACAGAGAGCTGTACCAGTTAAGGCAGAAAGAAGCAGGGAGGGAAGTCAGAATAGCAAAGGCCCAAACTGAGGAAAAGATAGCCAACTCAGTTAAGAAGGGGGATAAAACCTTTTATAGGTACATCAGCGAGCGTAGAAAGACAAAGGGAGGGATAGTGAGGCTGAATAGAATGAACGGTGGGTGGGCAGAGGGGGACAGTGAAAAAGCAGGAATACTGAACGAATATTTCTGCTCAGTATTCAAAAGAGGAGGGAAGTGCCTAATCCAATTAACAGAAGCACTCTTGATAGGGGGTCGATCCCAGTCCTTTCACAGAAGAAAGGGTTCTGCAAGAACTCCTAAAACTGAAGGTGGACAAAGCAATGGGTCCTGATGGAATTCACCCCAGAATTCTAAAAGAATTAAGGAAAGAACTAGTGAAACCACTGGCTACTCTTTTAATAAATCATGGGAGGATGGTGTGGTACCCGAGGACTGGAGGAAGGTGGATGTGATTCCCTTCACAAAAGTGGGACCAAGACAGAGGCAGGAAACTACAGACCTGTCAGTCTGACCTCTGTGGTAGGGAAAGTGATGGAGTCACTTGAAGGAAAGAATAATTGAGTACCTAGAGGTCAGTGGAGCACAGGATCCAAGGCAGCATGGGTTCACAGCGGAAGGTCATGTCAGGCAATCTAATAGATTTCTTTGACTGGGTGACCAAAGTAGTAGACCAGGGAGGGGCTGTGGACATGGCCTACCTAGACTTTAGCAAGGCATTTGACACAGTCCCACACAAAAGATTATTAGTCAAATTAACCAGCCTGGGAGTGGGTCCCAGGGTGGTAGCCTGGCAAAACATTGGCTGGACAACAGGACACAGAAGGTAATTGTAAATGAGTCCACTCTGAAGAAAGGGCGGTTACCAGGGGTATCGCAGGGTTCAGTATTGGGTCCAGTCCTTTAATGTCTTCATCAGTGACATTGCAGAGGGACTGAAGGAAAAGTATGCCTTTTGCAGATGACACAAAGATCTGCAACAGGGTTGATACACAAGAAGGCGTGGAAAGGATGAAAAGGGACTTGGCAAGGTTGGAGGAATGGTCAGACGATGGCAGCTAGGATTCAATGCAAAAAGTGCAAAATAATGCACCTGGGAAACAAGAACCCAGGGAAGAATACACAATGGTGGGGAGACAGTAACAACAACAAACAGGAAAGGGACCTGGGGTAATCATATCAGATGACCTTAAGGTTAGCAAGCAATGTGAGAAGGCAGTAGGGAGGGCCGGGGTATACTGGGATGTATGGGAGAGGCATCAGCAGAAAACAGGAAGTTGTTATCCCTCTGTACAGACAGTTGGTGAGACCCCATCTGGAATACTGTGTCCAGTTCTGGAGACCCCATCTCCGCAAGGACATAGACAGGATAGAGGCAGTCCAGAGGAGGGCAACTAAAATGGTGCAGGGTCTGCAAGAGAAGCCGTATGAGGAGAGACTAAATGAGCTTAATATGTATACCCTTGAGGAAAGAGGGAGAGGGGGACATGATAGAAACTTTCCAAGTACCTCAAGGGAATCAACAAAGTCCAAGAGGTAGCATCTTTCAGAAAAGAGACTTGCAAGAACAAGGGACACAATTTCAAGATAGAAGGAGGCGGTTCAGGGGCAATGTGAGGAAGTATTATTTCACAGAGAGGGTAGTGGATGCATGGAACAGCCTTCCTGAGGAAGTTGTGGGGTCTAAAACTGTGGGAGAATTCAAGAATGCATGGGACAGACATAAGGCAATTCTTGTGGGGGGCAGGAAGATATAGGCTGTTGGTTAACTAGGATCTGCGGCCTATCCTGTAGGTAGGGAAATGGGCAGACTAGATGGGCCTAGCGGTCCTTATCTGCTGTCAAAGTCTATGTCTCTATGTTTCTATGTTTCTATACCATTGTACCCTCAAAGTTTACTGAGGGATGTGCAGCAGCACCAGAGGAGCTGTGGCAATGGCCACTGCTATCAGGCCCAGCAGCCAGAGATATGTCCTGGCTGTGACATAGTGGATGTTGTAGTGTTCCTGGGCCTGTGTTATCAGGCACTCCACCCTGTCTGCAGGTAGGAAGGCAAAGCCTTGGGCCATGTCCAGTATAGCCCCTATGTACTGGAGATGCTGGCCGAGGGTCAACACTGACCTGTAGAGGTTGACAGTAATTCCCAAATTGCTGAACAATTGCAGGGTACGTGCCAGGGTCAAAGACAGTTGCTCCTGGGACTAAGCTTTCAGTAACCAGTCATCCAGGTAGGAAAAGACGTACAGACCCTCCCTCCTGGGCTGCTGCCACCACTGCTAGGCATTTGGTGAAAACCCATGGTGCTGAAGACAAGCCAAAGGGAAGAACTGTGAACTGGTAGTGCTCCCCCTAAAACAGGAACCTGAGGTACTTCCTATGGGGAAGGCAAACTCTGATGTGCAGGTATGCATCCTGGTTATCCAGGGAACAAATGCAGTCTCCCTTCTATAGCAAAGGCAACAGGCCCAAAAGGGTGACCATCCTGAACATTTTGAACTGGATGTGATAGTACAGGTTTTGCAAGTCCAGGATGGGCCTCAAGTCCCTGGTGGATTTGGGGACAGGGAAGAAGTGGGAATAGAACCCTAAGTTCCGCTGGCTTTTGGGGAGAGGTCCTATGGCCCTTTTTTGCAGCAGTGTGTGGACCTCCTCCAGCAACATGGCCTGGAGGGTAAGTTGAAGGCATTAGGGGAAGATCTGAAGGCATCTCGATGAACTCTAGGGCATGTCTCTGTTCTATCTGTTCTATCAGCTGCAGCACCCAGGCATCTGTTGTGATCTCCTTCCACCCGTCCAGATAGAGTAAGAAGCGACCCCCCACCACCACATCCTGGGGAGCCAGACAGAGTAGGTCAAGCAAGGAGTCAGGCTGAGGCTGAGCTCACAGCCGGGCCCACTCTTCCATCTACTGAGGAATTTCTAGTGGAGGAGGAGGAGGAGGGGGTAGGCAGGGCCAAGGCAGCTTTGCATTTGCTGAGCTGTTTGGTGCCAGACCTAGGCCGATGGATGGCACATCAAAAGGGCACCCTCTGTCCACTGTTCTAGTGAATGTGGCACAGGGAGTGAATGGAATGCAAGGTTCTCCCCGAGGCCTGCAGTTCATTCAGAATGTCCTGCACATCTCCCCAAAGAGCTTGTAGCCCCTGAAAAGGGCATTCAGGATGGACTGTTGGACATCAACAGTAAAGCCCGACACTCTGAGCCAGGAGTGTCTCCACAGGAAAATGCCCACCACAGAGGCCCTGGCTGTGGCATCCAAGGCACCACAGTTGGCCCTCAATAGATGCTGGCCCACGTCAGCCCCAGACTGCAGGGCCTTAAGCAGCTCCTGCTTCTGGGGACCCTCAGAAAGGGACTGAGTGGCAGAGCTGGCCGTTTTTCCAGAGGTCACCCTGGTTCTTGAGCATATGGCCCACATAATTCAGGAACCTTACAGCCAGAGTGGAAGAGGCAAATACTCTCTTGCCCTTAAGGTTCAGCTTTCTGGACTCCTTGTCCTGAGGGAGAGAGCTGAAGTGTTGGAATCTCTGGGAGCAATCATGGATCGCACTGATAACCATGGAATCTGCCTGAGGGAGCCCTGTGAAGAAGGGCTTCCCAGAACAGACCTGGTACAGCCTGTCTGCTTTCCTGGGCATAGGCGGGATCAGGTTAGGCCTGTGCCAAACAACCATAGTGGCATCCTCATATGCATAAATCATTGGAGGGATAATAAGAGGTGGGGAATCTGGCACGCCTAGATAGTGTGCCAGGTTCCACCTGGTAACGTCCTGCTTGGCAGAACTGAACCTCATGGCAGCCTGCAGTTGCCACATCACAACAATAAAGGAGGGGGGAGACCATAGGGTGTATTTAGATGAGTCCTCCCCCTCTGAGGAGACTGTGGAGGTGCCAGAGGGAGTTCCGGCCCCAGCATCCTCATCCTCGAGGAGGATATCAGGGCAATAACTGTCATCATCTCCTGGCTCAGAAAGGGGCACAGAGGACATCATTGAATGAGAAGATGTAGGACTCGATGATGTCTGATGCGACTGCGCTGAAGCTGGATGAGAAGATCCCGCCAACGATGGGGCCTGAGGCGGGACAATCTTCTGTACAAGGTCCAGGATGGAGAACAAAGCCCAGACATCGATGGTCACCACGTCGACAATGCCCTGCAGCAAAGATGGGGGTATTGAGGCACTGGCATCAGGAGGGAAGGCTGAAGCAGCGACGAGATGGGGACAGGTTGAGGGACCAACTGGGGGGAACTGCATCCCCAATGTCATCGGGATGGTCAGAGGCATCGACAGAAGAGGTCCGATGCCTGACAACGCATGACCATCATCGGCCACCTGCAGACCAGCATCTCTCCCTGACTGTGGTCCCTGAGGAGTCAGGGGGGTATTCAGCAAGGATGGGTGCATTCGCGAGGGTAGCGAGGGAACCCCCAACAATGAAGGGCTGGCGCCAGCAGAGTCAAGAAGTCCCCCCGTAGCAGATGGGGGTAGTGGGAAGTGTCAGCAGGAGAAGGAAGGCCCGCCGCCACCAAGCTCCCACTGGGTTGAGAAGCTCCAGCAGAGATGGCTGCCAAGGCCGACCCTGTAGGTGAGCAGCTGTGGGAAGCAGCAGGGGTCACCACTGGCCTGGTCGACAATGGGAGTGACAACCGAAAACACTCCTGGGAGGATCAGTTCTTGTCTAGGTGGCGATGCTTCCGCAATTACTTGTCCCAGGCCTTGGCAGAATGGGAGCCACAGGGCAGGGCCAGGGAAGCAGATGAGCTCCTGGTCTGAAGCTCCTTCTTCAGGGCAGTGACCTTCTGTTCCATGAGGAAAGTCTTCAGCTCTTTCAGGCGCCACTGCTGGGTAGCTTGATTGAAGCTGTGGGAGATCTTGCAAGCCTGGACATCATGGTCGGCGCTGAGCCAATGGACACGGGTCTCATGGAAATACTTACTGCAGATTTTGTGTCCACAGCTTCAGTGACAGAAAAGAAAATCAGATCTGCACATAAACAAAAGAAAAAAGGGAAATCACTTTAGGGTACAAAGTGATTAAGAAATAGGGTGAGAAATAAAAATTGGAAAGTTCCAGAAAAAATGGTGGTCGACTGAAGCGACAGTGCTCTGGTCAATGGTGGGAAAAAAACTGAGGAGGGTGTGGGTCCACCCACAGCTATATAGGGGGACGCTAACATGGTGACGTCGCCATGGGTGGCCCCAGATAGACTGCTAGTGAAAAAAACTTCCATGTGGTCCTGGTGCCTGATGGCAATAGTTCCTAACATAGATACATAGACAGTGTCGGCAGATAAGGGCCTATGGCCCACCCAGTCTGCCCATTTGAGCTTGTAAGTTCAGTTTGTTTTCCTAGAAGTCTGTTGCCCCTTACCCCTGACCTCTAGAATTCCTTTATGTCTATCCCATGCATTCTTAAATCCCGTGATTGTTTCAGCCCCCACCACTTCCTCTGGCAGGGTGTTCCACTTGTCCACCACCCGTTCTGTGAAGAAATAAAGGTGTCCTAAGGTGTCACCTGCTGCTGGAGATATCCTCAAAGAAGATTTAACCATTTTTTCTGTCACTTTAAAGTATCAATTTCAGATGGTAGCCTGTTAAGATTACAATGACATCTTTAAGTGTCTTGGAGTAGTATTAGACCTAGTCTTTAATTTTGGTCCACATCTGGACAAAATATCAACAAAAACATTAAACAAGCATTTGTCAATGCAGAATGTTTGCTTGCTGGTATTAGCATTGGAAATGCAGGAGTTAGAGAGATGCAGAATAGGAATGGTAGTGAAGTATTGAACTTCACACCAACCCCACCTCCACCCTGCAGAAACGGACAGGCATTGGGGTATGCATTTGTGTCGTCACCCATAACGTTCATGCCATTTCACTTCACCCTATCCTGTAGATACCGACACGTGTTGAGGTATGCCTTGGGGTGTTCGGTTTTACATCCACCACATTCCATAAGGACATATGCTGAAATGGGTGTAGTATAGGAGAATGGGGTGAATTCTGGGGCCGAAGAGTCCAAGGCACACTTCGATGCCTGTCACTGGCTGCAGGGTGATGGGGTGGGGGTAGAATGGCATGAGCATTACAGTCGGCAATCCAAAGGCACACCCCTAATGTGTGTCCGTCTGTACAGGGTGGGACGTTATGATTAGAAACCCTAATGCCCCGGGCGTTTGTTGGTATTTGCACTACAAATTTTCAATATGGCCTTTTTGTGACCCTCACTTCGTAAAAGCATTTGGGACCTCTTCTCATGAAAAGTGGCACTATGATTTTGTTAATGTGTCACAAACTTTGAGTTCCCACAGCGACCGTGCCATTCTGCGCCAGATGCACGAAAACACAGATCGGGCAGGATGTGAAGTATGACAGCTGTACCATTCATAGGGAGGTGTGAAGAGATGGCAATGTTGAAAATCTGTAGTGAAAATATAAAAAATACTCGAACTTTCGGGCTTACATGGAAACTGCGCAACGCATGTGCGTAACACAGTCATTTAGTGGAATTTTTTCACCAGATTTTCAACACAGGCATTTTGTGACCTCTGCTCATGAACAGTGTCACTATGATTTTCCTAATCTGTCCTGAACAATGATTTCTCACAGCGACCGCGGTATTCTGCGCCAGATGTGTAAATGCATATTTCGGGCAGGATATGAAAAATTACAGCTGTACTGTTCATAAGGAGGTGTGAAAAAGTGACAATGTTGAAAATATGCAGTGATAATATTACAAATGCGCGAAATTACGAGGGTGCATGGAAACCATGCAACATACACTCGTAACACAGTCATTTCATGCACTTTTGTCACTAAATTTTCAACACAGGCATTTTAGCACCTCTGCTCATGAACAGTGTCACTGTGATTTTTTTAATCTGTCCCGAACACTGACTTCCCACAGCGACCGCACTATTCTGCACTGGAAGCGCGAAAACACATTTCCGCCAGGATGTGAAAAATGACAGCTGTACTGTTCATAAGGAGGTGTGGAAAAATGCCAATGTTGAAAATCTGGAGCGAAAATATTACAAATTTGGGAAGTTATGAGCGTGCGTGGAAACTGCGCAACACATGCTCGTAACACAGTCATTTTATGGACTTTCGGCACCAGATTTTCAATATATGCATTTTAGGACCTCTGCTCATGAAAAGTGTCACTATGATTTTCTTAATGTGTCCTTAACACTGATTTCCCACAGCGACTGAGCTATTCTGCTCCGGAAGTGCGAAAACACATTTCGGTCAGGATGTGAAAAATGACAGCTGTACTGTTCATAAGGAGATGTGGAAAAATGCCAATCTTAAAAATCTGGAGTGAAAATATAAATTCACGAAGTTATGAGCGTGCGTGGAAACTGCGCAACGCACGGTCGTGAAACAGTCATTGTTTTGGATTTTTTTCATCAAATTTGCAACATAGGCCTTTTGAGAGCCCACCTCATGAACAGTGGCACTGTTGTTTCGTTAATCAGTCTCAAAGGCATTCCGCCGCAGTGACCGCGAAATCTTACCCTCGACCGAATAACACCAAGGACAATGGCTGAATTCCTGAGGAGGGGTGCCAATAACCCCATGTTGAAAATTTGACGCCAAAAATCCCCAAAATGCCTGAGATATGAATCAAAGCTGAAAAAACCCTATTTATGCCATTATACAGCTTACCGGCATTTCTTCAGTTCACGGTCGGCTTTGAAGAGTGCACATGTGTTCCCGGTCCACCGAAGACCGTTACATCAGGCTCTGGAGGTAAGTATGGGGCGAGGGGGTGTGGGGAGGTAGGGTGCGCAGTGGGTGGGTGGATGCAGGTTGGGGGAGGGGACGGCGACTGGCGTGGGACTGTTTCCTTTCTTTCAGGGAGAAAAAAAAAAGAAAAGACGTCACGGGAAGGTTTTTATTTTCAGGCTTGCTTTCAGCACACTGGGGTGGGCTCCCAGTGCGCCACCTGCCTTTTTTTTGGGGGGGGGGACTTAAGCCAATGGGGACTGGGCCCCCCATCTGCAAAGAAGAACAGGTTACTCACCTGTAACAGTAGTTCTAGGAGTGGTATATGTTGTTCATCCACACTCTCTGGCATGTCCCTTTCCCCTTTAAAACGTGCCAGAAGTCTTCAAGCTGGCTCCTCCCACCCACCCGGGTGGTAAATACCTCGGCTCCGCCCCATGACGCCAGATCTTAGCCCGCTGGAAGCAAGGTTGTGCGCCTAAAGCCGGGGAGGTTGGGTGGGTGCGTGTGGATGAACAACATATACCACTCCTAGAACTACTGTTACAGGTGAGTAACCTGTTCTAAAACGTGGATATGTTGTTCATCCACTCTCTGGCAGACTCCAAGCAGTTCTCTGGGAGGAGGAGAGGCACACACCCTACCTAGGAAGAGAGATTGAGAACCGAGGCCCCAAACCAGCATCCCGGCGTGACTCAAGGTCGATGTGGCAGTGGGTAATGAAGGTATTTGCTGACTTCCAGGTAGCAGCCCAACAGATTTCCTGGATAGGGATGTCCCTGGAAGCAGCCACTGATGCAGCAGTATGGCGGGTAGAATGAGCTCTTATCCCTCTGGGAGGCTCCTTGCCCACCAACTCATAGCACAGACCTATGCATGATGTAATCCATCTAGCAATAGTCCGCTTCGCTGCAGGTCTGCCAGAAGTGGCTTCAGCGTAGGTGACAAACAACTGGCGAACCTCTCCCCGAATTTCCGCCATTCTCTCCTTATAATAGGAGAGAGCATGTCTCAGGTCCAAAGTATGGAGCCTGTACTCGGCGTCCAAGGTGTAATCAGGGTAGTAAACCAGCAGAGTCAACACCTAGTTAAGGTGAAACTCTGACACCACCTTCGGAAGGAATTTCGGGTGGGGGCGCAGGACAACTTTGTCCCTGTGGAAGGCCAGATAAGGGGAGTCCACAGAAATCGCCTGGAGCTCTCCTGTCATCCTGGCTGACGTGATAGCCACCATGAAGGCCATCTTCCATGACAAGTGTGAAAGCTCACACTTGTGCATGGGTTTGAATGGCTTGCCCATGAGCTTTGCCAAAACCAGCAAGAGATCCCACAGAGGTGGAGGTTCACGTAGCGGAGGGGGATATGTGATCCAGGCCTTTGAAAAAGCAACTGACCACTGTCTCCTGCGCCAATGTCAGCTGACCGGCCCGCGCCGGTAAGCAGAAATGGCTGCCAAGTGCACCCTAAGGGTCGATGACCGTAGACCCCCTTTGAAGAGAGACCAAAGGTAGTCGAGAATGTTAGCCACAGAACAATATAAGGGGTCCAGACTCTTACCCTGACACCAAATGGAAAATCGTTTCATTTGAAGGCATAACATTTCCTGGTTGACTCCTTTCAAGAAGCCTCCACAACAGTGTAGACATCCTCGGAAAGACCCAAAGCCTGGAACTCTAGCCGCTCAGGTACCAGGCTGTCAGGTGCAGGGATTGAAGGTCTGGATGGAAAACCTTCCCCTGGTTCAGAGATATCAGGTCCGGGCGTGTACAAAGCCGCTCCGGGGGCCTGCAGCTGAGGCTGAGGAGATCTGGGTAACAGAACTCGTGCGGCCAGTCTGGGGCTACCAGAATCACCTTCGCCTCATCCCTCCTCACCTTGAGTAACACCTTGTGGATTAAGGGAAATGGAGGGAAGGAATAGAGGAGACCTGGGGTCCACGGCCTCGAGAAGGCATCCCCCTGCAGCGAGCCCTGCTGTGGTGTGTAGGCACGGTACAGCCTCAGCTTGATGTTGTCCCCTAGAGGCAAACAGGTCCACCACCGGTTTGCCCCAATGAAAGAACAAGCTGTAAGCTACCTCTGGATGGAGTGACCACTCATGGGATGTCTGGCCTATACAGCTGAGAGCATCCGCCTACTGGTTCGAGACTCCTGCCACATGGATGGCTAGGAGATCCGCCTCCAACCGGTTGACGAGGGTCCAGATTCAGAGTGCCTCCTTGCAAAGCAGATGGGAGTGCATGCCGCCCTGTTTATTGAGGTAGTACATGGTCGTGGTATTGTCCGTCTGGACTTGAACCACTTGACCCCAGAACTGAGGAGCAAAAGCTGACAGTGCCAGTCTGACTGCTCTGAGCTCCAACAGGTTGATGTGGCATCGGGACTCCTCGGGTGTCCAGAACCCATGGGCTCTGCTGTCCTCCATGTGGGCTCCTCAGCCCATGAGGGAGGCATCGGTCGTAAGAATGACCATCGGCTCGGGCGGACAAATGGGATCCCTCTTGCAACCATTCTGGGGCGGTCCACCATTGTAGAGTGTCCCACATCTTCTGGGTCACAGTGATCAGCTGGTTGAAATGACTGTGGCACTGAGTCCACTGAGCGTCCAGCTCCCGTTGAAGGGGGGCGCATGTGCCATCTTTCCCAATGGACCACTGAGGTGTATACCGCCATGTAACCCAGAAGGCACAGGAAGTCCTGGGCAGGGCGCAAGTGCCCAACCAGAAATGATTAGGTAAAGGAGGAAAGAACCTCCACCCTGTCCGCCAGGAGCCGAGCTCTGGCTTGACAAGAGTCAAGCTCTGCCCCGATGAAGCCCATCACCTGAGAGGGCATGAGTTCCGACTTGGCCTCGTTGATCAGTAGGCCTAGTTGGGAGCAGGTTCGGAGAGTCAGATCCCTGGATCTCTCCACCTCCTGAAGGGAGGAACGTGCCAAGAGCCAGTCATCGCGATAAGGGTAGATTCGAACTCAATGCCAGAGATGGGCTGCCACCACTGCAATGCACTTGGTGAAGACCCTTGGGGCCGATGACAGGCCAAACGGCATGATTTGGAACTCATACAGGGTTCCCTCAATGCTGAAGTGGAGGAACCGCTGATGAGACGGACGGATAGGGACATGGAAGAATGCGTCCTGCAGATCCAGTGAACAGAACCACATATTTCACTCCAGGGATGGTATGATCTGGTTCAGAGTTACCATCCAGAAGGTGCAAGACCTGAGATATTGATTCAGGTTGTGGAGATCTAGGATGGGGCGCCAACCTCCTGTCCGCTTGGGCACCAGGAAGTACCTGGACATGAAGCCTGGGTCTGTAGAAGGATCTTGCACTGGAGCTACTGCCTCCTTGCGGAGGAGCTGAGCAATGTCGTCTCGAAGAGCCAACTGAGTGCAAGCTGAGATCCTTTCCTCCCAAGGGGCATGGGCTCAGCTGGGAGGGTATTGCTCGAATTCCAGAGGCAGTCCCTGGCCGACCACTTCTAGAACCCACCTGTCCAAGATGATATCGGACCAGGCGGAAAGAAGGTGGTGGAGCCGGCCCCCCATGGGAGGACCCAGAGCTGGTGTGACGGGTGTAGGGGTGGCACCCCAACCCGCCACTGAGCAGGCTTAGAGGAGGAGGAGGACCTGGACCAGCACCTCGCCGCTTTACGGTGCTGTTGAGGACCCTGCTTGGGCCTGGGGCGCCAAGCTTGAGCCTGCTGTTGCTGCTGACCTCCTTGATAGGAAGGCTGCCTAACTGCAGGGGAAGAATGCTGAAAAAGGCTTCTTCTTGCACTTCTGCTAGTTCTTGCCCGAAGAACCCTTCACAGAGGTAGCATCCAAGGTGGCACTGGACTGCTCTATGCGCTGGAAGTGACCAGCCACTCCTGCACCGAAGAGATTGGTGCCTAGGAAGGGCACATCAGCTAACTTGTGCTGGGTATCCGCTGGGAAGGAGGATAGCCTCAGCCAAGCCCGGCAGCGAGTGGCCCCTGCAGCTGCTAAGGAGCGGGCACAGGAATCTCCAATG
The DNA here is from genome assembly GCA_016271365.2 of Neoceratodus forsteri. Taxonomy (NCBI): domain Eukaryota; kingdom Metazoa; phylum Chordata; order Ceratodontiformes; family Ceratodontidae; genus Neoceratodus; species Neoceratodus forsteri. The sequence goes on from CM028134.1 coordinate 835,326,095, forward strand.
TCCAGGGCCGTCTGGAGCTGCTGTTTTGCAACAGCATGGCCTTGATCACGGACCTGCTTGACAGCAGTCTGCATGTCTGCTGGGAGGTGAGGGTGGACTTCATCTAATGACCCAAGGAGGGCATGAGAGAAGTGTGCCATAATAACAGCCGAGCTGGCCTGACGAAGGCCTAAGAAGGAGGCTGCATAGACCTTACGGGCAGAATGGTCCATATTCTTGGACTCCTTGTCCGGGGGTCTGTCAGTGTCGGCTGAGCTACCAGTACGTCTGAACATAGAAGTAGTCACTAGGCTTTCGGATGAAGGATGTTCTGTGAACTCCACCAGGGACCCCATGGGCACCGTATACTTGCAGGTCATGCAGGCAGACGGAGCTGGGCAGGAAGCAGGATGCTGCCAAAGCTCAAGGGCCAGGCCAACGATGGCTTCGGCCACTGGAAAGGCCTCCATCGGGGTATCCCCCCTTTTGAGGATATCCGTAAGGGGGTACTCCGCCTTTTTCTGGATGGGCTCCAGGTGTATTCCGGTGAATTCAGAGATCAGGCGGAGGATGCCCTGAAAGGAGGAAGGACCTTCTTCCAACCCTGCCACTGATGACTCATCATCCCAGGATGAAAGTGTAAACCAGTGTCATCCAAGTCCGAAGAGTCAGGGTACAATGGTCTCCTGCATAGGTCTCCCTCGATATGCCGAGGGCGATCGGGGATGACCGTGATCGACAGACGTCAGGGAAGCCCAGTGTCTTGTCGGTCCTCTTTCGAGGGAGCCCCTCCCTGAGGCTGCTTAGGCAATGGTTCCACCAAAATCGGTGGAGAGACCGTAATAGGCCGAGCCAGGATATGAACCGGCCCCACAGGCAGTGGAACCGAGGCCTTCAGTTCCGGAGGGGTCACCGTCAGCCTGAGAGGCGGGAGCCAGGTGATGGCCAGTGCTGCCGGTGGGGCTGGCTTCTGCCCGGTCAAAATCAGCTGCTGACACATAAGATCCTCACTGCGTCAATGGAGTTTCCGTTGAAGCCTCTCCTCCTTTGAGGAGGATGAGGATCAGTGGCTGCACATCTTCTTGGAGTGTTTGTGACCCTTTTTTGGCCATTTGACCAAAGGGGTCCTACTCCCCGATCGAGACCGACAGGGTCGGTTCGGTCGATCAGGAGTCACCAGAGTCGGTGAAAACTGAGGTTCTGGTACAGTTTCCTCAATCGGGACACCTGAGGGCAGTGTCTCCTCATCGGGAAAGGAAAGAACCAGAGTCCTTTCTAAAGAATCGTCGACCGGAGTCAGCGATAAAGGCTCGATCGGGTCGAGCATAATTTTGGCCGGTTCTGCTGTTTCCTCAATCTCGGTGCCTTGGCCAGATGGAAGGTCTGTAAAGCTGGCGACCGAGGAAGCGATCTCGACTGAAGTCGAGACCACATGTTCCTGGGACTCGGACCTCTCTTGGGCCCAGGAGCATCTCAGTTTGGACGAAGACTTAGGGACCTTGTCCCTCTTCCGAGGGCGGGAGGCATGCAAGCCCATGGGCGCCTCACCCCTAGTGGGGAGAGACTGGCACAACTCCCTAAAGGAGCCCATAAAAGTAGAGCCAAGGTTAAGTGGAACAAAAAAGCTTCAACTGTCCGAAGCTCGAGCCGCTTCCTCCTCGAATGCCTTCATCTGCTCCAACTGCTTGGCAGATCCCGCGGCCATGGAAACCGCCCACCTCGCCTCTTTAGATTTCACAGGCGGGTTCCTTTTCTTGGGACTCCCCAATTTTAGGCGTGCCTTGTGGTCTTCTAGAACACTGGGATGGAAGGCTAGACAAAAGGTACAAGACGTGGTGTCGTGTCCGACACCTAGGCAATAGACACACGAGAGGTGGGGATTGGTGTGCGACATCTTCTAGCCGCAGGTACACTGACGAAATCCAGGGGACGAGTTGTCCTCCATGTCCGATGCGCTGTAATTAGAGTTGCTAACTCTGACAAGTTTTAGAGTAATTTGTGGTAAAAACCGACGTTGCAAAGCCATGGCCTACGAACTGCTAAAGTAGCAGGATGGAACCTGAATCTTCCAGTGGAAAGGAAAATCTGGCATCATAGGGCAGAGCCAAGGTATTTATCACACGGGTGGGTGGGAGGAGCCAGCCTGAAGACTTCCGGCAAGTTTTAAAGGGGAAAGGGACATGCCAGAGAGTGTGGATGAACAACATATCCACGTTCCTAGAACAATTGTTTGGGGGGGCATGATGCCAAGGGGGACTGGGCACCCCCACAGCACACAAAAAATGGGGGAGGGGGTTACATTATGCTGACAGAGAGTGGGTTCCCCTGTCGGCAAATGAACTGGGCCAGGGGAATGCCAATAGGGGGATTGGCCATCCTCGTCAGCTTTCATGGGGCATGTTTACAAAAAATGTTACGCTAGGTAAGGTACCGCCCTACAATGACGGGTCACTCCCTCATTGCAGCGGAATGGCTGATGCTGCAACGACGAGGCGGCCCCTCATTGCAGTGGCGAAATCGTTTCAACTTGGTGGCACTTTTGTAAACCAATGTCATCAGCACAGTGTGCCTGCATTGGGCCACCAGTGCCAAGCCCTCAAATGCAGTGCCGCCACTGGCTGCCACGGTGCCGCACCTCCACAACCCGCTTCTCTCTTAAGTTGCCGCATAATGTTTCTTGTGCATGCGTGCAAGCAAACAGAAAAATTGGTATATTGTATCGTATTCAAACTTTTTTTTTATCTGAAGAGCCCTGACTGGCTATAGTTCAGCAGAATCTCTTATTTTTGTTGAATTATGCATTTATTGTTACTGATACGGTGCCTGAATGTACTTTGGTCAAAAAAGAAGTGATCTTTCAAAGGATTGGAAAGTTTGCTTTGTTAGTACCAAATCATAGTCATCACTATTATATACTGGAGAATTTCAACTGATTATCTTTATTTATTTATTTAGAAATTGGTAACCAGGAGATGCACACTGAGCCACGTCTCGTTTTATCTGTCCAGAATAATTACAAATTGACATGTTCATGTTTTGTATTTAAAGTTATGACAACTGGTGTTTCAAGTTGTTTAAATAACTTCTTGACAAGATATCTTCCTACTTTTGCATCATGGTCCTCAAATGTGTTCCTAGACTCAAGATTTTATCCAAATGGTTACAGGAAAGAGAACGTTTGCACACTGTGCAACTGTTCTATTGAATTCATTACCAGATCGTATCAAGTAATCTTAACTCTTTTTTCTCAAGCAGCTTCACGGTATTTTAAGAGTCTCAACTCATGCTCCTGTTTTGACTGTTGATAGTTGATTACTGTTATAAGTCCCCCATGATCGCTATGAAATAATTTTTTCTCTAAAATGTATTTCTTATACAGTGCTCTTGCCATGACCTCAGGTCGTACCGGAAAAAGGAATGCATGTTCTACTGTACCTTACCTGGTATTAAAAATAAAAATGAAAATGAAATTAAAAATAAGTAGATAACATAGAGGCGTTACATACATGTTCAAATGTGAATGATACAAACTAGACTTAAAACAGAACTTGTTAACATGTATAAAATGTGAAACCGACAGATAAAAGGTTAGAAAAGGTGTAGGTTTTCCTTCTCACCCCGATCTTCAGGCAAACTGATAACAACAGTGGAAAGGGTAAGTGTACATCTTGGAGACAATGCTTAGTCCCATTAAATTATTTGTGACTCACCCTGGTTGAGTAAGGGAAATCATAATATAAATGAATAATCACCTCTCCAAACATGAACGCCTTCAATCTGCATGCAGACAACAGGGTTTCATCATGAAGGCCCACTTGGATTAGAACTATCAGCACAGTTCAGGGACCATGGGGTTGCTCAAGGCCTTTTTAGGATTCAGTGGTCTATATATTCTGCAGGAAGTAGGGGCTCGCTTTGCAACACTTGTGAAGGCCATGATTCATAGAAATATAGATAAAGAAACAGAACGTAATGGCAGAAAAAGGCTAATAAGGGAGGATCAGGTGGTCAAGATCAAGGAGGCCTGGCAGGTGGAGTTGGGGGTGTCTCTGTCCCAGGGAGAATGGGGCACTATTTGGAGAGATATCCACCTAACCATGGCATCTTTGTTTTGGAGGGAGTTTCGTTGGAAATTAGTGGTCAGGTATTTTAGACCCCCAGTACTCACTAAACATTTTGGAAAGCATAATTCAGATCTGTGCTGGAGAAACTGCCAATCCACCGGCACCTACTCCCACATTTTTTGGGATTGCAGAATCATGGTGGGCTTTTGGGATGATCTACACAACGAGGTGTTGGAGATTTTTGACTCTCCTTTCCTGAAGCAGGTTCAATACTAGCTTTTTGGCCTGCCCCCACCTTCTTTGGAATCCAAACCAACAAGATATTCATTCCATATTTTTGTGGCAGTGGCTCTCAAGGCCATCACCTTGTGTTGGTTACCCCCACTAGGCCTTCTATAGAGTCCTGGTACAGAATCTGTGCCAGGATCCTGGAGATGGAATACCTGACCGCTAAGCTTAGGTAGTCTGCGGAAAAATTTAAGGAGAGATGGTTATCATTTCTTCACTATATGGCCTCTAAGGAAAAAAAGAATAGACTTGTTGGCTATATACGCCTGAAGAAATTGTAAGGTATCAATACTGGGACTCCCCTCTTTTAACCTGCCTGGGTCCTTTGTTGTCTCTTCCCTCCCTATGGTTTAAAAGGATTTTTTATCTCTCTCCTTCCCTTTCCTTTTCCTCTTTCTTTTTCTTTTTCCTTCTAATGTACTGATAGTGACTGTTGTAATTTTTATCCTGTATTTGTTATATGTAAGTTTGTGTAACGGTGTGTAAAGAAAAAATTCTTCAATAAATTTCTATTTAAAAAAAAAAAAAGGCTAATAGGCCCATCCAGCCTGCCTGTCCACCCCTTTGTCCCCTCCACTCTACCATTAACCTCAGCGGCAACACTTCTGTCAGAAAAGACAGACTGGGGAGAAGGGGGGGGGGATGCATGTTTGTTTCGAACAAGTTCTCTTTCATCGAACCCAGTCCCAGCGCAGAGTTCATCATGCTTGAGATCCTCTCCATCAACCTACTTCTCGGAAAAAAGTAAAACCCTTAGCCTCACAACAGCCCATCTCACCCCTGGAACCCCCCACTCCAACCTGGTTACCCTGCTCACCCTTAAAAACTCCATCCCCTTAACAGAGAGTGGGTACTCCTCTGTGATTTTAACATTAATTAGGTCTCCAGCCAAGCTGATGCAGCCAAATCCTGCATCACCGCCATGGCCTACACCAACTTATTTCTACCCTCACCAGATCAAATTATAAGACTGGTACCCAAACGCTAATCGACTGGCTCATCGTCCACAATCCATCTCATATTACCAACTCAGGAATACTGCCAGACTGTTTAAGCAATCACTGTGCCACTTTCTGCCACTGGACTGCCCAATACCAACCCCTCTCCCCCATTTCCATTTTCTCCAGACACCTCACCAATCACAGCACTGAGGACATAACTCGTGCTTTCCACCTGGTTGACTGGTCTTTCACTTCTGTCTCAGGTAACCTTGATACTGTCCTAAACAAATTTTCCTCTATCTTCAACAGTGTCTGCATTTAACTCACCCCGCTCAAAAAAGTTAGGGTCAGGGGACATGTTAACGAATGGGTCTCTCCCGACATCATTAAATTTATGAGGACTAGGGACAAGCCCTGGGTCCATTACACTAAGCACAAGGACCTGCCAAGCTCTCCCTCTACAAAGCACTCAGAAACAAGTACAAATCTGCCATCAAAAGGTTTAAATCGATTATCTTCAAAGTAAACAATTTGGGGGTTCAGCAAACCCCCGTCAACTATGTGGGACACTCAACTCCCTACTCAGGAAGAACAAGAATGTAGAATCCATCACGCTTATCCAAGGGGATAAGCAGACAAATGACCCCTCTGAAGTTGCTAACATCTTCAATTTCTTTTTTGGAGACCTTGATAAATATAAATCATCCCCTCCCTCTACACCACACCCCTCACCCACTCCTTCTGCTTCCATCTCAAACTCTATTGCCGAGCCCTGCACCAAATTTTATTTTTGGGCCCTAAAGCCTTTGGACACTATCAAGCTTATCCGGTGTAACAACCCCAAACCCAGCAAAGGCACGGATGGAATTGACTTTAAAATCGTTAAACGCACCATCATACCTCTAGCGGCCCCCATCACCAACATACTTAACCTCTCACTTTGCTCTGGCCATTTCGTAACCATCTGGACACCTCCCACCATAAAACTGCTCTTCAAATGAGGGCCCAGGAGTGATGTTGGTAATTACTAACCTATCTCTCCTTGTTCCCCTCTCAAGAATCATTGAAAACGTAGTTCATACCCAGCTCACCACCTTCCTTGACTGCCATAACCTTCTCTCAGAAACCCAGCATAGGTTTAGATCTGGCCACAGTATAAAAACAGCCCTGGTGAAATTCACCAGCGATTGTCACAAGGCCAACGACAAAGGCCAATTCACAGGCTCTGTGTTCGTGGACCTGACCAAAGCCTTCGACCTGGTCGACCAAATCCTACTTATTGATACCCTCCAGGGCCTGCAAATCTCTGCGAACGTTAAATGGGCCAGTAACTACCTCTCCCACAGATCACAGGAAACAACCATCAATGGTCACCTTTCCACTGACTGTCCAATTAAATATGGAGCTCTTCAGGGGTCCATCCTGGGCCCGATCCTCTTCTCCCTTTTCATAAATAACCTTCCAGATATCTGCCACTCTTCTAAAATTGTGCTGTATGCAGACGATGTGGCCCTTAACTGCAGTAACAACAACTTGGACACAATGTTTGGAACTCTGCAAGCAGATTTCAGCAAGCTACACTCTTCGTTTCCTGCTAAGGATATGGTCCTCAATTCGAAGAAGACCAAGTTTATTATTTTCTATGTCCAAAGAAAAAACATAATTTCAGGCTTAACCCTCAGGGGCAATCTTGCAAACTCTATAGAAAAAGTGGATGTATTTAAATACTTGGGACTGTTCCTCGACCCACACCTCACTTTCAGTATCCATATCATTAACCTCATTAAGAAGATCCATATGAGACTGGGTCTCTTATACTGAATCAGAAAGTTCCTAATCCCTGCCTCCAGACTAAATCTAGCTAGCTCCTTGCTCTTACCCCTCCTCGAGTACGGCTCCACTGTCTACTCCCCCTTACCACATCTCACCTCTTCTATAAACTCAGGACCATTTATAATAGCAATGCACGCTTTGTCACTGGCCTCCCACGGAATACCCACCGCTTTGCCCTTTACAATCCTTTAAACTGGCTCACCCTTGAGGGTAAGTTTCATTTTAAAATGCTCTCTTTCTTACACAAGGTGAACCTTAACCTACTACCGGCAAGCGTTCCCTCTCTTTTTCCTAAATTGGTCCCCAAGCGCAGTACAAGGGGGTCGCGCGTCACATCGTCGACATCCCATTCTACCATACCTCTCATGTACAGAATTCAATTACTTACAAGGGCCTCAAGTCTTACAATAATTTGCCCCCTGAAATTCTTGCCTGTAGCACAGTCAGGTTCCTTCTGCAGCACCCTCAATGACCACCTCCTAAAATCTACCACCTATGTGTGCCCAGGACATCCTCCCCCCTGCATATACAAAAATATTTTGTCATTGTCCCACTCATCAAATATATTGTTTTATTTTCCCTCCTTTCTTACTCGCCCCTTCCACTCCTCCCACTCCCCTCTCCATTGCTGCCCCAATGTTTTCCCCAGCCCCCAGCACCTGCCACAAATACACCCTTCCTGTTTGTTTTCCTCAGACTTTTTCCCTCCTGTCTTACTCCCCCCTTCCACTCCTCCCATTCCTCTCCCTGCCCCCATTTTTCCCCAGCCCTCAGCACCTGCCACAAACACACCCTTCCTGTATATTTTCCTCAAGCTTTTTCTCTTTGATGATCTGCCACTGTATGAAATGTTTCCTGTTTATAAACCTGCAGTAATTAAGTGCATCAACTAAGTGGATATACCGTATTATTCCTCACCTCACCGTTCGATGTTTTAACTTATTCGTTCTGTACTTTTTTGTCCAAGTTGCTTCGTAAAAATATCTATACAACTGGACATTTGTGAAAATGGGCATTTTTGCTCACATACTTTTCAGTATAAAATAAAATTGATTGATTAATTAATTGGTTAGTTCTTATCAGGTCCCTGTGCCTGTCCCATCCTTGTTTGTACTTATGGACATCTCTCCTAAACATCCTCAATAAAAAACAGGTTCCTCTGTCCATCATCTGTCTCAAAGAACTCCAGTAGCCCCATCAATCTCAAATTCTTGTTTTTTAGAGTGTTCTCTATTGATTCCAATCAGGAGTTGAGTATCGAGTTTACTGTCACAAGGTTAGATGTGGCTACCGTCACATTTTCTTCCTTGTCTGTCACATCTCTGACTTCTACTGTCAAGTTAGTCATAATCTGCTCCACATTTACCATGCGGTAGGAAAATTGATCAGATTTCCATTCCAGTTCCATACAGTCTTTGGACTGATTTGCACACAGCCCACGGGGGGTTTTAATATCTGCCAGCTCTATGGTACAGTAGGTGGTTGCTTCAATGGCAACTGGTCCTGTTTTGTTGTGTTATCTTTATTTTATTTATTTGAAAATTGGTGACTGGTAAAGGCACACTGAGCAGAGTGTCATTTCCAGGTGCAACTCGGAGGATGGGGACAGGGGATACAAAATACATAGATATATAAACACTGTCTGCAGATAAGGGCCTATGATAGCCCACCCAGTCTGCCCATTTGAGCTTGTAAGTTCCCTTTACGTTTTTCTAGAAGTCTGCTGCCCCTTACTCCTGATCTCCAGGATTCTCTTATGTCTATCCCATGCATTCTTAAATCTCATGATTGTTTCAGCCCCCACCACTTCCTTTGGCAGGATGTTCCACTTGTCCACCACCACCACAATACATAGCACAGACACAGTTGGCAGTTGCACTGTTAGTGTGATCAGAATAACATTATGAGTACAGGTATAGGTGCAGTATGAATAAGCTAGGCAAAAAACAGTTAAGTGCCTCAGCCACACCTATACCGAGGCAGGACTGCAACTGCAGGTGAAATGACAGGGGGAGGGAAAACAGGAGTGGGGGGAAGGGAAGGAGTTTCAACTGATACCCGAGGGAGCCACGAAAGGCTGTGAAGCAGTAGGATGTGGGGAGCTGGTTCTAAAGTGTGGGAAGATGACAGGAAAAGGCTGATTGCCCAGCAGAGGAATGGGGACAAGGAATGGCGAAGAGGCAAAGATCTCTGGAGAGGAGGGAGCAGAAAACAGAGGGGATGAAAGAGAGGAGTGATGAAAAGTAAGAAGGAAGGAACCCAAACCAGTATTTGGATATGAAGGAGGTGCAGTGGATCTGGCGATGTGAGGGTAGCGAGGGAATGGATAAGGACGAGTAAAGTGCGCAATGATGAGTATGGGGGGGGTAGCTGGTAGTAAAGCAGTAAAAGGCGTTGCAGAGGGTGTCCAGTCTGGCCGGAGGGGGGAGGTGAGTGCCACAGGCCACATCTGCATAGTCAAATACCAGAAGCACCATTTTGGTAACAAGCTCTAGGTGGACCAGTGAAAACAAACAATCTGTATTGAGGTACAAGACACCAAGTTTAGGGCGGAGTTTGGAATGAATGGAGACTTCATCTTTTTTGTTATGCTCCAATGTACTACCACTGTTACTGCAATGTTTTTGTCTGATTGCTGTGTACACTGTTGTTTCTCTTTTGACGTGGAACCTTTGTAATAGAGCCTCCGGCTCAAAGGTATTGTAATCCGAAAAATAAATAAATAGCTAAATAAAAATAAAATGTGGGTAGAGAAGTCAAGCTTGCTGTCTAGCTACACACTGAGGTACTTAAGGACTGAACTATTTCTAGAGGGGAGCCATCTAAGGTGGAGAAGATGGGCAGAGTAGGGAGTCTGGCCAGTTTCTAGCTGGTGCCAAAGGTCATAGACACGCTTTTTGTTTTCTTTTGTGTTGACCCAGAGATGGTTGGATAGGAACTAGTGCAGGACAGTTTGAAAGTCTTGCTGGAGCAGACTTTCCATGGTTGTAGTAGAGGGACCGGAGGTGTAGAAGAGTATAAGATCCAAGATGGAGCCCTGAAGGATCCCAGTCTGGATGGGAAGTGGGGGTGACAGGGCGTTACCAACCTGTACTGACTGCAGACGGCCTGTGAGTTAAGTGCGAAACCAGTCGACAGTCAGTAATGAGAGGCCAGTATAACTTAGCTTATCCAGGGAAAGTGGGTGGAACACCGAATCAAAGGCTTTGGCCAAATCAATGAAGATGGCAAACATGATGTGCTCTTGATCCATCCCTGAGAAGACTGAAATCAGTTACATGCAGCACAGAGGAGATGGTGAACTGACGCTTACGGAAACCAGACTGGAAGGGGGAGAGGAAATTGGTGGAGAAGAGGAAATCAGAAAGTCTAGTGAAGACAAGTTTCTCTTGCAGCCCTAACAGAGAGAGGGAGGAGGAGGCGGGCAGAGGTTACCAGTGGAGGCCCCAGTGGAAGAACTTTGGCCAACTTCAAAACTGAGGAACAGCACTGAGGGAGATGGAGGGGTTGAACAGGTGAGTCAGAGGAGATGCTATGGCAATGGGGGAGGGGCAAAGACGTGGAGGAGTTTAGGATCCAGCCCGTCGGGGCTGGACTTGAACAGGTTGAGGAAGAAAAGGGCAGTCAGTCTCCTGGCTAGTAACAAGGGGTAAGGAAACCCAGGAGGGGAGAGGAGGAGAGGAGAGGAAACATGAGATGGAGTGGAGGAGGCTGAAGGGAGAGGAAGGGAGAGCACAAGTTGTGAAGAACTCACTGAAGTGAGCAGCGACAGAAGGGTCAGACACAAGTGAACCATTTACCAGAAGGACTGGGAAGTGGACTGGGTGGGAGGGTCAAAAAGGGAGTGAATTACCTTCCAGAACTTAGATGGGGCGTTATTTGAAACAGTGCAATTTCGTGGCCCAGACAGCCTCTGTACAGGATTTTCAACTAGTCCTATGTAAGAGGAGGTCAGCAAGTGAGTGTGATAATTTGTAGTGTGCCCAGGTGGGAACATGGGGCTTGCACTGATCAATAATTTGGAGGGTAATCCAGGGGTGGTGGTGAGTTTTGACCCTGGATTTTCTAAGCACCTTCCACCTATTTTGGCTTTTAAAAGTCTACAGTACGTAATTTTGAGTCACAAGGCTTTCCCATCTTGTCAGAGTTGGCAAGCCCAACACAAAAGGGCTCTATGGCAGCTTAAATTTGAGAAATTTAACAACTTACTGTAAGTTGTGAAAATCAAACAGCTTAAAGCAGGAACTCAGAATTGCATCTGACCTTTTCTGAAAGATGGTTACCTCCCTACATCTTACATATCTTTAGATACATTTTACCCACCATATACTTCACTTAGCTGTCACACACCCTTCTCCTCATGCAATACCTTACCAGCGATAAAATCAGTGTTTTAATCACAAACATGATGTTCATGCAACTGACACCTGCTTGCAACTGATAAAATCAGTAGTGGTTCACAGTTTTCAGATTTGAGTGGGTGTCGGCAGCATGAACATCAGGTTTAGATGTAAAACGCAAATTTAGGGCTGGCCCAGAGGCACGGTGGAAGAGCTACCACCGGCAATGCCAGCAACCTTGGTTAAGGAATGGACTTGGGTCACTTGTGGCTAGCTGAGGGAAGATTGAGTGTCCTTCTGGATCGCTCTCCTCTCTCGGGGAAGATGGTTTGCACATCCCGCTGGTTGGCTGCTAACTGAAGGAATCTGGGTGGTAGTACAACAGGACCGCAGGAGCATGGGAAAGGTCCTCACAGCCAGATACCGGGGGCATCTCGACGGAGGCGTGGCATGCCCACTGCCTCACTTCAAATGTGTGGGCCCTGGGCAAAAATGGAGGAAAACACTTCCAACAGTCTGCAGACTCCACACTGGTACAACTGGTCTCTTCTGAGACAACTATATTGCATACTAGTCTCTGAGGCATGAGGGGGAATTTCTGTGGGAAGTCGTGGACTTTGCCGCAAAGAGGGTGTTGAAGTTGCTCAGATGGTTGGTTCTGGGTGACTTCAATGCCTGGATTGATGACACAAACACATTTTGGTTATGACTTCTTCCACTCGATGACTTTGTTGGACCTTGCACAAGCTGTTGCTTCTGCGACCGACAGCCAATGTCATGCCTTGGACTTAGTGTTCTTACTGGGGCTTGAGGATTGATCTGGTTGTTTGGTCGGATCACTGCATGGTAGAATTCTCATTCCGGACCCCCAGGTCAGTCCTTTTCCTGTAGAGATGGTTCACTACCACCTTTTGAAAGGGCTCTCCCCAGTGCATCTCTCTAGTGAGAGTGCTGCTTAACCGACAGCTGTGGGTGAGATGGTGGCAGCATATAATAGTGCTGTCTCCAAGGCATTCAACTCAGTTGCACTGGTCTATATACAACCTAGGTCTTCTTGCTTGAGACCCCTGTGGTTTGATGGGGCTCTCAAGGAGATGAAAACAAGGAGTCAGAGTGCTGTTGGCAGAAGTCCCAGTCAAGGGGGGGGGGGCAGACTGGCTTGGAGAATTCACTATGGTTAATACCAAAGAGCAATCAACCATAAGAAGGCAGAGTTCCTGTCCAAGGAGATTGCTACAGGAAGGAACAGACTGGCCCTGCTCTTTCAGAGAGTAGACAGGCTACTCCATCCTGCCTGTCTGCAGCCAAAGAAAGCAGTTTCAGTTGCTCAGTGTGAGGAGTTCACTCTTCTTCTCTGATAGGGTATCCTCCATTAGGGCTGGGATTTCTCCAATGAGGCAGATGTGGTCCTGGAGTGATGAGTCATCTGTTTTCAGAGGCACTACTATTGTCTGGAGTAAGTTTAGGCCAGTGGAGGTGATAGAGATATGCAAGGTGATTTCGAAGCTGCGGTCCACATACTGTGAGCTGGATCTGGGCCTGACCCATTTCTTGGTGGGATGTGTTGAGTCTTTTGGTCCCGTGTTCACTGAGATTGTTTCATGTTCACTTTTGGAGGGACTTTTTCCTAATGCCCTGAAAGATGCACTTGGTGAGGCCCCCCTGAAGAAACCATCTGTTGACCCTGACATCTTGGCAAACTATAGACCAGTCTCTAACCCCCAATTTTTGGGTAAGGTTATCGAGAAAGTAGTGGCTCTGCAGCTCAAGGCACACCTTGCATCCTATGACATCTATGAGCCCCTCGGGGTTTAGATCCAGGCATAGCACCGAAATGGCGTTAAGGTGCAGAATGACCTCCTCAGGGCGAGGGATAGAGGGAAATGGTCAATACCCGTTCTCCTTGATCTCTCCTCAGTGTCCAACACTGTCGACAGTGTTTTGACGCTGTGGACCATGTAGTGCTGCTGGATCGCCTAAAGGAGCTCTGTGGACTCACCAGTACTGTCATCAGCTGGTTTGATTCTGTTCTCAACGGCAGGATGCAGAAGGTAGCGATGGAGAGTTTCTCCTCCTGCCCAATGCCCCTGCCTTGTGGAATTCCCCAGGGCTTGATCCTGTTGCCTATGTTGTTCACATTGTACATGCTTCTCCTGGATGAGATCATTAGACAGTACAATCTGGGTTTTCACTGTTATGCAGATGCTACCCAGCTGTATATGTCATTTGCACCCAGGAAAAACAACGCTGTGGAGGTGCTTAATAAGTGTCCGGCTGAGATCCAGGACTAAGTGGCCTCCAGCTGGCTGGGACTCAATCCTGACAAGACAGAGGTGCTAGGGATTGAGCCTGGTCACCGGTGGGATACGGGTGCTGCTGGGATGGGACGAAAAAATTACTCACTATAGTAATCTTGTTTCTTCCAGGGGATCACTCAGTATGATTAAACCAATGCAGTCATCTTTCAGTGTTGAACTGCCACAGAGAGATAGAATTTACGCAAATGATATTTCAAACTGCTGCTCTAAGTAACTGCTGCACTCTGAAGTGCTTCAGACTCATTACGCAAGCTAACAGGGTAAAGACCCTCTAACTATCTGACTATGTACATTAAGCCCCCCTTAATCACATCCCCAAAACCAAAAGGTCCCTATGTAGGGACAACAATGTGTACCAACAGGGTAAAGAACTGCAACATTAGTCATAAACCATATATAAGTAAAAGCAGGGATGCAGCACCAGAGTCTGTCCCTATTTCCTAGGTTCAGGTAAGGGAAGCAGGATGGGAGCTTTAATCATACTGTGTGATCCCCTGGAAGAAACAAGATTACTATGGTGAATAATTTTTTCTTCTAACCCCAGGAATCGCACAGTATGATTAAACTAATGCAGACTACCAAGCAGTACCTTTGGAGGTTGGGCACAGAACCTATCTTAGGAAAAAGTTCGATAGCACTACTGTACCAAATCTGACATCATTTCTGGACAGTATGTCCAAGCTATAATGCTTGGTAAAGGTGTGGGCAGTTTCCATGTAGCTGCTTTGCAGATTTCCAATGGTGGGATGTCCCTTGCAGCTGCTATTGATGTAGCTGTACCCTTGGTAGAACGTGCCCTGAGGCCCAGATGAGCCAGCTTACCAACTGTACTGTAACAGAACTGTATGCAAGCTACTATCCAGTGTGCAATGGTTCTTTTGATGCAGGTTTTCCCTTATCCAATTCCCCATAAGTGAGGAACAGCTGGGTATGCTCTGGCCTATGAGTCTTGGTTCTGTCAAGGTAGTGGCTTAGTGCCCTCTTTAACATCTAGGTTATGTAGCTTCCACTCAGATGAGCTGGAATTTTCTGTGAAGAAAACAGGTAAGGTAATGGTTTGACTCAAATGGAAATCTGAGACCACCTTAGGAAGGAATTTCCTATTGGTCCCAAGTACAACCTTGTCCCTGTGGAATGAGATATACTGTAGGAGGGTGGAAAGAATGAGAAGGTACTTGGCAAGGTTGGAGGAATGGTCAAAAGTATGGCAGCTTAGATTCAGTGCAAGGAAGTGCAAAGTAATGCACCTGGGAAACAAAAACCCAGGGGAAGAGTACACGGGGGAGGGGGGGGCGATACTAACGACAACAAAAATGGAAAGGGACCTGGGGGTAGTCATACCAAATGATCTAAAGATAGGCAAACAATGTGAAAAGGCAGTAAGGAGAGCTGGAATGATACTGGGATGCACAGGGAGAAGTATCACCAGTAGAAAACAGGAAGCTGTCATCCCTTTGTACAGACAGTTGGTGAGACCCCATTTGGAGTACTGTATGCAGTTCTGGAGACCACATCTCTGCAAGGACATAGACAGGATGGAGGCAGTCCAGAGGAGAGCAGCTAAAATGGTGCAGGGTCTGCACCAAAAATCATACAAAGAGAGACTAAAGGAACTTAATATGTATACCCTCGAGGAAAGGAGGGAGACGGGAGACATGACATAAACTTTCAAGTACCTCAAGGGAATCAACAAAGTCCAAGAGGGGAGCATCTTTCAGAAAAAGAGATGTGTAAGAACAAGAGGGCACAGTTTGAATATAGAGGGGGGATAGCTCAGGGGCAGCGAGAGGAATTATTTTTTCATGGAGAGGGTGGTGGACGCATGGAACAGCCTTCCTGAGGAGGTCGCTGGGTCAAAAACAGTGGGGGAATTCAAAAATGCATGGGACAGACATAAGGCAATTATAGTGGGGTGTAAGAGAAAGTAGGCCTATGTCTATGTTTCTATGTTTCTATCTGTGCACAGGGCTTGCAATTCACTTATTCTCCCGGCTGAAGTGATTGCCACGAGGAAAACAGTTTTTCATGTGACATACATTAAGTCTGCAGTTGCCACAGGCTCAAATGTGGGGCTCCATGAGCTTGGCAATACAAATGTTTAGATTCCAGGCCGAGACTGGCTCCCTAAGGAGAAGGTGAAGGTGGTTCAGGCCTTTGAAGAATTTCAGAAAGACAGGGTGAGAGGCCATGGACCTGTCTTTGCTAGTTGAAATATATGCTGAGACTGCAGCCAGATGGACCTACAGTGCAGAAAGTCTAAAGCCCAGTGTGTGTAGGTGAGTCAAACAGTCCAGCAGGACAAGAAGACCAGCTCTAGAGGGAACAATGTCCCTCAAAGAGCACCAAATGGAGAACCTTTTCCACTTAGAGGAGTAGGTTTTCTTAATGGATGACTTTCTGGATCTCCCGCCCGAGCACGGTCAAAACCTCCTCTGAAAGGTTTAGGCTAGTAATGTCTAGGTCTTCAAAAGCCAAGCCTTCAGTCGCAGGGATCTGAGGATGGGGTACAGGATCCTGCCCTGAGAGGATATCAAGAGGCTATACCTCTGAGGCAGGTAAATTGGGCGCGAGATAGGGTTAACAGGAGTGTGTACCATGGCTGCCTTGCTCAATCTGGTGCCACCACGATCACTGTTGCTGGCTGTGACCTGAGTTTCATCAGAATCCTCAGTAGCAAGGGAAGGGAGGGATGGTGCACAGGAATCTGCCTGACCAGCCCAGTGCTAATGCATCCACTGGAACTGTACCCCTGCTGGGAGGACTGCAACAAAACTATGGCAACTGGTGACTGTCTGTGGAGGCAAAGAGATCTATCTCTGGTGCGCCCCACCTTCTGAATACTGTCTGGAGCACCTGTGTACTCAGTGACCATTCATAATGATCCTGGCTGATTCTGCTGCGGTAGTCTGTCAGTATACTGTCCTCCCAAGGAAGGTGAATAGCTGATAGAGACACCTGCAGGGAGCAGGCCAGACTCCATACCTTCATGGCCTCTGTGCACAGTGGGGTGGATCTGTTTCCCCTTGTTTTTTGATGTAGCACATGGTGGTAGTGTTGTCTGTCCTGACCTGTAACACCTAGTTTTTTAAGCAAGGAGCAAATGCCTGAAGGGCCAGGTACACTGCCCTGAGCTCTAAAAGGTTTATGTGCAGAAGTGATTCCTAGGGGGACCATGTTCCGCTGGCTGTTAGGTCCAACATGTGTGCCCCCACTCTAGCAAAGAGACATCTGTTGTGAGCACCACTGAAGGATACTCCTTTTGGAAGAGAATTCCTTCCCTGAGGTTTTCTCTGTCCAGCACCACTGCAGGATCTGCAGGAGTGTGTTTGTGACTGGCACCCATTTAGCTAGGGAATCTCTTTCTCTGAGACCAGTGAGCCCACAGGTGAACTGTATGCCTCTCATCTGAAACCTAAATCTGGGGAGCAACTGCTAAAGCAGCTGACATATGGCCCAGTAGGCGCAGAAACTCTCTTGCTGACCTGGGTCTGTTTAGCTGGAATGATCCTGCTATCTGCAAGATACTAATCACCCTGTTCTGTGGGAGAAAAGCTCTGCTTTGGCAGGTGTCCAGCTCTGCTCCAGGAGCTGCACTGGCTCTTGCTGGGACTTCTGGATGTTTATCAGGAATCCCAGAGACTCTAATGTGCTCCAGATTAGGGTCAGAGAGTCTCTGGTTTGTTGTACAGACTGACCTACGACTAGCCAGCCATCTAGGTATAGAAACACAATCACTCTTTGCCTTCTCAGATGTGTCACCACCACAGCCCAACACTTTATGAATGACCTAGGGTGGAGGTTAATCTGAATGGCATGGCTGCAAACTGGTAGCGGCCTGAGGGCAATCTGAACCTCAGGTACCTTCTGGAGCTTGGCTGGATTGGAATGTGGAAGTATGCATCCTTTAGGTATAGGGATGCTAACCGGTCCCCTTTTTGCAGAGTGGGGATGATCATGGTCAGAGTCACCATCTTAAATTTTAGCTTTAGCAAGTGCTTGTTTAGGAGTCTTAGATCCCAAAAAATGGGTCACCAGTCCCCATTTTTCTTTTGAGTGAGGAATTATCTTGAGCAGAAGCCCTTTCCCCTCTGTAGCAGTAGTACAGGTTCCACTGCTCTGATGGTCAACAGGTTTGCCACCTCTGCTTTCAAGAGGATTCTGTCTGCAGAAGTAGCTGGGGTGAAATTTCTGGCCCTTAGCCTGGGTAGTGATTTTAAGCTTAGAGACAGCCCTTGGCTCGCTGCCTCAGGACCCACTTGTCTGTGGTGATGGTATACCAAGCTTGGAGGTAGTGAGCCAACTTGCCTTCTACTGGTAGGGGAGGAGGCGATCGGTACCAGCCCATCAGGGATTTTGTTGAGCTGAGTCTGTGCTTGAGGTACCTGTGCAGACCTTCCCATGGTCCTTCTGCCTCTACCTCTAAAGTACCCTCTGGACTGTTGTTTGTCTGGCATTGCTTGTGCCTGACAAAAGGGCATGGAGTAGGATTCCCCAACCCCTGCCTCCCCTGTACCAGGACCTGTGAGAAGTAAATGGCTTATTTTTAGCAGAATTGCTTCTATAGGTGGCTTTGTACTCCTCCATCTTTTTCATATATGCTTCTGTCTTGTCCCCAGAGAGGGAGTTACCCTCACAGGGGACATCCACTGCTTTGATCTGTGTGTCCTGGGTCAAGTTTGTGGTCCTAATCCACGTAAACCTCTTCATGGAGAGGGTGAGGGCCATAAGCCTGTCTGCGGTGTCATTTGCATCCACAGCCATGTGGAACTGGTACTTGGTGGCATCTAATGCTGTCCTGGCTGTTTCTGCATGGTCCACTGCTGCCTCACCTGGGATCTTGTTAGTCAGTGCAAAAACCGTGTTTGACAAAGCCTTTTGACACTGGGTCATGTAGTTAGCCTGCCTCACTAGGAAAGAGGCTTCCAGGTACCCCTTCTTCCCCATCCTATCTATCTTCCTGGAATCTTTGCCAGGTGGGTGGGAAGACAAGGGTGTAATGGCCTTGTCACATTGTGCTGCCCAAACCACCCCCTCATGATCAGATTGGTTAAATAGAAATGCAGCATTAATCTGTCAAGTTGATATTTGTTATCACATTTTTTATCAACCCCTGGGATAGAGGTAGGGGTCTGAACATTTTTTAACACTGACTTTCTTAGTGACTTGTGCACAGGAAGCATGAGTCTCTTTGTGGGGGCTAGCCCCATCATCTCAAGGAAGTCTGCTTCCTCTTCATTCTCCACAGTCTCCTGTATCAATAGGTTTAGGGTGTCTACCATTTGCTTCACAAATGCATAATGTGACCCGAATGGAGAACCGAATTCCTGTTCTGGGATACCTCCGGTTCAATGGGTTTCCCTTCTCCTCCTCCTCCTCTTCCTTCTCTTGCTCTAGGTTGTATATACTACACCAGTTCCTGAGCTGCTGGGACAGGAGCTGGAACCCGTGGAACTGGTGGGGTCACTGGAACCACAGCTTGCAGTGCCTGAAAAATTTGCTGTGCTTTAGCAATTTCCTCAGTAGACAGCATAGCTGGTGTGTCTGCTGAGAGCTCCTTAGCCTTGTTGGCCATAGGTACAGTGACATGCTTGTCTTTATGTTTTCTTTTAGCTGGAACCAGCTCACTAGCCAGTTCCACAAGCCTCTTAGCTTTTGAGGAGTCAACTTTCTCTGTGGATTTTGGACCCAGTGACTCCTTAGGCCTGTCCTAATCTTTTTTAGAGGAGGTAGAGGATGAAGAAGACTCTTCAGAAGGCTTTGGAGAGGATGCCGAATTGGCCATTTCCTCCCATTTCTGAGCTCTTTTCTTTAGTGTCTTAGGGCAAAACGTTTTACAAATAGCACAATTTGCAAAAATATGACTGGGTACCAGACAAAAAACAACACCCAAGTCATGCCTATCTGCTTTAGCAAGTACATGGCCACAGCTAAGGCAGTTCTTAAACCCAGTCGGTCCTGTCCTTTTCTTGCTTTTAGGTACTTCTGATATTGATGTCAGCGATTTAACAAAAAACACCAACGTTACCGAACAGTCAGTTCCCAGAACCGACAAAGGTAATAAGTCAATTCCAAAAATCAGTTCCCTGAAATGAAGTGGAACCGCTAACCGCTCGGTTCCTGACAAGAAAAAGAACCATGGTTAAAATAAAAACTAAAGGATGTTTCACATCCAAAAAGGAGCCAGAACGTTAAAGAAAATAAATATATAGTTTGAGGTAAAAAACCTGGAACTGATGAGGAACCGATAAAAACAAACAAAATAATAATAATATAAAGTGGTGCGATAAGGCAGAAGCACTAAATGAGTACTTCTGCTCAGTATTTACTAAAGAGAAGAGGGGGGTGACACCCAAGGGGGGAGAAATGGCAGAAACAGGGGGAGAGGGGGTGACAGATGGGGAAATCATGGACGGCAGAGTTCGGAAGGGTATGAAGGCACTGAGGGTGGATAAGGTGTCAGTCCCAGATGGCATCCACCCCAGGGTACTGAAGGAGCTGGCAGAGATTCTCGCAGGACCTTTGGCAGACCTATTTAATGCCTCACTACATTCGGGGTGTGTACCCCAGGACTGGAGGATGGCTCACGTGGTGCCCCTCCATAAGAGTGGCCCCAAGGATGAACCGGGAAACTACAGACCAGTGAGCCTCACATCCACCGTGGGTAAGCTAATGGAGACTATCCTGAAAGAAAGGCTGGTGGCCCTCCTAGAGGCCAAAGGACTACAGGACAGAAGACAGCATGGCTTCATATGAGACAGATCCTGCCAAACCAACCTGGTCGAGTTCTATGACTGGGTAACTAGGCAACTGGACAGGGGCCATGCAGTGGATGTCCTGTTCTGGACTTCAGTAAGGCATTCGACTCGGTGTCACATGGAAGGCTGGGAAGTAAGTTAATAGACACAGGGGCAGATGCAAAGGTGGTGAGATGGGTAGGGAACTGGCTGCAGGGAAGGCAACAGAGGGTGGTGGTGGGTGGGGAGCTCTCACACCCAAGGGTAGTGACGAGCGGTGTTCAAAAAGGGCTCAGTGTTGGGACCAGTGTTGTTTGGGATATTCACTGCAGACATATCATCGGACATCAAGAGCAAGATCAGTCTGTTTGCTGATGATACCAAGGTAGGAGCAGTGGTGGATGACCTAGGGGGATGGCAGGGGTTGCAGGATGATCTGGCAAAGCTTGAAACCTGGTCAGACACCTGGCAACTGGGGTTTAATGCCAAAAAGTACAAGGTGCTGCATTTTGGGATGAAGAACCTAAGGAGAAGTTACCAGCTGGGGGGAGTGCAGCTAGCCCAGACAGAGGAGGAGAAGGATCTGGGGGTGCTCATTACAGGGTCAATTATCAACTCGGTACAATGTAGGAAGGTATCTGCAAAGACCAACAAAATGCTGGGTTGTATTGCAAGGGGTATATCCTTGAGGAAGGAGGAGGTGATTCTGTCACTGTATAGGTCATTAGTTAGATCGCACCTGGAGTACTGCGTGCAGTACTGGCCCCCGTATCTAAAGAGGGACATTAAGTTACTGAAGAGGGTGCAGCGCAGGGCGACAAAGATGATCAAGGGGCTGGTGGACTTATCATATGAGAGAAGGCTGAGGGAGTTGAACATGTACTTGCTGGAGGAGAGGAGGGACCGGGGGACATGATTGAAACCTTTAAGTACATGAAAGGAATAAACAAGTCAGGTACAGAGGGGCTGTTTAAAGTAATGGAGGGGAGGGACACCAAGGGCCATGATACGAGACTGGAGGGAGGAAGGTTCAGGAGGGAGATGAGGAGACACTTTTTTACAGAGAGGGTGGTGGCTGGGTGGAATGCGTTACCTGCAGAAGTGGTATCCAGTAGAACAGTGGACTGCTTCAAAAGGGGATGGGACAGGACAAGGGGGAGGGTCAATGAAGGGGAAGGGTGGAAGGGAGGGGCAGCTGCAGAATAAGGGGTGCTAGCTGCACATTCAAGCAGACTTGATAGACCTCTAAGCTTTTATCTGCTGGCAAATTTCATATGTTCGTAAAGTGTCACTTATTGAAAAATAAAGTTTTTAAGTAAGTAGAGGAGATCTCTCCGAGGTGTCTGAACTACCAGGTGGAGTAAAGAATCTGAAACACTTCATAGTGCAACAATGACTAGAGGCAGCAATGTGAAACTGGCACTGGCCAATGAGAGTTCCATCATTTGCATAAATTCTCTCTCTCCATGGCAGTTCAACACTGAAGGCTGACTGCATTCGTTTAATCATACTGTGTGATTCATGGGGTTACAACAGGGTTATTCCTTAGCCCCATTCCCTTGGCTGCATCCAGTAAGGTGAAAATTATGGGTGTTGTCCTTGATAATGGATTGACACTTGAGGCTAAGGTGACGTCTGTCATCCAGAGTGGTTTTTACCACCGTGGGAATATAGCCCAGATTGAAGCCTTTATTCTGTCTGACAAACTGCCCTCACTGGTACATGCCTTTGTAACATCTAGACTCCACTAATACAATGCTCTTTACCTCAGGATCAGTGGAGGGGTTCTCCGTCACTGGCAGCTGGTACAGAATGCAGTGACCAGGTTGGTGACGGGTCTTCTGAAGTCTTGTCATGTGACCCTGGTCCTGCGTGATCTGCACTGGCTGCCAGTGAGATGGAGAATCAGCTCACCTATAAGACCCTACAGGGGCTGGGCCCTGGCTACCTGACAGACCTTCGGGTTCCCCTTTGCCCTGTGCCCTCGCTCCACTCCGCCACTGAAGGTCTTCTTGTGGTTCCCACAGCATGACCGTAGACCTCGAGAGATCAGTAATTTGAGGTGGCAGGCCCCGCTCTGTGGAACTCGCATCCAAGATCTCTGAGGGAGGCACCATCAGTGGAGGTGTTTAAGTGGGATCTGAAGATGCATCTTTTTAGAGAGGTGTTGGGGAACTGCCTCTATATTCCTTGAGAGAGCAGACTGCTGAACTGTTGATTGGAACAGATGATTGTATTTATTTATCATTGATCGTTTGTTTATTTTTTTTTTAACTCTGTTTATTCTCCCCGGGTCCGTGGAACTCTCTCCAGAAACCACCCATGCCAGCCTCTACCTCCCAGTCTGAAACTCACCTTCCGGCCTCTCCACTCTGGGGACCCCTCGGCTCTGAGCCCCCCAAGGTGGGCTGCCCACCCTGGCACTCTGTCTATAATCTAGTGCCCCGAAGGTAAGAGAGAAAGGGCCCCAGAGGTGAATCTGACAGCGGGAGTGTGGGCCAGGCATGGATGGCACCTTTGCCTATCCGCGGTCTGGGGCTTTTTGCTCCTTAATGTTGCTGCCCTAGAGCTTGGACGAGCAATGATGTCCGGCTCAGCGTGTGCTCATTCCCCAACACGCCCA
This sequence comes from Neoceratodus forsteri, assembly GCA_016271365.2. Taxonomy (NCBI): domain Eukaryota; kingdom Metazoa; phylum Chordata; order Ceratodontiformes; family Ceratodontidae; genus Neoceratodus; species Neoceratodus forsteri. The sequence continues at coordinate 835,349,215 of CM028134.1, forward strand.
AAGGATGACTGCTGCAGCTCATTCCCCTATGTCTGTCTGCTGGGTGTTGTAGTCCCCCAGTGACCACTAGGGGCTGCTGCTGCACTGGCTAGAGTGAATCCCCCTTCCTGATGAAGGAGAGCAGTCCATGGGACGCTCGATCCTTCCTCGCCCCCTACTGACCCCCGACGGCCCTTGCTCATTCCCGAACACGGGTCACCGGCATGGCGTGATATATGGCATCCAGTGCCTCAACGCTCAGCGCCATCGGGCCGGCTTGATCGTTTGTTTATTATTAACACAAGTTGTGTATTTATGTATTTTATATAATTTAAACTACTGCCTGCACAGCACCCAGAACTTCCAGGATGGGGTGCTAGAGAAATTAAGTTTATGAATGTTATTATTATTGTAATAACTGGGCTCCTCTCAACTAAGCAAAGACACTGGAGTAAGGTAAGTCCGAGGAAAGTTGGGGTAGAACAAGGAGAGAAACAATGGACTGTATTTGTATTTTTTTGTTTTACCAGGAAGAAGTTCCTTTGAGCAGTGCTCATTTACAAGGAGGTCCTAGTTAGGACAGTCAATAGTACACCACATCAAAAGAATAACAAATTACAGAGATTCAATGGTAGCAAGTACAGCAGAACATAAACATAATAAAAGTTAAAAGGTAACAACTTCACTCAATCTGTCCAAATCCATCCTGGATGGCCTAGACCCCAAACCTCTCAATATCTCAGCTCGTGCCATTGCCTCCACCCTTACTCACCTCCTAAATCTCTCCTTCACCCTCTGTGCTGTACCACAATCTTGGAAGATTGCCAAAGTCCACCCCCTTCATAAGAGGGGTGATCCCTCCACACCTGGCAACTTCCGTCCAGTCTCCCTCCTCCCCTCTCTTGCAAAGCTTCTAGAGAAACTTGTCTACTACAGGCTTGCTGACTTCCTGCACTCCTCCAACTTCCTCTCCCATTTCCAGTCTGGTTTTCAGAAGCACCATTCCACTGTCTCCTCCTTGCTATGGGTCATGGACTCCGTCCTCTCAGGGACAGAGCAGGGCACATCACTGTTACCATTTTCATTGACCTGGCCAAAGCCTTTGATTAGGTGACCTGCTCACTCCTCCTGGACAAGCTGAGTTCTGCTGGCATCTCCGTCCCCACCACTGACTGATTCCATTCCTACATCTTGGGCCATCAGCAGTTGGTACAAGTAGGAGGTGTCTTGTCCCTGCCCCCATCCAGGCTGGGGTCCCACAGGGTTACATCCTGGGTACAATCCTCTTTTCCATTTTCCTCAATGACTTCTGCTGTGCCTGTGCCAACTCACATCTTCATACGTATGCAGATGACAAAATTCTCTATATCGCAGGCCCCTCAATGGCAGCTCTGGAAGTCTTGCACTAGCAAGACTTTCACAATGTCCTGCTTTGGTTCTAGTCCAACCAACTCCCAGACAACACTAAAAAAAAACCTATGTCCATGACCTTTGGCACCAGCCAAAAGCTGGCCGAGCTCTCTCCCTCCCCTTCTTCTCCATGCTGGATGACAAACTCTTAAAGTAGTCCATGCCTTCAAGTATCTTGGTGTGTGGCTAGATGACAGACTAGACACCTCTTCCTCTTCCCTCGCCAGACTAGACACCCTTTGCAATGCTTTCTGCCACTTTGCTACCAACTCACCATCTTGTACCTACCACTATTCCCTTTACTTCTCCCTTTCCATCACCAGTCCAACTGTGCTTCCTTCCTCTCCACATACTGATTTGGGTCCCTCCCTTCATATCTATCCTCACTCCTCTCCCCTCTTCCTCCTACTCCCTGCGCTCCAGGGACCCTTGCACCTTCCCCACCCACACTCCTCAGCAAGGCAGTCTACATTCTCCTACTACCTTCCCTCCCACTGGAAACTGCTACCCTCCTCCCTCCATCTCTCGCCCTCACTTCCCTCCATTAGACACCAACTTAAACTTCTCCCTGCACCTCTCTGCTCTTGCTAACCCTCTTACTTGACCCCTTACCTAACCTTCCCCTTGCTACTGACCCCCCACCCTCCTTACCCCCCACCTCATGACTTTAGCTCTTTCATATGCAATATTGCTGCCTGTTTGATTCATCCTCACAGCCTGCACCGGCACCCTTCCTACAGACATCAAGTACTTTATTGTGCTCTTGTCCAACTTGACAGATAATTTACAAGTTAATTTATGTCCTCATCAGTTTGTCATGATTTGGATCACTTGACTGTTCTGTTATTTTTTTTTTTGCATTTTTATGTTTGCATGCGCAAGAAACATTTTGTGGCAGCTTAGGAGAGAAGTGGGTTGTAGAGGTGCAGCACTGCTGCAGCCAATGCTGCCACTGCTTTTGTGGGCTTGGCTGCGTATCACCAATGCAAGCCAATGCTGGTGGTGACACTAGTTTGCAAGCGTGCCACCTACTTCAAACAATTTGGCCACAGCAATCAGGGAGCACCTCGTCACTGCAGCATCAGCCTCTCGCTCCATTCTGAATTGTTCTCATGCAGTTGAGAAGCTGATGCTGCAATGCTGAGGTGGTCCCTGTTTGTTGCGGCAAACAGTAATGATCCATGGCTGATTTATTTATTTTTCTACTTTCTTTCCCCCGCCCTGCTGTGTGATTACACCGAGGCTGACGACCAGCCGAATTGCTTCCCAAAAAAGCACCACAGTGGTTCCCAAGTCAACCCCCTTCCTCAGCGAGCAAGCCTGTTGGCTCCGGTTCTGTCTCTGCAGACCACACAGCAATTATGAATGTGGGACAGGTCCTCCAGAGTCCGGAGGTGTGGCTAAGTACTGAGAATCAGTGTGGCAGACTGGTAGTGCATGCATGCCTGCATTGCATCAGGGCTGTGCAGTGAGGAGTCGATGGTCGTACTCCTCGTTGGTGGAAGTGGTCGGTCCATGATGTCCCTCCCTCTCTCAATCAAGAAAAGAAGCACAAAAACATAAGCAAGCTGCAAGAGAGAGACTAGTGCGAGCCACTGGCAGCGGAGTCGGATTTGTTTAATTTAAGCGGCAAGCAGCCCCTTGCTTCACCTGTTGCTTTGCTGCTGCGGTGTTTAGTGTTTGAGGATGAAGAGTATTCCTGCGGTGCCACTGGGCCTGGTGGTCCATCCAAAACCCAAGTCATCACTGTGCCGCCGCCACCTGCGATGTGATCGTGATTTTGAAGGCCGTCGAGGTCGATGGTTGACTGTCTTAGACAGTCCATCAGGACTGTTAGTCCAAGGCAACATCAATTTCACCCAGGCCACAGCAACCAAGGAGCAAAGCGTAGAAGGAGCTGAGGTATGTTGTTTTCTTAAAGAACTAAAGTACTACGAACATGTCAGAGCAAAAAGCTCCCGGCTACTATTAAACTGTTTATATGCCACAGTGTTGAGATGAAGTTATTCTTTTAGATATAGGAATTGAGCATCTGGATGGGGCAGCAGGAGCAGGCAACAGAGCAGAGTTGTGGGAAGAAGTGGGTCTGCTGAATGTTGACAAACACAGAAACCAAACAAAGCAGCTGTGCACAGAAAAGGAAAGGGTTCAGGGCAGCCATTTCTCATACCACAGCAGAAAAACACGAGTCTGCACACCTCACTACCTCAAAAACGAATTGTGCTGAAGCATGAGCTTAGTGCAAAATATAATAAATTTTATTAATGTCAGCTAATGCTCACAGTGTCACAGAATGGAAGACACAAATTACACAATTAATTCCTTCAAGTGCAATTTAAAGTGCAGACAAATGTGCAAATGCAAAATGCAGTGGTACAACACCAGGTCAGATCAAACTTCCCAGTTAACCCAGTTTCTCCAAGCTACTCCCAGTTTCTACAAATGTTTACAAAGAGCTGCAGCAGAAGATGATCTAACTACACTGTGTACATGGGAAAACAGGTAAGCGTCTGTTAAGAGTTCTCTCTGTGTGATTGGTTAGCGATGATGTCATGATTTATGACATTCTTTAAAGAATCACTTAACGCCTGTCATAGCATTTCCTTTAGACACCTCAGAAGCTTTGCACAGTAAGTTAAGGTATTCCACATTACTGGGCACTACAAGGAAAGGATCTTCTCCAACAGTGCAATATGGGAACATGGAAGTCAGACTATGCAGAGGGGTCTCTTCAGACAGCAATTCAATTCAATAGGATGGCAGTTTCCCAATGAAACTATCTTCATACCAGCTGGCCAAAATAAAGTAGTTCCCTATGATTCTGCATTAGCTTATTTAAGGATTGCAAAAGTACACAATTTGCACTAAATGTGGCATTTAGTTTAAATCCAGCTGAATCATTTTGTATAGCACCTAATTTGGACAGGATCATTTTTGTTATGGGAACATCATGTACAGTACATGACCAGTCTAGAAAGGTGATGTGAAGCAGATGAGGGGAAATAGAATATGGTTTTTGTACACTGCCTTTCATTAAGCATGTGCTTCGAAGAGCTTTGCAAACCAATAAGTTCAATACTGGCATTACAATGACTGCAGAAAGGCAAACGAGGCAGTCATTCATTTACATAAAAAAAACAGTATCCCTCGCACAGCCATTGTAAGGAACAGCAAATCAGACTGTGATACTCCTTGCAATAACCTCAGCTAGCTCAGCAGCAGGTCGGAGAAGAGTTCAAATATTGTTGCTAGTAAAGTCCAAAGGTAGGCAACTGAAAACATACAAAAGGCTTAACAGTTCCATTCCATGTCTATAGGAAGGGGAAATAATCACAGGATACAGTTTTAGGTTATTTGCCAAAGAGTCTGTAAAGGGCCTACATACAGTAGGAACTTCACTCCTTGGGACCAATCTCTTTAAAGAGTAATTGCTAAAATAAACTGTCTCTGGCAATTGCACTGAATTTCAATGTGTTCTAGGGTTTGAGCTTTGCCCCTTTTAACAGTATTTAAAAAATGTCATATTAACAGAAAGAATATTTATTGGGCAGCTATGCAAAACCAGCCCGTGCCACCATAGAGTGGTTCTGATTACATCAGACCTCAGAGAATGAAGCTCCAGAGGTCCCATGTAATCAGAAGCCCGAGGTGGCAGCACAGGCTGGTTGGGTTAGTGTGCCCACCCACTATTTTTTTCTACTGTGTAGTTTGTTTTTTGTTTACAAAAGTGTTTTCACAGCAGTGCATGTTAGAGGTTATATAAGCTCTGACTTTTTCTTTGCTGGGCCTGCTTGCCTCCCTCTACTAAGTACAGTCACAGAAGACTGTACCTAGCCCATGGAGAAAAGAAGACCTGGAATCATCTGATTGGAGATTATAAAAGCTCTAACATGCACTACAGGCTATTGAATCTCCCACTGTTGCCTGCAGCTCTCATCAGCTGCAATGGAAGAAAAGGACCACACCAGCTCAGCTCAGCTAGTCTGCTCTAATATCCTCCCCTTCCCAGCCTCTTCCTTTATACTGGCTCAGGACTCACTCCCCCCTCAACCCCATATGTCTGTCCCATGCCCTCTTGAATCCCCCCACCATTTTGGATCCCTATTCTGGTAGCCTGTTCCAGGCCTCCACCACCCTCTCTGTGAAGAAATGCCCCCTTATATTGCCCCTGTATTTCCCTCCTTCCAATTAGATACTATGTCCCCTTGTTTTAGCTCCCTCCTTCTTTTTGAACAAGCTCCCCTCCTTCACCGTATTTATCCCCTTCAAATACTTAAGTTTCAGTCATGTCCCTCCTCTCTCTTCTAAGTCTTTAGTGGGTATAGAGTGAGCTCCCCCCACCTCTGCTCATATGTTTTTCCCCACATCCCTTGCACCATCTTGGTTGCTGTTCTCTGAACCCTCTCCATCCCCCCAATGTCCCTACATAGGTGCGATCTCCAGAACTGTACCCCATACTCCAGGTGCAGCCTCACCATTGTCTTGTACAGCAGCATTAGCACCTCCCTTCTTCTGCTAGTTATGCCCCTTCCAATGCAGGCCAACATACCATTTGCCTTTCCCACCGCGTTGCTGCACAGGTTCCCCACCTTAAGAGTACTCTATATAATAATCCCCAGATCCCACTCCTGCTCCATTTCCTTGATTTCCTCCCCCCCCCAAGGGTATAAGCTGCTCGAATGTTTTTCCACCCCAGCTGCATCACCGCACACTTTTTTGCATAGAATTTTAGCTGCTAGGTTTCCAACCACTTCTGCAGCTTCTCCAGGTCTTGCCTCATGACTTCCCTCCTCTTTAGGTATCCACGTGTACAGACAGCCATTATCGTCCGTGAATAGGAACCTCTACTCCTAGTCCTTCAACTAGACCACTGATATAGATGTTAAAAAGTAGGGGTCCCAGTACAGACCCCTGAGGCACCCCACTCATTACCCCTTTACACTAGAACGTACCCCATTTACCACCACTGTTTGGTTCCTTCCTGTCCGTTAGTTTTCCACCCACCTAGTAACCTTCTGGCCCACCCCTAAGTTCTCCAGCTTATTTACTAGTCTTCTGTGCAGGACAGTGTCGAAGACCTTGCTGAAGTCCAGAGATGCCATGTCCACTGCCCCTCCCTGGTCCACTGCATCACCCAATTGAAAAACTCTACCAGGCTGGTCTACCATGTTCTCCCATTCATGAGGCAATGATGCCTTTTGTCCAGCATACCACTGGCCACCAGGTATTCCACTACCCTTTCCTTTATTAACGTTTCCATTACCTTTCCCACCACCGAGGTGAGACTGACAGGGTGATCGTTTTTGACCACCTCCTTGCTTCCCCCCTTATGTAGTGCAACCACCTCTGCCCTCTTCCAGTCCCCAGGCATGCACCCTCAATCCATGGACAAGTTAAACAGTCTTGTCAAAGGTGCTGCCAGCTCCTCCCTCAGCTCACGCAGCACCCCTTAGTGCAAGCCATCCGGCCCCATTGCTTTATCCAGTTTTAGCATGCCCAGTTCTTCCCTTACTCTGTCTATTGTGAACATTCTAGAATCCATTCCCCTGCATTTCTCTCCCTTCCACTCCAGCTCTGGTCCTCTATCCTCTCCCTCTTTCGTGAAGATCCAACAGAAGTAATTTAATACCACCACTTTTTTGAAGTCCCTCTCCAGTTGTATTCCTCCCTCACCCCTGAATCTCACTATTCCCTGCCATGCCTTCCTTCTTTCTCCCACATACCTAAAAAAGGTTTTATCTCCCCTCTTGGCCTGCTTTGCTATTATCTCCTCAGTGACCTCTTTAGCCCTCCTTATCTTCTGCCCTGCCTCCCTCTACTCTCTTTCTCTCTCTATCTATCTATATATATATATATATATATATATATATACACACATATACCTCTCCCTATCCTTGCCCCTTTGTAATAGTCTTATAGCTCCTGATTGCTTTTTTCCTCTCCCTGACCGCCCCCGCTATCTCCCTTGTAAACCATAGAGGTCTCCTCCTTCTTCCATTTTTCCAAACCTTCTTGATGCAAATTTCAGTGGCTTTCAACACCCTTCCCTTAATGGCTGCCCATAATTCCTCCACATTCCTTATATTCCCCATCCCTGACATTTCTTCCCCAACTATCCTCTTCATTCTGTTAAAGTCTGCTTTCTTGAAGTCCATTATCCTAGTTCTTGTCCTGTTTACTTCGCTTCTCATTTTTACCCTGAACCTTACAGCCCTGTGGTCACTTGTGCTAAATCCTTCCCCCACATCCAACTCCTCCACACTGTCCCCATTTGTGAGCACTAAGTCCAACATGTTATCTCCCCTAGTGGGCTCCTTTACCCATTGTTGCAGAAGTATCCCTTGTAGTGCCTCTAAGATTCCCCTGCTCCTAGTTAAAACACCTGTTGGGATCTCCCAGTTGATGTCAGGGAGGTTTAGGTTCCCCGCTAGCAGAATCTCCCCTTTTTGTGCCATTTTTGTCACTGACTGTATAAGTTGTTTATTCCCCTCTTCCCCTTGCGTAGGAGGTCAGTAAACCACCTCCACCCTCAATGATTTACCATTTCTTTTGTCTAAAGTGACCGATATTATCTGAGCTTCCCTTCCTCTTCCAACCCCTCTGTGGCCCCAATTTCTTTCTTAATGTATAATGCTACCCCTCCTCCCTTCTTCCCCTTCCTGTCTTTCCTAAACAGTCAGTATCCAGGTATGACTGTCTCCCAGGCATGATGCTCAGTCCACCAAGTCTTACTCTCTGCTACTATGTCTAGATCCTCTTCCACCATGGTGGCCTCCGATTCCCCTGGTTTATTCCTCAAGTTCCTGGCATTTGCTACCAAATCCCTCCGACATGTAGCCCCCTTTTCCCTATCCTCTCCTTCCAACCCCTCCCTGGTTTTGCATGTTTTTATTTATTTATTTAAAAGTGTTCCCAGGAAGCATACTGAGCAGTCTACCGCTTGATTCCAGATGCGTCCTGGGGAAGGGGACTAGGAGACAACACAGAGTATTTTACATCAGCATCGCAAATACAAATGCAATACACACATGGATTTAGCAGGGAAATCAATTTTGTTACAGAAGAATTACAATTAGCAATGTAAATACAATGCAAAACAAAACATTGATGCAACAGGAAAATAATTACTACACAATGTGGTGACCGCAATTTGTTATAATGACAATTGGAAATTAGAATACAAACAAATAGTGAGTGACCAAAAGACAGAAAGTGCCCAAGCCTGAGCTACTAGTTGATGGGTTCTGTCAACCCAGACCTGCCAATAATTAAGAGTCACCGTAACTAAATCATGGAATTGATGGGAAGTGTTAGGTGCATGCACAGGCGGTGCAGTAGTGGTTTTTGAGGAGAGACTTGAGTTGGTAGGTGGAGGGGGTGTGCCGAATGGCAGAGGGGAGAGAATCCCACAGCTTAGGCATGCAATATGAGAAGGCTGCTTGGTCTGCAGAGGTGGACATGTGAGGAACTAACAAGGAAGAAGAAGAAGAAGAAGAATCAGCATTTATATAGCGCTTTTCACACACAGTATCCCAAAGTGCTTTACAAGCAATGCTAGACTGGTAGTGAAGTGACTGAATGTGTGGTGGCGGCCATATCGCACATCATCACCCACACACAGCCTGGATAATTGCATGAACCGGTTTATGGGAAGGGGAATGTTGGCCAGGACACCGGGAATGTTCCCTGCTCTTTATGAAGAGTACCCTGGGTTCTTCTACTTCCACTTGGACACCCACCAGGACAACACCAGGATGGGCAGAAGGGACCTCGGTTTAATGTCTCATCCGAAGGACGGCACACCCCAGCAGTACAGCACCCCCCAATACTGCACTCGGATGCTAGCGATTTTTAGGTGCAGGTCCATCCCAGTGTGGGACGAGAACCCACGACCTTCTGGTCCAGAGGCGGATGTGCTACCAACTGAGCCACACTGACATCAAGGAGCGAGTGTGAAGGGTTTCTGAGGAAGCGCAAAGGTAGGGGAAGCTCGGATAGGACAGGGTGTAGATATGGGGGCAGGGACTGGTTCCAGAACTTTGCCGTGAGCCTGGCGCAGTGGGAGTGCTGTCTATCCTGCAATGAGGGAAGGCACAAAGTCTGGTAAAGGATGCAGTGGTGAGTGCTGGGAGGACTGTCAAGGGTGCAATGGTAGAAGGCGTGAAAAAGGGTATCCAGTCTGGTTAGGGTAATTTTGGGAGTGGCACTATAGACTACGTCACCATAGTAAATGATTGGGAGTATCATTTTCTGTACAATTTCACAGCATAGCGGGCCGGTAGGGGGTTGCAATGGCGGTTGAGTACAGGGCCCCCAGCTTGGGATGCAGCTTCTTGTGGATAGCATCAACGTGTATGGAAAAGTCAGGGTTTTGGTCAAGCCAGACCCCAAGGTATCTAAAGGAGGTGCAGTCTTCCAGCACTGTCCCATCCAGGGTGTGAAAAGAGGGGAACCAAGATAGTCTCTGCCTTGTGCCAAAGGTCATGGAGACAGTTTTCTTGGTGTTCAAGAAGAGCTGATTTCAGCGAAGCCAGAACTGGACAATATTGAAGTTGCACTGCAGTTTGGCTGTCATATCAGAGGTAGGGGGAACGGATGTAAATGGGACTGTGTCATCTGTATACATGTGAATGGATGGTGGTGAGCAGGCAGAGGGCGGGTCATTAAGGAAGATGGAGAACAGCAGCGGGCCGAGGACAGAGCCTTGGAGAACCCCTGTCAAGGTTGGCATGTTGCCTGCTTTTCCTTTTTGTCCTGGGGGGAGGCTGATAGCCTCCCAAGTATTTTACTTGTATGAGTGGTCTTTTCTTTACCCTCCCCCAGAATTTGTTTAAATTTAAGTTCCTTACTATAAAGTCTGCCAGTTTTCTCTTTAGTATAGCTGTCCCTTCACTGCTCAGGTGCAGCCTATCAGGGGCATATAGTCCCTCTTCCTCCCACGTTGAACCCCAGTCACCTATTAATCCAAACCCCATCTACCTACACCATCCTTTCAGCCACTGACTGAATTCCACAATCTTTTCCTTCCTAGGTGTGCTTGCTCTTGGCATAGACAACACTTCCGAGAAGGAAACGGGAGGGAAAACCTTGCCACTGCAGAACCTAGCAAGCTCCTTGCACCTTGCCTGTACCTCTGTCAGACTGTTTCCCTCCAGGTCATTGGTGCCAAGGTGAAACTCCAAGTGCGTCCTGATGCTTGCCCCAAGATGGTATATTGAGCCTCACCTCTAGTGCTGTCATTCCTGGCATACACTGAACCCATACTGCACTGTTTAACATACTAACGTACTAATTGCCAGCAGATTAGGCCTTATGGTCTATCGAGTTTTCGAACCTCAGATCCCATGTTGGAACCTTCCCGTGTACCAAACTCTTGTCATCCCTCCCACCTCTCTGGGCCAGGACCTCATCTGATACATCCCCTTTCTGTATCTGTCCTACCCTCTTTTGAAGCCCTCCACCATGGAAATCTGAACCAGCTCTACAGGCAGTGCGTTCCAAGGATCCACCACCCTTCTCAGTGAAAAAACCTCCTCCTCTTTCCCCCCTCATCCTTCCACCTTCAAACCATGTCCTCTGGTGATATCTCCCTCCTTTAGTTTAAAGATTCCCTCCGTGTTTATCCGATTTATTCACTTAAGGTACTTGAAGACCACAGTCATGTCCCCCGTCTCTCCTCTCACCCAGTGAAAACAGGCCAAGCTCCTCAAGTCTGTCCTCATACATCAAATCCCCCAATCCTCATATCATCTTGGTATCCCTCCTCTGTACCTTCTTCAGGAACTGTATGTCCCTCTTCAAGTGTGGTCTCCAGTACTGTACACAGTACTCAAGGTGTGGTCTAACCAGTCCATTGTACAGCGGCAGTACCACTTCCCTGCTCCTAGAGGTGATCCCCCTTACAATGTTTTCCAACATCCTGTTTGCTTTGCTAGCCGCTCTCCTGCACAGCTCAGAGTTATTCATACATACATGCATCCAACGTGATCCCTAGGTCTTTTTCCCCTATTGAGGCCTCCAGCTCCTCCCCTCCCAAAGTGATAGGGAGGGCTGGGGATGTACTGGGATGCATAGGGAGAGGCATCAGCAGCAGAAAACAGGAAGTTGTTATCCCTCTGTACAGACAGTTGGTTGAGACCCCATCTGGAGTACTGCGTCCAGTTCTGGAGACCCCATCTCCGCAAGGACATGGACAGGATAGAGGCAGTCCAGAGGAGGGCAACTAAAATGGTGCAGGCTCTGCACCGGAAGACATATGAAGAGAGACTAAAGGAGCTTAACATATATACCCTTGAGGAAAGAAGGGAGGGGGGGACATGATAGAAACTTTTAAGTTCCTCACTGGAATCAACAAAGTCCAAGAGGGTAGCATCTTTCAGAAAAAGAGACGTGCAAGAACAAGGGGACACAATTTAAAGATAGGGGGGCGGTTCAGAGGCAGTGTGAGGAAGTATTATTTCACAGAGAGGGTAGCGGATGCATGGAACAGCCTTCCTGAGGAGGTTGTGGGGTCTAAAACTGTGGGAGAATTCAAGAATGCATGGGACAGACATAAGGCAATTCTTGTGAGGGGTAGGAAGAAATAGGCTGTTGGTTAACTAGGATCTTCAGCCTATCTAATAAGTAGGGAAATGGGCAGACTAGATGGGCCAAGCGGTCGTTATCTGCCATCAAAGTCTATGTTCTATTACCCATGTTTAGGGCTCCCACGCCCAGGATGTAACACCTTGCACTTGGTGGTATTGAAATTTAATTTCCAGGTGTGAGACCATCTTTCTTGGGTGTCCAGATGCCCTTGTAGGGCCAACCTCCCCTCTTCCCCCTCTACTACTGCACCCAACTTGGAGTCGTCAGCGAAGAGACTCATTTCACACCCTGTACCCACCCTGATGTCAGATATGCATGCATTAAACAGGATTTGACCCAGGACCGAGCCCTGCGGTACCCCACTACCTACCCCTCTAGGGTTTGAGAGCTCCCCACCAACCACTACTCTCTGTGTATGTCCATCTAGCCAGTTTCCTATCCATCTAACCATCAATGGGCCCACACTCATCTCCATCAGTTTCTTTGTGGGGGACCGAGTCAAATGCCTTGCTGAAGTCTAAGAATAGTACATCCACAGGCTTTCCCCTATCCAGTTCCAGTATTACCCATTCGTAGAACTCTACAAGTTTGGTTTGACACAATTTACCTGTCACAAACCCATGTTGCCAACTATCCAGACCTCCCACCTCCGTCAAGAACACCCCAATCGTTCCTTCAATATACTCTCCATTAATTTTCCCACCACGAGGTCAAACTGATGGGTCTATAGTTACCTGGTGCTTCCCTTGACCCCCTTTATGGATTGGCACCACATGTGCCTCCCGCCAATCCCTAGGTACCTTCCATGTCTCAAGCGACCTGCTGAAGAGCTCCGCCAGGGGTGCGGCCAGTACGTCCACCAATTCCCGTAGTACTCTTGGATGAATGCCATCTGGCCCAGGAGATTTATATTTCTTTAGGGCCTTTAGGGCTTGCCACACCTGTTCGGTGGAGCTAGCATTATCCATCTCCCCCACCTTACTGGCCTTTTTATCCTTATCCTGATGACACATCCCTGGGGTACCTCTTCCTCCCTTATGCTCCATTTCTGTTTCTCCCCGATCCCACACACTACCACTTCTATCCCCATCGTGCCTTGCTTTGAAAATATCCCATCCCCCTCCCTAGTGAACACCGAGGCGAAGTACTCGTTTAATACCTCCGCCTGTTCCCTCGCCTCTTCCACTCACCCATCTTCAGATCTCAATCTGCCAAGCTGGCCCTTAGTTTTTCTCCGCTCCCCAATGTACCGGAAGAATCCCTTTTCCCCTCCCCGTATCCCCTGTGCCAGCCGCTGCTCTTTACTGGACTTTGCCCCCCGCACAAACTGGGTGACTTTTCTAGATGCAAGACAGTACGTTTCCATTTCCCTATCCCCTCTTGTTGTTTTGTATCTTTTGTAGGCAGCTTTCTTTTCTCTGACCGCTGCCTGTACTTCACTGGACCACCAGCACAGTTTATGTGACCTTGCTCCCTTACCCTTCACCTTAGTGCAGGTCCTGACTGCCTCATGAAGTCCCCGTTTTATGATCTCCCATCTCTTTTCCATATCTGTCATTGCTGTAATCCCCTTCAAGTGATCCTGGAGAATATTTTCCATGCCCATAAAGTCTGCCCCCCTGAAGTCCATGGCCAGTGTCCTAGTTCTCTCCCCCCCCCCCCATGCTTATCTGAAACCAGATAGTATCATGGTTGCTCTCAGTCAGGGGATCCTCTACAACCAGGTCCCTTAACAGATCCCCATCTGCCAGAACCACATCTAAGACAAGCCCCTCCATTGTGGGCTCCATCACGTGCTGTGTTAAGAACACATCCTGGAAGCCGTCCAGCAGCCTGTGCTCCTTGACCACCCTAGAGGACATGGTTCCCCAGTTTGTACCTGGCATATTAAGGTCCCCCATCAACACCACTCCCTCCCCATTAGGTCCGCACTGGGCAATAATGTTGTCCAGCAAACCATCCTCCAGAACATCACCCATCCCGGCGGGCCTATATACTACACCCAGCTTGACCTTACCTCATTTGTAAGGTGACCCATAAGGCCTCCACTTTTCCCTCTGCCTCGTCTACCCTAGCAACTGCTATGCCATCTCTAATGAACATAGCCACTCCTCCCCCTGCCCTCCTTTCTATCCTTCCTAAGCATAGTGTACCCCCTCACACTTAGGTCCGAATCATGGTTCTTGTTGGCCCACATTTCGCAACCGCTGCCACATCACCCCCACCCACCCCACCCTGGAACAGCATGGCCTGGAACTCTGGCAACTTGTTTACTAGTTCCTGGCATTTACTAACATCATCTCCATCCCTTATCCCTGCTCCTCTTTATGAACCTCACCTGGGTTCCTTATGCTTCAATCTCTCGCTCCTCCTGAAACCTCCTCCCCAGTGGGTTTCCTCCTCCCCCTTGAGTTTGAAGGCTACTCCCTCATCTTGAGGAGAGGGTTCAGGCCAGCCCTCCCTTTATCCCTCCCTCCTCACAAGTTTAAACCCCACCTTTCATGAATGTAGTATCGCCACCCCATTTAGGGACTTCCTTCCCTAACGGGTAAGATGAAGCCTGTCCTTGGCATATAGTCCCTTATCCTCCCAAATTCCTCCCAGTTCCCTAACACCACGACCCACTTTCTTCAACCCACTTCCTAAGCCAGCCATTAACCTCTGTGTTCTTCTTTTTGTTCTCCACTGAGGCCCTACGTACCGGCAATATTTCCGAAAAGGAAATGTTGCATCCATTATCCTGACATACTCTGGCAAGTTCTTGGAACTTTGCTTGGATTTCCAAAACACTATGTCCCTCTATATCCAGGGCCTCTCGGAGCACCTGTAAAAAACAAATCAGAACAGCAAAGAGCATCTACTGCAAGGAACTGCTCACAAACTCTGCTGGTGACCCTAGAAAATTCTGGACATTCATCAAGACCTTTCTTGGGGCTACCCAGTCATCGACCCCAGGGGATATGATCCTAAATGGTGTACATTGCAACGACTATAGCAAATGCCTTTAACAGATTATTCACGGACCTGTCTCAGTACACCTCATCCTTCGCTTCACCTCCCACAGCATCTCAGCCTTACTGCACACCCCAGAGATCTGCATCTGGTGCTGACCGCTGCCAACTAACTATTACCCCCCCCCTTTCCACTTTAAACCTATATCTAGATCCAAGGTCCAAAGGCTATTGCAAAACATATCCCATAACACTAGCCTCGGCTTAGATTCACTCGAGCCATGACTTCTGAAGCTAGCGGCACCATTGATTGCCTCACCACTGGCCAAGATTTTCACTCTGTCTCTCTCTCTTGGTGTTGTCCCAGATCTCTGGAAGATTGCCCGAGTTACACCTATCCTTAAAAAAGGAGACCCAAAGGATATCAACAACTACAGGCCCATAGCCATCCTCTCTGTGCTAAGCAAGCTACTGGAGAAGCTTGTTGCAACCCAAACCACTGACTATCTCACAAAGAACAACCTTCTCTCAGACACTCAGCATGGTTTCAGAAAAGGGCACAGTACCTCAACGCTCTTCTCAAATTCTCCACCGATGTACTCTGCAACATGGACAAGGCCTACTCACTGGAGCAGTATTTATCGATCTTACCAAAGCTTTCGATCTTGTTGATCATCCCTGCTTCTCTCAACCCTGCATAGACTTAACTTCTCATCCTCAGTAGTTGACTGGTTTAACAACTACCTATCAAACAGATTACAACTTGTTAAATTCAACTCCGCTCTCTCGGATATGACCAGCACTGACATCGGAGTACCCCAGGGCTCCATCCTGGAACCCCTTCTTTTCTCACTATATATCAACAACATAGGTTATGCCATACTCTCCTGCTCAGCTATCTTATACACTGATGATCTCGTTCTCTACTACAGTGCTGACAAAGTAAACATCATATCAGTATGTCTTCTGTTAGCACCCTTTGCAAACTGTGTGAGAGGCCTTTTGGCACCATGCAATTCTGCTTAAAGTTGGACCAGCATAACATTCTGTGGTGATTTGCATATGCAGCCCATGATGCTTTGCATTGTGGGGGCATGTGTGATTTTGTATTATCATTAACAAAAACCTCTCCTCGGATTTCAGGAATGTGCAAACATGGCTAAATGCTAATAAGCTTATCCTCAACACAAAAAAGACCCAAGCCATACTATTTGGCACTGCCCCCAAACTCAGGGGCTCTAAGGAACCCCTCCTAGTCCATGACTCTGGGGGATCTCTCATCGACTGTGTCACATCCTTCAAATACCTGGGAGTCCTCCTTGATAAATCCCTTGAGTTCAGTCTGCACATCCAGTCAACCAACACCATCCGACAAATTGGCAATTCCCAAGGGTATTCTGCTTCCAGCACTGACATATGGTGTCTCCACTTTTGCCAATACCCATAGACTGCTCTCACTGCCGGCTGGCGGTTGGATTTCCGCGCAACACCAGCTACCGGGTTGGGGAGCAGGCCGGGGCTGAGGCAGCGAGGAGGACTTGAGCGTCCCAGGACCGCTCGTCCTCTCTGGGGAGGGTACCTGAGCTGCGCTTGTCGACCCCAGGTGGAGACCGGTACAGCAAGCCCGATGCTCCAACAGAAGAGACAGCGTGCACCAACATGGCTTCAGCGCCTTGACATTCGGGGACCTGGCACGTCGAGAACATCAGGAAAAAACCCTTGCAGCCTCCCAGTAGACAGTGCACCAGGCCCCAACCTTCAATGCCCCTACCTGCCCGGAGACAGTGTGCCAATGAAACATAGAGAGAAGCGTCGGGGTGTAGGTGCTCCCACCCCGTACCCGCCTGGGGGGTATAGCCACAGCTCCATGGGGCACGGACTGCACCAGTCACCAGGTAGGTGAGCGAAGGCTGATAAGGCCACAGGTGTCTCCCGAAGAGGAGAGAGCTACGAGGAGGGAGGAGGATAAAGAGAAAGTAAAGAAAAGAAAAAAAAAAGACTGCTCTCCATAAATGGGATGTTGCGTATAACAACATATGTCGGTATGCCTCCTCTTCCCATCGCCTCAAGCACCACTGCACACTGTATAGCGACCTAGGCTGGCTCTCCCCAACTGCCTACTGACTATAATCCCTAGGGACCCTCACAGACTCTGTAATCCATAACCAAACCCCCTCCTCCCTTGCAGCTCTACTTGTACCACAGACACCTGCCCACGGACTATGCTCAGCAAACAAATTTCTACTCACCATACTCAGGTGTCCTACTTCAAAAGGCTCTAGAGCATTTCACTGCACCGCCCCAGCCACCTGGAACTCCCTCCCTCCCTCCTGCCTTGAGGCAGGCTAACTCCCACCCAATCTTCAAAAAAGAACTATATCGCCACCTGTCCCGGGACCTCTGCACATGCTTTGATCCCACTTAATGCCTCATAGCTTACCACCCTATTTCGACCAAGACACTGCTGCACTTCTAAACAAGCTTTGCTGTAAAATATCTTTACAGCTGCCACTTAGCCCAGTTTCAGTTATTTGAATGTACTAATGTCACTTTTGTCATCTCTGCATAGCTATATGTATTATCTCGAGTACTGTCTGACTTGATCTATATCCTAACCTACCTGTACTATATACTATGTACCTGTATTATATACTATGTATTGTATAATCTCATCTCATTTTATGTATGTATTCTCCTGGGTCGTGCCTGAAAATAGTCAACTTTGGCTAGCGCACCTAACCCAGTTAACAAAAAAAAAAAAAATAAGTAAGTATCATTAGTCCCCAAATGCACCAGGAAATCTGGTTCCCCACCACAATTCCTAACCAGTTCATATACCATGACCTTTGCTCTGTGCACCGTCAGCCCAGAGATGCTCACTACCTTCATCTTGCTATGGCATCCCCCCACCAGTCCCTCCCATTGGATACCCCTAATCATTGAGTCTCCCAATAACAGAACCTTAACTCTGCCGTCATCCTTAAGGTTACCTCCACTATGCGCTCTCAACCCTCTCCCCCGTCCCATTATCCGTGACCTCAATTTCATGGGAGTCTTCCTGCCTTATTATGAGAGACACCCTTGTCACCCTCCCTTTTCTGCCTCCTTATTATTTTGCCCACTTAACTCAGACCCCCGACTGGGCATCCCCTTTAACCCTCTCTTATCCGAGTCATTTATCCTGGCCCTGATCATGTCCCCTTCCCCCACACCATCTTCCTCACCCCTTGTAATAGCACCCATACCTCCAGAAGCCCTCTGTGGGTCCCTTTTACCTAGGGCCCCATCCTTGGTACAGCCTCCTCTCCTGAAGCGGGTTCCCTCCCCCACCTCGTCTTCCAGTTTCTCTCCAGCCATGCTCTCCCCCCTCCTGTCTGCAGTATGTTGCATCTCCACCATCTGCTTAACATTTAAGTTTCCCCTTCTTCCCCTGGGACTATTTCGATCCTTTCCATTGCTGACCCGTGAGGCCCTATGGGTATCCATCTCCCTCCCCCCATCTTCTGGTTCAATTTCCTCATTACCAACTACCCTTTCCTCCTCCTCTAGTTTGCTTAGTAGCTCAAATTTATTGGAACACTCTGTACCTGCCTCCACCAAGTGACCTGAGTTTCCCCCAAATGCCCCTCTACGCTGCCCTTCTATCTCTCTTCTTGCCCTGTCCTCCTTAGGAGCTCCCTTCCCACTGTCGGCTCTTCTAGGATTCCCCACAACAGCCCCTCCTGACACATCCCCCTCCATTCTCCTTATACTTGGAACATTTACTCCATAAGTTTCCCCCTTCGTGTCAACATCCCTGTCTAAGGGTCCTCTATCCCTACTAACCCCCCTCCTGCTTGTGTAACGTGACCTCCTCTCATTTCTGAACATTGCCTCAGACTCCACTCCATCCCACCCATCTGCCGCCCATACCCACTCCCCTTATCCTTGGCTACTCCCCCCAACTCCCCCAGCTTACTCCTTAACCAATATACTTCACTCCTGATCTGAGATAGCTGTCTACAGAGTGGGCAGCCTCCATCTCTCCAGGCCCAACTGAGAATTATAAATGAAAATGTTACAAATGCATTAGCTGTGCATGTGATGCAGAAAGGCACTGGACATTTCTTTAAATTTCAAGGACTTGAAAAAGTAGTATTAAACATCCATTGGGGGGGATTTACATAGATACATAGACAGTGTCGGCAGATAAGGGCCTATGGCCCAACCAGTCTGCCCACTTGAGCTTGTAAGTTCAGTTTGTTTTCCTAGAAGTCTGTTGCCCCTTACCCCTTACCCCTGACCTCCAGAATTCCTTTATGTCTATCCCATGCATTCTTAAATCCGTGATTGTTTCAGCCCCACCACTTCCTCTGGCAGGGTGTTCACTTGACCACCACCCGTTCTGTGAAGAAATTCTTTCTCATGTTTCCTCTGAATACGTCCTCCTCCAACTTCATCCCATGCCCTCTTGTCCTGGAACATCTTTTCGCTTAAAATAGTGTTTTCCTGCACCCTGTTCCTCCCTGTAAGATACTTGTATGTCTCTATCATATCCCTCTCCCTCCTCTCCTCCAGGGAGTACATATTCAATTCCTTCAACCTGTCTTCATAGGACTTGTGGCGCCAATCCATGCACCATCTTTTTGCCTCCCTGAACCTTCTCTACCCTGTCTATGTCCCTTACGTAGGTATGGTCTCAGAACTGTACACTGTACTCAGGTGGGGCCTCACTAGTGTCTTGTATAGCGGAATTATGACCTCCCTTTTCCTGCTGGTGATGCCCTGCCTATACATCCCAGCATCCTATTTGCTTCACCTGCTGCCTTGTCACACTGCTTCCCTACCTTGAGGTCATCAGAGATGACAACCGAAAGATCCCTTTCCTGCTTGGTGCATGCTATATCCTCACCCCCCAACTGATATATTGTGCCAGGGTTTTTGTGCCCCATATGCATTATCTTGCATTTCTTTGCAATGAATTTCAACTGCCAAACCCCTGACCATTCTTCAAGTTTCTGCAGGTCGCTTCTCATTCTGTCTACACCCTCTGGTGTGTCTACTCTGTTACAGAGCTTTGTGTCATCAGCAAACACTGAAATTCTGCCTTCTAGGTCCTGTGCAATGTCACTGATGAAGATGTTGAATAGGACCGGTCCCAGCACTGATCCTGTGGTACCCCACTGGTCACTCTTCCCTCTGTGGGTGACAGCCATTTACCACCACCCTCTGTGTCCTGCCACCCAGCCAGTTACCTACCACACTACTGTCCTGCCCACCCATATTCCCCAGTTTGTGTAATAGTCTTCTGTGTGGCACAGTGTCAAAAGCCTTGCTGAAGTCCAGATAGGCCATGTCCACTGCCCTCCCGATCCACTCCCTAGTCACCCAGTCAAAAATTCACTTGGTCGGTCAGACATGACCTCCCCTGGTGAAACCATGCTGCTTGGGTCCTGTAGTCCATTGACAACCAGATGTTCCACCAATCTCTCCTTCAGTAGTGCTTCCATGATCTTCCCCACTACCAAGGTGAGGCTGACTGGTCTGTAGTTCCCTGCTTCCTCTTTGTTCCCACTCTTGTATAAGGGGACTACATCTGCTGTCCTCCAGTCTTTGGGTACCTCCCCTGTTTCCAGTGATCAGCTAAAGAGGATAGCCAGAGGTTCAGCCACCACCTCTCTTAGTTCTTTAAGGACCCTGGGATGCACCCCATCTGGCCCCATTGCTTTATCAGTTCCTTCAGGACCCTTTCTCGTGTAAAGGGACTTGTGTCCATTTCTGCACCATTCTCACCCCTTGTACTCCCTTCAGACCCATTACTCTCCTCTTCCTCAGTAAAGACTGAGCAGAAATACCTGTTCAATATGTCAGCTTTACTGTTGTCATCCTCCACGACCCCATCCTCCCCTTCAGTCTCACTATCCCTCCTTTGTCTTTCTTTTTCACTTATATACCTGTAAAGGTTTTGTCCCTCTACCCACTGATTTTGCAATGTGTTCTTCTGTCTGAGCTTTGGCTTCCTTCACTGACCTCCCTGCCTCCCTTTGCTTCTCCTGGTACTTCTCCTATCCTCTTCTGCCTGTGTCTTTTGTATTGCCTGAATGCAATCTTTTGGCTTTCACTTTCTTTGCCACCTCTTTGGAAAACCATAATGGTCTCCTCTTCCTTTTCCTCTTGCTAACCTGCTTAATGCATAATTCTGTTGTTCTTGTAATCTCCATTTTAAATACTGCCCACTGTTCCTCAACCCTGATTCCTGTCCCATTCCCTTAATGCCTCTTTCAAGTATATCCCCATTTTCCCAAAGTCTGACCCCTAAAATCCAGGATACGTGTTTTGTGTGGTTTGGTTCTGCTCTTTCTGTGATTTCAAACCACAATGACTGGTGGTCACTGTTTCCCAGGTGCTCCCCACTGTTACCCCATCACACTGTCCCTGTTTGTGAGCACAAGGTCCAGTATTGCCTTCTGCCGAGTTGGTTCCATGACCAGTTGCTTGAGGAAGACACCCTGAAGGGAGTCCAGGATAAATCTGCTCCTAGTTGATGCTGCTGCTGGGATGCTCCAGTCCACGTCTGGAATATTGAAATCTCTAACCAGTACTACCTCACCCTTGTCTGCCATCCTTTGGATGGCTAGCATCAGCTCCCTGTCTGTTTCTTCCTCCTGGGCTGGTGGTCTATAGACCACACCTGTGTGGATGGCTGTCCCCATTTTCCTTTCAGCTTAACCCACAGTATCTCTCCCCATTTGTTCCTCCTGGATCTCTGTGGCCCTTATGTCATTTTTCACATACAGTGCCTCCTCCTCCATTCCTGCCTGCTCTGTCTCTTCTGAATATGTTGTAGCCAGGTATGGCCATCTCCCAGTCGTGGTTATCATTACACCAGGTTTCAGTGATGGCCACAATGTCCAGGTCTGACTGTACCATGACAGCCTCCAGATCTTCCATCTTGTTGCTAAGGCTCCTGGCATTTGCACATGGCTTTCCATGATTTGACCTCCCTAGACTGTTTCACTGTTCTACTCCAGCCCTTCCTTGGTTGTCATTTATCCCTGGTTCTCCTTGCTGTCTGCCCTTCTGCTGAATTTTGCCCCTTTCTTGCTATCCACCTCTTGGGCACTAATCTCCATCTTCTGCAGCTGCTTTGCAGAGATAGCCACTCCTCTGGTTCACTGGTTCCACTGCTAGCTGTGGGGGTGAGCAAGTACCCTCCTTGCTGGCCTGCCCCTTTGCTAGTTTAAATGCTTGTCAATGTAGCATTTAAACTTATCATTGAGTGCTTGATTCCCTCCAGGATGGATGAGGCCGTCAGGCTTGAACAAACCTCCATCCCTCCAGGTGGGTCCCCAGTCACCAATGAATCAAACCCTTCCTCACAGCACCAGTTCTTCAACCATGAGTTAAAGTTCCTGGTGCATGCACTCCTATGCTCTCCTTGCCTCTCACACGTAGTACTTCTGAGAAAGTGACAGAAGTAGCTACTGCTTGAGACCCTCCAGTTTCCCAAACTCTTCCTGAACTTCCTTTGGCTCCCCATTTGCCAGGTCATTAGTACCTAGGTGGATAATGACATCCAGCTCACCCTCCCGCCTTGCCTTCCCAGTGATCCCAGGATCTTCCTTCCATCCCTCCATGCCGTGGCACCTGGTGAGCACCTCACCTCCCTGTCCTCCCCTCCTGTGTTCCTAGCTGGATCCCTCTTATGATGGAGTCCCCACCAGGATTCGCTTCCTCCTCCTCTGGGGTCCACTGCTTTCCCGCTGAGGTCATCTCCTTGGCTAACCTCCCATCCTTTCCTTCCACTTCTCTGGGTACCTCTATTTGGTTGTTCTCATTTGCCAGTGTGGCATATGAGTTCTTAGTGGAATAGGATCTGGGATGTGCCTCTGCCTGACTGCTCTAACCTCCCTGAGCCCACTGTCATCCAAGTGCTCCTCATTCCGGCATGCTTTGGGGCAGTTGCATTGGACTGGGTGGTCCCTGGATAGGGTGATGGTACTCCTGACCCAGTTTACTTCCGCTCTGAGTCTGGCTACCTTATCCCACAGTCCAGAGAGATGCATGCAGATAGGGCAGCACCTCAGTGTCCAGAAGGTCTGCCTGAATATGGCTGCCCCACAGCCACTGCATTGCACCACTCCCCACATTATACTGCAATTCCACTACTTGTCTGCTACTGAAGCTCTCCTAGTTCCCTTTTTATTAATTTACTGTACTAAAAATCCTGCCACTGATCCTCAGATTTTTTTTTTTTAAAGAAAAAGAAACCAATAAATAAATAAATGAGTCAAAACACTTGTCGGATTTGAACACTAGGATCTTGAAAGCAGAAAGTAAATGGCACTGTATTCTGGGAGCACATAGGTAAAAAGGTTTAAATGCCACGTTTAGTATTGTTCCTTTTTTAAAATAGTACAGTGAATTACTGAAGTATTTGATTTATATCAAAACAACATAACTTTAGTTTTTTTTATACATATGTACTGTATATTGAACTGACAATGTGATAGTGGTCTGTTTATTCAAAAACATTTTTTATCCATTTTTGTTGTTAAGGAATATAGATATAGGGGTATTGGATGCATTCTGGAGGGTTTTTCTATATGATAATGTAATTGTATGCACTTTATAAGATGTTCTATGGTGTTATTCATGATCATTGTATATAGTGTACTGCTGTAATTAATGATTTTGGATACTATGCCTTTAAGGATCTTACCTATTTAAGGGAGGTCTTATGTGGTGTCAGTTACACATTGAAAAAGTGTATTTTCGACGTGAAACATACATCTGCGTTAGGTGCAGGAGTGCAGACTGCTGCTTTTAATTAATTTGTTAAATACAAATAAAGCGTTTTATTGAGACCTAGCTTACAGGTCTGTTTCTGGTCACTTTACTGTGACGCCCGACTCTTTGCTTGTTGTCCAATTGAGAGTTACTGCCGCCCCACAGCCTGTGCAGCCTACAACCCTACTGAAGATGCCTGCCATGGTGGAAAGAGGCCACCCTGTCTGTCCCTCTCTATTTATAATGGGCACATACCCCTTTTACCAATCCCTTCCCCCTGGAATACTAACCCTCCCTCCCCTTCCCTCCAGGTGGCCATGCTGGGTGAACTAGATCAGTCATATTCACTTCCAACAAACAGCCCTGCTCTAGAAAGACACAAACTCTAACTGATGGGACAGCGTAAACAGGCTCTAAATAGACACTTAAACTCTAACTGAAGATACAGAATAAACAGAATAATCATATTGTAAAGCTTAGCTATGTTTCACCCCCCAGCTGCCTGTAATATCACAGCCCCACTTGCATCTCCATGATTTTCCTTACTCGCCCCAGAATGATACAGTATTATTAAAGCAGAAGTCCTGATTTGTCCACCTCCAAGGAACCTCTCCCCTTACCAGCCCATAAAGTCTATTTAAAAGGCTGGCAGTGTGGCGTGGGTGGGAGGGAGAAAATACATATTCATATGTTCAGTCCGGTACCTCTCTTGCTCTCTGGCGCTGCTGCAGGCCACCAGTTAAATAGGGCAGCAAGCCTGCAGCATTTTGGCACCGAAAATCTAAATTTAAAAGTTTAGTCCCAGTCCCCGAGCTCTGATGCGCTCCCTCTCACTGCTCAGTCCCTCTCTGGCGCTGCTGCAGGCCACCCGTTAAGTAGAGCAGCAAGCCTGCAGCGTTTTGGTGCTGAAAATCCAAATTGAAAAGTTTAGTCCCAGTCCCTGAGCTCTGATGAGCTCCCTCTCGCTGCTCGGTCCCACTCTCGCTCTGTTTCTTGCTTCCTTCCTCCCCCATCGGATTCCCTTTATAACAGAGTCCCCTGTGAGTGCCACTTTTGTACTCCCTGCTTCCTGAATGTTCTTTTGGTAGTCTAGCTTACACCCTAGTTCATGGCTCCCCTTGGCTACCCTATTTCCATTTTCCACCTTATCCTTGCCCCTATTTGGATTTTCGCTCTCTCCCATTTCCACTTCCTTTCCTCCCCCCCACCCTTGGACTTTCCCTCAGTCTCTCTTCTCCTATCCACCCTCTTCCCTAGCTCTGCCCCTTCCTTGTGCTCTGTGAGTACACTTCTACTGCCTGCATTTCTTTTGGAGCATACACAACCCCCTTTCATCTCTCCACTGACACTTTCCTTACTTGCTCCTGTTATAGTCTCTTTTCCTGGTTTCTCTGTGCTCTGTGTCCCCCTTGATGGAATTTTCTTTCTCACCACTGGCTCTTTTTGGATAATACCCTCTTTGTTTGTCCCCCAGGCGCACCTCCCATTTCATTTCTTTCTTTTTCTTCATTCCCTATGCACTCCTTTCCATGGATGGCCCCTGAAGGTACTATCTCCAGCTCTTTTGCTTTCCTTGCCCTTGCCCCTACCTCAATGGGCTCCTCGCTGCCTCTTTCCCTAAGACCATCCTCCACTAGTGCCTCTCTCTGGCTTGGCCCCAAAAAGTCTATCCCCTTTTCTCCCAATTTCCCTGCTCCTAAATTATCTATCCCTGTCACTCCCAATTTCCCTGCCCCTGCTCCCTCGTCACAGTCGCTCTCCTCCAAATCATCCTCCACTAGTATATTGAAGGGTGAAAATCTGTTTTCCTGCTCTGCTCCCATGCTTTTCTTTCCTTTGTCTGTTGTGCCCCTTGTTTATTTCTGCCCCCACGTTGCAAGGGTCTGCCGACTTTTTCCTGAACCTACTACCTTTCACACCTCCTGACCCCTTGTTTCCTCTTTACTTCCTTTGTCTAGGTCCTTTGCCTCCCCCCTTGTGTTGCCGCTATCTTCTCTCCGAGCTCTGATGCATCCACTGGACCTCCTCCTCTCCTCACTCCTCCAGGACACTGTGTTCTCAACCTGGGTGCCTAATCCCTCAGTGGTCCTCCCTATTTTCTCCCTCCCCCCAGCTGGACCATCCCTGTTCCTCCACCCCTCCTCCCCACTGCCCCCTCCCACTTATTGCCCACCTCAACCACCCCATTTCCTCCCTTAGCTGTGTAAGATGTCTGCACACCATGCATCCTCCCATCCTCCAAGCCCAATTTAAGACCATGGCTGTCCCGCTCCCACTACACTCTACCAAAGATTCTGCCTCTGGCTGCCCAGTCCAGCTGTGCTGCCTTTCCATGTTAATGTCTGCCCTACCAATAAATGTGGTATACTGCAAGGTATGTAACCTATACAGTTTATAGTTATAAATAGCCATACAGTTCCCCTACAGTATAACATTTGGTCCCAGGAGACCCCCGGCCTTCACCTCACAACAGCACAAAAGGCAGAGTAGATGGATGGGAAAGGGAGGACCAGAGTCTAGAAAAGTGATATGAGAAAGCAGATTGACCAATAGTAGATTTCCTAGAAGAAACAGAGAGGGAATGAGAAATGTTACTGTAGAGAGGGGGAGAGGAAGGAGAGAGAGAGAACAGTAAAGATGTAATGTAAGAGGGAAGGGAACCAAACCAGAATTTGGATATTTATTTTATTTTATTTATTTATTTAGCTTTTGTTAACCGGGTAAGTGCACTAGCCATAAAATGACTATTTTCAGGCACGACCCGGATATAAACGAGGCTCAATAGTAAAGGCGCATGGCATGAAGAGAGGGGAGTGAAAGGGAGCAGTGGTAGATAGGAAGGGGACAGTCTAATGCAAAATGACAAATAGAGGGAAAGAGGGGGTCTAGCCTGACAACTGTGGATTTGGGAGTGCCACTATAGACTATATCACCATAGTCAAAAATAGGGAGACTCGTCAAAAAGTATTGGTAATATTTTTTATGTTTGCTTGCACACATGTGCAAGAAACATTATGAGGCTGCTTAGGAGAGAAGTGGGTTTTGGAGGTGTGGCACTGTGGCGGCCAATGCCACCACTGCTTTTTTGGGCTTGTCTCTGTGGCACTAATGAATGAGCACACTGTCTATAACAGCAGTTTGGAAATGTGCCACCAAGTTGAAAGAAATTTGCCGCTGCAATGAGGGAGCAAGCCGTCATTGCAGGGTATTGCCACAGATATGCCACAGCGTGTAGCAGACCAGTGGGCGGGGGTAGCAGAAGCCAAGAGTGGAGCCAGCCTTTCTGCTGAGCAGGACTACAGGATTCGGGAAAGAAGCCACAGCGTCCGAGAGGTGCACACACAAAGAATCCCTCTCATGAATAAATAATTACTTTACTAAGTGCCAGCCCATAATATGCAGTCCCGACTCCCATTGCCATTTCCAGCTATGCTGCTGCCTGCCTTTTGCTCTCGGCTCCACCTTGCCTCCAGTTCCTCCACCCCCATCTATCTGTCTGGCATGTGGTCTGCCCCCCCCCCACACCGGAAGCAATGAACCATGATTGGCCAGTTAACAATAATTGAAATAATGTGCGCTTCTCAGTCCTCTTCTTTGTTGTGATCTGCACGCACCAGCGCCGGGCTGAACAGAAAACCAAAGCCACAAGGACAGACTGCCCGCCCCTGCTCACTTAATTTAAGTCTGCTTTCAGTTCTGACCTTGTTCCCAATACTGTTTTGACATGCAGAGATGCAGTAGAGATGTGGAGTGTGAGGAGGATGAGCTAGGGTTGCTACTGCAGGTAGTTCAAGCAACCGTGCTGAAAGTGAACGTGCCAGCGTAAGCTCTCTACTCTCAGTCCATACGGAGTTCAGGCTGCGGCCTGCTCCATGTAGGCGGGAGATGGGGGGACAGGAGCTCGTTGGAAGGTGAAGAAAGCCAGTGTAGCAATGCCCCCCCACCTACCCGAGCCTGCACTGTGGTAGCAAATGCAGTTTCCCTGAGCGGCCTGTAAGCAAGAGCAGCATTAGGAGGCTGTCAATTAGCAAGGCACTTTCACAGCTGTTACAAAACACTCGTAGTCAAGAGTGGAAGGTGGTGATAACTGTGATGGAGCTGAGCTGTGGCTTCTGAATAACTAGGGGCCCGGGCTGGGGGCATTTGATGCTGGTCCAGGGGCGAGTGCTGACTAACTAGCCCCATGGGGGGGGGCTGTTGATACTGGTCCGGGGCGAATGCTGCCAACTAAAGCCACTCGTGCTAAACTAAAGCCTGACTGGGCTTCACTAACATATATAATGCCTGCAGGAGACATGCAAGAACAGGGCAGGCACTCCATGAAGGGAGCAACAAAAGAAGCTGCACCACAAAACCCCTACCGGGCAACTGCATCCGCAGGGCTGCTCAGATAAGCAGACTTCATTGGCTGCAGTTTCAACTGTCTTTACAGCAGTCTCCCACTCATCTCATGGGTCAGGTAGTTGTGCTGACATGCTTCTATCCTGCCCTCCTCCACTTCCAGATGAGTCTACCCATACTTCTCCCCCTCTATACAGAGCAGGTCACAGCCAGAGCTTCATATGGCCTGAGAGTAACATGCCAGCCTAGCACTTTCATGCGGTCGGCAGTGGCTTGCACTATCTGCAGTTGCAGCCGCAGCCTCAGCGCGTTCTTTCTGTCCCTCACACTGCAACTCCCTACCTGCCCAAAGCCAGATACCGACCACTAGACCGCAGAGAAATTATTTTATCATGCATTATACACTAGGGAAAGCAATCCACTAGCCCACTAATGATACTATTTAAATTCCTAGCAGAACCTGACCTGGGGGACTGAGGCACCACTGCCCATAAATGCGGTGGGGTGGTCGATGCAGCGCCATTTCTTGCAGTCTTTTTGACTCATTTTTTCTCATGAGGCTGTTACTATTACTGGGGTTGGGGGGAAGGCAACTGTAACTGTGGTACTGTGGAACCAGCAAACTGAGATTGGGGTTTGCATCAGTGAATTATGGCTGTGTGTGTGTGTGTGTGTGGTTACACACTGGTGTGGTACTGTAGCAGCTATCTTTGTGCCATGGGCAGGGGTGGAGAAATAGTTCTTTTTCTGGATATAACAAAGTAATTTACATTTCAGTTTGATGCTCAAAGAACAAGCAGTGTTCTCTTAGGGCAGGCAGGTTTCAGTTGAGTTAGCGAGGGTGGAGGGCCAGATCCAGATGGCACACAGATTACTTATCTGCTTGTGGTGGACTGATCCTGCTGGTATGGGGTACTGATCCTGTTTGGTGCTTACTGATCTGCTGGTGGTTCTGGGGCTGATAATGGTTGAGGTAATCGACACTGTGTGTATGCATGTTTCCATGTGTTTGGGGGGGAGGGGGGTTGGAAACCTGGAGTAGCCTTTGATGAAAAACTGACCCCAGAGTTCCAGGAGTGAACTGTTGTAGGGCTGTTTGTATCACCTTTTCTTTTTTTGTCAGCAGCCGCCTTCTAGCTAAGCTTCCACCAGCCCTCAGCCCCCTCCTCACATCCCAGGACTTGCCTTCCTTGTACCCCGACACTCCCTGGATTGCCCCCCCAGGGCAAGGCCACCACACCAGTACGATCTTCCATGGCGACGGACCAAGGGTGCCGGCAGAGAAGCCCACCGGCATTGTCTCCTTGACTTGCCCCCCCAAGGCGGGACATGGAGTTAACTGGCCATAGTGGACTACAGGATAGGTCAGATCCCTTGGAAGTGTCATGGTGTATGATTGGGGCCAGGGTGAGTGGGCGTCATAGATGGCGGCCGCTGTTTTCTTGCTAGTTTTTCCCCGGAGTGGGGACGTGCAATTACACCCTGGGTCCACGTGCCATGCCCCCACAAGTAACAGCGCCAGCAAGGAGGTACTCAGCCTCTACAAGGGGTCCATGTTGTGCCAGACACTCTACCCCCCCTTTCCCAGAGAAGGAGAGCAGTCCCTAGGATACGCAGTCCTTCTCCCTCCGGCCGGTCCTTTGACTTCCCAGGTGCGTTCCCGAACCCAGTCTGTTGGCATCGCAGTTGGGTGCCCTGCGCCACTGGGCCAGCTCTTGGTTGTATTATCTTAAGGACTAGAGTAACCAGGGTAGCAGATCATGGAGGGGTGGTGGATGTAGCCTACCTGGATTTTCAGCAAGGCCTTCGACACCGTCCCACACAGGAGATTTATCAAATAATTGGGGAGCCCGAGAGTGGGTCCTACTGTGGTAAAGTGGGTAGATAACTGGCTAAAGGACAGGACTCAGAGGGTAGTGGTAAATGGCATGAAATCTGAGGAGAGGGAGGTGATCAGCAGGGTGTCACAGGGGTCAGTGCTGGGGCCAGTCCTATTCAATGTCTTTATTAGTGACATTGCAGAGCATCTGGAGGGAAATGTGCGCATCTTCGCAGAGGACACCAAGGTCTGCATCAGAGTGGACATACTAGAGGGGGTGGAAAGAATGAGAAAGAACCAATAAGAGGAGTGGTTGGGTATCTGGCAGCTGAGTTTCAATTCTAAATAGTGCAAGATCATGCACCTGGGTCACAGGAATCCAAGGGAGGAGTACAGGATGGGTGGGGAAATTCTGACTGCCACAATTCAGGAGAGAGACCTGGGGGTTATCATATCTGATGACCTGAAGGTGACCAAACAGTGTGAAAAAGCGATGGTGAGAGCGAACAGAATGTTGGGGTGCATAGGGAGGGGCATAACATGCAGGAGAAAAGAGGTGATGGTGCCACTGTACAGATCACTGATCAGGCCTCAACTGAGTACTATGTCCAGTTCTGGAGACCACATCTCCGGAAGGACATTGACAAATAGAGGCAGTTCAGAGAAGGGCAGCAAAAATGATACATGGACTACACCAGAAGCCCTACGAGGAAAGACTTAAAAAACCTTAATATATATTCACTGGAGGAAAGAAGGGAGAGGAGAGATGTGATAAGAGACTTTCAAGTACCTTAGGGGAATAAACAGAGTGCAGGTGGAAAGCATATTTCAGAGAAAACTGTACAAGAACAAGGGGGCCCGATATGAGACTGAAGGGTGGAAGACTTGGGTAATGTTAGGAAGTACTTTTTCACTGAAAGAGTGGTGGAGCTGTGGGACAGCATTCCAGCAGAAGTGGTGAGTGCTAAAACAATATAGGGATTCAAAAGTGCATGGGATAGACATAGAAGTACCCTGGAGATGTGCAGAGCAGGAGAGCTGCAGATCAAATTGGATCTGGGACTGCAGCAGTGAGTAGGGAAATGGGCAGACTAGGTGGACTGTATGGTCCTTATCTGCCGACAGATTCCATGTTTCTAAGTAAAATTACAGGTTGCACTTTTAAAACTTGTAGTAACACCAAAAAGTCTAGTACAGACATTGGTCTCCTCACTACTCAGCTACTGAAAGTACTGTAATGTGCTTTATAAGGGCCTTCTTTCTGATCAAATTCTATGCTTACAGCTGGTGCAAAAATGTGACAGTGGGGTTTCTGAACTGCTTCACGATAGGTTAGAATATAGTATAACACCAGCACTGCACCACTTGTACTGGCTATCAGTCAAGCAGAGGACTGACTAGAAAGTTCTTGTGTTGGAATTTAAGGAAAGTGGTCCGAGTGATTCCTACATCCACAAGCTATTCGTTTCCCAACCACTTGCATTAAGATCCCTCATTCAAGAGTTCAGGGGTTGTTCAGTGCCCCCTCCCCCCCCATCACCACATTAAAATCAATGGGGGAGAGGGGATTTTGTGTGATGCTGTGATCATTTGGAGTTCCTTCCTCTGGTGTATATCTGCAGGCGTAGCCAGAATTCAGAACAGGGGTTTTCACCAAGGAAATTATTTAGTTCCTGTGTACAGACATAATCAAGCAAGATTGGAGGGTTTCTGGGCACTCAGGAACAGTCTCCCAGCTATGCCTATGATCTGGTTGAAGTCATCAGATGCCAGTTTGCTGTACTCCCAACATACATTGCTGTAGTTCAGGGCAGGGGGTTTGTGTCATTTCACAGTGTATGTACAGTAGTAGTAGTTTGTTTGGCAAGTAATTTTCCAAACTCTCTGGAGAACTTTAAGCGAATTTTCACAAGATTTCCTATAGCACATGTTATTTCTTTCTGTATATTACAATCTCATTCTGTATAGCTCTACCTTCCTATTTTGCCTTAAGTGTGACATGTTAGCGAAAGCCCCTTTTTTTTTTTTTTTTTACATCAGAGCTTTCCTATACTATTTTTTCTCCATAATCGCCTATCATTCTGTTTTAACAGGTGTGACAGGATGCTGACTCCATCCCCATCAGATAAGTATTACTCTATGTCTGACCTTTCCAGTCCTTCCTATCTACTCCCTAAGAACTGCAGATCCTTTGTGACCCCTTCCTTATATCTTATTTTACAGGTCTGACAGATATCATACCAGCAAAACTTCTACCTCTGGATCTCAGCACCTAGGTAAGAGACCATCTACGTATTACCTACACTTGATCAATTTACTGTAATAGTGCATCTGTGCCCATTACAGTGTGCCGTGTGCACGTGTGTGAGGGTATGTATGCATTAAAATGACACATACAGCAGCACTTTTTATTTTACCCTAACGTGATGGCTGTTCTGCTTTGGGTGACTGAGCGAATAATGGGAATCCATGTGAGAAATGGTGCTGCTTCACTGTTATGCCTCAGAGGGTGCCAAGGAAGAGGGGAGGTCATGTCAAACACATCTCGCACATTTTTAGGGAGGCGGAAGAGGTAAAGGTAGTATATGTGGCCGATCTAGTCTTGAGTAGTCTTTGACACTGTGCCAAACAGAAGGCTAATAATTAAGGAATACGATAAAACAAGGTCTAGGGAATTTAGAGGTGTGTCCTAGGGGGTGGCAGCTTGGTTTTGGTGCCAAAAACAGCAAAGTTAAACAGTCTGGTACAGGGATACCAGAAGGACATGTATAAGAAGGGGTACTTACTGCCACTAAGGAAAACAGGGACATTGGGGTAGCCATATCTCATCATAGTCATAGAAATATGACAGCACAAAAGGACCACAGTGGCCCATCGAGGCAGCCCCTTCGTCCCCCCTACACTTCTCCTTTTCCACAGGCCCCCCCCCCACTTACCAACCCTATATCTCTCTGTCCCATGCCCTCTTGAATCCCTCCACCATTTCAGCCCCACGACCTCCTCTGGCAGTTTGTTCCAGGATGCCACACTCTCTCCATGAAGAATCGCCCCTCACATTGCCTCTATACTTCTCCTCCAATCTTAGGCTATGACCTCTACTTTGAGACCCTCCCCTGTAAATAAGCTCCACTGCTTCACCTTATTGATCCCCTTCACATACTTAAAAGTTTCAGCAATGTTCCCCCTCTCCTTTCTGGTCTCCGATGCGTACAAATCTAATTCCCTACACCTCTGCTTGTATGACTTCCCCTGCATACTGTGCACCATCTTGGCTGCCCTTCACTGAACCCTCTCTATCCCATCTATGTCCAGGCTTTATAAAAAGGCATTAGTACCTCCTTCCTTCTGCTAGTTATGCCCCTCTTAGTGCATGCCAACATTCCATTTGCCTTTCCCACAGCTTTTCTGCATTGCCTACCTACCTTAAGGTTACTTGATATTATAATCTCCAGATCCCTCTCCTGTTCTGTTTTTTTGACCCCCTCTCCCAAAAGGTAAGCTGCTCGTAGGTTCTTATGCCAAACGTCAGTGCATCACAACACACTTTTTGGCACTGAATTTCAGTTGTCAAGTTTCCTTCCACCCCTCCAGAATCTTAAGGTCCAGCCTCATGCCCCCCCCCCGATGTGCCCACCCTATTGCAGAATCTCGTATCATCTGCAAATAGGCACACCCTTCCCTCCAGCCCGTCCACTACATATCACTGATGTAGATATTAAAAAGGAGGGGTTCCAATACTGACCCATGGGCACCCCACTCGTTGCCCCCTCACTCTGGAGTGCACCCCATTTACCACCACTCTCTGGCTTCTGTCTGACAACCAGTTTTTCACCCACCTAGTTATTTTCCATCCTGCTCCAATGCTTTCCAGCTTATTTACTAGCTTTTTTGTAAGGGATGTGTCGAAGGCCTTACTGAAGTCCAGATAAGCTACATCCACCACCCCTCCCTGGTCAACCATCGGCATCACCCAACTGAAGAACTCTTATCAGGGTCTTCTGACATGACTTTCCATTCATGGAGCCATGCTGCCTATCCTCCTGCAGGCCGCTATCCACCAGGTAGTCAACCACCCTTTCCTTTATTAGTGCCATCATCACTTTACACATCATCAAAGTGAGGCTGACTGGGCAATAATTCTCTGCCATCTCCTTACTGCCCCCGCTTGTGCAGTGGCACCAAATTTGTACTATATTCCACTTTCTTGCCATTTCTTCCCAACATATCCTCCTCGATTTGTTAAAGTCCATCCTCCTGAAGTATATAACCCATGTACTTGTCCGATTTGAATCCCTCCCCATCCTTACCTTGAACCTTACAGTCCTGTGATCACTTGTACCTAGACCATCACTCACCACCACCTCTCCTACACTTTCCTTATTTGTGAGGATCATGTCCAGCAGGTTACCTCCCCTAGTGGGATCCCTAACCAGCTGTTGTAATGGCTATACCCTGTAGCGTCTCTAGGATCCTCCTGCTCCTAACTGATACTACAGCCTGGATCTCCCAGTCCACATCAAGGAGGTTTAGGTCTCCCACTAGAGATGGTATAAAGGCTACAGAAGTTCAGGAAAGACAGGGGAGGCCGAGGTATTGTGGGTCACCCTGGAGCCAGGGAATGGAACAGCAATACGTACAGGGGAGATCTACAGACCTCTGGCACAGAGGGAGGAAGTAGACAGGGAACTAGTGAAAAACATACATGATATGGCAGCTAAAGGCAAAATCCTACTTCTGGGGATTTCAATATGCCGGACGTGGATTGGGCCACCCAGCTGGCTGCTTCAGCCAGAACAACAGCCGTCATAGAATCCCTGCAGGGGGTTAGACTTGGGCATCTGGTGCATGAGCCAGTCAGGGACAAGTCAATTCTGGACCTGGTATGCACCAATAGGAACAGAGTCGAAGAAATACAGGTGGAAGGACAGCTGGGGTTCAGTGACCACCACATGGTATGGTTCAGCATGGAGACACAGACTCAGTTAAGACACACAAGGGCAAGAGTATTAAATTTCAGGAGGGAAGATTTCACAGAAATGGGTAGATGTATACACGTAGTCCTGAAGAAGGGAGGGTTAATAGAAGAGGTGCAGGAACAATGGGAGAAACTGAAAAGAGCCATAGTGGAGATAACAAACCAATGCATTAGGATAGTGGCCAAAAAAAAAGAAGGAAACCACTATGGTTCTCCAAAGAGGTGGGGGACAAAGTCAGTGCTAAAAGGCAAGTTTCAGGAAATATAAGGAGAGCCAAAGGGAGGAGGACAGGGAGGTGTACCTTGAATGTCAAAGAGGAAAGGGATCTAGGGGTTATCAGCTATGATGACCGTAAGGTACCAAAGCAGTGCACAAAGGCAGCAGGGAGGACCAGTGGCATGCTGGGGTGCATAGGGAGAGATAACACTAGCAGGAGGTGGGAGGTGGTGATGCCATACTATACAACATTGTTAAGGCATCACCTGGAGTGCTGCATGCAGTTCTGGAGGCTACACCTGCAAAAGGACATAGATAAGGTGAAACTATCCAGAGACGGGCAACAAAGATGTTGCGACTGTTTGGAAACAGGAGCGCCCATCATCCTGTGGGCAAAGGAGACAAAAAGCTGGTCCGATTTTCGGTGGTGTTTGGTTCTGGTCAGGTAGTATTGAAGACACCTATGCACATCTAAAATGTGCAACAGGGCCTCTCCTCGATTAGAATACTTAGGGAAGTACACTGGTAGATCAATGTCCTGATTAAGGGTGAGAGCTGAGACCACCTTAGGCAGAAACTTAGGATTAGTCCATAAGGATACCCTGTCTTGGTGAAAAACCAAATAAGGTTCTTTGCACATAAGTGCATGAAGTTCAGAAATTCTTCTGGCTGAGGTAACGGCAACCAAAAACAATGTCTTCCATGTAAGGAGACGTAGCTCACAATCCGCGGCTGGCTCAAAGGGTGGCATTGTATCTGCTCCAGGACAAAGGGTAAATCCCATGGTGGAATCAGATCCTTAATTGGAGGTCTAAGGTGGAGAACACCTCTCAGGAAGGCTCGTGCCGTGTCCAACTGAGATATGGTGCATTGGCCTATAGGAGTGTGATAGGCTGAGATGGCACAGAGGTGTACTTTAATCGAGAAGTAGGCCAAGCCTGTATGAAAAAGGGACAGGAGGTAGTCTAAGACCAACCTTTCTGGACAATCCTTAGGCGAAAAACCGCATGCTTGAACCCATAGACAAAATCTGCGCCATTTCATGGCATAAGTAGCATGGGTAGCCAGTTTCCTAGCAGCATCAAGAACGTCTACTACCTCTTGCGAGACCCCGTATCGCATCATGGCTATGTCTCTAGGAGCCAAGCGTGCAGGTTCAGCGACCGAAGGTCTGGATGGACCAAGGAACCCGCCTCCTGAGACAGCAAGTGGGTGCTGATTGGCAGAGGCACTGGAGGTTTCCGAGACAGCTGATGTAGTAGAGGGACCAGATCTGCCTGGGCCAAAATGGCGCGATAAGTATCAGCGTCGCTTGCTCTCTGCGAAGTTTCAGAAGGACCCTCTGGATCAACGACAAGGGGGGAAGGCATAGAGGAATCTGCTCACCCAGGAGAGGGACAACGCATCTCACCAGAAAACACCAGGCCCTGGATCTAGCGAGAAAAAATTGGGCAGTTTGTGTTGGATGGGGACGCAAAAAGGTCTAACTCTGGTGCACCCCATCTGTGAAACAGATCCTCTACTACCTCCTGAAGTAGTTCCCACTTGTGAACTCTGGCCTGAGAGCGGCTCAGACTGTCTGCAATGACGCTGTCCACTTCCGGGACATGAACAGCAATGAGGTTTGAGCCATGCTGTAAAACCCAATCCCACACCCTCATGGCCTCCCTGCAAAGTGGGTAGGAATGGGTACCTCCTTGTTTGTTGAGGTAATACATCTCTGTGGAATTGTCTGTTTGTAATAAAAGAGTACCCGGTGGGATCTCCGACTGGAAGGCCTGCAGGGCATAAAGAACTGCTCTCATTTCCAGGATATTTATGTGGAGATGAGTCTCTTGGGCTGTCCACAGGCCCTGAGATGGATACCGTCGAGGTATGCTCCCCATCCGAGCCCTGAGGCATCTGTGGAGAGTGTCACAATCAGAGATGGTGCAATGAAGGGGACTCCCGCCAATAGATTCTTCGAACCTAGCCACCATTGCCAATCCCGGATTACAGCTTTTGTGATCCAGATCAGGAGCTGCAGATGGTCTTGCTTTTGATCCCACTGGACCCATAACATCCACTGGGTCACCCGCATGTGGAGACGGGCTAGCGGGACTGTTGCAATGGCCGCAGCCATGTGTCCGAGCAGGCAAAGGACCAGTCTGGCAGGAATGGACTTCTTCACCAAAATGTCCCTGATAAGGGATCTGATGTGTTCCACTCTGTCCTGGAGCAGAAAAGCTTTCCCCTTGATGGTGTCCAGAACTGCGCCTATGAACTGCAGAATCTGAGATGGAACCAGGCATGACTTCTCTTGATTGATAATGATGCCCAATGTCTCGAGCAGAGACTGAGTACAATGAATGGCGGACATCAGGGCCTCCCGAGAGGGTGCCATGAGAAGCCAGTCATCCAGGTAAGGGAACATGTAGTGGCCTTGTCTCCTCAGAGTCGCCGCTATGACCACCATGCACTTCGTGAATACCCGAGGTGCCAATGAGAGTCTGAAGGGAAGGGCTCAGAACTGATAATGGTGACCCTGAAACTCGAAGCACAAAAACTTCCTGTGCGTTTGAGTGATTGTTATATGCAGGTAAGCATCCTGCATGTCCAAGGACGCCAGAAAAGCGCCCTGCTTGCGCATGGGAATCAGATCTGGGATGGTCACCATGTGGAAGCGTTTGTACAGGACCGACTCATTGAGGTCGCTGAGGTCCAGTATCGGATGGAGGTCCCCTGTTTTCTTGGGAACCAGAAAGAAGTGAGAATAATAACCTGCACCTCTCTGGTTCTGTGGTACGTGCTCTATCGCTTCTTTTCCGAGAAGCGTGAGCACCTCCTGCTGTATGAGCAGGGCATGCTGACTCGAGTAACGGGAAAGCAGGGGAGGTCTTGCCGGTGGGTGGTCGAGGAATTCTATAAAGTGGCCTTTCTTGACCAACTGGAGAACCCACCGGTCGGTGGTAATCGACTGCCACCCTAAAAAGTGGCGAGCGATGCAACCCCCGACCTTTTGTGCCTGTTGATCCAGAGGAGGGGCAGGGGCCAGGAAGAAGTCATGCTGTGGCAGCACTGGTCCCTGCAGGCTGGGCCGGTTTAGTGTAGCACTAGCCTCTGCCTGGGGATGATTTAGCCTGGGCCTTATGTTGAAAAGTGTACCTTTGTTGCTGGC
The DNA here is from genome assembly GCA_016271365.2 of Neoceratodus forsteri. Taxonomy (NCBI): domain Eukaryota; kingdom Metazoa; phylum Chordata; order Ceratodontiformes; family Ceratodontidae; genus Neoceratodus; species Neoceratodus forsteri. The sequence continues at coordinate 835,387,420 of CM028134.1, forward strand.
CAGAATGTGGCTGCTGCCTTTGTTGCCGGCTGCGAAAATGGCTCTAGTTTCTACGGAAGGAACCAGACCTGGATCTGTACATGGCCTGTACAGACATGACTGCCTTCCCAGTGTCCTGGAGTTTGGTGATAACCTTCTCCGAGGGTTCACCAAAAAGCACTTCCCCGTTGTAGGGGACGTGGAGAATGTTCTTCTGTACGTCCGGAGTCAAACCGGAGACATGGAGCCAACAGTGTATCCGGAGACAGATGCCTGAAGCTGCAGCTCTGGTGGATGAGTCAGCAGAATCAGATGTGGCTCGTAGCACTTGGGTACCCACATCAGACCCTATGCGGAGAAGGTTTAGGAGCTCCGCCTTCTGCTCGCCATCCAGGAGTTTATCGACCAGGTCCTGGCCCTGTTCCTACAGGGCGTTCTGAAACTGTACCATGTGAGACAGGTAGTTCAGGGTCCTGATGGAGCATGTAGCAGCCGCATACATGCGCCTCCCCAGGGCATCCAACTGTTTGGATTCCTGGTCCGGTGGCTGTGTGCTCATGTGCTGCGGACTTTGGGACTGGTCATGCAAGGCCGTAATGACCAGGGAGTCTGCCAGAGGTTGTTGAGCCAAGTACTGGTCCTCTTTCCGGGTCTTGTACAGGTGGTCCGCTTTCTTCGGCACAGCAGGTGTGGAGTGCGGACGCTTCCACGCAGCCTTGGTGACGTCCACGAAGGTGTCCACCAAGGGTGGCACTACCACAGGCTTTGGGTCTTTCAGCCAAAGATAATGGGCAAGGCGCTGTCTTTCCGGGTCGAGGTCTTTAGCATCCCATCTCATGTTGTCCTGGATGTGCCTCACGATCTCAGAGAAAGAAGGATCATACGGAGGAGACCTGGGTAGGTCATGTGGATCAGATGATGGACTGCTGAGTGAAGAAGGAGAACTGGAATATTCCGAGGTATCTGATCTGGAGTCCTCCCCTGACGGAGTGTACGACGATGTCTGGGTCATTTGGGGCTGGGAGACCCTGACGGAGATCTTGAGGGATGCCTTCTCCGGTCCTTGGATCTACCCCTAGGAGGTGGAGTCTGCTCCTTAGGAGTTGGTGGTCATCCTGCTGGCCCCTTTGGTGGAGGAGGGGCATAGGAGGTGAAGGAGTAGGAGGAGGAGGAGGAGGTTTCACAGGGACCACATCATTTCAGATGGTGTCCCACCAGGAAAGTAAACAGATCCTTTACCTCTTGTAAATTCATGCCCGATGACGGGCCTGGCACCGGTGGTCTGTCGCCGGGGTCGGGCGTCAGGTCCGCAGGTGTCTCCGGGGTGGGCGAAGGTTCCCTCGGAGCCTGGCATCCTCTGTGTCGCCCGCCTGGTCTTCGGGCAGTGTCGTGTCCTCCTCCGTGGAATCCCTGTGACCAGTGTCCACCAGTGACTGGGGGGGTGGTCTTTGGCTCTGGTGAATGCGAGGCCGACGTCGGTCGCTTGAGTGACGCCTTCGGGTCTGGCGAACGCCCGGCCAGCGTCTGGTGCCTGGCTGGTGTCCGAAGCTCTGGCGAACACCTGGCCGACTTCGGATGCTTCGCCGACATCAGGTGCTTGGCCGACGTCGGGTCCATCGTCTGCTTCAGGGACGTCAGGTCTTTCGTCTTCCTGGGTGGTGGGTCCGGACCTCTAGGAGGCTGGGAGACCAATCTGAAGTCGGGGTCTCGACGTCAGGTCGATGAGGAAGACTTGTGGCGTTCGGAAGACTTGGAAAAGGCCTGAGAGGGAGTGGAGGAAGCCGAGGGCCTAGAAGTCTTGATAGGCTGAAGAGTTGAAAGAACCACCTGAAGCCCGGACTTTGACCGGAGGGGGCTGAGAACGAGCCCTGGAGGGAGAGCGGTCAGATCTGGTGGAGCCTGAGCTACAGGAGTCCGAGGACCGGTTCTGGGATCTGGACCTTGCTTTCTCCTGGTGTTTGTCCCGGTGTTTATGGGCCTTGGCAGAAGAATCACCCATGGAGGAAGGTTCTTTGTCCATCCTGCTAAGTTTTTCTTGCAGCAGAAAAGCCTGAAGTGCCTTCTGACAGCGGATCCTGGTGCAGCTGTTGAACCCTTGGCAAAAGGGGCAGGCCTTGGTGTTATGGTCCGGGCCTAAGCAACGCACACAGGAGGAATGAGGATCCTTGAAAGGGATCTGTTTTCCGCAGGCACACTTTGAAAGGTGTCCCTCAAGTGAAGGAGTTGGAGAGGACATTAGGTTTGGAGAAACTCTTGAAGTTCTAAGTCGTCATGTGCTAGATAGAGGCCGAGAGGCCGATGCTGGTGAGTCGATGGCGGGAAAGAACTGGGATTCTGGGGACCGCCTCCATGTATATGTTCGATGTCGAGGGCGGGACTAATGTCGGAGGGATGTGTCCCCCGCTGAATACTGCTAGCTAGAAAATTCCGCGGGGTCCTCGCGCCTGCCGACTTCAGTCCTAATGGTATAACCTGCTGCAAGAGCTGTTTCTCGAAGTAAGATTGCTACTTCTAAGGAAAGCATGGTTGATGCCTAGAACCGACTGCCATAGGAGGTGGAGAGGGGCAAGGACAGTGGGAGTCTTTAAGCATGCAAAGGACAAGGACATGGGCATAATAACTAGAGGAAAGGAAGGAATGAGGGTCACCCGAAAGTGAATAGGGATCAGAAGTAGCAATAATCAGGGCAATAGGGCAGCCTAGATGGGCTTTTTTCTACCATCAAATTTTGTGTTTCTGGAGTACATAGCTGCAGATGACTGGGACCCTTATATAACAGTAGTGCAAATTCTAATCCTTATAAGGTAATGCATACAACATATATGTGTCTCTTGGCAACAGCCAAATTTTGAGGTGTGGCACAATCAGGTTTTGAAAGTCTTACCCCAGAAGAGACTTGCAAATGAGATGAAAGGGACGGGCCCAAAAATGTGAAAGGCTGTGTGGTCCATATATATTTGCCTCACCTTCCAAGAGGCCATGCAGATATCTAAGATGTGCTGAAAAAGCTATATTAATGCTAAATAAAGAAATGCACCAGCCACACCAAGACAAAAATTAAATCATTTTTATTATGCAGGCATGTCAAGCAGTGTAATAAATGCTATCATTGTTGCTTGTAAGTTTCCTGCTGACCCATTTGGTTCTCCAAACGTCCACACATTGAGGTTTAATAATCATTAAGGAGAAGAGCCAACTGCTGCACACACTTGTACCTCAAAGAGGAACAGAAGCACTAAATACTGTGGCCTTGTGACTGAACTACACCAGTAGGGGGGTAGATCCTGGCAACACCCACACCCTCTAGTGGTATACTGCTTAATTATGAACTGTAACATCTGTAGTGTCTAGCTGTATACTGGCATTATCACTTCCGCGTCTCAGAACTTGACAGCCCTGTGGTGGAGGCCCACTGCTAATGCTGGTTCTGAGAACCTTTGAATGGTGGGAACTACAATTTCCCAGTGGCCAGGGGGATGGAGGAGAAAATAGCAATCAGATGGGCTTGATGAAGTTCCACGTGCTTTCCCCTGGCCCAAACTACCATTTGGTCCCTGAGACACATCTTGTGCTCCAGAAGGGGACATCCCTTCTCTGTCCCCACTGTAGGGGGAAGTCCAGGGGGGATTCTAACCACTGGGGCAGAGGGAGCTGGCAGATGGTCTGGGGCAGTGATGAGCAATCATATGCCTGAGCTCAGGATAAAAATCTTTATGGCAAAAACAATATATCAAATATCATTTTCATGGTACCGTACAGATAAGTTATGGGAAATAGTCTATAAAATGGGAAATCAGTGCACTTAAGTGTATATATATTTTTTACTGTATAATATTCAGAATGGGTTCATACAATAAAGTACATTTTCCTAAAATTAATTATGGCAGGATAAGCCTACTAACAACAGAGGCTAGTACATGGGAGGCTTAAATTAAAGTCTCTAAATAAGACCAGTGGAATTAGGACACTTTTAGTGCAACAGACTTACATTTTTTAAGCCTGGTCTGCTTTTGTAAGACCTAAAACATGTCTTAAACGTGGACTTAACTCTTTAGTGCCACCGGCCTCTGCTGGAGACTTATAACTGGACTTAAACTTTAGCACTAGTCCACCGTTAGACATCCAGCCCCTGACGCCTGCATCTGCTGCTTGTTTGTGTTGTCTGAGACTCCTCTGAGGGCCGCTTGAGGTAGGCTGTCCGTCCTGTCCGTCAGGCTTCCAACATCGACGATTACACACAGCACCAGCCAGCCCACTGACAACTTGTCCTCCTTTTTAGGTAGGTTTTTAAAACTTTTAGGTACGCTATTGTTGCTGGCATCCGTGGCCAGGTACTGACTGGGAGGGACGGAAGTGACGGCTGACTGTGGCGGGTATTTAACTAAGAGAGGGTGAGAGCAGCAGACAGGCAGGGTTGTTACTCCCTGTGTGTGGTGGTACCATGGATGGGATTGGGACCGGACGTTTGGTGTCCCTGACCCTATGGAATGAAGAATTTACTAGAATGTAAATTTGTCCTGATGCTAACTCGGTCTCACTCCACAAGCCAGTAAAAATCCACTTTCCACAGACTAGTGATCCTTAAGCAGACTGCCTGCTCCATGGAAACAAATTGTTTACATATATTGTATGTACCGAGAGATCCTGGGCCAGATAGCCACCTGGGCTCTGCATCTGCTACTAATTTATAGAAGCTGACATCGCACTTCCTCAGTTGAAGGCAGCTTTCAGTAGATGACTTGATTGCTATTTTCTTTTTTCTTCTGCATGACTCTTAATATGGACTGTAAGAAACTAAGAACTGAAGAGTGCTGATTGGTCGGTCAGTGACCAGTCTATGTGAGTTTTTTTTTTTTTTTTTTTTTTACATCTCTGGCTGCCTGGGCACTAGTCTACTAGCAACAGGCTACACAGTACTGGGCCCATTTTGTTCCTGTGCAGCTGCTTTTTTTCTATTCTGAGGATGATTTATTGGCATAGGGTAAGGGTGCGTGATAGGAGGAGCTGGCCATGTGTGAAGGGGTATTAGTGACTATACACAGTACTGGCCAGGAGAAGGGGGACGCAAAATGTGTGGCTTGCCCTGGGCACCAAAATGCCTTGCTATAGCGCTGTCCTGCTGTACTCTGTTCCAGTCACTCGGCTCAACTGGCCCACCACATTCGGTCGTTGTCGTGTCGAGGCTCAGAGCAGCGAACACTGGAGAGAAAATGTCCTACTGTCTTGTTTAGCAGCTGGAAATAAGTGCAACAGCTTCTGAGTTCTGACTGTTTCCCACCACGGAATCCTTCAAAGCATCAGGTACTGTTATTGCACACTGACAGGCGGCAGTAACTTAGCTTCTTGTTGTTTGTTACCACCACTGGCACTACCTTTAGTGACAAAAATTATGCCCCTGACCTACAGTGAACTTTAGATCATTTAGGTTAAAAACAATATATTTTCTTTATTTTGATGTTTTGACCAGTATCTTAATTTTAGTTTTAAATGCTACCCCCCTCCACGACCTGCAGTGAACTTGAGTTTTTTTTCTGTCACCTCTAAATAGATTAAAGTCTGTATGGCACCTGGGTGGGTGTGGGTCTGGGGGGGGGTATTCTGTGTGGATATAAAGCAGCAGGGATTTACAGTAAGGTGTGTGTGTGTAGGTGGGGTGTGTGGGTGTTGGGAGAGTCACTCCATTCTCTCATACTTCACCCATCTCAGCTTATTTCCTTTTCAAATGGGCTGAGCGTAAGGGTCAAGACTAACAGCACACTGTGACACATCCTGGTGTCTGCAGAGTGAGATGGAATGCCATGAGTGTTATGGCCGATGACCCAAAGGCACATCTCCAATGTCTGTCAGTCTCTGTAGGGTGGGGAGGGGAGGGTTGGTGCTACTTCAATACTTCGTGACCATTCCTATTATGCATCCCTCTAACTCCTGCACTAGCAATTCCAATACCAGCAAGCAAACATTTGGCATTGACAAATGCTTGTTTGTTCACTGTCACTGTGCACGCTATGACTTGCTGTAACTTGTAATGTTGTTCTTCCCTTACCCTCTCTCCTGAGATGCACCTGGAAATGAGCCTTGGTTCAGTGTGCCTTTCCCGGTTACCAATTTTCAAATAAATAAACAAACCAGGAGACACTGTAATACAGCAAAGATATATGACATGGATAAAGCCATGATATATGAGCTAGGAGTGAGGTTACAGAGCACACCTAGAAGTTTACGCAGTAAGTGTCCAAATGCAAAAGTGCAAGGCAGGTGAAAGGCAAGGCAAAGTTTATTTCTAAAGCACATTATCCCTGAGGCTCAGGACACTGTACAATTGATACTAATAATACATAGAAAAACAATCACTATAGCAACATTAAAAGACATTTTTAACATAACGTAGTACTACCTAAAACTTCAGTATAATTCACTTAAAACTGTCTGGGAATGCTAGAGAAAACAAGTAGATTTCAAAGAGGCTTTAAAGGCCTCCATCATACAGACTGAGTGGACACTTCCAGGAAGCATGGACAAATACCACCACGGGACAATCCATGCCATAAGATTTTACCAGCATTCACTTTTGTCCACACAATAAGTTTCAGGATGAACCTTGACTAAGTTGAAGCTGACCAGTGAGTTCAGTTTGAGGGTAGCTTGTAGCAAATTCCAGAGGGTGGGGGCAAGCCAGCTAAATGCCATTTTGCTGTAATGAGATAGACTGTCTTGGTATATCAAGAAGAATACCATTGTTTCTCCTCAAATTATACAGGCATGTGGATCCCATAGCATAGGAAGGCAAGGAGTTTTAAAGGGCCTAGTGGGACCAGGTATACAGGTTTATTAGTAATTCTAGTGGTGAGAGAAGGACAGCCAATGGCCGTGTAGATGGTACAGTAATGGGTCATAAGAGGCAGACTCATTATAAAGTAAGGTGCTCTGTAGTACAGTGTGTCTAATTTAGCTAGGTGTGATGCAGTGGCACTTCTATAAATTAGATCACCATAGCCAAGTAGTGACAGGCATGTAGATCACCACAGCCAAGTAGTGACAGGCACGTAGCTGGTAGATTACACAGTTCTGATTTCTGATAAGGTATGGGACATGGAGGAGTGGACTTGGCAGCTGGGTTGTGTGGGTGGGAGATTAAGCTAATCATAAAAAAGTATGCACTGTAGGTGGAGGGGAATACCACACACTACAAGGAGATGTCCGAACTGAATTCAAGTTTTGTGTGTGGTTGGGTACTAACTGAACCTGCGATAGTCTTTCCATTTTTAAGTACTTTACCCATCTTTTACATACCCAAAGTAGGTGTGTGGTTGGACAGACACCCTTAGTTCTCCTACCACACAGAAGTCATTCAGAAGAAACTCCACCCTAAATTTGGTGCCTTATACCGTAACAAATCTTCAAACCCCCTCCCAAATTATTGTCAAAATGATCCTCGCGTGGTTGGACTATTGGGATGTGATACACAGTGCTGCTGTCAAGTCCACTGTGGTCAGGCAGGACCCTATCTTACACTCCTTCTGCTGCTTTGCTCTTGAATACCCCATTACACTGATCGCTGCACCCTTTATTCCAAGTTCTTACCGCTCTATTTAGTTATTTATTTAAATTTTTGTTCAAATTTAAGGGTAAGTACCTCTCCCACTGTGTATCCCTCATCCAGAATGTCTTGGTTGGCTCCCTTCCCCTTTATCTTTTCCTTCTCCTTTCCTTTCCCCGCCCTCCTATGCCCTACCTAAGACTCCTATTCTTTCTCTTTTTCCTACCCTAAAACGTCTGCAGGACAAGCCTTGTTCCCCTCACACACTTGTCCTCCCTCACCAACTTCCTCTGTCTCTGCCCCCTCATCCCTAAAAGACCTACTCCATGACTATAACCCCTTGTCTGTACCTAAAACTGATTGTTCTGCTCCACTCCCTCCCTCCCTGCCTTCCCCTTCCTTCTTCCCCCCTTCCTCATCCTCTCACTCCATGCTCCCTTTCTCTGTCCATCCTTTTACCAGTGGCCCCTCAGGTTGTGTGGCATGTCACTTTCCTGCATATCTTTTGTATTTTGTGAGCATTAATACTTATATTCCCTATCTGCAGGTACCCATTCTTGCCACAGCTGCCTGAATAGAGTTTAATGCACCTCACTGTATTTTGTATCCCGGGTTGCTATACCTGGAAACGAGCCTCAGCTCAAATGTGCCTTTTCCGATTATCAACTTTTAAATAAATAAATATATTATAAGCCCTATATTTGAACCTTATGTTGCAGTATTTCTTTATTCATTGTGTGCCCATGTTTTACATTCTGTGTGCCTTCCCAGAGAAATATTTTCATTGTATTTGTTTTACCAGGAAAAACTCCATTGAGCAAAGCTCATTTGCAAGGAGGTCCTGGACAGTTCAGTACAGAAAAAAACTAATTGGTGAAAAGTGTATAGACTGAGGAAGAATTACAACAGTATACAGTCTGCTACGTTATAGCAAGAACAACAGGTACAAAAACAGATACAAAGGCATACAATCTCAGGCATAATATAACAAATAAAGCAGCACACCAAAAGCAAAATCAGTAGCAATCACAAAATACTAGGAACAGCTACAACTATCAGAGCACTAGGGATCAAGCAGGGATTTCAAGGTACTTAAACTCATACATGAATTTAGCTTGAGGCAGGCCTGAAGATTATTCCAGTAGTTGGGGCACTTAAACAAATAAATAATATGTAATTACAATCCTCATCAATAATCCGATTGTCTTGTAGGTATAAAGGACATGGCATCATCCACTCGATAGTCGGATTACAAAAGCATATCACTGAAACATAATGGCTCACATACTGATATTGGTAAACCACAGACTATGAGAAGGCAAAACAGCACAGTACTTACAACTCATGTAAAAGAGCACCACCATGTGTTCCTTTTCCATTACAGCAGCAGCAAATGTTTCATCAGTCAGAGATGGCACCAATTCCACATCTAACTCTCTCTTCCGGTCTCTATGAACAGCTTCTGCCACCTCATCATCTTGAACTCCTGAGCCAACGAAAAAAAATATTTTTAATGTTGAACCTAGTGTCACTGGGTTGCAGGTTTTTTAGGGACCCTATATCAACAATTATCAAGCCTAAGAAGGCCTACAGTAACCTGAATAAAGATCTGAATAATTGCTGAATGAAGCACTGACACTCAGCAAGGTGAAAGTTCATACTGGGTTATATGGTTACCTTGAGTATGCTATGAGGCACTTTGCGAACCTTCAACAATCCAAGTAGTCTGTATATCCCAATATAAGCGTAGCCCCTAGTGTGTCTTAACACACTTATAAAATGGCTTTTGAAAGATAAAAAAATGGATAAAATCACCACTGATTGGGTCATGGAGAATCAAGGTGTGTAACTGTACTAGAATAATTACTTAATCTTGGAATTCTGTTGATCAATCAGATTGTTTCAACTGTCCAAGCCATTTTAAAATAAAAATTAATTTACTTTTCAAGTGAGGACAATAAAAACAATGTTAGTCTGGCATACTGGTACTATTTTGGGCACCTATAAGATGGAAAATGACTATTTCCTTCCCTGTAAAGCTTGAAAAGTCCCCTTGAAAACTGGCATTTTATGCCCTTGTGGATTACCCAGGTAACAAACATTAAATATAAAACAAAGTAATTTTATAGAAAAACACCACAGGTAAAAAATCAGAATCTTATGGGATTAAAATCCTTGTTTAAGTTAGAAAGGTTAGTTTTGGACAAGGAGCTAGTGGAAACAGTTCATTTAAACAGGAAAAGATAACTGTGTAAAAGTGACCTTATTTCTGGAAATCTGCTATTTTTAGATATAAAGAAGATGATGATGATGATGAAGATTAGTACAGTTACGTAAGAACCTACCATGACAGATCTTCAAGAGAAGCTCTTGCAGCAGGCCACACCGGTAGGACTAAGCCATTAGGCACCAGGATCACATGGAAAACTTCTAGCTAGCAGTCTACCACGGGGATCGCCCACCACCAACATCAGTCAGCTGAGGTCAGCCTTTCCTATAAAGGTGGGCAGTCCCCCACACCTACCACAGTTCTCCCACCAGAGACCCCATATGGGCAGCTAATGGAGAACTGAGGAGGTTTTCCAAGAGTTAAATGAAAGGCAGAAGTGCAATAGAAAAAGAGCAGTAGGGGGAAGGAGGGAGGGAAAGCAGGGCCTGCTGCAAGAACTTCTTTCGAATATCTACTGTTACGGTAAGTTCTTACGTAACTATACTATCTTACTTCAAAGAAGGTTCTTGTAGCAGGCTACAATGGTAGGACTGAGTCCCAAGCAGTACCAGGTAGCACTAGGATATCTGCTCTCCAAGGGCTTTCTGTTTCTTTTCTTTAGCATTTTGCTTGCTCCTTAGGATTTTTTTTATGCTCACAGTTTCTCCTTTTACCTTAGGACTGATGTTATACAGAATAGCTGTTGTTTGAATGCAAAAAACAGAAATGCAAATTTATACAGCTTATCAAGTTAAGACATCAGTGTAGTCCTGTGATAAGGTATTTTGTTTTGCACTATGTATTAAAAAGTCTGTGCAATTAATGATCAGTAAAAAAAAGGTTTTTGTATACTTTTTGAACTGTTTATCATATAAGTCACACCTTGATGATGTAATCATTTTGTATATATGATGCACGGTTTGTTCACTAAGCCACACCCCCTGATGAAGGCTTGAACACCAAAGCGCCGGGGTAACTGGCCCTTCCTTTTTGCACTGCATTAAATACACATACTTTTGTATTTACGGGGTCTGGTGTGATTTCTTTCAATTGGAGTGCTTGCTAGTTAGTGTGTTTTTGTTTAGAACTAGGATAATACCACCAGGAGGAGGACAGATCAGCGGCCAAAAGCTCAGGAGAAAAGGACCTGCAGTACTGCTAGGTCAAAACTGGCCCTGTGCTGAGTGGCGATGTCCATGCTATAATGTTTGGTGAAGGTGGCAGCTGCACAGATGGCCGCAGCAGAGACATTTCTGAAACAAGCTGTTGAGGCAGCCATACCTCTGGTGGAATGGCCCTTGACCACTCCTGGAAGGGGCTTGCTGTACTTATGGTAGCAATAAATAATGCAATTTGCCAACCACTTAGACAAACACTGTTTGGAAACAGGAGCACCCTCTCTCTGGGAGGGGGGGACAAACAACTGCTCAGATTTCCTGAAAGGTTTTGTGTGGTTCGTGTAGTACTGCAAAATCCAATGTACATCCAAAGTATGGAGCAAGATCTCCCCTTCATTAGACTACTCAGGAAAATAAACTGTAAGGTGGATGGATTGATTCAAAGTCAGCTCCAACACCACCTTAGGCAAAAACTTAGGAATAGTATGCAAAGACACCCTGTCTTTGTGAAAAACCAAATAAGGCTCCTTATACACAAGAGCCTGGAGCTCAGAAATCCTTTGAGCAGAAGTAACAGCAATGAAAAAGAGCACTTTCCATGACAGAAAGCACAGCTCGTAACTCACGGCTGGTTCAAAGGGAGGTCGAGTGAGTTTCTCTGACACAAAATTGAGGTCCCAAGGAGAAACCGGGTCCTGAATGGGAGGCTTCAGATGCAAAATGCCCTGCAGGACTGTGCAGGACACTTCAAGCTGGGTGACAGCTTTGCCCCTGATAACTGCGTCGTATGCAGAGATGGTGGAAAGATGCACCTTAAGTGAACAGTACCCCAAGCCTGAATCCTAAAGGAAAAGGAAGTACTCCAACACCTGATTCACTGGGCAGGTGAAAGGATCCAAACAGTGAGCAGTGGCACAAAGGGAGAAATGCTTCCATTTCATAGCACAACTGACCCTGGCGGAGGGCTTTCTGGCCCTAGAGGACACCCCAAAGTGGGCAACAGTTAGGTCCACAGGAGCCATGCATGGAGATGCAGGGACTTTAGCTCTGGATGCACCTGGTCCTGGGAAAGCAAGCTAATGCACAGAGGTAAGGGCACCAGAGATTCCACTGCCAGCTGCTGCAATAGGGGAAAACAAATCTGATGTGACCAGAAGGGAGCTATGAGAATCATCTCCACCCCTTCCAAATGGAGCTTGAGCAGAACCCTCTGTAGAAGTAGGAAGGGAGGAAAGGCATACAGAAACCGTCCCTTCCAAGAGAGGGCAATGTGTTTCACCAGAAAACTCCAGGCCCGAGATCGAGTAAGCAGAAAAGTGGCAGTTTTGCGTTGAGTGGGGATGCAAAGAGGTCCAACTCTGGACGGCCCTACCTCTCGAAAAGATCTTCAACCACCAAGGTTAGAAGCTTCCCTTGTGAGCCTGTGACCAGCAGTGGCTGAGACTGTCGGGCAAGACATTTTGAATACCTGTCACATGTACAGCTGACAGCTCCAGACCGTGCTCGATGGCCTGATACTAGACTCTCATCACCTCCCGACACAGCGGGTATGAATGGGTGCCCCCTGCTTGTTGATACAATACACCACACACATGTTGTCAATCTGCACCAGCAGTGGGCCAAGGAGGAGATGAGTCTGAAAGGGCTGCAGAGCATAAAGGACCACTCTCATCTCCAGGACACTGATATGGAGACCCTGCTCTAAGTCTGTCCAGGTACCCTGGGTCTGGTGATTGGCTAAATGGGCACCCCATCCCAAACTGGATGTGTCTGTCGTGAGGATCACTACCGTGTCATAATGTCACATGCTTAATAGCGTATGACATTATGGCTTATCCAGTACAGTGCTGCACCATTCACACTCTCCCAGGCAGAAGATAAGACCGCTGCTGGGAGCGGGTTCCACCGACCAGCTGCTGTGGCTCAGCGGACTGAGCCACAGCAGCAGGGAACCCAGGCAGTGCTGCTGGGACTGGGTTTGATTCCCGGTCCCAGGAAATTTTATTTTTTTAAACTTTGTGCACTCCCCGACTTGAAACCCTCCAGAGTTGGGAATCTAATGTGGGGGTGCTTGGGAGTGCAGACCCCCATGATGGGGGTGTAGAGGTGGAGCCCCCCACAGAAAAAAAAGAGATATGCTGCATGGCAAGAATCGCGCTGTATTGGCAGTGCGATCTTGTCATGCGGCATATTCTTGTGTGACATTATGACCCCATGCCGTGAGGATCTGCCAGGAGGTCAAGAGCTGAAAAGAGACCCACCAAAGGAGGCTGGCCGGATCCAGCCACAACGACAGAACCCTCCAGTCTGGGTCGGAGACCAGGACCAACTGGTCCAAGTCATCCATGTGTTGATCTCACTGCACCCTCAAGGTCCACTGAGGAACCCACAAATGCAGGTGGGCCAGGGGAAATGGTCACAATGGCCACTGCCATGTAGCCCAGAAGGTGCAGAAACACTCTGGTGGGGACATGCTGGCTGGAGGAAACCAGATGAGCCTGCTCCATCAGTTGCTCCACCCTGTCCTCCGGCGGAAAGGCCTTACCCTGGCTGGTGTATAAGACAGCCCCAATGTACTGGAGACGCTGGCAAGGGGAGAGGCAGGACTTTGGTAGACTGACAGTGATCCCCAAGACCTAAAAAAGGCAGAATGTGTATTCCAGAGTCTGAAACAGATGATCCCTGGAGGGGGCGGCTAGCAGCGAATTGTCCAGGCAGGGGAACCCATAGAAGCCCTGCCTCCTCAGTGCCACTACTGCCAGGCATTTGGTAAATGCCTGGAGGCCGAGGAAAGGCCAAAAGAGAGGGCCCAGAATTAGAAGTGGGCTCCCTGAAAGTGGAAGTGGAGGAAGCGATGATGCGTAGCAATGATCTGGATGTGCAGGTAAGCATTCTGTATATCCAGAGAGCAGAGCCAGTCCCCCTGGTGCAAAAGGGGTAACAGTCCTTGAAAAGTGACCATCTAGAAGCACCTGTACTAAATGTACAGATTTAGATGGCTCAGGTCCAGGATGGCCTGAAGATCTGCGGTCTTTTGGGGGACGAGAAAGAAGTGGGAGTAAAACTCCCTTCTCCATTGAGCCTGAGTGATGGGCTCGATGGCTCTTTTTTGAAGAACAGCCTGAATTTCCTCCTAAACCAGAGTCAGATGGGCAGGAAGATAAGTGGAGTTTACAGCTGAATTTTCTGGAAGCCACTCTAGAAACTCCAGAGTGTGACCGTGCTCTATGATGTGAAGCACCCAGTTGTCTGTGGCCACTCTCCCTCCACTACGCTAAGTGGGGGGAAGAACGAACCCCGACCTCCCCCTGCAGATCCTCTGCTGGGAGGGTCGGGTAAAGAGTCAGGAGGTGGGGGCAGGCACAGGCATGGGGGCTGTAGGGGCCCTGAGGGTTCAGGCAGCAGCAAAAACAGAGACCGCTGTGGCCTTACACTTGTGCTGACCCTTGGCAAGCTGGTTCTGAGATTGCCTACGGGAGGACCTGCAAAAGGACTGACGTTGACCTGCTCTAGGCTGAGTGTAATAGACTGAATGGACCAACTTGAGGGCCCACCCTGACTCCTGCAGAGTGGAAATGATGTCCTGGACATCCCCCCCCCCCCAAAAAGGACCGAATCCCAAAAAGGGGCGTCCAAAATGCTTGCCTGTACATCAGAAGCAAAGCCGAACACCCAGAGCCAAGAACGGTGTCAGATAAAGACCCCAGCAGCTGCCACACACCCAGAGGTGTCCACAGCATCACAAGCAGCCCGGAGGATGTGACTGCCAATGTCTGAGCCCAATTTCATGAGTTGGGCAAGCTGTGTCTTAGTGGGGTCCTCAGGCAAGGTCTACACAAGATCCCTGGCTTGGTCCCAAAGAACATTCTGATATTGGACCATGTGAGTCAGATAATTCAAGACCCAGAAAGCCAGGGTTTTAGAGGCTAACACACGTTTGCCCAGGTGATCTAGCTGCCTCGACTCCTGGTTCAGGGGAAGGATACTAAAGTGCTTGGACTTCTTAGTACGGTCAAGTACCACATTAATCACCACTGAATATGCTTTATGGTGGTTCCCTAAAAAGGGTTTGCAAGCCACAGCGTGGTAAAGAAGGTCCGCCTTTTTAGGCAGAGGAGGGATGGCTACCTGAGTGACATATTCATAGGAGTCAATCAAAGGGGGCACCACCATGGGGAGGGCATCCCACTGCCGGAGATAAATGGCCAAGCAGCACCTCTCCAAGTCCTGCTTCTCTGTCTCCCAGACCATGATGGACTGGATGTGGCGCATGACATCCATGAAGGTTGGATCATCAGGGGGAGGGGGACTTCAGTACCTCCTTGATCTGGCCATCCCCATCCAAAGATTCCCCAGGTGAGAAAGAGGAACCCGAAGAACTGGATTCATCCTCGGAAGACTCGCTGAGTGGAACTGGCGTCAGGGGCTGGCGCTTGTCCTGTGAGAGCCTAAGCTGACATTCAGTTGAGCCCCAGAGGGCCCCAACATGCGGGAGTCACTCGTCCCAGCCCGGTCTACATTCTGGGGCTGGGGTATTCTCAGGGAGGATGATGGGGAGATGCTGGAGGTGGCCCTTGAGGGGTAGGTGTCTGCCTCTGGACAAAGGACCACCATGCAGAGAAGAGGGTGCTATAATCCACTGGGGGAGGTACACTGTATACCGGTGGAAAAGGATAAGAGGGCACTGGGTAAGGGGATGACAGCAGAGGGGCTGGCGTAGGGTACCCAAGCACAGGACCACCTGGCGTCGGCTGAGGATCTGGTGGTGGTCCAACAGGCATTGGCAATGGCACAGGTTGCGGCAGGGGTGACGATGGGGTTGGACCCATAGGCTAGGGGCTGCACCAGCACTGGTGGTAGCCCAGTAGGCATTGGCCTATAGTGTCTGGGGGAAGAATCCACTAGCGCCGGCCTAGCCGGAGAAGCAGGTGCCTGAGGGGATGGAGATCCTTGCGGCAGAGGCAATGCTGAAGAGGAGGAAATGCCGGAAGCCTGATGTGGGCATTGCCTGGAAGAACTTGACATTGGTCTCAGTAGTGGGAACCAACAAAGAAAGCGCTGTGGCCAGGGGGCACTGGTTATATAACCGACACCTAAGGAACCAACACCAGCCAAGCCATCTGGCTGACAGCTTGTGGAGGATATGGGCCTGAATGTCAGAAGCTGGAGAGCAGGACACAAAGTCCCCTGCCCCAAAGAGCTACTGCTGAATATAGCAATAAGGGTGGGTGGCGGAGCCACCGGGAGCCCGGAGAAAGAGAGGGCTGGCGAGGGGAGACCATGTCGCAGACAACAGTTTATGGTGCGAATACGAACAGGAAGCTGACCAAGTCCAGTCCCAGTGTTTTTCCTGGTGCTAATGCTGCCTGGATTTCTCCTTGTGAGAAGATGAAGAGGCCCCGCAGGACTGTGCCGGTGAGGCCGAAGGGCTCCTGGCCTGCAGCTCCTTCTCCATCGCAACTAACTTCTGCTTCAAAATGTGGCTCTCCAGCAGTTTTAGATGACATCTCTGAGTGGCCTGGTTACATTTTTGGCAAAACTGGCAGGCTTCGGTGTTGTGGCTGGGGCTTAGGCAGATGAAATACACAGAGTGGCCGTCCTTTTCAGAGATCTGTTTGCCGCAGGCACATTCAGAGAAGCAGTTGGAAGACGAGGCTGGTGGAGAAGACAAACTCGTTGAGGAAAACACCGAAAAATTGATGTTTCAAACTTAGAAAAGCAAAAAATTAAAAAGTGCAGCAAGCACGGGTAATGGAAGTCGAGTGTAGCTGTGGCATCCACTAAGGTTCTATATGCATGGGTCAACGGCGGGAAAAGAACTGAGGTAGGTATGGGGGACTACCCACCTTTATAGGCTAGGTTGATGTCAGCTGAGTGAAATCAGTGGTGGGCGGTCCCCCGTGGTAGACTGCTAGCTGGAAGTTTTCTGAGTGGTCCTGGCACCTGACAGCTTATTCCTACTGGTGTGACCTGCTGCAGGAGCCTTCCTTGATGTAAGATCAGCATTTATCATTTATGTAGCACTTTTCATACACATTGTATCCCAAAGCACTTTACAGGCAATGTTGGACTGGTAGTGACTGACTGTGTAGTGGCAGTCATTTTGTACATCAGCAACCACACACAGCCTCGGATAATTGCATGAACCGGTTGTATGGAAAGGGGAAAGTTGGCCAGGACACCAGGTAAAGTCCCCATCTCTTGTGAAACAGCCAAATAACAGGAGAAAGGGACCTTGGGGTAATCATTAGTAAGAACCCCAAGACATCAGCCCAGTGCAAAAAGGCATAGGCAAAGGTCAAAAGGATGCTGAGCTGCATTTGAAGGCACTTCACCAACTGGAGGCAGGAGGTGATCCTGCACCTCTACAAATTCCTGGTAAGGCCACATCTAGAGTACTGCATGCAGTTTTGGAGCCCTTGTCTTAAGAAAGAGGGACATCATGTGGAAACAGTACAGAAAAGGGCCAGCAACATGATACATGGTATGCCGAGAAGGCCTTACAAGGAAAGGTTAAGCAAGCTAAATCTGTACTTGCTTGAGGCTATAAGAGAAAGTGGAGACATGACAGAAACATTTAAGGATACCTCAAGGGGATTAACAGGGGGGATTGATAACTGTTCAAATGCAGTGAAAAGACCTATACTAGTGGACATGGATACAAACTGGCCAGTGGTGAGGTTAGGAGAGATGTAAAGAAATACATCCTCATGGAGAGGGTAGTGGGCAAGTCGAATAGCTTGCTAAGGAAAATGGTCACGGCAGAAACAGCACAGAGATTGAAGATGGGGTGCGACAGGTATAAGGGGATGATACAAGTGGGAGCAAGCAAGGTGGGATATGGTAGACGTACTAAATAAACTGAGCTGCTAATATGGGGCTCAGTCTAAGCCCGCCTAGTGATAGGCTAGAGGGGAAGTAGGAAGTACCACAGCAGTCTGGAGGGACCCTTGGTCTTTTTCAGCTTGTAATCCTTTCTATGTTTCTATTATAAGAGGGCCTCACAAAGGACTGATATGAGGGCATTTCTTTAGCAGGGGAGATATGAGAGGCATAACCTATATCATCAACCCCCAACACATTAGAGTGGCATCCAGTTTGATTCAAAATATAGGTGGCAACCAGAAGGTAAAGCCAAGCTCCAGATGTACAGCACTTCACGGAAAATAAAATAAAATACTGTGCTAAGGCTCACACAGGGATTCTGAAGAACCAGCATTTGGTTGTCTGATTCAAAAATCTTTATTAAGAAACTACATACTGCAGCACATCCATACATGCCAACCATTTGAGCTATACCCATGCTCTTCCTCAAGGCATACAACTTCAGAATCTCTGTGCGAGCCTCATCATGGTCTTTTTTTTATTTTCTGTTGTATCCAGATTAGACTCACTGGCACCCGGACAGTCTAAAGTGAAGTGAGCAATGCCATCTTGCTGACCAGGTAAAGGTGCCCCCAAAGACTGACCAAGTGCACCCACAGAGCTGAGGGACCCTGAGGTGCCCCTAACATATATCAAGATTCTGTTGCCCCTCCCCCATGGTCAGCTACATTATTAGGAGCAACCAGACCTCTTGCAGGGCTTGGTCACCAGGAACATGAACTGAATGGGAGAGTATTGGTACAGGACTGAATCTGGAATTGGAACGAAAAAAAGGGAATGAGTGGAAACAGGGTTCAAGGGCTGATTTCTCTGGCCTAGGGGATAGGCTTCATGCAGAGGCAGAAGCAGGGTAGGTTACAAAGAGTTGGGAGGGCATAAGAACCATACTCACACCAGAAACCCAAAGTATATGAGCAGAAACACAAACTGATACACTCCAGGTATGAAAAAAATGTTTGTGGCTACAAATTACTTTATTTGATTCAAAGGTTCACATATGTTAAATGGATCGTTAGCACTAAACAAGCCCGCTGCATTGCGTCTTCAAACGTGATTGTTCATCAGTGGACCACCAGTAGTTGTTTAGTGCTACCAAGCCATTAACTTATGAAACCCTTTGACCCAAATAGTTATTTGTAATTATAAGCATTTTTGCTCATATATCTAAAATGCAACAATTTGTGTTTCTACTCAAAGGTTACAAGGAACCCTGAAGAGGGGTATGACCAGCATTTCTTACAAAGGAACTCTGGAGAAGTAAGCAGCCTGGGAGGACCTGCTGCACAGGCACTGTATCTCCTTAGGGACAGAGGAACAAGGGACAGCACATGGCACCACTACTCGGAGTCAGACTCAGTACCCAATGACAGTTCGACATCTGCAACTGGTGAAGATCATGGTGTCTGAGTTTTACGGTTTGATAAGCAGAACAGGCCCCCTCTTCAGTACTGGAACTGTGGTGCTTTTCACTGAATCTAACTGAGCAGGTCAGATCCTTAGAGGACAGATGTCAACTAGAAGTTAAACAATTGGAACCAGATCCCCCCTGCATCCCCCAGTTTTTTGGCACTAGGTCAAAACACCCCATTCAATTACAGCACGGTCAAGAACCATGCAGTAAAAACGCCGCCAACAAAAACAGCCCCCAAGCAAAATGCTGTATGTAACAATAGCACCGATGGTTGCTGTCCAAAAGCACATGGAGGACCACTACCATGGCAAAGCTGACTTTTCCACTAGAGGGCCCAGTTATAAGTGTACTCACCCAATCCAATCCCGGTCTTGTTTCACTTACTATGTGGTCAATCTATCCTTATTCATCAGTCTTTGCCCCCTCCCGCTTCTACTTCTGTCAAGGCCTATCTCTAGCTACCTGTTTTTCCCCAGGTTTGCACAACTTGCTAGTGGCTGTCAGTTCCCTCTGGCAGTGGCCACTTTTTCACTGACACCCCTCCCTGTTTCACTATCCCGCACCCCCCCCCACTACCAACCTACCCTGACCTGCAAACACTCCCCCCGTCTACCTACAGTATGCCCTCCCCAATACCCCTCCTTCTAATTCTCCTTTCCGTCAGCTGCCAGAGGGCAGTCAATGAGCGGGCGACAACCCCAAGAGGAGAGTAGTCCTCTGGATGCCTGATCCTCTTTTGCCCCTGCCGACCTCGGTGGTCCGGGCTCGTTCCCGAACCCGGGTCGCTGGAATGGCACGAGGTGAAGTGACCAGAGCCTCAACCTCCTGCGCCCACTGGGCCAGCCATAAACTGGACATTTTTTAAGTAATATAGTCCCCTTTTTATGGACAATCAAAAAAGTCATACTATGACATTACCCGGAACTTCATTTATTACATGGACTAGTTAATTCCAAAACACTGCAGTTGGTATACAGTAGGTATAGGATTAGGATTAGTTTAGTTAGGATTAAATATTTTCTTGTCTGTGTATCCGGCTATGCATTGCATTGCATTTTATGTTCTATCTCTTGTTTCTAGTTGGTCAAATTATTTCTTAAGTCATGTGCTCATTCTATTTTATGTAAAACAAAACTCATAGAATAATTTAAAAAAAAAGGTAAAAATGTCAGACTGGAAAGCCACGACTAGTGCGGCTCTACAAATGTCAGTTCTGAGACCCTTTTTTTTTCAGTTTGCTTAATAATGATTTAGAATTGGGAACTTGACAAAGCCAGCAAATGTGGCCTACACTGGGTAAAAAATATTTTTCTTGGTTCGGCCCATGTATCCTAAATGATTTGTCAGGCTTGGTTAAAACAGCACAAAATGAAATGTATTTTAAATATCTGTAAAATAAACTGTATAGTATGAATGCTAAATGTCAATGTAATTGTTCTTTTGTACTTGTATTTATTTACTGTGTATGTAATTGTTCATTGTTCAGTGTCAGGCGTGATTGAAAAAGGGCTGTGCCTAGTTCACTTCAGGGTAAAAACAATAAAAATTAAAAACAGGAGCAGTGTGAGAAATTTCCGAAGGGCCTCGATAAACTAGGTTGTTGATAAGAAGTAACTCACTTAGGTGGCAGAAACAGCAAATGAGCTTACAAATTAAAAGGGGCAATATCTGACATGGCAGAGCAGGAGAGAGAAACTTGAGGGTTATTATTATACACTCATCTTTGACAATATTTTAACAGCATTCGGTAGCCAGAAAGTCCAGCAGAATGCAAGGCTGACAATATCCTAACAGCATTCAGCAGTCAGAAAGTCCAGCAGAAACACAGAAACACAGAAATATAGATTTTGACGGCAGATAAGGACCGCTTGGCCCACCCAGTCTGCCCATTTCCCTACCTAATGGATAAGCTGCAGATCCTAGTTAACCAGCAGCCTACTTCTTCCTACCCCCAACCCCTAGAATTGCATTATGACTGTCCCATGCATGCTTGAATTCCACCACTGTTTTTGACTCCACAACCTCCTCCGGAAGGCCGTTCCATGCATCCACAACCCTCTGTGAAAAATACTCTGCAATTACCTCTGAGCTGTCCCTCTATCTTCAAATTGTGCCCCTTGTTCTTGCACACCTCTTTTTTGAAAGATGCTACCCTCTTGGACTTTGTTGATTCCTTGAGGTACTTGAAAGTTTCTATCCGTCCCCCTCTCCCTCGTTTCTCGAGGCTATACATATTTAGCTCCCTAAGTCTCTCTTCATATGTCTTCCGGTGCAGACCCTGCACCATTTCAGTTGCCCTCCTCTGGACAGTTTCCATCCTGTCTATGTCTTTGCGGAGACTGGGTCTCCAGAACTGCATGCAGTACTCCAGATGGGGTCTCACCAACTGTCTGTACAGAGGGATAATAACTTCCTGTTTTCTACTGGTGATGCCTCTCCCTATGCATCCCAGTATCCTCCCAGCCCTCCTTGCTGCTCTCTTACACATTGCTTTCCCACCTTTAGGTCATCTGATATGACTAGCCCCAGGTCCCTTTCCATTTCTGTTGTTGTTAGTATCTCACCCCCCATTGTGTACTCTTCCCCTGGGTTTTTGTTTCCCAGGTGCATTACCTTGCACTTCTTAGCACTGAATCTAAGCTGCCATACATTTGACCATTCCTCTAACTTTGCCAAGTCCTTCTCAACCTTTCCACCCCACCTTGTGCATTAACTCTGTTGCAGATCTTTGTGTCATCTGCAAAGAGACATATTTTCCTTGCAGTCCCTCTGCAATGTAAACTATAAGACATTGAAGAGGACGGTCCTAATACTGAACCCTTGATACCACACTAGTAACCCCGCTTTCTTCACAGTGGTCTCCATTTACTATTACTCTCTGTGTCCTATTCTCCAGCCAATTCTTTACCCAGGCTGTCATCTTGGGACCTACTCCCAGGCTGGCTAACTTGTATATTAATCTTTTGTGTGGGACTGTGTCAAATGCCTTGCTAAAGTCTAGGTAGGCCATGTCCACAGCCCCTCCCTGATCTACTACTTTGGTCACCCAGTCAAAGAAATCTATCAGATTTGTCTGGCATGACCTTCCAGCTATGAATCCATGCTGCCTTGGGTCCTGTGCCCCTCTGGCCTCTAGATACTCAACAATTCTTTCCTTCAGAAGTGATTCCATCATTTTTCCTACCACTGAGGTTAAACTAACAGGTCTGTAGTTTCCTGCTTCTGCCTTGCTCCCACTTTTGTGAAGGGGAATCACATCTGCCCTCCTCCAGTCCTCAGGTACCACCCCATCCTCCCATGATTTGTTAAAGGGGTAGTCAGTGGTGTCACTAGTTCTACCCTTAGTTCTTTTAGAATTCTGGGATGAATCCCATCAGGCCCCATTGCTTTGTCCACCTTCAGTTTTAAGAGTTCTTTCAGAACCCTTTCTTCTGTAAATGGGTTTGTATCAACTTCTGTATCCAGAGTGTTTCTACTGTTTGTTTTAGGTACCTCCCACTTCCTCTGTAAATACTGAGCAAAATATTTGTTTAGTATCTCTGCCTTTTCACAGTCACCCTCTGCCCACCCTCCCTCCCTTTATTAAGCCTCACTAACCCTCCCTTGGTCTTCCTTTGCTCCCTGATGTACCTATAAAAGGTTTTATCCCCCTTCTTAACTGAGTTGGCTATCTTTTCCTCAGTTTGGGCCTTTGCTGTTCTGACTGCTGTCCCAGCTTCCTTTTGCTTTAACTGATACAGTTCTCTGTCCTGCTCCTTCTGTGATTCCTTGTACTTCCTGAGTGCTTTCTTTTTCTCTTGAACCTTCACTGCCACTTCCTTTGAGAACCATAGTGGTTTCTTACATCGTTCGTTTTGTTTATTTGCTTCACACAAAGGCTTGTTACCTCTGTGATGGCAGTTTTTATTATTCCCCATTGTTCTTCCACCCCTCCTTCCTGCCCATTTGCTAGTGCATTCCTTAGGCACTCACCCATTTTGGCAAAGTCAGCCCTCCTAAAGTCCAGTACTTTTACCTTTGTATGGCTTGACTCTATTGCTGTGTTTATTGTGAACCATACTGTTCGATGGTCGCTAGTTCCCAGATGGCTACCCACTTCTACATCTGTGATCCTCTCTTCATCTCCATTTGAGAGAACCAGCTCTAAGATTGCTCCCTCTCGAGTGGGCTCCAATACTAGTTGTCTAAGGCATGCCCGTAGGGCATCTAGAATAAGCCCACTCTTCGAAGTGGCTGCTGCAACTGCACTCCAGTTAACATCTAGCATATTCAGATCACCCATCAGCAATATCTCCCCTTTTTCTGCCATTCTAAGTATTCTTTCTATCATTTCCTTGTCCATTTCCTCCCCCTGAGAAGGGGGTCTGTATACAACCCCTGTGCGGATTGTGGTGCCATTACCGGTTTCCAAATTTACCCACAGTGCTTCTTCTCCTCCCTGTTTTCCCTTTTGTTCTGTTGCTTTGATTCCTTCTCTTATGTAAAGAGCTACTCCTCCTCCTCTTTTACCCTCCCTGTCCCTCCTGTAGATAGTGTATCCAGGTATGTTTACTTCCCAGTCATGGTTTTGTGTGTACCATGTTTCTGTGACTGCCACAATATCCAGATGTTCCTCCTCCATCAAGGCCACTAATTCAGGAAGCTTTTTACTCAGACTACAGGCATTGGTACTCATTGCTCTCCATTTTTTGATGGCTTTACCTTCTTTTGCAGCATCCCCCACTGACCTTTCTACCTCGGTCTTTTTCTCATTTAGTACCCTGTTTTGTAGGTAGAGGCTGGGATTTTCCTGCTGCTTATCAGTGCCTCCCCCCTTGACTAGTTTAAAAGCTTGCCAATGAAGCATTTAAACCGATTGCTCAAAAGACTTGTTCCTTCCTGGACAGAAGCAGACCATCCTGCCAGTATAGGCCGGTGTCCTCCAGGTGGAACCCCAGTCCCCAATGAAGCCAAACCCTGTGCTCCACACCATTTTTCAACCATTCATTAAACTGCATGGTGCAAAGTACCCTCGCCTCACTCATGCCATTGACAGGCAGCACCTCAGAAGGATATTGTGTGTGCTACTTGTCTTAGCCCCTCCCAATTCTACAAAGTCCTTCTGCACTGCTCTAATCTCATGATGAGCCAAGTCATTTGTCCCTAGGTGGACAATGACATCCAGCTCAGACTCCGTGCAGCTGTTCTTGTGATCCTGAGGATGTGCTTCCTGTCTCTCAAGCCATGGCACCAGGCAACCTTACTTCAGTTTTCCCTGCTGCCCCAGTTCTATCCCCTAAAATTGAGTCCCCATCAGAGCTGCTTTTCCTTGTGGTGTCCTCTGCCTCCTTCTTGTGGGCCTCCCTTGTGACAGTTGTCCTCAGCCTCCTTAGTCTCCTCTACGGGTGCATCCATAGGGGAGCTATGCTCCCCCAGAATGGTGTATGGATTGTGGTGTGGAACAACTGATTGGGTGTGCCTCTGTTCCACCATCTTCACCCTCCCTGAGCCCACTGTGGTCCAACTGCTATGCTTTCTTCGCAACCTCTGAGGTAGTGGTGGTGGCTCCAGTGCTCCCTGGATGGGGGAGGTTCCCTTCCTACTGTCCAGTGTGACCTGGGGGAAGGTTCCCTTACTACTGTCCAGTGTGGCCTGAAGACGGGCAACTTCCTTCCTTAGGGAAGAGAGTTGTCTGCAAATAGGGCAGAATCTCAGCCTCCAGAAAGACTCCCGGAAGACTGCTGCCCCACAGCCATTACATTGCACTACTCCCCACATTTTTTTTTTTTTTGTGTGTGTGTGATTGGTTTGTTATATAGAAATATATATATATTATACAATGTGTATGCTTATATTGTCAGTGCAGTGTGCTAGAGAAGATATGACAGTGATATGCACCTTGCACGCTTGAGGAAATTATGTCAGAACCCCAGGTATAAAGGAACTATTTCCAGGGGTGGGTGGAGTGAGGGGTGGGAAGGGGTTCGGCCTAAACTGTGCCCTCACAAAACAATCAGCCAAAAGCTCTGACCCACTGCTGCGATGAGTGCCTTCCTGTCAGCAAGATGTCCTACACAACAATTTGACAGAGAAAATACCCTGCTAATCAAACAGAGAAAAATCCACACATCCAAGTCAGACACAGGTAAACCTCCCCAGCCCCAAAACAGGCCTGGTGGTTTGTGCTCTGAAAGTTGTCAGCCCCAAAATAAGTCAGCTGTGCTTTAAACTCTTCCTGCACTGAAAATCTTAAGAATTGTAACAAACAAACGAAACCTAGATCCACCTCCTCTGTTGCTTGAAAGACTGTCTTTTCCTGTTTCACACTGCAGGTTTTGCTATGACAACTCCTTAACCACAGTAACTTATTTAAAAATAGTTTAACTATCACAAACTCCTACGCACCAGTAAATTATTTAAAAATAGTTTCTGTCCCAAAATCCTAGTAGTCAATCCAGCTACCCAAGTTCAGGAGAGAGTAGCTGACAGCTTGCGAAGCGAATTGTTCAGGAGCATTTTAGTTTTAGTTTTGCTAGTAGCGAGGAAATACAGGTTACTCACCTGTAACAGGAGTTTTAGGAATGGTATATGTTGTTCATCCACACTGTCTGGCAGGTTCCCTGCCACTCTAAATGTTGCCGGAAGGTCTTCAAGCTGGCTCCTCCCACCCATCCAGGCGGCAAAACTCTCGGCCCCGCCCCATGACGCCAGATCTAGCCCGCTGGAAGCCAGGTTGTGCGTCGAAGCCGGGGAGGTCGGGTGGGTCGTGTGGATGAACAACATATACCATTCCTAGAACTCCTGTTGCAGGTGAGTACCTGTATTTCTAGGGACATGGATATGTTGTTCAGCCACACTGTCTGGCAGACTCCTAGCAGTTCTCCGGGAGGGGGGAGTGCTAGGCGCACACCCCCTACTTGGGAAATAAAGACTGGAGAACCGAGGCCCCAAAACCAGCATCCCGGCGTGACTCAAGGTCGATATGGTAGTGGGTGATGAAAGTGTGTGCTGATTTCCAGGTAGCAGCCCTGCAGATTTCCTGGATAGGGACATCCCGGGAAGCAGCCACCGATGTAGTGGTATGGTGGGTAGAATGAGCTCTTATCCCTCTGGGAGGCTCCATGCCCACCAACCTATAACAGAGATCTATGCAGGATGTGACCCACCTGCCTAATCCACTTGGCTGCAGGTCGGCCAGGTGCGGCTTCAGCATAGGTGACTAACAGCTGGCGAACTTCTCCCCGAACTTCAGCCATCCGCTCCTTGTAGTAAGCGAGCGCTCTTCTAGGGTCCAAAGTATGGAGCCTATATTTGGCCTCCAAGGTGTGATTTGGGTAGAACACCGGCAGAGTCAACACCTGGTTAAGATGAAATCCACACCACCTTCTCGGAAGGAACTGGGTGGGGAGCAGGACAACCTTGTCCCTGTGGAAGACCAGATAAGGAGACTCGATGGAAAGCACCTGGAGCTCTCCCATCCTTTGGCTGACGTGATAGCCACCAATAAGGCGGTCTTCCATGACAGGTGAGAGATGTCACACCTCTGCATCAATTTGAATGGCTTGCCCATGAGCTTTGCCAATACCACCAGTAGATCCCACAGAGGTGGAGGTTCTCGTACCGGAAGGGATATGTGATCAAGACCTTTGAAAAAGTGCCCGACCACCTTCTCCTGAGCCACCGACTGCTTCCCAGCCCGCACCCGGTAAGCAGAGATGGCTGCCAGGTGCACCTTAAGGGTCGTTGACCGAAGCCCTTGCTGAGAAAGGGACCACAGGTAGTCCAGAATGCTTGCCAAGGAACAGGAGGAAGGGTCCAGGCCCTTACTCTGACACCAAATGGAGAATCTCTTCCATTTGAAGGCATCGCCACCGACCCACAGCCCATGTTACAAGAGCATTAAGCCACTCGGGCGGTGGCATCTAATGCGATTGATGCAGGGTGGGGTGGTTGTTCAAGGTTCCATTAAAGTAGGTGCAAATAGTAAGGAAAATGAGGTAATAAAGCTAAATGATAAAAAAAGAACACTGTGTCATACATAATGGTTCGGGTTGATTATAACGTAAAACCAGTATCTAAAATACTGCATTACACTCAAGTCAAGTGGTCTGGGAGGTGTTTTTTGGAGTAAAGGGTGCTTTGGAACAAGGGGTTACGATATGAAGCTAGAGGGGGTAGGTTCAAGAGAGATGTGAGGAAATACTTCTTCAGAGAAAGAGGGGTTATTGCTTGGAATGGTCTTCCTGTGGAGGCAATGGGGGTGAGAAGAGTGGTGGGATTCAATAAAGCCTGGGATAAGCACAAGGGAATCATAAGGGACAGGTAAGGGGTGAAAGAGAAAGTGCCATAGACCTGGAAGGGTCAGCAGTGAAATCAACACAATGAAAAAGGGCAGACTGGATGAGTTGAGTGGCCTTATCTGCCATCAGTTTCTATGAGTCTGTGTAACAACAGGGAATCTAGTTCTGCAATGAATGTATGTGCCTGTCTAAGATATCTGTAAATAATATCTGTAATTGTACTGTTTTCTTATGTATGGAATGTTTAGTTCCCCTGGTCGCCCATGAAAAAGGGACTTGTCTGTCTCAGAGGGCCCACCCGGTCATCAAAATTTAAATAAATAAATAAATTACCTCACTCTCAGATGCAGCAACATGTGCTTCAACACTGAATGTGAGACACAACAGTACTTTTGTTTCCGATCTGTTCTGCTAATGCCCACCAACCGCAAGACTACCAAACTGTTGTGTAAACCAGTAATATATAAAACAGAACTACTGACAGCAGTAAAACTCTTTTTCTACATGCCCTGGGTGTACAATACCAATATAAACCATTTGAGCGTCAGTCTCATAATTTATGTGGCATCAAACACATCGGGTATGTAAAAAAAAATTTGTTACACAGTGCCAACTATTTATCATTCTCTAAATAAATACTCCTCAGCAGAGAAAATAACGCAAAGTACATATTTACACTGATCTAAAGGTTGATAGGTACATGGTGGGTATTTATCAGCTCAGGTTTTTAAAACTAGACACTAGTTCTTTCACCAATCCCATGCAGACATTTGAATTCTTTGTCCAGAGGGTGCCAAAGAAAAGTGTTCCGGCAATCTGACCTGTTCATTCACAGCAGTTGTTAACAGTGGATTCAGTAACTGGTAGCAAGACAAGGAGGACATTAGATCTAGGGGCCAGGTAGTGTCCATTTGACTTCTGGGCAACAGAAGCTACTGTAGCAAGGATGACCAGGGCTTGGCTCCACCACTTGCCAGTGTAGCACATTTTTATTTCTTAACAGGGGTTTATAAAATTGTTTGGCAGCATAAACTGGAGATGAAAATCAATCCCACTTACAGTACTATAAGGCACGATGCACAAACAAATGTGGGCAACAATACTGGTACAAAGACTGAACAGCACCATAACTAAGTCTGGATGATGCAAAGGGAATCCTGATTAAGATCCCAACCTGAAGAGTTAGAGGACTAAGGAGAGGACTGGGGAGTCAAGAGTGGGAACTCCTGTGAGTAACGGCCCAGATTCCTCACCCTGAATATACTTCCTTTCTCAGATACTGGTATGGAATGTGGACAAGTTCAGTGGGCTACTACAGTACCTAGGAAGTAATGTCAGCGTCCCTGGAATACAGACAGTCATACAAACAACAGCCATCATCATTCTTACCTAAGTCAGCATCTTCACCGCTGTCTTCATCTTCTTCAAGGTATTCGCTGTGCTGTTCTATGTCCAACTTATTTTTAACAAGTGCTATAATTTCTTCAGAGTCTTGTAGAGCCAAATATTTAATGGGTATATCCTTAAAATGCAAAATGTAGTACAAAATATTAAATACAACCTTTTAGATAAGCCGATAAACAGCTATGAAGCTTTTTTTGCATGAAAGAGTTTCAAATATTGTAACATATACAAGAAAATTCTGTGTTATGAAATTACATTTCTTAAAACTTTGCACAGAGGACAGGAAACAGATAAACCCAAAATAGCTGAATATAGTTACAACATGCTGATACTGAATAATCCTGTGGTTCCAGGTTTTACAACCTAGTCACAGACGCCTTCTTACAGCAATTTAATGCTTTACTAACATAATATTCTTATCTTTAAAGATCTAGTAACATCAAAGAACAGCAGGCAGAACATTTTAGTTATTTTAAAAAAGTATTCCCCTATAACTTTTTACTTCTGAAGTGTTTTGCTTTTTCTATGTGCTCATTAGATGTTTTTTTTACATAACAGCAAGTACCTCTGTGGTGGAATTGCAAATGCAAAAGGAGGTCGATGCGCAACAGATGGGGGGGCCACACCATAATAGACCTATAGAGCCAAAATTCCAGGAAAAGCACTATTTTTCACCCCTACCGGTCATTAGGGCGCCATCATTACAGGGTCAAATGTCAGATTCACACCCCAACCCAAGGTCCGCCCCCCATGAGGTTAGTATAATTAGAAAGGGGTTGGGGCACAGAGCAGCCTCCAAAAAGAGGACAGCATTTTCCACTTGGCACCGTAATGACCGCGCGCACTGCCACTGGTGCTCTAAAGTGGTGGAACCATTTTTCACATCACACACAGTTCTGTTATGTAGAAATATAGAGCCAAAATTGTGGGCACTCCAGGGAGACACTCTGATCCACATTGTAGAACACAAACCAAAATTTATTAGTGTAACAAAACAAATAGTACTATCAGATATATGAGAAAGCCAGCAAGCCACACTGTCTCCCATTTCCGGGGAGTGTCAGTGTCAGATGAAGGGGTCCTCACCGGGAGGGGCTGGAGCCAGCATCCACTGGGCGGGGGTTGGTCATTGGGCCCATGCCCACCATGCTGTGAGAAGGGCGTTGTAGTCTGCCGACATCCAGTAGAGGAGTGTCAGGTGAAAGGAACAGCCTAGCACCGGATAATGGCAAGGCAATTTTTACTTATCAGGCACCCGATCCCAGGGGTTCTGTGTGTTGCACAAATCCCAAATCACAAAAAGATTACATAACCTCATAAAATAAATAACAGTATATGAATTACAGTCAGTATCATAAAACATTTGAAAAATATTAAAATAAAGTAGGTTATAAATAAACAGTAAATGGGCAGGGGTGGTGGCGGCGGGGAAAAGGTCCCCGAGGTTCAGTCCATGAGGTCGGGGAAGGCCTGACTGAAAAGGTTGGCCTGGAGGCAGGTCTTTGAAAATGTCCACGGAAGGGGCCTCCTGTATAGCTGGTGGAAGCAAAGTCCACAGGATGGGGCTGGTAACACTAAATGCTCTATTGTCAGCCATTTTCAGCCTCGTCCTGGGAACTGCAAGGAAGCCCCTCGAGGAGGATCAGAGGGAGCGGACGGAAGAAGCAGGTGTCAGAATGTCTGACAGATAACTCAGGCTCAAACCATGTAGGGTCTTAAAGGTGAGTAATCCCACCTTAAGAGGATCCTCCACCTGACCAGCAGCCAGGGCAGCTCATGCAGCACCGGGGTGACGTTGCAGAATTTAGACTGCCCGGTCAATAACCTGCCCGCTGCGCTCTGCACTAGCTGCAGCCAGCGGAGGCAGCCCCCCCCTCCTCGAGACCCCAAGGTAGAGCGCATTACAGTGGTCAAGCCTAGATGATAAGAAGGCATGCACCAAGGTGGAAGGTCCATGGCGGTATGAAGGGCTTAACCCTGGCGATATTCCTCAGATGGTAAAAGCTGGTCCGGACAGTGGATGACACCTGTGCCTCAAATGTCAATTCACTGTTGAAGGTTATGCCAATGTTGTGCACCCTAAAGGAGACCTTCAATGGAACAGATCCCAGAAATAAACCGGTTTCTGTGCCAGAGGCCACCCTGTTCCGCCCTCTGTTTGACTCCACCACCAGTACCTCCTTCTTACTGGGGTTTAGTTGCAGCCAACTGGAGGCCATCCAGTCACTGATCTCCACCAGGCAGTTGTTTAGTACTTCCACCACATTAGATGTCCCTGGTGCAAAGGACAAATACAGCTGGGTGTCATCGGCGTAGCAATGAAAATCCAGACTATACTTCCCAATGATCTCACCCAAGGGCAGCATGTATACAGCAAACAACGCTGGGGACAGGACTGAACCCTGAGGCACTCCACAGAACAAGAGGCTAGGAGGAAGAGACATTCGCTATCACTACCTGTTGCCTCCTATTCGTGAGATAGGACTCAAACCAGCAGATGACAGTGCAGGTGAGTCCACAAAATTCCCTCAAGTGGTCAAGCAGCACACAATGTCTACCATGTCAAATGCTGAGGAAAGGTCGAGGAGAATGAAAATTGTCCCCTCTCCTCAATCTCTAGCCCTGAGGAGATCATTATACACTCTAACAAGTGTTTCTGCACTATGCCTTACACAAAATCCAGACTGGAACAGCTCATAGAGATCAAAGGCCAAGAAGTGCTCTTCCAACTGCAGCTTTTCGACAATCTTCCCAAAAATGGGAGATTGGAGATAAGATGGTAATTCGCATTGATGTCAGGGTCTAAAGATGCTTTTTTCCAAAGGAGACATATCAATGCCTCCTTCAAGGCATCAGGAAAGATCCCCTCAAATAAAGAACACCGGACAACCAAGGCGAATACTGGGCCAACAGTGTCTACACATTCCATTAAGAAATGCATTGGCACCAGGTCCTGTTCACAGCAGGTGTGCTTCAGCCTGGATGCAATCTCAATGACCTCTGATGCCTCTACAGGCTTAAACTCCCCCAAACTAGGCGAAGTACTCTCCAGCCACCCAATAATGTGTCAGGAGTCTGTAAATGGGGCCTTACATTGCACCCGACGAGCCTGACGAACACCCAAAGAGTGTGGACTGGAGGTCCAAGCCCAGAACCAGAAGGTCAGAGGCATGGCCCAAAATCAGAATTTGTTGTTTCTGCTGATCTGAGTGGCAAGGACTCTGAGGGGTCAGAGGTAGGAACCGACTCCTGGTGACCCGAGGTGGTGACCAGAGGCGAGGAGGTCGGGGGCACACGACCCAAAGAAGGGGGACCCACCGACTCCAGCGAAGGACAGCTCGGCACCACACCCATAAACAGGAGACTGGCAGAGGAAGGCTCTGCCAGTGCTTGGTGGGAAGGACCCTTGGGGGACCACTGACGGTGGCTGGGGAGCTGAAGGCACCATGGGGGGGAACCCCACAGAAGAAGGCTGTTGCCCAGAGAGAACAGGTAACAACAGGCATCAGTCTGTCTGACCATCGTCAGACCCCAAACTGAGGTCCAGTGAAGGCGCTGAGGCCAGTTGGGAGGTGTTAGCCGAAGCGTCACCCAAAGAACTGACCTGGCCACCTGGTTCGGCACCCTGATGGAGAACGGCCCTGAGCAACAGGGGCAGCAGGACGGAGGAAGAATCATCCGAACCTGCACAAGCACTGCCTGCTACAGAAATAATGGTGGGAGGCTTATCCATAGGTAGCCCAGAAGGAAGGAGGGCTGATGTAGTCAGTGGCTTAAGTAGACCTCCCGTGGGGGGAAGACTCAACCTCTGCAGTGGCCCCTGGAGGTGACTGCGGCTCAGGAGCAGACCAATCCCGGACCTGGCGCTTCCTATGTTTCTTCTTGGAGGAAATCGCTGCAGAAGTCCTTACTGTGACCCAGGTCTGCAGCTCCTTTTCCAAGACGGCCAATCTTTGCTGGAGGAGATGGTTCTCAGGACCTTTTGGCATCTTTTGAGTGTGACCTGGTTGAATTTCCAGCATGCCCGATAGGCTTCAGTGTCATGTTCCTGGCCTAGACAGATGACACATGCAGTGTGGCTGTCTTTTTCCGGGAGCTGCTTGCCGCAGGCATACTTCGGCTTGTGGGAGTCTGCAGAATAAGATGGTGACGACATGGAGCCGAATGGCGAACTGAAAAATGTTACTAAAAATAATAAAGAAAATGGTAGTCGACTGAAGCAATGATCCACAAGGTCTGATGAGTGCTGATGGCGGAAAAGAACTGAGGGCACAGGAACTCTCTTATACCAGTGCAGACATCAATGTGCCGACGTCAGGGGAGCGATCCCTTGTTGTAGACTTCTAGCTAGAAATGTTCCGTGTGGTCCTGGTGCCTGGTGGCTTAGTCCTAATGGTGTCGCCTACTGCAAGAGCCCCCTCAAAGTAAGATCTACTGTTATGGTGAGTAACCTGTTCTATCTTCATCAAAGATATCTCCTCCATTGGGCCACAACTTTGGAACGATTCCAAAGAAGTACATAAAGTACTCAGGGAGGATGGTAAAGTCTGATATTACATCTTATTTATTTATTTATGTCTTTGGTAACCGGGTAGGAGCACTGATCCAGAGGACCGTTTTCAGTCACGACCTGAGCCACAAACACAGCACACTCAATCAATCAATCAATCAATCAAAATCTTTATTTATTCAGGCGAACATCATTGAGCATAGCTCATTTACAAGATGGACCTGAGTGGTCATAACAAAAAGGTTACAGATTGTATACAAAAACATGATATTGAATAAGCACAAATACAACCATTTATGAGTGAGATAGATGTACAAATATTTACATATATACAAGGCAAAGGACAATAAACCTAAAACCTAATAAAGGAGAGAAAACAAACAGTCTAGTAGGGATAAGGCATGGATAATGGTACATGGGTGGGCATATATGTATGAGGTTTGATGGGGAAAGGACCAGATGAATGATAGAAGAATAGGAAGGAGCTTTAAAAGAGGGGGGGTGGAGGAGAGAGGGGTGGGAGGGGTTGGGTGTGGGAGGACTAGGCCTTGTGGAAGCAAGTGCTACGGATCTGGGATTAGGCTGGTATACAGCTTTTTGAAGGATAAGAGGAATCAGTGTATCCATTTTCAATGACTTTTGGATAGAATTCCAGATAAGTGCCAGGGAACAACTGATTGCAGCTCTTCCATACGGGTGCAGGTGATAGGAGATCTTCAGTAGGATCAGTTTGTTGATCCTCAAGGTGTAGGGCCTGGATGTGATCCGTTGAAGCAGTCTGAGATGTAGGAAGGGAGTTTGTTTGTCAGAGCTTGTAGATCCAGATAGCAGCATTTTTTCTTCTTCTATGTTGCAGGATGTCCAACTGACTGCATTGTAGAGAGAGCAATGATGGGTGCTAGAGGAAGGTCAGTAATGAATCTAATAGCTCTATGATACAGGGTGTCTAATTTGTTTAGATGGGAGGGAGCAATGACCGTAGAGGAAGTCAGCATAATCAATGAGGGACAGGAATGATGCTAGGATTAATCTTTGTTTGGAATCTTTGGTCAGGTAGTGTTTGATCCTATAGAATAGACCAAGTCTTTGTCTTAGCTTTTTAGGAGCTCTTCAACGTGGGTAGTATAGTCTAGTTTATTATCTATCCATACTCCTAGGTATTTGAATTTGTCAACATATTCCAGATTTTCACCAAGGATGGTAGAGAGTTGTGGGAGGGTGAATGATGGGATAGTGGAAGAACAGTTCTTGGTGGCAAGAACATAGCTTTGGTTTTCTTGGCATTTAGTAATAATTTCTTTTCTAATAGGTTGTGCTGAAGGAGGAGAATTCAGACTGTAGGAGCTCACAGGCTTTTGATGGTGAGGATTGCTCACATATAGTACAGTGTCATCTGCAAAAGGTGGATATTAGAAAGTGAGAGATTGGAATCAATATTGTTGATATAAATGGCAAAAAGGATGGGACCCAGGATGGACCTCATGGTACACCTCTTAGGAGTGGTTTAGAGGTAGATAGATCACCTTCATTTTTTACCAGTTGTAATCTTCCGGAGAGATAGCATCTGAACCATTTAGAGAGAGTGAGTCAAGGCCTATGGAGTTCAGAGAGGAGATTAGAAGATCATGATCCACAGTGTCAAAGGCTTTGCTTAGATCCAGAAACACAGCACAGGTATTATTCTTTTGTCTAGGGCAGTCTGCCAGTCATTTGTGACTTTTGCTAGTGCAGAGATGGTGCTATGCATAGATCTGAACCCAGATTGAGCTGGATTTAGGAGATTGTTGGTATCAAGGTAGGCAGTTAACTGAGAGTTTACCAGCTTCTCAAGCATCTTGGATAGTACTGGTAAGATGGAGATGGGCCTATAATTATTGAGGTCCATGGGATCACCTGCCTTAAGTAATGGAAACACTTGAGCTGTTTTCCATATTGAGGGATAGAACCAGTGGCAAGTGATAGATTGAAGAGGTGGATGAGGGGGCGTTAAGGCATGCAGAGCTACTTTAGAAAGTAGGGGTCCAGGGAGTCTGTACCTGTACTTTTGGTGGTATCTAGCTGGAGTAGAAGGTCTTCTTTCTTTGAAGAATATTGGTTTGAATGAGAATGTGGAAGCAACTTTTGACCCTCAGTAGATTGTAGGTTTAGAGATGATCTTAATAGGTTTGCAGGAGAGGGTCGAAGCCAGGCCAGCTGTAGTGAAATGATCGTTAAAGGCATTCAAGATATTTTGCTTATCGGTGATTTCAATACTATTTAATTGAATTTTGGGTGGTAAGACAGGGTAGAAGTTTGACCTAGGATGCCCTTTATGGTACCCCAGAACCTGGAAGGTTGTTATAGGAGGCATCTAGTTCAGCTGTGTAGAAAGCTGCCTTGGCTTTTCTTACTTGTTTTGTGCAGGGGTTTCTGGCTTTTCTGAATTGAAGCCAGTCATTTGGGTCCTTTGTCTTTCTTGCCCTTTCCAGAGTTTGTCTCTGGCAAGCAGTGCGGATTTGTCGGCAGAGAACCAGCGACAGGATTTGAGTTTGGTTCTGACACTGGTGAGGGTGCATGTGAATTGAGGGCACTTGTGATTATATCATTTAAGATTTGAAGAGCTGTCTCTATTGAGGCTGTGAGATAGAATTCTTGCCAACGTGTGGTGTGGCACAGATCATGGAGATATCCTGAAATATTAAAGTTCTTTTTGACCTTCGTGGGAGGAATTTTTGCAGGATTGGGTGGCTTGATTGTTGATCTAATGGCAGCTATGGGACAGTGGTCACTTATGTCACTGAATAGTACTCCTGCACAGGGATAATGATGAGGTTTATTACCAATATAATATCCAGGGTGTGCTGTTGAGAATATTCTTTAGGTTGATCCTTGTTGGTTCTTTGATTAATTGAGAGAATCCATAGGTGTCACAGAAGGTTACCAGGGTGCAGATGCATTAGTCAATCAATTCAAGTTCATGTCTCCTAAGATGATGGTGTCTTCAGGGCCCAGATTAAGTATAGATCCTAGGTGGGATAGGAGTTTGAGGCCTGCAGAGGGCCTATAGCAACCAATCAGTTGAAAGGATGATGTGTTGGAAGGGTTATTTTAATTGACAAGCATTGAATTCCTTTGGTTGTGATGTAGAATTGAGGCAGGATGCAGAGATGTTTGCTTTGACATAGATGGCTACCCGCCCCTGGACAGGCGGTCAGATCTGAAGAGCTGGTAGTTGGGAAGGTTTATTTCACTATCTTTTGTTGCTGATTTGAGCCATGTTTCAGATATAACCAGAAAGTCAGGTAGGGTGTGTGCAACCCAGGCCTGTATTGATGAGAACTTCTTTAGGAGGCTGCAGGCAGTGATGTGAAGAAAACTCAATCCATTTATGGAGGTTAGGTCAGTTGGAGAGATCGAGCTTTCAGTGGGGCCAGGGTTGATTTCCACAGTGCCAACACAGACCAGCAGAAAGAAGATTAGCTTGATGAGGGCACCAAGCGATAGGAGTAGTGAGCAGTCAGGCACTCAGCAATGCAAATACAGGTAAACACACAGTAGTACAGGCTTCCAAGATAAGATGTAGAAATTACAGTACAGGGGATCATTACATAAAGAAATTACTTAAGATA
Organism: Neoceratodus forsteri; assembly: GCA_016271365.2. NCBI lineage: Eukaryota > Metazoa > Chordata > Ceratodontiformes > Ceratodontidae > Neoceratodus > Neoceratodus forsteri. The sequence goes on from CM028134.1 coordinate 835,424,360, forward strand.
CATGGTGTCATTTAAAGCAGCAGTACTACCAAACCAGGAAGTATATATCAAAATTCCTGTTTTAGCCAGTATGTATGCAGTCATAATTCCGGTTCATGTACCTTTAATTATTTTTTTCCCTCTGATGTTTTTTTTTTAGTTGTTATAAATAATTTTGTTTCAATATTGTAGAGCCACAGGAAATATGGCTGCTGCCTGTAGTTCAGTCGCGCTCCTACACCGGATCCCAGCACGTATTTTGTTTACTTCCTGTGCTCCCAGTGGCATGCGTTCACGCTACTGTGATAAAATTCTCGCAGTGACAGTTCATGCTATAGCAGAGGGTGACTGCTCCTGTAGTTAGCTTTCTTGCTGGTAAGATTTAAAAATGTGCGTTTTCTGTTGCTCTCCCATTCTTCTCTCTGAAGTCACCCACGATGGATGCCTTTGCAACTTTTTTTCCCTTCACTGTACTTCTCTGTACTAGCCTTGTGATTACCCCCCCGAAGGAACGTGTCTTCATTCCTTGCCTCCCCCAAACACAACCAAGGCGAATTGACATGGACGTGAACATTACCACTGATGAATACAGGCTCAATGCCTGCACCCACATGCTCCCTGGGAACGTTTCTTCAACCCCCTCTCCCCCCACCATGGCCAGGGCAATTTTCTCACAAGTTCAACAGCATCCAGGAATACAGATGCAATCTTAGCTGCTGACATCCTTCAGTTAGTGTTTCATCTTCCCCCGCTACCAACAATGAGGGTACAGAGATTAGAAAATGCTGTGTCCACAACAGATGGACTGCCATCCAACAGAATGTAATGTGCACACAGATACAGCCATCAGAAACACTATTATCACAAAAGAACCGACAGTACTTTCCAACAGCATTAAAACAATAGATATTGGTGCCTACAGTGCATATTGCACAAGTGCTTGCACCTATAGCATTTTTTTATAGCAAAGAACAGGAGTTACTGAAAAGTTTTCAAGGGATATGTAGGCACTTTGCACTTCGTACAAGAATAATGGCATTTTCTGCATTCTTGGAACCTACTGCCACTTCTTTGGAGATAATCATGCTCAGTCCTCTAACCAGCCACACAAGTATTGGGAGTGGAGCTGTAACCATGCTGCTGCAGACGGCAAACACTGCTGTGAAAAGTCCATTGAGTAACTCAGCACTGACAGCAAGAAAAATGACAACATACAGAACAAACTCTGGCCAGCGCCAATAGGACTGTAATGAGCTGCCAAGTGAGCAGTTATACGTGTGTGTAGAAATTATTGAACACCCGGGTGTAACTTGGCCATTTTTCGGAGGTCTTGCAGCAAATTTCCAACATGGCCTTTTTAGGACCCCTCCTCATGAAGAGTGCCCTTTTGTTCACTTGTCCAGAAAGGTGACTTCGCAGAGTGACCATGCCATTCTGTGCCATACGTGCAAAAACACGTTTTGGGTAGGATGTGATAAATGACAGCTTTACTGTTAAAAAGGAGGTGTACAAAAATGGCAATGTTGAAAATGTGGAGTGAAAATATGAAAAATTGGAAACATTAGGTGTGCGCAGAAACTGCACATCGCATGCTCATAACACAGTCATTTTTGGGAATTTTTTCACTAAATTTGCAACATGGGCTTTTTGGGAGACACCTCATGAACAGTGCCACTGTCTTTTCGTGAATCAGTCCCAAAAGGTGATTCCGCACAGCAACGGCAAAATCACCTTTTGGGACTGAGTAACAAAAAGACAGTGAATGTTTTCATGCGGTGGGGTCCCAAGAACCCCATGTTGAAAATGTGGGGCAAAAATTCAAGAAAATGGCTGATTTATCAACATAACTTGAAAACCCCATTGAATGGCATTACAGCACACTGACCATTGATTCTTCAGTTTGCAGTTCAGCTCTGAAAAGTGCAGGCGTGTCCTGGTCCAGAGAAAATGACAGTGTCAACCTCTGGAGGGAAGTATGGGGTAAGGGGGAAGAGGTGGGTGCTCAGTGAGAGGGTGGGGATGGGGGAGGAGACTGGGGCAACGACGAGGGACCATTTTCTTTTACAGATTAAAAAACCACGCTGGGGATGGTTTCTTTATTTACAGAAACAAAAAAACAGACATTTGGGCACACTGGGTGGACTCCCAGTGTGCCACATGTGTGTGTGGGGACATATAATGCCGACATGGGGATTGGGGACCCCGATGTCGACGTGTTGATGGGAATGGAGGGAGCGGGGAGGACAGTAGCAGAGGGAGGATGCGAGATGGTTTTCTTTGTTGCCAGTGCTGGCGGTTGTGATGCAACTGCGCATGCGTAGCACTTGTGCATGCGCAGTTGCAGTGAATGGCATTTTGCCATTCACAACATGATGGCGCCAGTAGAACTGCGCATGCGCGCGAGTCGCGCATGTGCAATTCATGCCCTGGAATGCGGAAGTAACGGCCAAAATAATGCAGCTGTTATTTCGTAGTGGCCAATTGTGGTGGAGGCTTTCAAGCTCCATTGGACTTTTAGAAGGATACTTCCCAAAGTCCAATGGAAGATTCCACGATCGGTCATTTTTAGAGCTATAATCGATCCCAAAAAGGCTGTAGGCTCCACCCACAGCCCTAAAAATGAGTAAAGGAGTCTCAGCACTAACTGGGAAAGTGCACTCTCACTGCTGCCAGAGGAACTCATTGTGAAGGAGATTTTCTGCTGAGCCAACATACAGATACCGCTTCTGAGTGTTGTGAACATGCGTCCCCTAGCAGGAAGTGAGGGGACAAGCTACAGCCTTGCCCTACCTAGAATCCTGCATGCTGCCTTGCCATTGGGAGACGCAGGCCACTGACTGATGTTTGTATGCAATGACACCTGGGTTAAAAATCACTTTATTTGGGGGAGAAAATGGACTTTGCGGCAAAACAAATGGCCACGTCAGTACTGAGATACATCATTGCATTCCCCTAAAACAAAACCTAGACACCCATTTTCCATAGTACTGCTGCTTTAAGGCCAGCAGACAGTTAAGAATACATAGTAACAAAATCACAGAGATCATACATAAAGTGTCAGATTATCAGATACAATAAAAATAAAGTGCAGCTGCAGTACAGGTACACTATTAATAAAGCAGATCAGCAGTCAGATGTGCAGCTAGGTAATCATAATACAGTGTAACAATCCACCTTACTATAAGTGCAATGGAGGAGAAACTGTAGGAAGGCAAATAGCCGTAGCCACACTGGGGGAAGGAGAAGGGCAAGAGATGTAGGGGTGTGGTTGGAGGGGGTAAGTCCCAGCCGTGGGGGGGGAGGCCGTGGATGTCTGGGATTACCCAGGCACACAGCAGCATTTGGCTTCAGACTGTAGCCAGTCTTTGAAATTGTTTTTAAAAGAGAAGTGGGAGATGGATGAGCAGAGCGACGTGGGGAGTCTGTTCCAGACGGAGAGGGCAGAGACAGAAAAAGCTTCGCTGACCATGGTAGAGGAGATTCTAGGGACTACCATGTGTGGGACCGAAGATTCACGGAGGCTTCTAGATGCCACTCTGCCTGTGAGGAGGGGTGAGTACGGGGATGGATGGCCACTTCTCAGGGCATTGTCAGCTAAGCAGTCAAGGGCATAATCAAACCGGCCTTGCAGAGGAAGCCAGCCTAGAGACTGATACAACACACAATGATGGGTTGAATAGGAAGCATTGAGGACGAAGTGGCGGATACTATTGTAGACTGAGTTCAGCCTGAGCGCAGGGCTGACGACAGAAGGGAATAGATGGGAGCGCAGTAATCAATGAGGGGGAGAAGGTTGCCTTGCACGATTGGTAGTCATGCCTCAGTAGACAAGAATTGTTTTTGACGATAGGCAGCCCCTAGCTTCTGGTTAACTCTGTGTACGGAGTTAGTGATGTGTTCAGCGAATTCTCGGGGGGGGGGGCCCTACAGGTGTAAGTACAAGGAGAGAGGAGTTTACCTTGGCGACCTTGGTAAGGAATGGTTTGGAGCCGAGTAGCATGGACTTTGTTTTCTTTCCATTTACTAAGAGTCGGTGGGAGAGAAACCAATTGTAGGCAGCACCATAGTTTAGTGTAAGAGTGCAGGAGATGTTCACAAGTGACTTGTCCCTGTGGTAGAGGACCAGGTCGTCTGCATAGAGGAGCGCCTCACAGGACAGACTCTCAGCCAAGAGAGAATTTATAAAAATGGAAAACAGTAGGAGGCCAAGGATGGGGCCTTGGCGGACCCCCGTGGAGACAGGCAGAGCAGGAGAGGCAGATGCACCAATTAAAACTGACTGGGACCTGCCCTCAAGACAGCTTCTAAACCATGTGGTAGTCTCAGAGGAGCAACAAAGGTGACAGAGAATGGCTTGGAGGAGGGCGTAGTCGACGAGGTCAAATGCCTTGGTTAGATCCACGAACACAGCAGCTGTGACCTTGCCCAAGTCCATATTATGGAGGACATGGTTTGTAAAGTGGGCAAGGGCTGAGGTGGTGCTTTGGGTGGTGCTTGCAGAAACCATGCCATTGGGGGCACAGTAGATTGTTCTTTCCAAGGTGCTTGGAGAACTGGAAATGTACTATTTTCTCCAGCAGCTTGCTCAGATGGGGAGGAAGGAGATGGGCCTATAGTTATCAGGAGCCAGGGGATCACCAGCTTTGAAAATAGGCACAACATTAACATGTTTCCAGGTGTCTGCCATGGTGGCTGTGGAGAGAGCAAGGTTAAATATGAAGATGTGGGGTTCAATGAATGCAGGAGCAATGAGCCTTAGGAATCAGGGGGAAAGTCCATCATTGCCAGGGCTACCCCTGGTGAGGAGAAGACATCAGGAGCTTGGTAATAACACTAGGGCTGATGACTCTAAAGTAGAAGGGGGGCGGAGGGGTGTATACAGAGGAGGAGGAGCAGCTTGTCTGACTCCCAGGGCTAGTGGGTGGCTGAGAGGGAAGTTTACTGAGATAGACAGAGAGGTCAGAGAATTTTTGTTAAAAATCTGCACAACCTCCAGGAGATTAGTCAGGGGGCCCAATGGGGAGGTGAGCTGAGTGACTTGGCTATGGGTTTTGGGGTTCAGCAAGGACCCAATGGAGGCTGAGATGTGACGGGGTCACTGAGGCTGTTCTTTTTTAGGCAGAAATTATGCTTTAGGGATTTAGCAGTTTGCTTACAAGTGTTTTGCAAGCGTCTGTAGGAGTTCCACAGTTGAGGGGAAGGGGACGCTTTATATGCCTTCCACTTACGGTCCCTCTCTTTCATCGGGGACAGTAGCTCCTTGGATAGCCAGCGGAAGCAACCCCCCTCTCACCTTCCGAGTAGTAAGAGGAAAGTGAAGGTACTGTATCCTGTTTAGGGCATCTGTAAAAAACCTAACAGCAGATGACACGTTATTGATGATGTATAGGCAGAACAGTTCACCGCTCTTACATCTTCAAGGAGGTTTGTGGGATCCAAGCAGTTGAAGTTTCTGAATGACAGGTACTTGGGGGGTGGGGGGCTTGGTTTTAGTGGTCAAGATGATGTACGAAGGGAGTGGTCACTTATAGCACTGACAATGTACCCGCCTGTAGGACCAAGTCCACTTGATTTGAGGCCACCCAGTCGAGGAGGAAGTGGTTGAGTGCATGGGGGTTGTGTCTGGTGGGGGAGGAGATGACTTGCTCAAGATCGTGTGTTTTTGGAGGTTTGCATAGTCAGGTTCCTGGGCAGTTAACCAATTAAGACTGAAATCCCCGAGTAATATTGTGTCCCTATTTGGAGAGAGCCACCCTAGGCCATCTAGAAAGTTGGATAAGCCAGGGATGCCTCCAGTAGTGGGGTTGTAGCAGCAACCCAGGTAGAATTTTTTGGAGGAATCCAGGGTCAGCTTAGCAAGGAGCCATTCACTTGGACACAGGGGGTTGGAACAGCTGATAATGTTAGCTGAGATGTGTTTCTTGATGTAGAGAGTGACTCCACCAACCTTTTTTTCCCCCAGGTCTATTGAGGCAAAGGAGGGAGTATCCCGGAAGATGGTAATGGGGATTGGAGTTGCAGGGTTTCAGACAGGTTTCAGACAGCCTTGCAGGACCACAAGGCCAAACCCAGCATGTCTGCAAGAGCCAGAGCCTGGACTGTAATGCTTAGTGACTGTTATGATTTTTGAAAGCATGCACTGTGCTCCATGTGGAAGCAGCACTAAATGTCAGCTGCACGAACATTCTGAATGTAAGCAACAGAAGCGGCTGTACCACGTGCAGAGGCTACGTACAGCACCATGAAGTTTCTTACCGTAATTTCTATAACAGAAGGCTAACCACTTGGACAGGCATTTTTAGTCACATGGGCTCCATCTTTATCAGACACAAACAACAAAGCTGGGAACACTTTCTGCAGTACTTAATGCAGTCAGGGTAGAAACATAATGTCCTATGTACATCAAGTGTATGAAGTAATGCCTCACCTTTGTTAGCATGCACAGGATAATACATTGGAAGGTGTATTGTCTGATTCAATGTGAAATAAGGGTCACCTTTGATAAGAAAAGAGGACTGGTCCACAAGGACACCCTGTCCTTGTGGAAAATTATATACGGAGGCTCATGCATGAGAGTCTGAAGCTCAGAAATTCTATGAGAAGAGTCCATGGTAACGAGAAACAGAGCTTCTCAAAGGAAACGCATCTCACAGGTCACAGCCAGCTCCAATGGAGCCAGATTCAATTTTTCAAGAATGAAATTCAGGTCGCAAGACAGAACTGGTTTATGAACTGGGAGATGCATGTGCAGAATATCCTTAAGAAATATATGAGACACTTCTAGTTGTGCCACCATGCACCATCAATAGAGGATTGGAAAGCTCAAACAGCAGACAAATGCAATATAATACAAGAATACTGGACACCGGAGTCAGATAAGGACAGAAGGTAGCCCAGTATATTATTCATAGGATATGTAAATGGATCCATCGACAGGCAGGGTATCACAATGAGAAACACTTCGAGAGTAGGTGTGTCTTATAAAGGGCCTTCTAGCTGCAAGCAAGATACCAGCTGCCAGGGCAAAACCCCAAATCTGGCAATGGCTACGTCTTCAGCAGCCAGGCGTATAGATGCAGAGACCTCATGTCTGGATGGAAGAGGGATCCGTGAGCTTTGACAGCAGACTCTGACAAAGGGGGAGATGAACAGGAGGTTCTACTGCCAGGTGCTGCAGAACTGGAAACCAAATCTGGTATGGCCAGAAGGGAGCCACCAGTATTAGGATGGCATGCTCTGCCTGCAGCTTCAGTTGAACCATCTGTATGAGAGGGATCAGAGGAAAGGTGTAAAGGAAGAACAGGTTACTCACATATAACAGTAGTTCTAGCAACGGTATATGTTGTTCATCCACACTGGCTGGCATGTCCCTTTCCCTTTAAATCTTGCCAGATGGTCTAAAAGCTGGCTCCCGCCCACCCATGGTATAAGCCTCAGCTCCGCCCACTGATGCTAGATCTTGCCTGTTGGAAGCAGAGGGTCATGCGTCGAAGCTGGGGAGGCCGGGTGGGTTCGTGTGGATGAACAACATATACCACTCCTAGAAAGTACATTTACGGAAGAACTTACCGTGAGTACAGTTACGTAAGAACTTATCATAACAGTAGATCTTCGAGAACAGCTCTTGCAGCAGGTAACACCATTAGGACTGAAGCCGGCAGGCGTCAGGACCCCAAGGAAATCTTCTATCTAGCAGTCTTCAGCGGGGACTGCCTCCGACGGCGGTCCCGTCCCCGACGTCAGGCGTAGTACATAAGGAGGCGGTCCCACCAGAATCCCCAGTTCTCCCGCTGGAGACCGAGGACCCGCCATCAGATGGCCAAGACTAAAACGATCTTGTTCAGCGTAGGCTGGAACTTACCTCCTCCAAGGGGGAATGGTGGGCGGGAAGGTACCTGCTGCAAGAGCTGTTCTCGAAGATCTACTGTTACAGTAAGTTCTTATGTAACTGTACTATCTTCTTCGAGGTACAGCTCTTGCAGCAGGTTACACCATTAGGACTGGTTCCCAAGCAATGGCACCTAGACAAGCCATCGGGAGGAGGCAATACTGGTACAGCAACATATCCTGAGCCTAGGACAGGAGGCCCTGCAGGACAGCAAGTCTGAAACCCGCTCTTCACTGTGAGGCGATATCAAGGCTGTAATGCCTGATAAAAGTGTGCACTGAGCTCCAGGTGGCTGCAGCACATATGGCAGATGTGGATACGTTTTTCAGTGCTGCAAAAGAGGTAGCCACTCCCCTTGTCGAATGGCCCCTAACCACCCGTGGTAAGGGTTTCTGTCTACTGTTGTAGCAAAGGGAAATGCACTGGATTAGCCAGCAAGAAAGGGTCTGTTTCGAGACTGGATCTCCCAACATCCTCTCAGCGAAAGAGACAAACAGCTGTTCCGTTCTGCGGTGCTGTTTGGTCCTGGTCAAGTAGTATCGAAGACACCGGTGAACATCCAAGGTGTGAAGCAGTGCTTCTCCTCGATTAGCGTACTCAGGGAAGTACACTGGTAAATCAATGTCCTGGTTAAGCGTGAGGGCTGAGACCACCTTAGGCAGGAACCTGGGATTCATCCTCAGGGACACCCTATCCTGGTGAAAAATTAAATAAGGCTCCTTACACATTAGAGCATGTAGTTCGGAGATTCTTCTCGCCGAAGTAACAGCAACCAAAAATAGCATTTTCCATGACAGAAAACGCAGCTCGCAATCTGCGGCAGGTTCAAAAGGTGGCAGCGTAAGCTGCTCCAGGACGAAAGGTAGGTCCCAAGGAGGGACAGGATCCCTAATGGGTGGCCTAAGGTGGAAAACCCCTCTTAAGAAGGCCCGGGACGTATCCAACTGTGCTACCGTGCGTTGGCCTACCGAGGCGTGGTAGGCTGAGATTGCACAAAGGTTCACCTTGATAGAGGAGTAAGCCAACCCTGATTGAAAGAGGGAGAGCAGGTACTCCAGAACTAATTTCTCTGGACAGTCTAAAGGGGAGAAGCTGCGTGCTTGAGACCACAGGCAAAACCTACGCCATTTCATGGCGTATGTAGCGTGTGTCGCCGGTTTTCTGGTGGCAGAAAGTACTTCCGCCACCTCTTGCGAGACCCCGTGACGCAAAATGGCTATGTCTCTAGGAAACAAGCATGCAGGTTTAGTGAATGTAAGTCCGGGTGGACTAGTGAACCCTCCTCCTGAGACAGTAGGTGGGGAGCTGATTGGCAAAGGAAGCGGAGGTTCCCGGGACAGGTGACTCAGGAGCGAAAACCAAATCTGTCTGGGCCAAAAAGGCACTATCAAAATCAGCGTCACGTGCTCCCTGCGAAGTTTGAGAAGGACTCTCTGGATCAACGGGAAGGGAGGAAAGGCATAGAGGAATCTGTCTGCCCAGGAGAGGGACAACACGTCTCGCCAGAAAACACCAGGCCCTGGATCTAGCGAGCAAAAATTGGGCAGTTTTGCGTTGGATGGGGACGCGAACAAATCCAATTCTGGAGTGCCCCATCTGTGAAACAGATCCTCTGCCACCTCCTGTAGAAAGTTCCCACTCATGGACCCTGGCCTGGGAATGGCTCAGGCTGTCTGCAATGGTGTTGTCCACTCCGGGAACATGAACTGCAATGAGGTTTGCGCCGTGTCGTACTACCCATTCCCACACTCTCATGGCCTCCCTGCAGAGGGGGTAGGAGTGTGTGCCTCCTTGTTTGTTGAGGTAATACATCACCGCTGTATTGTCTGTTTGTAACAGAAAAGTACTCGGTGGAATGTCCGACTGGAAGGCTTGCAGGGCATAAAGGATGCTCTCATCTCTAATATGTTGATATGGAGATGGGCTTCCTGAGTAGTCCATGTTCCCTGAGACTTCACCCCATTCAAGTGTGCTCCCCACCCCAGCCCTGAGGTGTCTGTGGAGAGTGTTATCACCTGGGATGGCGCTGAGAACGGAACCCCCACAGAGAGGGTTCCTGGATCTAGCCACCATTGCCAGTCCCGAACCACAGCCTTCGTGATTCTGACTGGCTGCTGCAGATGGTTTTGCCTTTGGTCCCATTGCACTCTGAGCATCCACTGGGTTACCAGCATGTGGTGCCTTGCCATCGGGACTGTTGGAATGGCCGCAGCCATGTGTCCGAGCAAGTGAAGGACCAATCTGGCTGGGATGGTCTTTTTCGCTGATAGTCCCTTATGAGGGACCGGATGCGTTCCGCCCTGTCTTCAGGAAGAAAAGCTTTCCCTTGGGTGGTGTCCAGAACTGCCCCTATGAATTGCAGTTTCTGGGACGGTACCAGGAGAGACTTCTCGTAGTTGATTAGGATGCCCAGAGACTGAAAAAGGATCTGGGTGTGCTGAATCGCTATCAACAGCGCCTCTTCGGAGGAGGCCATGAGAAGCCAATCGTCGAGTGCAAGGAACACATAGTGGCCCTGTCTCCTCAGAGACTGCCACGACTTACTGCCTTAGTAAGACCCTGGGGGCCCGATGACAGCCCAAAGGAGCGCTCGAAACTGATAGTGGTGGCCAAGGAACTCGAAGCGCAGGAACCTCCTGTATGCGCTTGGCGATGGGATGTGCAGGTGGCGTCCTGCATGTCCAGGGACTAGGAATGCGTCCTTCTTCAGCATGGGGATTAGGTCCGGGAGGGTCACCATGCGGAAGCGTTTGTAGGCGACCGACATATTGAGGTCGCTTAGGTCCAAGATTGGATGGAGGTCCCCTGTTTTCTTTCGAACCAGGAAGAAGTGGGAATAATATCCTGCTCCTCTCTGGTTCACTGGGACGTGCTCCAAAGCTTCTTTCTGCAGCAGCGTGAGCACTTCTTGCCTGATGAGCAGGGCGTGCTGACCCAGGTAACGGGAGAGCAAAGGAGGCCTTGTAGGTGGCTTGTCTGAGAATTCTATAAAGTGGCCTTTTTTGACCAATTGTAGCACCCACCTGTTGGTGGTGATAGACTGCCACCCTGGGAGGTGGTCTGCGATGCAACCCCCGACCTTTATTTCCCGTTGATCCTGAGGGGCGGGGGCCGGGAAGGAGTCATGCTGTGGCAGCAGAGGGTCCTGCAGGTTGGACCGACTTGGTAGGACACTGGCCTCTACCTGAGGACGACTTACCCTGGGCTTTCCGGGTAAAGGAGCCCCTCTGTTGCAGGCCGGAATGAGGCTGTTGTCTCTGAGTCCGGCTGTGAAAGCGACTCTGGTTCCTTCGAAAGGAACTGAGTCTAAATCTGTACATGGCCTGGACAGATCTAACAACCTTCCCAGAATCCTGCAGTTTGGTGATGACCTTCTCGGACGCCTCACCAAACAAGACTTCGCCGTGAAAGGGGGCGTCCATAATGTTCTTCTGGACATCCGGGGTAAATCCGGAGACACGGAGCCATGAGTGTCTCTGGAGGCATCGCCTGGGCTGCAGCTCTGGCCAAGGTGTCAGTGGAATCGTACGCGGCTCTGAGCACCTGGGTCCCCACGTCTGAACCCGTGTGGAGGAGCTGGAGAAGTTCCTCCTTTGGGCCACCATCTGGCAATTTATCTGCCAGATCCTGTCCCTGTTCCCACAGCGCGTTCTGAAATTGAACCATGTGGGTAAGGTAGTTCAGGGACCTGATGGCGCAGGTCGCAGCTGCATAAGTGCACCTACCCATTGCGTCCAGTTGCTTGGACTCCGGGTCCGGTGGCTGCGTGCTCAGATGTTGCAGTCTCTGGGACCGGTCATGAGAAGCTGTGATGACCAGGGAGTCAGCCAGAGGATGATTAGCCAAGTACTGGTCCTCCCTTGGGGCCTTGTACAGGCGGTCAGCCTTCTTCGGCACCGCCGGGAGCGAATGTGGACATTTCCACGCTGCCTTGGTGACGTCCACAAAGGTGTCCACCAAGGGTGGTACCACTACAGGCTTAGGATCTTTCTGCCGAAGATAACAAGCTAGGCGTAGCCTTTCGGGGTCAAGTTCTTCTCCGTCCCACCCTATGTTCTCTTGGATATGTCTCATAATCTCATAGAATGATGGGTCATCCGGAGGAGACCTAGGAAGTTCATGTGGGTCTGGAGAAGGGAGGCTAATGGGAGAAGGAGATCTGGAGCCATCCGAGATGTCCGATCTTGAGTCTTCCATAGACGGGGAGTAGTGGTGTCTTCTGGCTCTCTTGGGGCTGGGTGAACCAGAAGAGGATCTGGATGGAGGCCTTCCCTTATCTGTAGGTCTGTCCCTAGGAGGTCCAGCTGGCTCCGGGGGGGGGGGTACTCGGCCTGCTACCCCACTGGGTGAAGGAGGGGGCACTGGGGTCGGTGGTGCCGCAGATGCGGGAGGAGGCTGCATGGTGACCACATTCTTTTTGATGGTGTCCCACCAGAAAGTGAATAACTCCTTCACTTCCGAGATGTTAAGGCCCAACGATGGGCCGGGCGCTGGTGGCCTGTCATCGGGTCCCGGCGTCGGCTCCCCTGGGGTCTCCAGTTCTGGGGAGGGCTCCCGTGGGAGCTTGACAGGTCCGGGGTCACCTGCCTGGTCCTCGGGCTGAGTGGATTCCTCCTCCGTCAACGCTTCCTGGCCAACGTCGGCAGGTGGCGGTGGGGTTCTTCTCGCCGCTGTATCGGACGTCGGTCCCCCAGCCGGCGTCCGGGTAGGAGAGTGCCTGACCGGCGACGAGTGTCGGACTGTCGTCGGTTCCCGGGATCTATGGTGTTTGGCCGACGTCGGGTCCGACGTCCTCTTAAGGGAGGTCAGCTCCTTAGTCTTCCGTTGAGGGGGAGGCGGCAAGGAAACTGACCGGACGTCAGGGGCCAAGTGACGCTTGTGGTGATCCCCAGACTTAGACAAGGCCTTGGATGAAGAAGAAGGCCTAGAAGTCTTAGCAGGCCACAGGGAAGAAGAACCGCTGGCAGACTTGACCATGACCGGGGGAGGCTGAGAGCAGGCCCGAGACGGAGAGCGGTCGGACCTGGAGCTGGAACTGCGGGAGTCCAAGGCCCTAGAAGGGGATCTAGGTCTCACCTTCTCCCTGTGCTTCTCATGGTGCCTGCGGGATTTTTCCAAAGATTCCTCCTTGGAGGAAGGTTCCATGGCCTTGAGCTTCTCTTCTAAAAGGTAAGCCTGGAGAGCCTTCTGTAGGCGGATCCGGGTCAGGCTGTTGAAGCCTTGACAAAAAGAACAAGCCTGGGTGTCGTGGTCTGGGCCCAGGCACCGGACGCAGGCCAAATGTGGGTCTTTGAAAGGAATTTGTTTCCCACAGGTGCACTTGGACGAATGGCCCTCCATGGAGGTTGGGGAGGACATCAGACAGAGGAATGAATCTGGAGGAAGAGATTCTTGAAGAATTCTCAGTTGAAGAAACGGGAGAACGAATTTCCTGATCGTTGCGCGCTAGATACTGACCGAAGGGTCGAGACATGCAAGTCGACGGCGGGAAAGAACTGGGGATTCTGGCGGGACCACTTCCTTATGTACTACGCCTGACGTCGGGGGCGGGACCGACGTCGGAGGCGGTCCCCGCTGAAGACTGCTAGCTAGAAGATTTCCGTGGGGTACTGACGCCTGCCGGCTTCAGTCCTAATGGTGTAACCTGCTGCAAGAGCTGTACCTCGAAGAAGATCAGTAGATCTTCCGAGGACTATCTCTTGCAGTAAGTCATTACTTATGGGAGTATCCACCAGGTGGCACTATCACACGGCAGCTTCTTCTAGCAGTCTTCCATGGGGGCCGTCCACACAACATCACTTTCTGTGGATGTGTATAAGAGTGGCCGGCCCCCAGTACCCCCTGTTCACCATTGGCTTCGGCGAGCATGGCCTGAACCAAGGTAAATGAGGGCCAGAAAAAACAGAGAACAGCAATCCCACCTAACGTCCTGAGTTGCAGATTCGAGGTGAAACGCAGGGGGACAGAGGGCAGTGGACTTACTGCAAGAGACAGTCCTCGGAAGATCTACTGTTACGGTAAGTTCTTACATAACTGTACTATCTTCTACGGACTGGTCTCCTGCAGTAAGTCATTACATATGGGAGATTACGAAGCAGTAAAATCCAAATGGGAGGAAAAGCAAGGCTGGAAGCTGGGCCAGAGGGCATGTCCGATGGTCGAGCTCTTGCAAAACCCAGCTGTCCACGATGCCAAAGAAGTAAACTTCACAGTAAAATGTAAACTTCAACCGCACCCGCTCTGGCAGTTAGGCCAAAAGTGTGGAGGACAACAGGTATGATATTTAGTAGAAATGTCAACTGCAAACCGCACTCCCAGAGGCAGATAGACTGAGGTGCGATGAGGACAATATGTGTGATATGTAACAGAAATGTCCAACTCAAACCTCTTCCATGCAGGCAGATAGGCCAATGATTAGGCGAAGACATTTGGTATGAAACTAAGAGAAATGTCAACTCAAACCACACCCGCTCAGGCAAAAAGGCTCAAAGGTGGGCGAGGACTGCATGCAGGAGGCGTGATGTAGAAAGAACTGTAGGTGGCCAGGAACAGTGATTCATCCTGATGAGGCAGAGGTTGACAGGCTCTGGCATAAAGTCAGATCCACGAAATATATAAGTAGAGTGGATCAGATAGTAGAAAATGGAGCACTGGGGAAAAAACATCCCGGATGGGCAGAGGAAGGAACAACTGAAGGGTTCCAGTAGGGAGAGTAGCAGGAGTTCCAATCAGATCCGCATGGAGGAGTGAAGCGTCCAGCCCAGGAGCAAGCCTCCAAGAAAAGGAAAGAGATCCCTGGGTGCCTCCGAGGCCTGTAAGAGGAGGCGGGGGAAATCTGAAAAGCAGTGTAGGGCGCAGAAGTGGGTCCCTCCCCACGTGAGGGGTGGGTATGTCATGGAGGGGCAGACTGAGCCGCCTCCCTGGAGGCCCTACCGCGGTCCTGAGAGGTACCCTGGTAGGGGGGCCAGGATCGAGACGGCCCACCCGCAGGGGCGTAGGGATGGGACCTGGGGGCGTGATAGAGATCCTGAACAGACCGAAGAGTATGCCTCGAAGCCAGAAGGGAATCCAGGATGGACTTGAACAGCAGGTCCAAACAGCAAGTCCCCAGAAAAGGGGGCATCGGTGACCAACAGCTGGACATCAGGCGGCAAACCCGAAACCCGCAGCCAGGCGAAATGCCGAAAGGCGATGCCGGTGGCCAAGAAATGGGCCGATGCATCAACCGCATCAAAGCACGCATGGAGCATGTGACGGGACAGGGAGGACATGGCAGAGAGTAGCTGAGCCAGCCTGATCGACTGAGGGGAGGGAGGAAGGTCGGACAGGAGGTCCAAAGCTGAGGCACTAGGTGTGCGATAGTACCAGACCATATGACCCAGATAATTAAGAATACGAAGTAGCAAAGTACTGGAGGTATAAACCTGAATGCCAAAGAAATCCATGTGCCAGGAATCAGCATCCAGTGGCATGGAACTGGTATGGCGAGGTCGAGCAGTCAGGTCATGGGCCGACGCCCTGACAACTGAATCCACCACAGGGGTGGTGGACAAGTAGGGGTGGTCAGAAGGGGCATGGTAGGGCCGATCAGGGCCACAAGGGGCAGGCTGAGTGGAAGCAGGATGAGACCAAATACGAGAGAGTGCAGCAAAATATGCAGGAATCAAAGGCGGGACCACCATGGCAGGCTCCTCAGGAATGTCGAGGTAGGCAGCCATGTCCTGATCCGCAGCAGGGAAGCCAAAAGCATGCTGGATCTGCAGCACGAGCTCCGTGAAGAGGGATCCGGGAGTGAGGAGGGATCACGGGGTTCAGGCGGGGCAGCCTCCAAAAGAGAGGATGCGGACCGCAGGGAACCAAGGTCCCCAGGGTCCGAGAGGTCCCTGTCAGAATATCTCCACAAAGGATCCCCCTCGAAATCCCAAAGGAGTCCTCATAAATGGAGGAGGGGAACCAGGTGGGAAGCGCCCGGATCCGGGAGCATGCGCTTGGGTGGAAGGAGGGAGGCAGGATGAGGCTGGACCCTGACCCATGGTCTGTAAGACCTCCATCTCTGGGCAATGCCCAGAACCTGAGGCAGGGAGGTCCAGAGATGGAGGCAGCCAAGGGCAGCGCTAGGAAGAGGGTGAGCCAGCCCAGGCACCGCACGACCCTGAGGAGGCACCCAATCCCTTGGTCGGGACCGGCAAGGAGCAAGGAACCCAGGGTGGAGCCCATGCAGCAGGGCCGAAGGCCCAGAAAAAGTCATCATTGAAGGGCGTGAAATGAGTGACGGGGGGGGGGGACCTCCAAAGATGCCGGAACGTGGTGCTGGTTGCAGGAAACGCTGAGGGGACATGGAAACAGAGCCCCGAGCAGGGAGAGTCCTGGGGTAGGAAGCCCCCATCATTGATGAGGAAAGTAGCCCTGTCAATGAGGGAAGGAGGAGAGGCCCTGCCATTGACAGTGGAATCATCCCAGTTAACAAGGGATCAGAAAGAAGCCTCTCCGTCAATGGGGGAAGCCGTCCCATCGACGAGGCATGCAAAGCATGCCGTCCCGTTGACGGGAGAGGCTGCTCCGTCAACAAGGAGCACTCCGTCAATGGAGAATAAGCCTCCGTCGATGAGAGAACAATAGAATCCTGTCCCATCGACAGGAGAAGAGCTCCAGTCGACGAGGGAGAGCAAGGAACACGTGTCGTCGATGGGGGAAGCATCCCCGTTGATGAGGAATATTCCGTCGATGTGGCAACACTGCCCGTCGATGGGAGACATTCAGAAACAAGCTCTGTCAATGGGACAAGGCCCATCAAAGACATAACAAGCCCATCAGACTCCATCAACAGGGGGAGCAGCCCCGTGGACAAGAAATGCACCGTCAACAATGGAGGAGCCATCATTGATGGACCAAGGCGGAGGGAGTGTAAGGAGTGTGAATCCCATTCCCTCCTATGCAGGGAATAAGTGCCCTTGGCCAGGGAACCTTGAAGGCAACCCCCCAGAGGTCCATTCCAGCCTGGCTGGCTGATCATCCATGAGGAAGACCCAAGACCCAGCAAGAGTGCCTGGGCCTGGGATCAGCAGGTGTACTGTGAGCACAAATGGAACACCGCACCTGCTGTATAACTGAAGTTCGGGGCTACTGTGTGGAGCACAGGCCCGGACCTAGGAAAATGAAGAGAGAGGAGCCAGGGACTGGTAGTAAGCCAGAGGCCCAGCAAAGAGAAGAAAAATCGGGCTGGGCCAAGGTATCAGCCCTAGTGAATCCCCAGACCCAGCAAGAGTGCCTGGGCCTGGGATCAGCAGGGATACTGTGAGAAGGTCACAGTCCTGCTATGGAAGTCCAGGGGTGCTGACAGCAAGTCCCAGGTCCCAGACCCGAAGGCATAAAATCGGTTCAAGTTCTAGTCAAAGACTGCAACCCAGGAGGTCAGGAGAGCTAAGTGTGCAAGCTGAAGCTGGCAGGAAAATGAACAGAGGGCACCGGGGTCCGCCCACTCTTATACACATCCACAGGAAGTGACGTTGTGTGGATGGCCCCCATGGAAGACTGCTAGAAGAAGCTGCCATGTGACAGCGCCTGCTGGTGGATACTCCCATAAGTAATGACTTACTGCAAGATACCAGTCCGTAGAAGATCTACTGTTACAGGTGAGTAACCTGTTCTTCCAGGAGCATGAATATGTTGTTCTATCCACACTGGTTTGCAGACTCCTAACAGTTCTCCAGGAGGAGGTAGGAAAGGCGCACACCCCCTATGTAGGGAACAGAGATTGGAGAACTGAGGCCCCAAAACCAGCATCCCGGCGTGACTCAAGGTCGATGTGGTAATGGGAAATGAAGGTGTTCGCTGACTTCCAGGTAGCAGCCCTGCAGATATCCTGGATAGGGACGTCCCCAGAAGCAGCCACCGATGCAGCAGTATGGCAGGCAGAATGAGCTCTTATCACTATGGGAGGCTCCCTACCCACCAACCTATAGCAGAGATCAATGCATGATGTAATCCATCTGCCAATAGTCTGCTTTGATGCAGGTCTACCAGGTGCAGCTTCAGTACAGGTAACAAACAGCTGGCGAACCTCTCCTCAAACTTCAGCCGTATGCTCCTTGTAACAAGAGAGCATTCATCTTACATACTAGGGAATCCTCCGAGATGTCTCCCAATCTCTAAATTCATGAGCTTCACCTCAGAATTCTTGAGAAGCTAGATACAAATTTGGAGAACTCTTCTATCTCCATCCAAGAGAAGAAACCTAAGTATGATCCCGATTTCTCATTGGGAGAATTTTGATTTACGTTATACACTTCAAGTAGCAGGCCCCATGGGCATTCACTCTTTCTCATGTTTGCAAACAGAGTATAAACTCCCCAACAATCAATATAAATTTTATGAGATTTTGAGAGATGCACTGTTACCATTTGAGGAAATTACAATAGAAGTAGTCAGATCCCCTTCTCTCCTACTCCAGATGGTGATATTTCACTTAAGAGGACAGTCCCAAGAACATATTATTGGGAACTTATATTCAGCACTGAGGGTATATGATAAGATATCTTTAGATTATATTAGAATTAAGTGGTCAAAGGACATGAACACAGAACTAGATGTGGAGCAATGGCAAATTTCAACTACGCTATACTCCGGAATCTCCTCTAATGTGTATTGGCAGGAATATGCATGGAAAGCCAGAGTGAGATATTTTAGAACCCCGGAAATTACGGCTAAGTTTAAGGGACATGGATATGGGGGATGTGGGCAGAGGGAGGCAGGGATGGAACATATTATATGGTTATGTCCATATATACTGGGATATTGGCAAGAAATCATAAAGGAGTTAAATGCTGTATATGGGAGGCCAGAGATACTTACCTCAACCTTTGTATTGACAACAATACCTCCTGTGGGAATCAAGGTACAAGGGTCACTTTTCAAAATGTTATCTCTATTAATACTGGCGGCACAAAAAATCATAACCCGTCTATGGCTTTCCACTCGGATCCCAACCAAAGAGGCTTGGAGAATACTGACATATGAAATATATAACCTAGAAAGGATCTCAGCTAAAATGAACAATAGGATGTCTGCTTTTGATAATCGATGGAGAATTTGGATGCTGTACCAATCAGGGCACTATGGGGACTTTGTTCCTTAAATACACATTAGTATACTTAAAGCTATATGGGGTACTTAACCCTACTGAGGGGGGAGGAGGGGGACTGGAGACTCTAGTCGAGCTAGAATTTGATAGGAAAGATATTATTCCCCCACTATCATTATTCATATGATACATACCAATATAAGCAATATATCTAGGCCCACGACAGATAAACAAATTATGCTTAAGATTTTACAGATCTGGAGATCCTTGAATGTATTTAGCTGTATCTGCTTATTATCATTATTCATTGTACTATTTCTGAATGTACCTATGTATTGCATTTGGTATTAAAACAAGCTGCTAAAACCAATAAAATATAATTAAAAAAAAAGAGAGAGCGTTTGTCTCAGGTCCAAAGTATGGAGCCTGTAGTTGGCCTCCGAAGTGTAACTGGGGTAGTACACTGGCAGAGTTATCATCTGATTCAGGTGAAACTCTGACGCCACCTTTGGAAGGAACTTCGAGTTGGGACACAGGACAACCTTGTCCCTGTGGAAGAGCAGATAGGGAGACCTGACAGAGAGCACCTGGAGCTCCCAAATCCTTCTGGCTGATGTGATAGCCACCAGGAAGGCGGACTTCCACGACAGATGTGAAATTTCATGCCTGTGGATTGGTTCGAATGGCTTGCCCATGAGCTTTGCCATTACCAGCAGTAGATCCCATGGTGGTGATTCATGCACCAGAAGGGAAATATGGTCGAAGCCTTTAAAGAAACACCAGACCACCTTCTCCTGTGCCACTGTCTGCTGACCGGCCCATGCCTGGTAAACAGAGATGGCTGCTAGGAGCACCTTAAGGGTGTTAGACCGAAGACCCCCTTTGGAGAGAGACCAAAGGCAGTCAAGGATGCTAGCCACCAGACAGAATGAAGGGTCCAGGTCCTTACCCTCACACCAACTGGAGAATCTCTTCCATTTGAAGGCATAGCACCTCCTGGGTGACGCCTTCCTAGATGCCTCAACTACACTGAGGACATCATCGGAGAGACCCAAAGCCTGGAATTCTAGCCGCTCAGAAACCAGGCTGTCAGGGGCAGGGATTGAAGGTCCAGATGGAATACCTTCCCTTGACTGATCGAGAGCAGGTCCAGGTGTGCTGGAAGGTGCCTCGGGAGCCTGGTGCTGAGGCTGAGGAGATCTGGATACCAGAACTGGTGGTGCCAGTCTGGGGGGTGACCAAGATCACCTGTGCCTTGTCCCTCCTGACCTTGAGGAGCATTTTGTGGACCAAGGGAAGGTACAGAACAGGCCTGGGGTCCACGGCCTCGAGAAGGCATCCCCCTGCAACGAGCCCTGCTGAGGGGGGTGGGCGTGAAACAGCCTCAGCTTTGTGTTCTCCCTGGAAGCGAACTGGGAGAACAGACTGTGAACTACCTCTGGATGGAGAGACTACTCATGGGACGCATCGGCCACACAGCTCAGGGTGTCTGCAAACTGATTCGAGGGTCCTGCCATGTGGCTGGCTAGGAGATCTGCCTTCACTCAGCTCACAATGGTCCAGATGCAAGTGGTTCCTTGCACAGAGGCTGGGAGTGCGTGCTGCCCTGTTTGTTGAGGTAGTACATGGTCGTGATGTTGTCCGTCTGGACCTGAACCACCTGACCCCGATGGAACGGAGTGAATGCAGCCAGCACTAGCCGAACTGCTCGGAGTTTCAGCAGGTTGATACGGCATTGGGATTCCTCAGGGGTCCAGAGCCTGTGGACTCTGTGATTCCCCATGTGGGCACCCCAGCCCATGAGAGAGGCACTGGTCATCAGGATGACCGTCGGCTTGGGCGGACAAATGGGATTCCTCTCTGCAGATGTTCCAGAACAGTTCACCACTGGAGGGCGTCCGATGAAGAGGGCACATATGCCACCGGGCCGATCGGACCATGGAGGTGCAGGCCTCCATATAACCCAGACGTCGCAGGAAGTCCCAGGCAGGTCACAATTGCCCAACCAGAAACGATTGGGCAAAGGAGGAGAGAACCTCTGCCCTGTTCACCGGCAGCCTGGCTCTGGCTCGGCAAGAGTCGAGCTCTGCCCCAATGAAGCAAATCATGTGCAAGGGCACGAGTTCTGACTTGTTCTCATTGATCAGGGAGCCAAGGCTGAGGCAGGTTTGGAGGGCCAGATCCCTAGACCGCTCCACCTCCAGTCTAGAGGGACCCTCTATGAGCCAATCATTGAGACAGGGGTACATCCTGACCCCTCAGAGCCGAAGATGGGCCACCACCATTGCAATGCATTTGGTAAAGACCCTGGGGGCCGATGACAGGCCGAATGGCATGGCTTGGAACTCATAGAGGGTTCCCTCCACCATGAAGCAGAGGAACCTTTGGTGGGATGGACGATCTGAAAGTGAAAGAACGCATCCTGCAGATCCAGGGAGCAGAACCACACGTTCTGCTCAAGAGATGGTATGATCTGAGACAGAGTTACCATCTGAAAAGTGCGAGACCTGAGAAACTGATTCAGGTCGTGCAGATCTAGAATGAGGCGCCAGCCCGCCGTCCGTTTTGGAACCAGGAAGTACCTGGAAATGAACCTTGGGTTGACAGGGGATCCGCGACTCTGACCACTTTCTCCTTGCGGAGGAGATGGGCAATGTCGTCTCTAACAGACGACTGAGTGTGGGAAGATACCTTCTCCTCCCATGGGGCGTGGGCTCGGCTTGGAGGGAACTGCTCGAATTCCGGAGGCAGACCCTGGTCGACCACCTCCAAGACCCACCTGTCTGTTGTGACAGTAGACCAGGAGGAAAGGAAGTGGTGGAGCCGGCCCCCCATGGGAGGACCCAGACAGGTTGTGACAGGCATGGGGTAGGCTACCCCCATCCCGTCACTGTGCGAGCTTAGAGGAGGAGGATCCAGCAGGGTGACCGCTTGAGCTCTTCCCTCCGGGCTTATGGGCTGCCGAAGCCCCTGACTTGGCTCGAGGGTGCCAAGACTGAGCCTGATGCTGCTGCCCAGATTGGTACTGGGGCTGTTTGGCCGCAGGGGCAGAAGGCCGAAAAGGCTTCCTTTTCTGCTTCTTCCAACCCTGGTGTTCCTCCTGCGCAAAGGTAACAGAGTCCAAGGTGGCAATGGACTTCTTGACACACTGCAGGAGACCTTTGACTCCAGGACCAAACAAGTCTGTACACAGGAAAGGAACGTCTGCCAGTTTGTGCAGGATGTCTGCCGTAGGGGTCGAGACTCTCAGCAAGGCCCTGCGGCTCATGGCGACTGTAGCCGTCATTGAACAGGCACAAGAATCCCTGATGTCCAGAGCCGTCTGGAGTTGCTGCTTAGTAACAGCCTGACCCTGGTCTGAAGATCCACGGGGAGATGAGGAAGCACCTCATCCAGAGAGCCTAGGAGGGCATTGTTTGATAACATTTATTTTTAAACAGGAGGCAATTTGTTAGGACATATGTCCCATTTTCAACAAAATCCTGTATTACATCATAAGGAACAAAGAAAAAAAACATAATTACATAGACATGACAAGCATCGAACAAGATAAACTTCACAATAAAAGTCTTCAGTTAAAACATATAGAGGTGGTCCTCAGATATTCAAATAAATTAGTCTTAAAAATAGACACGATGTTGATAATCTTCAATTCATGTGGTATCTTATTCCAATTGCTTGCTATACTATTTTGTAGTGTTATGTCATCCATCTTATTAAAAGATCTATGCATTGGAATTCTTTTAGCAGATGCTCTTGTTGTAACTCTTTGTCCACAAGGGGGAGTTCGCATCACATGGTGAGACAGGGGATGTTTATTTTTGCTATAAAGTATCTTGCGGCATGTTGTAAGTCATATACATTTTCTTCATTCTTCTAGATGTAGCTAGCTCAATTTACTATAAATTTCACAGTGGTGGGTCTTGTATCTTCTTCTGGTGACGAATTTACCTAGTCTGTAGTAGGTTTGATTTATCTTTTTTAATGGGAGGAGTGTGCCATAATGACGGTTGAACTCGCCTGTCTGAAACCAAGCGAGGAGGCAGCCCAGACCTTTCTGGCCAAATGGTCCAATTTTTTGGATTCTTTGTCCGGCGATCTATCCGTGTCTCCTGAGTTGTCCGAGCACCGAAACACAGACTCAGTCACCAACCCCTCAGCTGAGGGATGTCGTGTGAACCCCGAAGGGGAGCCTATGGAAACCGCGTACTTGCGAGCCATGCAGGCTGAAGGCACAGGGCAGAAGCCTGGGTGCTGCCAAAGCTCCAAGGCCGGACCAACTATGGCTTTGGCCACTGAGAAGGCCTCAGACGGAGAATACCCTTTTTTGAGGATATCAGTCAGGGGATATTTGGCCCATTTTTCAACAGGCTCCAGAGGCATCCCCATTGATTTGGAAATGAGATGGAGGATACCCAGAAAGGACGTGGAACCTTCCTCTGTCAAAAGACTCATGGAATCGTCATCACATGGATACGAATTCAGGTCTGAATCCTCAGACCCTGAGTCTGGATAAAGCCGCCGACCACCAGAGTCACTCTCGACCCGCCGCAGACGGTCGGGAATAAGGGTGACTGACAGCTTATGCGGGAGGCCCTGAACGGGCAGAGACTCCTTGGCAGGAGCCCCTCAGGGAGGCTGTTTAGGAGGCGGCTCCACCAAAATGGGTGGAGAGGCCAGCTTTGGCCAAGCTGGGAGGGTCTTCACCGGCTCCAGGGGTGGAGGGACAGTGTCGACCACCTCCGGAGGAGTCGGCGTTGGCCTGGAGAGCGACAGACAAGTGATGGCTGGAGTGGAAGTCGGGGTCGACTTTGGACCGGACAACAAGAGCTGTTGCCACATGAGGTCCTCGCAGCAACGACGCAGCTTGCCGGGCCTCTCCTCATTCGAGGACGAATGGTGGCCATGCAGCCTCTGCAGCACCGCCAGAGACTTCACCTATCAGTCGAGGGTGTACAAGACCCTCGACTGTCAGAGGGGGGAAGGGGACTTGGAAGGGGCCAAGAAGAACTGCGGCTCCTCCAGGTCAGAGACAGAGACCAAAGGTGGAGCACCAGCAGGCTGGGTCTCTTCCTCAGTGGCCGGTAGGACCGGAGTCCTAAAAAGAGAATTGTCATCCTCATCAGTCGACAATGGGCCGATAGGGTCAATTATTATTTCGACCTGGTCATCGTCCCGTGTCTGAGCCAGCTGGTCTGATGGGGGTACCGTGAAGTCAGCGGCCAAGGTCACAATTTTGACCAAAGTCGAGATGGGAAGACTCCTGGGACAGAGATCTCTTTCTGTCTCAAGAGCATCAGTGATGCGAAGAATCTTCTCTCGCTCCTATGTCCTTCTTGCGGGATCAGGAGTTTGATTTTCGGTAATCTATCCGAAGGATTAAGCGCCAGGGCCTACTCGATGCAGGAGTGGTAAGGAGGGAACCTGAATCTTCAAAGCGGAAAGGAAGATCTGGCATCAAGGGGTGGAGCCAAGCTTATACCACCCGGGTGGGTGGGTGGGAGGAGCCAGCTTTTGGACCATCTGGTAAGATTTAAAGGGAAACGGGCATGCCAGCCAGTGTGGATAGAACAACATATCCATGCTCCTAGAAAGAACACAGTTACTCACTATAACAATAGATCTTCATGAGACTCTCCTCCATTGGGCTACACCTTTAGAACTATAAGCAGTCAGCATCACGACCACTCAAAAGTTTTGCTAATCCAGTGTCACCCAGGTGGCAAACTGCCCTTCAGTTCCCAAAAGAGATAAGCTTAGGGGGCCTCTTACTATGAGGAACCAGGAGACAAGACCAGTACCAGGAACACAGGAAGAGGCATGGGACTGGAAATATAGTATGCGTAAGACACTTATGGACACCTCCAAACAGGGCAGTGGACAAACATACCAGCTTATATCTCAAAAAGGGGGAAGGAGGGTGGGTGCACCGTGGCCTATTGAAGAGATTCACTCGAAGATCTACTGTTGCAGTCAGCAACTGTTCTATCTTCATTGAGGATATCTACTAAACTGGGCCACACCTTTGGAATGATTCCCAAGCAGTACATAAGGTATTCAAGGAGGGTAGCAAAGTATGATATGCATTCAGGACAAAAGGCCTTGCAACACCGTTAGACCAAAACCAGCTCACCTATGAGAGACGATGTCTAGACTGTACTGCTAGCAAAAGTATGTACAGTGCTCCACATGGAAGCAGCACATATGTCAACTGCAGAAATATTCTGAAAGCAAGCAACTGAAATGGCAATACCATGTATAGAGTGGCCATGACTAGCAACAGGAAGTTCCTTACCCGTACTTCCCGTAACACAACACAGCACAGTTAGCCAGCGATTTAGACCTGTACTGTTTAGACTCAGAGGCGCTCTTTCCAGAGGTGACTGAAACAAAAACCTCAGAGGACATTCTGCAGTCATTAGTGTGACCAACACAGAAAAGAACAGTTACATAAGAACTTACCGTAACAGTAGATCTCCGAGGGGATCTCAGTCATCAGGTCACACAGTAGGAACTTCACGGTTGGTGAAGTAGGATCCACAAGGAAGATTTTCCAGCAGAAGAACTGGGGCCGCCTATGACATCACCTGCTGATGTCATCAACCCTATAAAAGCGTGAGTGACCCCACTCCCTCCTCAGTTCTTTCCCCCGAAGACTAAGGCAGCAAGCGTGTGCTGTGGGGGACCAAGAGGGGGGAGAGGGGGAAGAGAGAGAGAGAGAGAGAGAGAGAGAGGGAGAGAGAGAGAGGTGCCCAGGCTGAAATAAAAGGCTGGATACATCAGACAGCCAGTCTGAGAAGAGGACCCCAAATAGGGGGATGGTGGGAGGGAAAGTTGACCTGATGATTGAGATCCCCTTGAAGATCTATTGTTACGGTAAGTTCTTACGTAACCATTCTATCTTCTTTGGGGTTATCTCAGACATCAGGTCACAACCATAGGAATGAGTCCCAAGCAGTTACAAGTACAGAAGAACAGTCTGGGAGGTAGGAAAACCGAGGCCTAAGACAGAAGGCCCTGAAGAACAGCTTGGCCGAAGCCTGCTCGGGCTCTGGAGGCAATGTCCAGACTGTAGTGTTGGTGCAAGTATGGATGGTACTCCAGGTGGCAGTAGCGCAGATGTCAGCTGTTGAGACCCTTTGAAACAAGACACAGAGGTAGCCATGCCCCTCATGGAGTGGGCTTTCATTGCCTCTGGCAACTCCTTGCCATGTTTGTTGTAGCACAACACAATACAACTTACTAACCATTTCGAAAAACATTGTTTGGAAACCTGAAAGCCCTCTCTTCTTTAGGCAAAAGAAACAAAAAGCTGCTTTGTCTTTCTGCACTCCTTAGCTCAGAGCAGACAGTATGTCAGAATTCTGTGCACATCTAACGTATGGAACAGTGCTTCCCCTGGACTGGCACGCTCGGGAAAATACACAGGGAGGTGGATAGACTGGTTCGGGGCAAACTCAGACACCACCTTAGGAAGAAACTTAGAGTTCATGCACAAAGACACCCTGTCTTTGTGAAAAATCAAATAAGGCTCCTCACACCAGAGAGCCTGAAGCTAGGAAATCATTTGAGCAGAAGTAATTGCAGCCAAAAACAATGCTTTCCATGACAGGAAGCACAGCTTGCAAGCCGCGGCTAGCTCAAATGGAGAGAGAGTAAATTTCTCCAAAACAAAATTAAAATCCCAAGCCGGGACCGGGATACGGATGGTAGGTTTCAGATGCAGGATGCCCTTGAAAACACGAAAACATATGAATGTTGTCTATCGTCAGATTTCATCGGGGAAGGGTCAGCCATCTGCTGTGGTGGAATCCTGCTTGTACTTTCATCCTGTGCATGTTTTTTATCCTGTGTTTTTGGATTTAATAAATGGATTTTTTTGCCTCCAATCATTGGTAATCACTACTTTTCATCATCAATTTGAGTTTGAACTGAACTTGGGAAGTGCCCGAGTGCTGACTTCTGCTGTAAGTACTTTTGATTTCCTTTGTTGGCACTGGCCTGCACTGTTAGCCACCTGGTTTACAACAGCCTGAGAAAAGTATGGTCACATCTAGCTGAGTCATGGTACGACCATCCACCTGCTCATGAAAGACAGAGATAGCCAAAAGGTGCACTTGGAGGGAGGAATACTGGAGGCCTGTATCTGACAGTGATATCAGGTAGTCCAGGATTTTACTCACCGAATAGGTGAAAGGGTCCAGATGGTACTTGGCAGCCCAGATGGCTAACCTTTTCCACTTCATGGCATAGGTGGCCCTTGTGGAGGCTTCCTAGCCACCACCAGGACATCAGCCACCTTCTGGGAAACCCCAAACCAGGCAATGGCTATGTCCTCAGGAGACAGGCATGCTTATGAAGGGACTTGAGGTGTGGATGGACCAGGGTCCCCTGAGCCTGTGTCAGTAGATCCCTGCAGAGGGGCAGAGACACCGGAGGTTCTGCTGCTGACTGTTGCAGTAATGGAAACCATATCTGCTGTAGCCAGTAGGGTGCCACCAGGATCATACTGGCCCCTCCATTTGCAGCTTGATTAGCATCTTCTGAATCAGAGGAAATGGAGGGAAGGCATAAGGGAACCTACAGCTCTGAGAAAGGGACAACGCATCTCACCAGAAAACTCCAGGCCCTGGATCTAGCAAGCCAAAATTAGGCAGTTTTGCTGGACAACCCCACCTGTTCAACAGATCTTCTGCAATGGACGACAGAAGCTCCCATTTCTGCATCCTGGACTGAGCCTGGCTCAGGCTGTCCACCAAGGTGTTCAACATGCCTGGGACATGGACTGCCAAGAGCTCCTGACCGTGGTCCAGGAAGATTACCACACCCTTGTTGCTTCTCTGCAAAGAGGGTAGGAATGAGTCCCTCCCTGTTTATTGATACAGTAGAACACACTGAGATTGTCTGACTGAATTAACAACTGCCCCAGAGATAGAGGTGTTTCTGGAAAGCCTGCATGGCATACATGGCATGCAGGACTGCCCTCATCTTGAAGACATTTACACTGAGGGACGTCTTAATCGGGGACCAGGTCCCAATGCCCATAGTCTGGGTAAGAAGCTCCCTGAATGAGTGGCCTTGATGGAAGAGTCATGCCTGGATATTGTGGCAGTCACAGAAACATGGTACACAGAGAACCATGACTGGGATGTCAACATACCAGGGTACACAATCTACAGGTGGGTCTGGAAGGGTAAAAGAGGAGGAGGAGGAGTAGTAGCTCTCCACATAAGGGAAGGGATCAAAGCAATGGAACTAAAGGGTAAACAGGGAGAAGAGGAGGAACAGTGGGTTACCCTAGAGACAGATAATGGCACCACAATCCGCACAGGGGTTATATACAGATCCCCATCTCAGGGGGGAGGACATGGACAAGAAAATGATAGAAGGCATCCTTAGAATGGCAAAAAAAGGGGAGATATTGTTGATGGGGGACCTGAATATGCCAGATGTTAACTGAAGCACCTTTGCTGCCACATGCAAGAGTAGGGTCATTCTCGATGCCCTACAGGGGGCATGCCTCAGACAGCTAGTGTTGGAACCTACTCAGGAGGGAGCAGTCTTAGACCTGGTACTCTCAAATGGGGACGGAGAGAGGATCTCAGATTTAGAAGTGGGTAACCATCTGGGAACAAGCGACCACCAAACAGAATGGTTCATGATAAAAACAGCCATAGAGTCAAGCCATACAAAAGCAAGGGTACTGGACTTTAGGCGGGTTGACTTTGGGAAAATGGGAGAGTGCCTCAGAAAAGCACTAGCAAACAGGCAAGAAGGAGGGGTGGAGGAATAATGGGGAAAAATCAAAAACTGCCATCACAGAGGCAACAAGCCTCTGTGTGAAGCAAATAAATGAAAATGAAGGAAAAAAGAACACTATGGTTCTCAAAAGAGGTGGTGGGGAAGGTTAGGGAGAAAAAGACAGCATTTAGGAAGTATAAGGAAACACAGAAGGAGCAGGACAGAAAACTGTACCGGTTATAGCAGAAGGAAGCGGAGAAGGCAGTCAGAATAGCAAAGGCCCAAATCAAGGAAAAGACAGCCAGCTCGGTTAAGAAAGGGGATAAAACCTTTTATAGGTACCTTAGGGAGTGAAGAATGACCAAGGGAGGGATAGTGAGGCTTAATAAAGTGGAGGAGGTGGGCAGAGGGTGACAGTGAAAAAGCAAGGATACTGAACGAATACTTCTGCTCAGTATTCACAAAAGAGGAGGAGAGGGAGGTACCTAAACCAATCAATAGAAGCACTCTGGATAGGAGGGTCAATACCAGCCCATTCACAGAAGAAAGAGTTCTGAAAGAACCACTAAAACTGGAAGTAGACAAGGCAATGGGGCCTGACGGGATTCACCCCAGAATTCTAAAAGAACTAAGGGGAGAACTAGTGACACCACTGACTACCCTTTTTAACAAATCATGGGAGGATGGTGTGGTACCCAAGGACTGGAGGAGGGAGGATGTGATTCCCCTTCACAAAAGTGGAAGCAAGGCAGAGGCAGAAAACTACAGACCTGTTAGTTTGACCTGAGTGGTAGGGAAAATGATGGAATCATTTCTGAAAGAAAACTGTTGAGTACCTAGAGGCCAGCGGGGCACAGAACCCAAGGCAGCATGGATTCACAGTGGGAAGGTCATGTCAAGACGAAATTCATAGATTTCATAGATTCATAGACTGACTGGGTGACCAAAGTAGTAGACCAAGGAGGGGCTGTGGACATGACCCACCTAGACATTAGCAAAGCATCTGACACAGTCCCACACAAAAGATTAATAAACAAGCTAGCCAGCCTGGGAGTGGGTCCCAGGGTTGTAGCCTGGGTAAAAAATTAGCTGGACAACAGGACACAGAGGGTAATAGTAAATGGAGTCCACTCCGAGGAAAGGGGGTTACTAGTGGGGTACTGCAGGGTTCAGTACTGGGACCAGTCCTCTTTAATGTCTTTAAAAGTGACATTGCAGAGGGACTGGAAGGAAAAGTATGCCTCTTTGCAGACGACACAAAGATCTGCAACAGGGTTGATACACAAGGCGGGGGAAAAAGGATGAAAAGGGACTTGGAAAGATTGGAGGAATGTCAAAAGTATGGCAGCTTAGATTCAATGCAAAGAAGTGCAAAGTAATGCGCCTGGGAAACAAGGGGGAAGAGTACACAATGTGAGGGGGGGAGAGGTACTAACAACAACAAAAATGGAAAGGGACCTGGGGGGTAGTCATATCCGAAGACCTAAAGGTAGGTAAACAATGTGAAAAGGCAGTAAGGAGGGCTGGGGGGGGATACTGGGATGCATAGGGAGAGGCATCACCAGTAGAAAACAGGAGGTTGTTATCCCTCTGTACAGACAGTTGGTGAGACCCCCATCTGGAGTACTGCGTGCAGTTCTGGAGACCCCATCTCCACAAGGGCATAGACAGGATGGAGGCAATCCAGAAGAGGGCAACTAAAATGGTGCAGGGTCTGCACCAGAAGCCATACGAAGAGAGACTACAGGAGCTTTATATGTATACCCTCAAGGAAAGGAGAGAGAGGGGGGACATGATAGAAATTTTCAAGTACCTCAAGGGAATCAACAAAGTTCAAAAGGGTAGCATATTTCAGAAAAAGACATGTGCAAGAACAAGGGGGCACAATTTGGAGATAGAGGGGGAATGACTCAAGGGCAACGTGAGGAAGTATTTTTTCACAGAGAGGGTGGTGGACGCATGAACGGCCTTCCTGAGGAGGTCGTGGGGTCAAAAACCGTGAGGGAATTCAAGAATGCATGGAGCAGACATAAGGCAATTATAGTGGGGGGAAGGAGGAAGTAGGCTGTTGGCTAACTAGGATCTGCAGCTTATTCAATAGGTAGGGAAATGGGTAGACTGGGTGGGCCAAGTGGTCCTTATCTGCCATCAAAGTCAATGTTTCTATGTTACCTTGAGTCTGGAAGGGACCCAGGTGTGCCCCCCAGCCCAGACCGGAGGCATCCGTGGTGAGCATCTGCGGGAGGGGGGGAAGAGCCCAGGAATGAGACACCTTTAGAAGATTCTGGGGGTCCAACCACCACTGAAGGACTTTGCAGACCTAAGAGGAGACCAGCACCAGCTGCTCTAGGCCGTCGCTGCGTTGGTCCCACTGTACCCGAAGGATCCACTGGAGCACCCGCATGTGCAGTCCAGCCATGGGGACAGTGCTAATGGCCATGGCCATAAAGCCTAGTTGCCTCAGGTAAACACTTGTGGAGACATAACGGCTCTGAGCCAGCATCTGAACCTGTGATATAAGGCATTCCACTCTGGCCGGCGGCAGGAAAGCCTTGCACTGTGCTGAGTCCTGAATTGCCCCCAAGTACTGCAATCTTTGAGCCGGGGTCAAAACAGACTTGGGTTGACAGTGATGCCCAGGGAGTGGAATAACTGGAGGGTCCTTTCCAAGGTTGTGAGAAGCTGGGCCCTAGATGGGGCCTTGAGAAGCCAGCTGTCCAGAAAGGGAACGACGTACAGGCCTTCTCGCCAAAGGGAAGCAGCTACCACTGCTAAGTATTTTGTAAAGACCCATGGCGCAGAGGATAAACCAAAGGGCAAGACACTGAACTGGTATTGTTCACCTTCAAAAAGAAACCGGAGGAACTGCCTGTGCGGTAAGCACACCGAAATATACAGGTAGGCATACTGCATATCGAGGGAGCACAGCCAGTTGCCCTGTTTGGACAGGGGCAACAGACCTGGCAGAATGACCATGTAAAACTTTCTGTATTGAATGTAGAAGCTGAGGTCTTTGAGATCCAGAATAGGCCTCAGTTCTTTTGGGGACCAGTAAAAACCTGGGATAGAACCCTGTTCTTCTGCCACCTTGACACCGGCTCAATCACCCTTTTCCACAGAAGGGAGTGCACCTCCCCCCAGAGGATAACTGCGTGGTCGGAAGGGTAGGTGGAGGGTACCGGAGGAGTCTCTGGGGGTTGTTCCAAGAGCTCCAGAGTGTGACCCCTCTCTATGATCTGAAGAATCCAAGCATCTGAAGTTATGGTTCTCCACTGCCTGAGATGGATGGAAATTGACCTCCGAACACCACCCACTGGTTGGAGGCCAAAAGAGGGGGGGGGAGGTCTTGCAAGGAGTTGGGCAGAGGCAGATCTGGCTACTGGGGCTGATCCATTGACTCTGAGCTGTTTCGCGGTAGGACCCAAGGAAGAGGAGAAGGTGGTAGGCAAGACAGAACTAGCCTTCCTTTTACCCCAGACTCTGGAGCTAGCACCGGGCTTGTGGGACACCTTATGAAAGGACGGCCTCCGTTTGCTCCTAGGCTGGATATGGTAGAGCGAGTGAACAGATTTACTAGCCCTTCCAGAGGTCTGCAAATCACTGATTATGTCCTGGACATCCAGACCAAAAAGCCTTGAGCCACTGAATGGGGCATTAAGCACCTTTTGCTGGACATCAGCTGTGAAACCAGATAACCTCAGCCAGGCGTGCCTACGAAGGCAAATACCTGTGGCAGAAGTCCTGGCACCAGTGTCAGACATATTGTACAAGGCCATGAGGAGGTGTTTGCTAATATCCTCGGTGGCCTGAAGGGACTTAAGTACTTCCTGTTTCTGGGAACCCTCTGAGAGGGCTAGAGCAGCTGCCCTGCCCTTCTTCCATATGGTATTTTGCTATCTGACTATATGGGACAAGTACTTTTTAATCCAGAGTCCCAGAGTAAAGAAAGCATAAACTCTCTTACCCCAAGGTCGAGCATTCTAGATTCCCTGTCGTGGGGGGAGCTAAGGTGTTTTGGTACCTTGGACCTGTCATGCGCCACTTTGAAGACCATAGAATCAGTCTCTGGTTGGGCAGCATAATAGGGCAGACCCTGGGGGGCATGACAGAGCTTATCTGCCCTCCTAGGCATGGCAGAAACCATGTTAGGTCAGTGCCATGCCACAGTGGTGGCACTGCTCAGAGCTGGCAAAATGGGAGAAATGACCTTTGGAGAAGATTCTGGAATCTCCAAAAAGCCCACCAAGTCTATTCTGGTGGTATCCTCTTCCTCGCTGTGAAAGCCCATAACAGTAGATAGCTGCTTCATAATGTTAAAGAATCTTTAGTCCTCAGGAAGGGACTTGGAAGTATGCTTGACTGAGTCCTCGCTCACTGAAGAGGCTGCAGATCTGCTTGAGAAAAGAGGTTCCTCCTCCTCCTCCTCCTCTTTCTCAGGAAGGATAAGGTAAGGGTGATACTCCTCTTCGACATCGACTCTCTCTAACTCAGGGTCTGACGAATGAGGGACTGACAGTGTCTTAAAGGGCGCAGGCTGATAAGGCCAAACCAGTATCAATGGTGACAGAGCGCCCGACGACACCTGTCTATATGTACCTAGCTAGTGCACAAGAGCCATCGTCAAATGAGTTAAATTGGTACTGAGGTCAACAGCAGGTGAAGGCTGAGTTGAAGGCAGAGGGGTTGTTGGGACAGGGTGCGACGAACCATCCGTCGGATCTTGAGAACCCGACAGCCCTGGCATCTGAGGACCTGGAGAAGTATCAGGCCTCAACGGAGGAGCTGAGGTCGACGACCCAAGGGCCGCCGATCGAGGGTCCGACAACCTGAGGGTTGACGTCCGGTCTCCCTAAGAAGCAGGAGGAGGTGCTGTCGGTATGGACCTGGTAGGAGCAGAGGCCTGGACAGCAGAGGACGTCAGTGCAGCTGCAGCCGACGGAGTACCCCCGGAAGAAGAGGAAGAAGCCATCGGCGAATGGGAGCACTGTCACGGGGAGTGGTCCCGGTCTTTTTTGTGACTTTTCCCCAAGGACTTGTCTCGGGCCTTCGAGGCCTGGGAGCTCAAAGAACGTGCCAGCGATTTGGAAGGAGGAACCCTGGAGGACCCCTGCCCAGAACTGGCTACCTGTTGTTCCATAAGGAATTTCTTCAAAGCCTTTTCCGACACCCTTAAGGTCGTAAGGTTGAATTTTTGGCAGAGCTCACAGTCTGAAACGTCGTGGTCAGGCCCAAGACAGCAGACACAGAGATTATGGTCATCTGAAGAAGCAATCTTCTTTCTGCAGTGGAAGAGAAAGAAGAGAGATGTGGAAGGAGTGATTCTCGACATAAATGAGGTATAAGACTCTCTAAAAGAGATTCCCAAAAGTACAATTCTAAAGAAAAGCGTAAGCAAAAATGGCGCGTTCTGTGATGGAGCTTCTGAGGAGACCCACGTGAGAGGAGTCGACGGCGGGAAGTAACTGAGGAGGGAGCAGGGCCACTCATGCCTTTATAGGGTTGATAATGTCAGCAGGTGACGTCGGTGTGGGCAGCCCCAGCTGTACTGCTGGAAAATCTTCCGTGTGGATCCTGCATCACTAATGGTGAAGTTCCTATGGTGTGACCCAATGACTGAGATACCCCTGAAGAAGACCATAGTGCTCTGTGTACATCAAGTGTACGGAGTAATGCCTTACCTTTGTTAGCATGCTCTGGATAATACACAGCAAGGTGTATCATCTGATTCAATGTAAACATCGGACACCCCTTTTGGTAGAAAATGAGGATTGGTCCACAAAGACACAGTTGTCCTTGTGGAAAATCAATTAAGAAGGCTCATGCATCAGAGCCTGCTGTTCAGAAATCCTATTAGCAGAAGATATGGTGACAAAAATAGCATTTTCTGTGAAAGGAAACATCTCACAGGTTGCAGCAGGTTTAAATGGAGCCAAGGTCTATTTTTCTGAAATAAATTGTGGTCTCAAGGTAGAACCGGTTTCAAATCGGGGATGCATGAGCGTAATACCCTTCCAAAAACTCACGGGACATCTCTAGTTATGCCATTAAGTGCCCATCAACTGGGGTAATGAAGACCAAAATGACAGTAAAGTGCACCTTAATGGACGAGTACTTGAGACCACATTAAGACAAGGACAGAAGGCAGTCCAGTACAATATTAACAGGGCACACAAATGGGTCCATAGAATGGGAAGCATGCAATATTTAGAATCACTTCCACTTCAAGAGTTGTTGTGTCTTGCAGAGGGCTTTCCAGCCACAAGCAAGAGCTCAGCCACCTGGGGCAAAACCCCAAGAGAGGCAATGTTGCATCTTCAGGAGACAGGCATGCAGCTGCAGAGACCTCAGGTCCAGATGGATCAGGGACCCCTGAGCCTGAGACAGCAGACTCCAATGAAGGTGGAGCTGGACAGGAGGTTCCACTGCTAGATGCTGCAGAACTGGAAACTGCATTTGGCAGGGTCCATAGGGAGCCACCGGCATTAGGGAGGAATGCACCAACCGCAGCTTTAGTGGAACCCTCTGTATTAGATGGTTCAGAGGAAAGGCATAAAGGAACCTCCCTCTCCAGGACAGGGACAACATATCTCACCAAAAACTCCAGGCCAGCGAGCAAAAATGCAGTAGTTTTGAATTGTGTGGGAACACAAAAAGGTGTGACTCTGGGTGACCCCATTTTGCGAAGAGGTTGTTTACCATGGAGGTCAGCAGTTCCCATTCATGTACCAGGGACTGAGATCTCCTTAGTTTGTCTGCCAAGACATTTTGGACACTGGGGAGAAATACAACTGAAAGCTGTGAGACATCACCAAGTACCACAATCTCATTGCTCCCCTGCATGGCGGAATAAGAGATGGTGCCCCTTGCTTGTTTATGTAGGGCATGACACTACCCTGTCTGTCCTGATCAGCAAGGGACTTGGGCTGAGATACTCTTGAAATGCCTGGAGGCCAAGCAGAACAGCCCTCATCTCTAGGAACACTGATGAGGAGATCGGACTCCAGACTGGTCCAGGCACCCACAGTCTGATAGGCAGGGCCCTGTGTTTACTGCGGCAAAGTGGACCTACATTCTGCGGCAGGACCTCATACTTTCTGCGGCAGAACAACTGCTGATTCTGTGGCCATTCTGCGGCACATAAATTGTGGCTAAACAGCATACCTTCAAAGGGATTAAGTCTTTGTTAACCCTTTGACTGCCTTTGTGCAGCCACTCTGCTACACTGAAAGTGGAACAGCAGGCCATTTAACAGTATGTAGTCTTCTTATCACAAATATTAAACTGCAATAACCCAAACCTGGCATGGACATCAGTGTTCTCTTTTAATGAATTTTCCCTCCCACCCCAAAATTGATGGCTCATCTGTTCTTCTGGAAATTGGTGGCCTTTGCTGTTCTCCTAGGTTATAATCAGAAAAGGACATACACACATAGCTAAAACTACACAGAAGGCAAAACCAGCTTGGATTTCTTCTGGTTTTATTTACAGTTAGACATAAAAAGAGACTCCAACTTGAAAGCCATTTTTTTTCTGATTTTGATCAACATCCTTTTAGAATACCCCAGCTGCCTTGCAACAAACATATTGAGTGCAGTGTGCAAATCTGTGTGTTGAGTGGGGGATTGTCTTCCGATAACAGTGAAGAAGGGTGTACCTTGCAGCATCTGTAGGATTTGTTGACTCCTGATTTTTCTTTTGGGGGACACACTAAAAAATGCAAGCAAGTCATTCTTACTAAGCTGGAGTAATCTTGGTTAGCATGTTCTCTTCTGCTCGCAACTCAGGGGGCTGTGGTGTTCTTCAGTCAGTGACCCTCATTTCATTTATGTATAGCAGCAATCAAACTCTCCATTCTGATTTTTTTCCATACCTGCTTGCTCCAGTTCTAGTATACCCTGGTCCCCAACTCTGCTGCAGCTGGGCAACTTAGCCCTCCTTAAGAATTGAGCTTGATGCCACCACTTAGGCTGCAGGTTCAAATCAGCCAAGAAATTACTGGCACACCTGCAGGTACAGAACTGAGGCCCACAAATCAAAACTGTGATGTCCACCAGTAGGGACCGAGTCCTCTGCTCAGTCTGCCGCCAACCCTATGTTTCTGCTATCATCTCCTCCTCCGATACCTGTCATCACACCGAGATCAATTCCACCTCCACAGGCACCACTGAATTTTCTCACTTCTTGACTACAGCTCACCTTCCGGTTCTTCCTTCCAAATTCATCTTCCAAGGATTCAGCATGCACCATGAGCTGCCTCACAATGAAAAAATAACATGGCTGAGCTACCCACACCTACACAGCAGCAAATTATAAGTGCCGTGGACCTAATCAAGCTCTGCTACTCTTGCGTCAGTCCCCCCCAACCCCCAAACTTGGACAGAGTTATATAACAAGAGCCATCATGAGTCAAGATGCCATGTAGCCACTAGGTTTTCGGCTTTGTAGCAGATGGCATCAGTTTGCTGCCTCTTCTAAAGAGCACGTATGTCATGGCATATTTAACATATCAGTAGCTATGCCCTTGTCTTGTGTGATTGCATAGCACAGTTAGCATTTCTGCGGCTGTGTGGCTGGTTTTCCTGATTTCTGCAGCAAGCACTGATTTCTGTGGGCAGCCCTGATTTCTGCGGCTACTGCTGCAACCACAAAATCACAGAAAACATGGTGCCCTGCTGATAGGAAGCAAGATGGGTACCACACTCTGACCTGGAGGCATCATTGTGAGGATCTGCATGGGAGTTGGGGAAAAGAACGAAATGCCCTGTAGCAAATTTAAGCAGTCTCTCCAGCATATTAGGGCAGGGTGAAGGGGGGACATGACAAGGACTATTTGTTCCAACCCATCCATCAGCTGGTCTCACTGCACTCACAGAGTCTAATGCGGTAGGCGCATATGAATGCATGCAAATGGAACCGTAATGATGGCCGCGGCCATCAGCCCAAGCAGATGTAACATTGTCCGTCCTGATACACAATGGCCTCTGTGTATCAGCTGGGCTTCGGCAACAAGGGCCTCCACCTTGTCTGTAGGCAGGAAGGCACTCTGGGCTTGCGCAACAAGGGCCTCCACCCTGACTACAGGCGGGAAGGCACTGCCTACCACGTCTCGCACTGAACCAGTATACTGGAGGTGCTGACAACGAACAAGTATGGATTTTGGTACACTCACCGTGACATCCAGTTCCTCAAAGAATTGTCTGGTTCTGGACAATGTGTACAGAACTGCTTCCTGGATGGAGCATTCAGGAGCCAGTTGTGCAGATAAGGGAAGACATAGAACCTTTCCCTCCAGTGGGCTGCTGCCACAGCCACTAAGCATTTGGTAAATACCCACAGTGTTGAGGATAAGCCAAAGGGCAATACTCAAAACTGATAATGGCTGCCCTCTAGCATGAAGCGGAGGTACTGTCTGTGTCATTTGCAAATCGTTATATGAAGGTATGCGTCCTTCATATCCAGGGTACAGAGCCAATCCTCCCTTTTGTATTGGGGCTGAAAGCCTGAACAGATATCATTTAAAAATGTTTGTATTCAGTGAACAGATTTAGGTCCCTCAGGTCCAATATTGGATGCAGATCCTCTGTCCACGTGGAACCAAAAAGTATATGGAATTGAACCCTATGTTTCTTTCTTGAGGGGAAGAGGCTCATTAGCACAATTTTCTGTAAGGGACTGAACATCTGTTAGCAGAAGTGACAGGTGGCCTGGAGGATGACAAGGAGACGGAGGATGCACTGGAGTGGTAAACAGTAGCTCCAGAGCATGCCATTATTCTACTACTTCCACAACCCACTAGTCCGCTGTAATGTCCCTCCACTTTAGAAAATGAAAGCAGATCTGTCCTTCTACCTGCACCCAGAGGTAGCAGTGGAGGAAGAAGAGGAGGAGGAGGAGGAGGAAAGGATTCAGAAGGCACCGGGGGTGGCAGAGGTACCATCTAGACTGATAACTTTGGGTACCCTGGCATGGGCACTAGGGTTGAGGGGATCTGGGATGGAACTTCCACTACAGGCAGAGGACTGCTAACAGGAGGCTTGGCCACCATGGGCAGCTGGCTTACAAAAAGAGCCCCTACCATGCCCCATGGTAGACTGCAGGTTCAGTGACTTAGGAGACCATAAAGTCATTCCAGAGGTTTGAGGCTCATGCAGAGCATTCTCAACATCACCACCAAACAGTCTGGAGCCTCTGAAAGGGGCATTCAACATGGAGTGGTGTACATCGGTGGCAAGCGTAACCACACGTAGCCAGGAGTATCTCTAAAGGCATGAGCAAGCATGGTAACCACAGAATCAGTTTCAGGCTGTGAAGCATACTAAGGCTTAGCAGACAGAGCAAGGTGCTGCACATCTGCCTTCCTGGACATTGCATACAAGGTATTGGGCTGATGCCAGGCAGCAAATGTAGCATCCTCCAAGGTAGGAGGTATAACAATGGAAAGGGTAGTAGGGGCTGTGATGCTTGGACAGCTGGTTCTGATTAACCTATGCTTTTTGTAATATAAAAATATGTTATTGAATGTCTCTAATGAGAGATGCTGACAGTCCGTGGAATGACAACCCCCTCCCAGTTTTTAGCTAATAGGTGTTACCCGGAAGACCAAGAGATAATTACAGGCTAGAAGAGGCCATCATAAACTTTTATAATGTTCAGAGGAAACACAGTAAAATTCACATGGTGATACAAAAGCATGTTGCACCTCAGTGAGATCTGGCAGAGAGACATAACCAGTCCTTTGATGTCCTGGAAAGGGGAAACTGATCATAAGATCAAAGAAAGTCATATGAGAAAATGAGTTGTGCTGAGATCACAGAATATTAGTTTACCTTCTGGAAAAAACATCCTGTTTTGCATATATATATATATTTTTATCTATTCTGACAGGGAGGAGCTAGGTGACCTCATGCAAAGAGGTGGGCAAAGCCAGCTTTTAAACAGTATTCTGTTTTCCTTCAGAGACACACACGTTTGGACTCTGAAAAGAAACATCTTCAGCAATGTGAGATAAGAATACCTTAGAAAAGACAATTCTAGGAGTTTTGTGGTAGGATATTTTGTCTGCACTTTTAAACCTGTTTTGTTTAAGTGATTTGTATGTTTTGTAATATATGGTTCTGTATTTTATGTTTTACATATTTTTATCTATTTTAGTAAAACTCTATTTTTAGACCCTACTTGGTCTGTCATTGATTTTCTTTCTTTAACAAGTGAAGTATATATGGTTAAAGCTGACACTATGCAAAAGCTTGAATGGTGATACCAAACTGGAAAAAGGTAAGAGTTTAATCTAAGGTCTTTTAAAGAGTTTTTAAGGGTTCATTTTTGTACACCTGGTTAGGTGCCCATAGGTAAAGATATCTGGCCCCCCAAGACAGAATTATCTGAGCCTGTACATTGGGTAGACTAACAAGAGGTTCACAGTTTGAATCCCTCCAAAACTTGAGACCAAAGGTTGATTCGAACCCACAAAACAGACAGGAGGGTTACTCTGTTTCTGTTAACTGTTCACAAGACTGCACTTGGAGGTTGGCACTTTGGGAGTAGAGGGCTGACCTGCTGAGTGAGTTTGTGACACGGGCCTCCAAAACTCCAACAAATTCCTCTTCATGAAGTCTTCCTCCTCAGCAGCAAAGCTCACAGCATTCTGAACTTGTGTCAATAGTGCCTGAAGAGAGGTATCCTCAGAAGGAGACCTGTGTGTATAAACCACAGAATCCTCAACTGAAAAGGAGATGGTGGAACTGAAAGTTAAACCACGCACATAGGGATCATGGCCCCTTTCCTCTTCCTCTAAATCCTCCTCATTATTAAGGAGATCA
Organism: Neoceratodus forsteri; assembly: GCA_016271365.2. Classification (NCBI taxonomy): domain Eukaryota; kingdom Metazoa; phylum Chordata; order Ceratodontiformes; family Ceratodontidae; genus Neoceratodus; species Neoceratodus forsteri. The sequence continues at coordinate 835,464,867 of CM028134.1, forward strand.
GAATTATACTCCTCCTCATCTAGAATGATGACAGAGATGAAAATTGGAGCAGGCAATGATGACAGCATCTGAAAGGGAGGGAAAGCAGGCATGCTTCTGAAGTCCGTTGATGACGACAGTGCCAATGAGGTAGGCCCTGTTGACAGGATAGCCGTTATCACCTGCAGGAGCAACAGCAACAATCAGCAAAACAGATTAGAGACTGTTGCTAGCACACAACCAGGGAGTCAACGGCACCCAGCAAAGGGCCCAGGACTACCACTGTTGATGGGTTAGTACCCGATGATGAAAGCTGCATAGCATCCATAATAAGTATGGTGGTGCCAGAGCCAGACCCTGACCTTGCCATCTTAGACAGCTGGGGGGGGGCTGCAGTCGTCACTACTGGAGCAGACAACGACAAGAACTTACCCTCCGTCAATGGAGGCCACAACTTCTTCAGCGAAGCAGGAGCTTGTGGTGATGACTGGAAGAGTTGGACCTTCCACGACTTCTCGTCTTTGTCCTTTGACCTTGATGACTGCATTGTCAAAAGAGTAGCCAAACACCGGTAAGACTTCCCCGCAGCGACTGTCGAGTGAGAGGGAGAAGCCAGCTTGTAGCCCACAGCTTTGGTGTCTGCTTCCATGACCTTGATGGTGATGAATGTTTCAAGAGTGTCTTTAGGGATCTTCCTGTGGTCCCGTTGAATCCCTGGTAGATATCACAGATCCTCACACTGTGGGACAGGCCCAAACAGTAAACACAAACCATGTGAGCGTCATCCTTGCAGATCTTGTAACCGCAGGTACAAGGCCTAAATAAAGGCTTTTCTGACAGCAGCATAAAATGACAACTTGTAAAAGTAAGTTAAACAAGTATGGAAAATAATAAAGTTGAAGAATCAACAGCTTTTCTCTGCAGGTCCGAAGAGCGATCGATGGCAGGAGAAAGAACTGAGGAGTGATGGAGCTACCCATGTTTATAGATGCCAATGTTGCATGTCACTGTGTGTGGCCCCCAGCTAGAAAAAGCTTCTGAGTAGTCTGGACAACGACGGCTTACAGTTCCAAAGATGTGGTCAAATGGAGATACCTTCTTCTTTTTTATTAAAGTTTTTATTGAGTTTTTCAGGAACAGTACAGAGAATACATCAATTGTTCCCTTATGACATTTTGATAGGAATGTTACTAATCATAAATCATAATTCTTTCTTAGTTAAGAAAATTAATTGTATTGTGATATTATTGATAATTATCCTCTCTAAGCCTGTAGGTGGCATCTTTTTCCTTCAGCATACCCAATGCCTTTTGTAGTAACTTACTATGTGTTGTTTACGGAATAATGTCTGGTCTATGCTCTATAACCCATAGGAGCCATTTACCCCAAAACTCATTAAACTTCTTCACCCAGAAATTCATACTTGCTGTTAGTTTTTCCATGAGGAGAGTCTTTGTACCATATCTTCCCAATTCATCTGATTCGGTATTTCTTTCTGTAACCACCTACAAGAAATGGCTTTCTTTGCTGCTACTAAAAGAATGGCTAACATCTTTCTGGTGTAGGCATTCCAGATATGCTCCAGGAAATGTAATAATTTGGCAAAGTCCAGAGAAGGTACCCCCAGTTTTGGAAATAATTCTGTTAGAGCCTTCTGTAATGTTAGCCAAAATGGTTCAAGTAACTTACAACTCCAAAAGATGTGGATGTGTGTTGCAACCATCTTCCCACAAGCTTGCCAGCATTTAGTCCCATGCAGAGCATCAAATTTCCCAGTTATTTGTGGGGTGCGGAAATACCGGCATATACATATCTACAGCCATATTCTTTCTGACTGTGTGATATCGAAACTTTATGCTGTATCGAGTATACCCCTCTCCATTCGTCTGTTAATGAAATCCCAATTTCCTCTTCCCATTTCCCCTGCACTTTCAAAACTACTTAGGTAGTGACTGCTTGGAAGGATTTATATATCTGGGAAATACTATGTTCGGGAATAGTTTTTTCTAACATGGTAACTATTATCTGGATTAGGGAGTGTATGTCTTGACTATTCCAAGTGCGGCACAAAAGACTCCAAACAAAAATTCAGAAGCTGTAAATACCTAAAATGGTCTTGTTGCCTTAGTTGATACTTTTGTTTCAGGGAGTGGAATGTGCTTATAACTCCATTCTCACACATCTGGTAGTAGTGCCTGAACCCCAACCTTTGCCATCGTTTGAAGGTGTGGTCCAGTCTAGCTGGAGCAAATCCGGGGTCCTCCACTGGGCTGTGCAATGAACTTGCTGCCTGTCTAATCACTGGGTTATGTAAAAGTTTGTTCCAGGTATCTACTATGTGGCCTGTATAAACCGATTACCATTCTTGTTCAAATTTTTGTTTAACTATTTTTTTTGCCAAATAATGCTGCCTCAATTTGTCCTCCCTGTTCTCTCAATTCAAGTTCCTTCCAGTGCTGAGACGCTTTCTGGTCCAGCCATTGTAATGCGTGTGATAGCTGTGCGGCCTGACAATATTTCTCTAGGTGTGGGAGGGCTAAGCCTCCCCGATCTTTCGGCAGTTGTAATGATGAATAGGCCTTTCTTGGTTTCTTTCCCTGCCATATAAAATTAGATATTAGTTTATCCATTTTTTTTTATTCCAGTTTAGTTGGAGGTATTGGGATATTCTGATAAAGATAAAATAATCTAGGGAGGATATTCATCCTAATTACTTCAACTCTTTGTGGTAGAGACATGGGTGGGTGAGACCACCTCTGTAAATCTTTAATCATCGTGTTCAGTGGGTGGTGATTAACTACATAAAGGGACATTTGATCTTGGGGTACAGTAATTCCTAGGTAACTGAATTTATTACCATTCCAGCAAAGAGGGCAGAGGAGATACCTTTAATGAAGATCTATCCTTGACTGCATGCAAGCAAATATAAGTAGCATAATGGTGGGGAGAAGAAAATGACTGGGACACAAGAATAGAGGGATACAGACTATATTAAGGGGATTGGTCAGACAAGAAATGGGGGGGGGTCTCTCTTCCTAATGGAGAAACTCACTGTGGTGAACAAGAAGGTCATCTTGAGGAGGAGGAGCAAACTGTCGTAAAGAGTCCATCTGGATAGCGCTAAGCATAAAAGGAGACACAGCAGTCACCCTGGAAGTGTGCTACCAGCCCCTGAACAGCTCAGCTGAGCATGATGATTAGCTGGTTTGGGGAATTATGAGAGAAGCCAAAATGGATGCAGTGGTGATCATGGGAGACTTCAAGCTTCCAGGCATTATGCAGGAACGGAATTTGTCAACAGATTAGGACCGCTTGGCCGACCTAGTCTGCCCAGTTTGTCCCTGTCTATACCGACACCGCAGACCCTACCTGATCTTCTGCTACTCCCCCACCCCCGCTTTCTTACTAAGATTCCTTTGTAACTACCTCATGCATGCTTGAAGCCCACTACCATTCCTGCCTCCACCACCTCTGCTGGTAGACTGTTCCAGACATCCACCACTCATTCAGTGAAGACATACTTCCTCACAACCCTCCTAAATGTCCCCCTTCCTGCTTCATTGCATGCCCTCGTGCACTGTCTCCTCTGAAAAATATACTTCCCTCCTGTACCTTGTTCACACTGAGAGGTACATATGGGCCTCCATCTTGCCCTCCTTCTCTCTTCCAGTGTATACATATTAAGATCTCTCAGTCTCTCCTCATAGGGATTCTGATGCAGCTCCTGCACCATTTTAGTTGCCCTCCACTGGGCAGCTGCTACCCTGTTTATGTCCTTCCTGAGATGTGGTCTCCAGAACTAGACACAGTACTCCAGGTGGGGTCTCACAAACGATCAATACAGTGATAACATCCCCTCTCTCCTTCTGCTGGTGAGTCCCCTCCCTATGCACCCCAGTATCCTGCTGGCCCTGCCTACTGCCTTGTCGTACTGCCCCACCACCTTAAGGTAATCAAATATAATAACCTCATCTCTTTCCTGCTTTACCTCACCACTCCCCCACATTTTATACACCGCCCCTGGTGTCTGTGCCCTATGTGCATGATTCTGCATTTTCCATTTTGAAACTCTGCTGCCATACCCTCGACCACTCCTTGAATTTTCTCAGATCTCTCCTCATAGTCTGCACCCCTTCAGAGTATCTACCCTATTGCAGATTTTGGTGTCAACTGCAAAGAAGCATACCTTCCCTTCCAGTTCTTCTGCAATGCCGCTTATGAAGACACTGAAGAGGACTGAACCCAGCACTGAGCCCTGAGGTACCATGCTGGTCACTCTCCCCTCATTAGAGAGAGTGCTGTTTACCACCACCCGCTGTTAACTATCCATCAACCAGTTCTGTATCCAGTTTATCACTTTGAGTCCTATCCCAAAACTGCCCAGTTTCCTTTTAAGCCTCCTATGTGGTTCCAAAGGCCTTGCTGAAGTATAAGCAGGCCACGTCCACCACCCCACCCTGCTCTATTTCCCTGGTCACCCAGTCAAAGAAATCGATTAGGTTCATCTGACATGACCTCCCCCGTGAATCCGTGCTGCCTCAGGTCTTGTAACCCACTGGATTCAAGATATTCCACTAGCCTGTCTTCTAACAGTGTTTCCATTAACTTCTCCACCTCTGAAGTTATACTGACCAGCCTATAGTTGCCAGCCTCCTCCCTGCTGACACTTTTATAAAGCGGGACTACATCTGCACTCCTCTAGTCCTCTGGAACAACAACTGTTTCCAATAAGTTGTTTAATAGGGCTGGCAGAGGTACAGTCAGTACCTCTCTGAAATCCCTCAGCACACTAGGATGTACCCTGTCAGGCCCCATAGCTTTATCCACTTTCAGATTTGCAAGTTCTCAAAGGGCTCTTTCTTCTGTGAATGGATTTGGGTCCACCACCCTTCCCCCAGTGTTCCTGCTGCATCTATGTGCTCCATCCCCCTCTCTCTCCACTGTGAAGACTGAGCAGAAGTATCTGTTTGGGATATCTGCTTTTTCTTGAGCCTCCTCTGCCCAGTCTCATCCTGCCCTTCTTATCCTCACAGTCCCTCCCCTTGTCTTCCTCTTTTCATTTATGTACCTGAGAAAGGTCTTGCCCCCATTACCTACCCTTTGGCTATCCTTTTTTCTGTTTGCACCTTTGCACCCCTCACTGCCTTCCCTGCTTTCCTCTGCTTTTCCTGGTATACTTCCCTATCCTCTTCCCTCTGCATCTCCTTGTACCACCCCTTTAGCTTCACAGCCACTTCCCTTGAGAAGCACAGTGGTCTCTTTTTCCTCCTGTTTTTGCTCACCTCTTTTGCAGAGGTTTGTTGATTTCTCTATACCATCCCTTAATTTGCCCCACGGTTTCTCCACCCCACCTTGGCAATCCCCCCACTAGGCCATTTCTGAGGAATTCATCCGTTTTTTTTTTTTGTTTGTTTTTTTTTTAAATCTGCCCTCCTGAAGTCCAGGACCCTCATCCTTGTGTGGTTTGTCTCTACCCTCATCCCTAGGTTAAACCACACTGTACGGTGATAGCTGGTCCCCAGGTGATATCCAACCTTGACATCTGTAATACTGTTCCTGTTTGTGAGCATTGGGCATAGCACGTATACTGTTGCTACAGTGACGCTAAGACAGCAAAGACCAGTACAGCGACAGAATCGGCTGTTCGCTGTACTGGTCCGCTGTCTTACCGACGCCGCCGTCTCCAAGGAGTCCGCCCCATCCCCGAAACAACTCTGACTTGGAGTTGGTAATCTTTAGTGTGAGGGGCAAAGCCCCCTGGAAAAAAAACACTTGTGTTCCTGGACGGCACAATGACGACTGTCTGCACTGTGCCGTCGCTGTAATAGCATTCGACAGGATTCCTGTCAATGCGACATGGTGGTACCGGTATAATACTGCACCATCCTGAGTGGGATCTTTGACTAGATACCTGAGAAATGCCCCCAGCAGGGAATCTAGGATGGCTGCGCTTCTAGCCGAGGCTGCAACTGGGAGGCGCCAATCCCCATGCAGCAGACTGAAGACCCCACCAGCAGCACCGCCACCTTTTTTGCCATTGTGCTGATGGCTTCCCCCAATGCCTTATCCAATTCTTCCCCCTGTGGTGGAGGTCTGTATAGCACCCCAGTGCAAACAGCGGCTCCAGCTCCTGTCTCCAGGGTGACCCACAATACACCTCCAACCCATCCTTTACTCCAGGTTCCCTTGTATTTCCATCACTCTGATATCCTCCCTCATATACAGGCTTACAGCACAACCCTTCACCCTTCTTTCCCTCCTTGTCACTTATGAACTAAGTGTAGCTTGGTATGGCCATGTACTAGTCATGGCTCCCTCTGCACTATGACTCAGTTATGGCCACAAGGTCCAGGTCTGCCTCGCCATGATGGCCTCCAGGCCTGGAATTTTATTTCAAGACTCCTGCCATTGGCACACATGGCCCTCCACACCTTGCTGCCACTCCCCATTCCAGCGTCTGCTGCCACTTGAAACTTCTATCACCCCTCCAGCTACCCTCTCCGTGCCTTGCCTCCTCAACACCTCTCTTTCTTCATCTTCTGTTCTTCTCCCACTTGTCCCATACTATGCTTATGCCTCCTTTAACTTACATCCTGCAGGAGTGTCCTTCCCTAGTGCCCTCTATTCCTCTTGCTTCAATCTGTGATGGGGCAGTTTATGCCTCCCCTTCGTATCACTGCCTCCCCACTCAGCTAGTTTAAATGTTAATCAGAGTAACATTTAAATCTTTCACTGAGGACTGCGGCCCCCTTCCCAGAAGGATGCAGGCCATCACCTCTGTATAGACCCATATCCTTCCAGGATGGCCCCCAGTCCCCAATGAAGCCGAACCTCTCCTCCCTGCACCCTTCTTTCAACCAATAGTTGAAGCTCCTGGTGCAGAGTACCCTATCCCTATAGCACAGACTGATGGCATGACCAAGTTTCTGTCCATCTTCAAGTACGTCTTCCTGGAGCAGCATGTCCAAAAGGGGACTAGGTTTTAGGTCACCCTTGAACTTGTCCCTTGTAGTGGGGATGGGGCTTATTTCCACTGCAAATGTCAAGGAGGCAGTAATCATAACTGGGTAACCACCCTGGTAACAGCAAAGATTAGCTGTGCCTCAGCCGCCAGGATCCAGAAGTCCATATCTGCTAGAATCTTGCCTCCTCTGCCCAAGACCCCACCTCCTGTAGATTCCCCTGCTGATGCGAAAGTCTGATGTTTTAACCTATTGCTAAAACCTCCTTTAAGTATGTTAATGCTCATTGTTACCTGTCATTTATCGTATTGGCCTGACATTGCATGTAACTTGTTTGACTTGGACACCACTGAAAAAGGACTCTTGAGTACAAAGGTCTTCCAAACACAATAAAATACAAATTTCAGAAAGGCGAACGTTGCCAAGATGAAGGACCATGTGAACAAGGGTCTGGAGCAGCTATATGATAATGTACGTGAGACACTATTTGCAGAATAGGCATGTCTCACATGCATGGAAACGGAGGTTGAGAACTCTACCTCGATCTACAGTATAATACTGGAACTACCCACCCAGGCTGAAACAGGTAGCTACCCGACATACCAAACTAATTAAGCAATAAAGACACAACAGTCAGTCATTTCCTGTGGATTAATGACCGGCCAGGGGGGACCGAGCCCCAAGGCGCAGCCGAGCCGGTAACCCGACGGTCGTTAATCCCAGAATAAACTTAACTCAATATACAATGATTATCGCCTAATTGCATCAGTGAGATTGTTTTTATGTTTTTTCATTTTTTTAGTGGTAGCACGACTGAGACTACTACGTGGTCAGAGTGGTTCATCACGTAACGTGTCTCAGCGATTGTGACGTGCTGGAGTGTCTGAGCAGTGGAGAGGTGCTGGGGTTAAACTGATGATGATAGAAGGATCATTATAGTAATTTTTGACTTGAATATGGGAATTTTTACTTTTGGGGTTTTATTTATTAAAACTCTGACAGTAAACGTCAATGGCAGATACAGTATTCCACCGTCATGAATCAGCTGAGTGTCACTGCCATGCTGGACATTTCTAAGAGATTTCAGACCAGCATGGCAGCCAATCAGTGAGCTAGTTTAGCTCATGAATAATTAATTAGACTTATAATTACTCATCTGGTAGCTCTTGCCTAGTCAGTATCAGTGCTCATCCCAAGTCTGTATCCGTGCTCATCTTTAGTCATTACAAGTGTTCTTCCCTAGCCATTGTAGGTGCTCATTCTGAAAGGTTTAAATCATAACATAATTTGAAGCAGCACAGTACCAAGCATCAAGAAATGCAGGGTAAAAACAAGTGCACTCACCAATGACTTGCAGTATAAATTATTTATTCAGGTGCCATACAATGCAGACTAACATCCCTACGTAGCGGCACCATCTGGAGTCTTCATCGCTATGTAGGGGTGTTGGTCTGCATTGTATGGCACTGGAATAAAGATTTATACTGCAAATTTACCAACCATTTACCAACCTCCTATGTGGGATGGTATCAAAGGCCTTGCTGAAATCTAGGTAGGACACATCCACTGACTCTCCCTGATCTACCTCCCTGGCCACCCAGTCAAAGAAATCTATCAGATTTGTTTGACAAGACCATCCCGCTGTGTATCTATGCTGCCTCAGATACTGTGCTCCACTGATTCAAGAAGTATTGCAATCCTTTTCTTTAGCAGTGCCTCCATTAATTTCTCAACCACCAAAATCAGGCTGACTGGCCTGTAGTTGCCAGCCTCCTTCCTTTTCCCACTTTTGTGGAGAGGGACTACATTCACCCTTCTCCAGTCTACTGAAACCACCCCTGATTTGTTGAATAGGGCTGTTAGTGGTGCTGCCAGCACCTCTCTAAGTTTTTTTTAATATTCTGGGATGTAGCCCATTCAGCCCCATAGCCCTGTCCCCTTTCAGATTTTCGAGTTCCTTTAGGACTCATTCCTCTGTAAAAGGGCTGGTGTCCACCTCTCTCTCCATAGGTGCTCATATTGCCCAATAGTGGTCCTTCTCCTTCCCTTTATTCTGTGAATACTGAACAAAACTATTTGTTCACGATTGTTGCTTTTCTAGGTCCCCCTCTGCACACACCCTCCCTCCTTTTTTTAACCTCACAATCCTACCCCTGGTCTGCTTTCTTTCACTAATGTACCTGAAAAAGGTCTTGCCTCCTTTATTAACTGCCTGGGCTATTTTTTCCTCTGTTAGCACCTTTGCGCTCCTGACTGCTTTCCCCGCCTCCCTCTGCTTATCCAGATACCATTCCCTGTCTTTCCCCTCTCTGTTTCCTTGTACCTCCTGAAAGCTAGCCTTTACTCTCTTACCTTCCAGGCCACTTCCTTTGAGAACCATGGTGTTTTCTTTCTCTCTGTTTTGCTTAGTTGCCTAACACAAAGGCTTGTTGCCTCTGCTATGGCTCCCTTAAGGTTAGCCCATTATTTCTCTACATCCCCCCTCTTTTTCCCCTGTCAGGGCTTCCTTGAGACATTCGTGCCCTTCTCTACCCTGTATCTCAGCATTTTACATGCAGCACCTTTGAGAGACTCTGAGTACGCTATTTCTTTGTTCATGTGACGTATCAGGAAATGAACAGCAGATCCATGGGACATCTATATATTATTGGGACAGAGGTAACTAAGTTCCCACTTGCCCTGTGCATACATCTGATGCTGTTAAAAACTAAAAGGGACTGCTGCTGTTGCATAAATCTGTTTAACTGAACAAGCTATGAAACTAGATTATGCAGTACTGAATAGTGATCATAATAATAAACTTTATTTATACAGTGCTTTTCAAAATATATCAAAGTGCTGTACAAAAAATAATAATAAAATCACAAAGAATTAAAACATAATTACAACACGATTCCTTTGTTTCATATTCCAGAATAGAAACAATTCATGTAAAGAAGAATATCCATTGAGGCAGCAATCAAAGTACTAAAAGTTCTTATAAACTAAGTAAACACTTGCAGAAAAAGCCAACACTGACCTCTCTAGCTGTTCTGAAACCCACGTTAGCTTTGGGAGGAATATTCACACCTGGATGGTCCCTGTTAAAATAAAAAAACACATGCTTTCTTAAAAAATTATGCTAATATTGGATTACAGAAAAAAGTGTCGCTTAAAATTAATATCTAAATTAAAATAACTAAAAGATGACTGACTTGCTGCCAGTTTGTTTGACTACATATTGGTTTAGACTGACATATGTTGGTTCAGATTTAAACTTGTGTTTTGGTCAACATGTATTCACTGCATACAGCTACAACAAGTATATATTGGTTTATGTATCAGTATATTGGCATGAGTTTACTGTAAACACCATACACGGGGCTCAGAATCTTTATTCAAACTACAGTCCTTGGGTGCACAGTGGACAGGGTAAAGCTAGCAGGGCGGGAGTGCCAAGGCACTCAGATACACCAGCACAAGAGACGACAAAACTGCAACAGAGGTGCTTACTTTAAGCCAAGAAATGTTATTTCTGCTCATTGTCAGGTTCAGTTCCTGTAGGGATATGGAATGGTCAGTGCTCCCCTCACAACAAATTTTCCTATTTGCTCATTCCTACTTCCAATAATAAATAAACTGTGATCCCACTAAGCACTTCGAGTTCACACTCCCAAATTTCACATGTAGCTTCTAGGGCAAACATCAAAACAGGTGTGAGCTACTGAAGCACTGAAATAACACTTTCTTGAGAACTCTCTTGTGCGTGCACTCACTGTTATACTTTATACCCCTTTAGGTATAGTGTAACCAATCAGCGTGTGGCCTAGCGTTGAGCTCCAGCCAATCAAGTTCCTGTGCATGTAATGAGTGTAAATAATTCCCTCTATGTGAATCCTGGACCTAATTTTGGATGGAAAGGGAAAACACAAATTTTAACATAACAAATGATTGTGTATCAATAAAAATTGACATGCATAGCAGAAAGATAGAAAAAAAAGAGGTGCCCTCTAAAACAGAAGGAGCCTTCACATTTAGAGCAGATAGAACCAAACAAAAAGGTAGCATCTTGTTGCAATAAATGAACTGGCACCACACTTCTTCTTGAAGTGGAAGATGTAGCACCTTTCAGGCACAAACTCCCGAAATCTATATTCAGTTAACACCCCAATATCTGCCTATGTCATCCAGACCCGACAACCCACCATCCTCTTGTTTCCCACCATTTGTTTATGTCACATGTCACCCCTGCCCACCCTAGCACTTTCCCCAAGATGCCTGCCCTTATGATGTTTTCCAAACCCTGTATTGTAGCTTGTAGTAGCTCCCTGGCTTTGTATTAATTACTGAATCATAATGCTGCATTTTTTAACTTGGCATGGGATATAATTATAACTGTGATATAACATCACTTGAAACATAACTGTATCTGTATTTGTCACTGGTCTCAAGTACATAGCAAAGAGAAAGGGAGGCAAAGGCAGACACTGAGCTGCGAATTGCAGAGGAGGGCAAGGGTGGGGAAAAAATTCTAAAAGGAAGCAGGGAGGGGTTATTGTTAGGCTACCACAGGGGAGGGTACAAGAGGAAGATGAACAAAAATCAAACACCCTTAACGATTACTTCTGTTCTGTCTTCACAAGGGAAGACAGTGGGCCCCTGCCTGAAAGAGGCATCAAGGTGGCTGTCAGGGGCATTCCTGAAATGGGGGCAGTATTTACTGGAGTAAGGGTCTAGAAGGGGCTTGAAGCCCTAAAGGTAGCTAAAGCCTTAGGGCCGGATGGGATGCACACAAGGGTGCTCAAGAAAGTGGCTGCACAATTGGCTGAACCCCTAGTAGGGCTATTCAACAGTGCAATTCAGACAGGGGTACTGCCGAAGACTGCAAGGTAACGGACAAAGTCCCACTACATGGGGGGGGGCAAGGAGCAACCGGGGTATTACAAATCTGTCTGCCTTACCTCTGCAGTGGGTAAACTTAGGGAATCATTGATCAGAGGACCATATGGACTACCTAGACAGCAACGGTCTACAAGATAGTAAACATCAAGGGTTTGTGGCAGGGAGATCTTGTCAGACCAAACTGATAGATTTGTTTGACTGGATAACAAAGGTAGTAGACAAGGACCTCGCTCTGTGTTTACTCTACTTTGATTTCAGCAAAGCTTTCTACTTGGTACCACTCAGAAGATGGCTGAAAAAGCTGGAGGACCTGGGTGCAGCTACTGACATAGATAAGTAGGAAACTGGCTGAAGGAGGGATAGCAGATAGGGTGAAATTGGAATTGAGGGAGGTCACGAGTGAGGTGCTGCAGGGATCTGTCCTGTTCAATATGTTCATAAACGACACTGGAGAGGGCATCTGGGGCAAGCTGTGTCTATTCGCAGATGACACAAAGCTTTGTAGTAGGACAGATAGTGACAAAGGGATCAGGGATATGGAGAGAGCTCTACAAAGCCTAGACATATGGTCTACGGATTGACAATTGAAATTCAATGCCAACAAAATGCAAGGGGAAAAAAAACGGGACAGAGTACTGGATGGGAGGGGTTAAACTAAGCACTATGACAGAGGAAAGGGATCGGGGAGTCATCATTAGTGACTCCATCAAACAATCAAGCCAGTGCAACTAGACCTATAGTTAGGCTAATATGATGTTGGGGTATATTGAAAGGGATACTGACAGCACAAAAAAGGAGGTTCTTCTACCTCTAAACAGGTCACTAGTGAGGTCGCATCTGGAATACTATGCTCAGTTCTGGAGTTCTCACCTAAGAAAGGACAGGGACAGCCTGGAGCAATGCAGGACAACCATGATGATTCAGGGACAAAGAAAGACAGATCTTATGAAGACCATCTGAAGGCACTCAACATGTACTCACTAGATACCAAGCCAGACAGGGGGATATGATAGAGACCCTCAAGTTCCTGAATGGAATAAACAAGGTGAACTGCAGAGAACTATTTAGCAGAAGTACAGAGTTGAGAATCCACGGTCATGATTGGAAACTGAAGGGGGGGGGAGGTTTAGGAGGGATGTGAGGAAGTTCCCCTTTACAGAAAGGGTGCTGGGGCCATGGGACAGTTTGCCAGTAGAGGTGTTGCGCCAAGACCATAAATGGTTTCAGGCATGAATGGGACTGAGTAAAGGGTTTGGTGGTTGCTCAGGTCAGTAACAGTAAGGAGGGGAACGGGGGGGGGGTGGACAGGAAGGGATAAAACCCTGTATGGACAATAGGTCCCTGGGCAGATAGGGAACTCCAGACAGACTAGATAGCCCTTTAGTGTTTTTCTGCCATCATTGCCTATCTTTCTATTTATATTGTTCTCTCTTTCAGTCTGTCCTAGGTGTGATAGCTCTTTCCATTTTACTACATGTCTCTGCTTTTTCTAACTTTCTGTTATATTTGTAAATTATTATTGATACACGGTAATTTGTCATGTTAAAATTGACGTTTCCAGGCCTTGGAAGCACCCTGCCGGACCTATTCAGAGATCCCTGAATCTGTTGCTGTAAGATGAGGTCTCAATGCAAGAGGGGAGAAAAAAAATAAATAAAACAAAGGATTAGTAGTATTGATCTGAGTTATTCAACCTAAAAGGCTCATTCGAATGAGGGGTTCGAGGTTTGGTATCTCCTATTAGTACCCCAGTTTCGGTGTTAACTAATTTCTAATTTTGCTCAGATCCCCAGTTCTTAACAGTGTGACAATGCCTTGAAATACAGGAATGGACACTTGGGGTCCTAGCAAATATCTCACCCTCACTGTATAAATGTCACTGTGTTACTCTTAAGTTTTGCTGGATGATTATACTCCTATAAATGCATAAGTGCAGGACTGCTCGCTCTGCTCATCTTCTCAATAGTGCGAGTCTTTGAGAAGAACTTCATATATGTTTATGTTGGTAGAAATTCACAGTTCTCGATGCTAGAGGGCGTGCAGAGTCTGTTTTTCATTTTCAAGGACTGCAAACTTTCTACCTTATTTTTAACAATCTGATTTTGGATTTAGAGATTGTAGACTCCGAAATACAGGGGTGGAACTGCCAAACTTTATTTTCTTTGTGGTTTTCCTTGTGGACCTTTTTATTTATTTATTTTTATTTACATCATGTTTGAGTTATAAAGGCAGGATGGTTATCCATATGTCTTTTCTTTTCTTTTCCATAGATTAATCTTAGGTCTGATATTCTACTGAGGCTGGATTATATTCACAGCACTCCTATTGTTATACGCAGCATATTGTGGTAGCTGTTTAAGAGTTATTTAATTAATCTCTTCCTGTTTAAGTTTTATTGCACTTTAATAATATTTGTTCAAGTTAGCCAATCACAGTTGGGATGGGAATGGGGCTTGAGCAGAATAAAATATCAGATTAAAATATCGAGCTTCCTATGAGGTTGCACCACGATCTGCAGTTGAACACTTCTTTGTATGCTGGTCTTGATTATACTTTATCAGTTTTAGCTTTAGAGGTGGGGGGCTCAGCGTTTAGGTTAGGTTACTTGATTACGTTATTTTAATCCAGTTCTTTCCTGTTTCCTCTGCCTAAGCAGGATTACTTCCATAAATAAGATGAGTTAAATTGGGATGGCAGGAGGGTGGATGGATGGGGTGAGGTGCACTGTAGGCCAAAGTTCATAATATTAGAGGAGGATGGGAGGGTTGGTGGGTTATAATTCTCAACAGTTCTTTTCATTCTTGATGCTTGTTCTGGGGTTCTGGGATGGGGTTGGGGAGAGGGATGGGGAGGGGAGTGGGGGGTTCTTGCATGGATAAACCTGTTTTTATATTATTGTAGGCAGATATCTTTTGTATGTCACCTAAGGGCGTGCATTCATAAATACTCTAGGTCCATGGCTAGGGACTTCGTGTTTGCCACTTGGAATGACAAGGGAGCTCGGCAGAAACCGAAGCAATACCAAATACTGAAGCATTTACAGTTATTAAAGGTAGATGTTACATTCATACAGGAATCCCACTTATTGATTTCTGAAGCACCTAAGTTGAGAAGGCAACAAATAGGTCAAGTATTTGCTGCTGAAAGAGGTACTCAAAGCTGTGGGGTAATGATCTTAATACCACGATCTGTACCATTTTCCCTGGTGAATGTTATTAGAGACCCCCACAGTAGATTTTTATTTGTTCAAGGGAAGCTACATACTACTGATATTTTGTCAGGCAGCATTTATCGTCCGAATAATGACTCCCCTGGGTTTTTTTATGCAGCTGGTTAATACTTTAAGTCCCTTCCTGTCCATCCCAATGATTTTAGGTGGAGATCTAAATTTAACATTCAATCCGAACATCGACCGTACAGGTAACAAGTTTAAAAGTCTCTCTCCAGCCCAAAGGGCATTAAAAGACATGGTAGACTGAATGGGTTTACATTATGTTTGGGGAATCCTACCCCCCTGATAGAAGTTATACATTTACCTCCCCAGTTCACGGGACCTCCTCAAGAATTGACTACATCATGATCTCACATAGTTTACTTCCAGGGGTTTTAGACTCAGCCATCCATCTAGGGCCCCCCCAGATCATTGCCTTGTTACCTGTCACCTTTCCTTCCTAAAAGTGGGGGGCGTTGGAAAGTCAATAACCAGCTCTTAAAAGACCTGGGTACGGTACAGTACAATATATTGCAGACCATATTACACAGTTTGCATCTGTCATTCACAATTCTACAGGTAAACCTGACATAGAATGATGTGCTTTAAAGGCTTATTTAAGGGGTTTGCTAATCAGTCTGGCTTCCAAACAGAAGAAAACAAGAGAGAACCAGATGCTGAACTTACTTTCTCAGATCACAGCCATTGAGGCCAGACTGTCCCCAAACTACCCAGAGCAAATTAAGCAGAAGCTCATAAAGCTGAAGGATACCTACTTAGACCTTCTGAGGGAGAAGGCAGAATTTACGATTCTAAAAACCAATGCCTCATACACTGACCAAGGAAAGAAAGTAGGTCACCTTTTAGCATTAAAAGTTAAACAACAAGAATCCTCAAGACTTATTGCTTCTATTCAGTCCTCCAATGGCTCCTTGAAAAGTACCCAGGCTGATATTACGGCTGAGTTTTATACATACTATCAACAATTATATACCTATATGTCAAATTCTCCTTCCTTAGAGGACCTAGATAAGTATGTTGCAGAATCTCACCTGCCTTCCCTCTCAGAAGCACAACAATCTTCATTATGTGCCCCTGTCTCTCAAGCAGAAATTTTTAGAATTATCAAGGATCTCCCCATGAAGAAGACCCCGACACCTGATGGCTTTTCTCCTAATTTTTATAAAGTTTTTGTGAAACAACTGGTTCCCCTGCTTCTCCCCCTATACCAGCATATTATTTCTGGTACTGACCTCAATAAAACATGATTCAAAGCCTTGATTGTTCTTCTACCCAAACCTGGTAAAGCCCCAAAACTGGCAACAAGTTACAGGCCAATATCTCTTCTTAATCAAGACATTAAAATTCTGACCAAATTACTAGCTGATCGCATCAATACAGTTCTTCCTGACCTCATAGGGTCAGAGCAGGTTGGATTCATGAAGGGTAGGTCATCAGTTGACCACCTACGCACTCTCACTCATGTCTTCTCGGTGTCCAGGGATATAAAATGTCCTGCTGCTCTCATCTCCCTGGACGCCGAGAAGGCATTTAACAGAGTCAATTGGAATTTTCTTTTTCGCACCTTACATGCTTTTGGTTTCCCCTTAGAATTTCAAAAATGGGTCCGAGCACTCTATAAGTCCCCTACAGCTTGGGTGTTGAGTAACGGAGTTGCTTCAGATTTACTTCCTTAACAATCCGGGCACAAGACAAGGCTGCCCGTTGTCCCCACTTCTCTTTAATTTGTACTTGAAGCCTCTTATTCGTAGACTTGTTACTTGTCCTAGGATTCAAGACATTACTATTCAAGATTACGAAGTCAAAGTCTCAACTTATGCTGATGATCTTTTACTTCAGCTTTCCTATCCTATGTTATCTATCCCTCCCATGCTGAAGATTATTAAGGAATACAGCAACCTTTCTAATTATAAATTGAATGTGGACAAGACAACAGCATTTCCCCTTAATCATAAAGTACTAAAACAGGATATTACAGCCTTGGGATTGTGCTGGGAAAAGGAATTTCTGAGATATCTGGGAATTGATTTCTCGAGAAGTCCAACACTTCTTCAAAAGAAGAATCTGAACTCCCTACTGCTCACTCTTACCCAGGATTTAAAAAAGATGGTTCCTTCTCTCATTTTCTTTATGGGGCAAAATCAATCTGATTAAGATTAATATTTTTCCCCGTTTTTTCTACCCACTCAATCTTTTGAATTTATGGCTTCCGCTTCCATGGTTTAAGAAAGTGCACAGTCTTATTATTGATTTCATCTGGGTCGGAAAAAGACCTTGTCTCGCCTTTTACAAGTTAGCTGCCCCCAAAATCAAAGGAGGCCTTCGTCTCCCACATGTCAGTCTCTACTATTGGGCTAGCCATGCCAGTAAATATCTCGGCTGGCTTACTTCAGAAGATCCTGAAAATCCATCCCCCTATATGTCACTCTGACTTAAAATAGAATTAGCTCAAATTTAACGTCATGGCCTTTCCCCTTTTGCACTTCTGCACACAAAAATAAAATGTCTTCCTGTGCAACTCCGCTCCATGACGACAGCTCTTTCTATCAAAGTGCACTCCCAGCTCTGTAGTTTTATGAAATACAATCACTGTCTGGATTTGGCACAACAATTATTGGGTAATCCCAAATTCAAAATATACAATAGGGTTCTCTCCTCCCTCTGGCTTCCATACATAAATGATTGTACTCTCTCAAATTTTTTGAACGAAGCAAGCGGGTCCTGGTTTTCATCACCTGAGATTTTAGTTAAGTTAGGCATTCCAAATTCCAATATTGTTAAAATTTTCCAACTACACCATCTGCTAGTGAAAATCATGGGGGTAGCACCCTTACCTTCCAAGAGCCCAGCTTTTGGATCAGAATTGGTTCCTCTGGCAGGTCTTCCCCATGCTGTGTCCAAGATATTCAATGCCCTGTATGATTGGATTTATCCACAGTATGTTGGCCCCTCCATTTGTTGGGCCTCTCTTTTCCCAGAGACAAGAATCAGTTGGTCCACTTTATGGCAAGGCTGCCACAAGTTTATTATTCAGGACAGACTCCGCCTTATGCAGTTCCATATATTGCACAATTTATATTACACACCTCAAAAGTTGGCCAAATATGGTATTGCCCTTCCATCCACTTGCATAAGATGTGCATAGGACAATGGCAACTTGCTTCATATTTTGTGGTCCTGCCCCAAGATAACCCCCTCTATGGACACTTATTAAACAAAAAGTGAACCCCCTTTTAGGTCTTAATGACTTGTTTACAGCTAAAGTTTGCCTCTTGGGGGACTTCTCTGAAATTCCAGTAATTACCTGCAAGTTCCATATGGCCTTAATATCAATGTCAGTCAAAAAATTGGTATTGAGACACTGGAAGGACAGTGAAGATATTTCATATACTGAATGGTTGAGAGAGCTCTTAGCTAATCTCAGATCAGAGAGAATGACTACAAGTCTCCGGAACAATATTGCCAGATTTAATAAAATGTGGGGCCCCTTGCAAGCGCTTTACTCCCTACAACCTGCCTAAGATAAAGCTCATATTTAGAAACTTTACTGTTATGTACATACTTTACATGCAAGATTTGGGAGGGTGGGGGTAGAGGGAGGGAGGGATTGTGGGAGGAGGGACACATCTTTCAGTTTGTCAAGTATTGCTTTTCCTGTACAATGTGTGTTGTGTTGTCCTCTGTATGGAAAAACGTTAATAAACTTTGAATTGAAAAAAAAAAAATTGACGTTTCCCCTTTCCACCTAAAATCAGGAATAGGACTGAGATTGTGTATATTCTATGCACTCAATACACAAGTGTAATGACTCTTTCCATTTTACTGCATGTCTCTGATTTTTCTAACCTTCTGTTATGTTTGTAAATTACTATTGATACGTGGTAATTTGTCATGTACACACACAGGCAACTGACTGGCTGCAGCTTGCTGATAAAAGCAGATGGCAATAAGTGATGCAGTGCTGCGACTGGTGCACAACCTTAACAACTGGGACATGTTCTGTATGTGTGTGGGAGGGGGGCATTAGGCCATCAGGAACATGGGGATGCTGGGGTTAGGGAGAAGGAACCACTGTAACATCAGGTTTCAGGACATCGGGGCAGCGCATGCAGGTCCTCTGTGGTCCAGTGGCCACCAAGGTGTCTGGTCATGGGGAGGTGGGATACATTAGAGCACCAGGGCAACACCTTACAGGTCAAACCGGGGTGATAGTGAGTACAAACATGTGCTCCCATTAACATGTGGAGCACTCACTTGCGTTGCCCTCCTTTATGGGGAGGGGTCTTCCACAGTAACATGCACCAGCTTTATATACTGTTTGGCGGCAGTGCAATGGAGTGGTCAAAAAGCAAATGTTTTGCGCTGTACACAATAGTGACTAAAAAATCAGGTCCCTAATGTCACCAACTGAGAGGAAAAGAGAGAGATTAAACAAGGCTGAATGCAGCCAAATTCTCCTCTCAAGAATTTTTAAATGGAAATAAAAATAAACTGTTCTTTTCCTTTTAGTGAGTTCCAGTGTATCCCTGTAGACCCTGGGTAATAACTCACTCTAACACAGGAAGGAAAATGTTTTGATTAACAGCATCATACAGTACATTATCCCAAGTTTGATGTTGTTATCCAGGTAAGTGCACTGGTCCCAAGAGTCAAATGTAGACAGGCAAATATATAAAATCATCTTACACATTTGCAAACATTCTCATTTAAAAAGAACTGTTTTGAGGATTTAGTAAAAACATCAATGGATGGAGAATTTCATATAGAAAGATGAACTGAGTTCTAGGCAATTGCATTTCAGTAACCAAAAGACTATGGCTTTTAATGCATTCTGAATTTTAACATATTGTCTGGTCCCTATTTATGATATTTAACAGCTTTTAAGTGTCTTATATTTTAGTTTTTCAAACCATATTAAAGTTATTTTTTATCGCACTGTATGCTTATTTAATTTTTCTGTGAGGTGCCCAGAGCCTCTGAGAATGGGCACCATACAAATAAAACTTGCCTTGCCTTGTTGCCCTGTGCTGGTTACATAGACTTTGACAGCAGATAAGGACCACTTGGCCCACTAGTCTGACCATTTTCCTACCTAGAGGATAAGCTGCAGATCCTATTTAACCAACAGCCTATTTCTTCCTACCCCCCACAAAAATTGCCTTATGTCTGTCCCATGCATTCTTGAATTCTCCCCCAGTTTTAAACCCCACAACATCCTCAGGAAGGCTGTTCCATGCATCCATCACCCTCTCTGTGAAAAAATACTTCCTCACATTGCCCCTGAGCCGTCTCCCCTCTATCTTCACATTGTGTCCCTTTGTTCTTGCACATCTCTTTTTCTGAGAGGTTCACATTAAGGGTACATGTAACAAGTTCTTAGTAGTCGATCGAGAAAAATAGCTGCTTTCAGCAGATACAGTATGAGCAGGTTTACCAGCTTCAGAGGGTGAGTCTTATTTATTCTTACGGAGCAAGTTTCCGGCAAAGTTCCTTCAAAGCAGCAGAAAACTGCTCTTGCATATTTATTTACCGAAAAACCAGAATCGAAAATAAGTCCAACAACTGGCAGAAACACGAGTGGTTAATAAATGTGTGATACGAAAGTGTTTTAAATGTAAATTTGAAAAAGTTTTCTGATCACTGTATGTACTCGTACATATTTTCATGTACATCTGACCACCTTCGGATACAGGAATCTACAGTACACAGATATTCTAAAGCTCGCTGGCAAATAAAGGTAAGCATGATTTAATTTTCCTTTCCAGTTTCACCGACTGTATCCTTGTAGATTAAGACTCATGAATTACTGTAGGAATGTAACAATCTGTAACACCAAAAACAAACAAAACAAAAAACACATTCTGAAGTGGGAACTATTCCCTTTTTTACAGACAGCAGAACTATAACCAACTGCTGTGTCGCTAGAGTTTGAAATGTCCAGTCTGCGTTCAATGCGCACAAATGACTACGTTGCCTTACAGGGGTACTGTACATAAGCTTAGGTAATTTCTGCCCAGGATGTTGCCATTGTATTTGCAAAGTGAGTGTCAGTACAAGCAGACATTAGTAAGCCCATATGTCGGTATGCCTCTCTAATACCAGTTTTTAACCATCAAGTTACAGATATCTTGAGGCCGTCTGGTCCCTGACATGGGGTCCTTTTGAACTCTTTGATTCTTCTGAGATAGAACCTTACAACAGAAAGCTTATATTATTTTTCTATGACTGAGTAATAAACAATGCTAATTTATCTGTTAAAAATGCTAATTTATTTTTGTTTGAGCACTTAGCAACTCTCAAAGTCTGGCTTTTTGGATCTGGACCTGCACTTATTCACCACTGCCTTGCCACTACCCTTTCCGCTACCCTGTATCTGCACCTAACACCTCTCTTTCCCAAACAACCACTCTGCCCTGCCCACCATACTCTCCTTCCTGCCTTCCACCTCCTTCGGCCCCTTACCTACATTACAACTACTACTGCATAATGCTACCTGTGCTATCTGCTCATTGTTCCTTTACCACCCTATCTCTCCCCCAATGACTAAGACTTCTTCTCTCCTCCAATGTCTTGGACTCACTTTATTTACCACTTCTTGTTTACATTACCTTCTGTTGTCTTGTACTGATTTGTATTGCATTGTATTAGCACAACACTGTATGTAATTGTTTGGTATTTGTATTCTATAGTACTAGTACAACACTGTGTGCATTGTTTTGAACTGTATGTAATTGTTTGGTATTTGTATTCTATAGTACTTGTACAACACTGTGTGCATTGTTTTGCACTGTATTCTATAGTACTAGTACAACATTGTGTGTATTGTTTTGCACTGTATGTATTTAATTGTTTGGTATTTGTATTCTATAGTACTAGTACAACACTGTGTGTATTGTTTTGCACTGCATGTATTTAATTGTTTGGTATTTGTATTCTACAGTACTAGTACAACACTGTGTGCATTGTTTTGCACTGTATGTATTGTTTGGTATTTGTATTCTATAGTACTAGTACAACACTGTGTGTATTGTTTAGCACTGTATGTATTTGATTGTTTGATATTTGTATTCTATAGTACTAGTACAACACTGTGTGCATTGTTTTGCACTGTATGTATTTGACTGTTTGGTATTTGTATTCTACAGTACTAGTACAACACAGTGCGTATTGTTTTGCACAGTATGTATTTGACTGTTTGGTATTTGTATTCTACAGTACTAGTACAACACTGTGTGTATTGTTTTGCACTGTATGTATTTGACTGTTTTGCCTTTGTTCGATCCTCCCATTTATGTACCCCCTTCCCCCAAGATGCTTCTGGAAACAAGCTGTTTACAGCTCATGTTGTCTTTCCTGGTGAAACCTTTTCAAATAAATAACAAATAAAATAAAAATCTGTTGGTTTAGGTAAATGAACAGACTTATGATGGGGCAATACTGGATCTGGTACTCACTAACAGGGACATAATTGCAGACGTCAAGGTGGAAGGCCACCTTGGGAACAGCATTCACCAGTGTGAATCAAGATAAGGGCAGCTGTGGAATCAAACCACACATGGGCGAGGGTCCTGGACTTCAGGAGGATAGATTTTAAAAAGATGGGTGAATGCCTCAGGGATGGCCTGGGGGGTGGGTGACCAGACTGGGGCAGAGGAACAGTGGGCGAAGATAAAAAGGGCTACAGTGAAGGCAGCAAACCTCTGCATTAAGCAGGTGAGCAAAAGAAAAAAAGAGGAAAATTAGACTGCTATGGTTCTTGAAAGAGGTGGCGAAAAAGGTAAAGGCTAAAGAGGAAGCATTCAGAAGTTATAAGGAGCCACAGAGGGAAGAGAATAGGGAGATGTATCAGGGAAACGCAGGGAAGCAGGGAGAGCGCCACGGAGCACAAAAGCACAAACTGAAGAGAGAATAGCCCAGGCAGTGACGAAGGAGGACAAGGCATTTTTAAGTATGAAAGTGAAAGGCAAAAGACTAGGAGTGGGATTGTACGATTAAAAAAGGAAGGAGTGGACTGTGCAGAGGGGGACCAGGAAAAAGCAGACATCTCGAACAAATACTTGTGTTCGGTTTTCATAGAGGAAGGGGAAGGGGCCACAAAAAAAGTAACAGAAGCATTTCAGGGAAGGAAATGGTCACTAGTCCATTTTCAGAGAGAGTTCTGAAGGAGATCTGAAAGTGGACGAGGCAATGGGGCCCATCTAAGGATACTGAGAGAGTTCAGGGACGTACTGGCTGCACCTCTGACAGTCTTGTTTAACAGCTCACTGTAAACAGGAGTGGTTCAAGAGGACTGAAGGAGGACAGATGTAGTCCCACTTAACAAAAATGGTAGCAAGCTACCAATTATTGGTCAATCAGCCTGACGTTGGTGATGGGAAAGTTAAGGGAATCACTGCTGAAGTAAAGGACTGTGGACTACCTTGAATCCAGTGGGTTACAAGGCCCGAGGCAGCATGGATTCATGGGAGGGAGGTCATGTCATATGAATCCGATAGATTTCTTTCACTGGGTGACCAAGGAATAAGATCAGGGTGGAGCAGTGGACATGGCCTACCTAGATTCTGATAAGCCTTTCGACACTGTTCCACATAGGAGGCTAGTAAACAAGCTGGGTAGTTTATAACAATCACACAGGAGGGCAGTGTGCATATTTTATGGAACACATACAAATAGAGGTGAGAAAGAAGTAAGTGCCTAAGCTGGAACTTGAATCCAGGCCGCCTGGAACACCGTTACAATTGCGCTAACCAGCTCAACACTGAAACAACTGGAACCTGGGCTGTCCCTGAGCACATTACTCTTTCTCAAATGCACAACCCAATGGCAACACCAATATTTTACTTGTAACAATCACACAGGAGTGCGGTGTGCATATTTCATAGAACACATACAAACAGAGGTAAGAAAGAAGTAAGTGCATCAGTCGGGTAGCTTAGGAGTGCGTCCAAAGGTAGCAAATTGGGTAAGAAACTGGTAAGGGGATATACGGCAGAGGGTGGAAGTAAACGGAATTCACTTCAAGGAAGGGAGCGTGACTAGCGGGGTGCCACAGGGATCAGTGCTGGAACCGGTCTTCTTTAATGTCTTTACAAGTGACACTGCAGAGCAGCTGGAAGGGAATGTCTACCTCTTTGCAGATGACATCAAAATCTGCAATAAGGTGGACAATCTGTGTGTGTGTGGAAGGGATGAGCAGAGACTTGAGAAAAGTTGAGAATGATCAAGGCTGTGACAGCTGGGCTTCAATGTGAAAAAGTGCAAAGTATGCATGTGGGGTACAGAAACACAGGGGCAGAATACAAAATGGGTTGTGTGGTACTGATGACCACCAAGCACGAAAAAGACCTGGGGATATTCATATCAGGTGACCTAAAAGTTGCCAGACAGTGTAGTTGGGAGGGCTACTGGGATGCTGAGGTGCATAGGGAGGAGGATCATTAGCAGAAAGAGGCAGGTGGTATTGCCTCTGTATACATCACTGGTAAGACCCCACCTTGGGTACTGTGTCCAGTTCTGGAAACCACATCTCCAGAAGGACATAGAGTGAAGGTGGTCTAGAGGAGAGCAACTAAAATGGTGTAGGGTCTACATCAGAAGCCCTATGAGGAGAGACTTAAGGACCTAAATAGGTACATCCTGGAAGAGAGGAGGGAGAGGGGGGATATAATAAGAGACCTTTAAATATCTCACAGGGTAAATAAGGTACAGGAGGCAAGTATTTTTCAGAACAAAAGGTGCTCATTGACAAGGGGGCATGATAACTTTACAGCTTTACAGATCCGAAGGCAGCAGGAGCTTTAGCTGAGAAAATACGTAACTCTCGTCCTACTTTGATGCAGGAGTCTGACGAAGAGCAGACTACTATTTGACTTTTTTTTATTGGGATTTATAAAACTTCTCACAGACTGTAATTGAGACTGTCTTGCAAGTTTGCTTCACTATTCTGGCTCCTGCTAGTCTACCATGATTTTTCGTTAGTTATACGTCCTCAGATTCACTATATTCTTGTCCATGAGCTTTGCTAAAATCAGCAACAAGTCACAAGGTGATGGTGGTTCACGCACCAGAGGGGAAATGTGGTCAAGGCCCTTGAAGAAGCGCCAGTCCTCCTTTTCCTGCACCACCGACTGCTGACCAGCCTGGCCCGGTAAGCAGAGATGGCTGCCAGGTGCACCTTAAAGGTCATTGATCGAAGGCCCCACTGAGAGAGGGACCAAAGATAATCAAGAATGCTAGCCACTGGACAGGACAATGGTCTAGCCCCTTGCCCTAACACCAAATGGAGAATCTCTTCCATTTGAAGGCATTAGCACTTCCTAGTCGACTCCTTCCGAGATGCCTCCACAATGGTGAAGATAGCTTTGGAGCAACCCAAATCCTGGAACTCTAGCTGCTGAGGAAGAAACAATTACTTACCATAGTAATGTTGTTTCTTCTCAGTGATACTAGGGTATTCAGAACTTCTGCAGAGACCCTTTAAGACAGAACTGCCCAGAGAGAATGGAATACATAGAAATAATGGAACATTTTGCACGTGACAACTTTTCAAATGCTGCCTTGAACTAACTGCCTTAGGTCTAAACTCCTCAGATTTCCTGGACGCTTGGAAAGACAGGCCCCTGAGGACTAAGTATATTAAATAACAATAATGATAATGATAATCATACCCTTAATCCCCAAATAAACCCTCCAACTGGAGGGTAAAACATTAAGAGGTACCCCAAAAATGTCAGAATCACCTGAAAAAGGGGGAAACCACTGTGAACATAGTTAGAAAAACAGTGCCAGGAAGTGGCACTCAAACCCCTGAGCACACAGTAATCAGGAGTGCAGAGGCTACTGGTTCTAGAAGGGGAGGCAGGGTGGGGAGTTCCGAATACCCGAGTATCACTGGGAAGAAACAACATTACTATGGTAAGCAAAGTACAGTTGAGTAACAACTTACCATAACAGTAGATCTTCGAGAGGGGCTCCTGCAACAGGCTATTACAATTAGGACTATACCACAGGCATTAGGACCCATCGGAAAAGTTTAGCTAGCAGTTTCCAGTGGGGACCACCCCCGATGCCAGCTCTGCCCCGACGTCGGCCAATAGTATAACAGAGGGTGGTCTCCAGCCCTTCATCAGTTCACCCGTTGGAGACCTGTTAGTAAGGACGGCAGGTGGACCAGGTAGAAGCTTGCCCTAAAACAAGATGCAAAACAGCTCACCGGGGGAAGGAGGGAGGGAGGGAAAGCAGTGCCTACCGCCAGAGCTCCTCTTGAAGATCTACTGTTACGGTAAGTTTTTATGTAACTGTACTATCTTACTTCAAGAGGGAGCACTTGCAGCAGACTATTACAATTAGGACAGAATCCCAAGTAGTCTAGCAAAAAGGAACAGGAAACTGGGAGGTGGTTGCAAGCAATGGTGCTTGAAAAAGGGCACCTTTAGGATAGGAGGCCCTGAAGGACTGCTAGGCCGAGGCCTGCCCTTCGCCTAGAAGCAATGTCCAGGCTGTAGTGCTTAACGAAAGTATGCACTGAGCTCCAGGTAGCCGCTGCACAGATGTCCCCAATGGAGGCATTTTGCAAGGATGCAAAGGAAGTAGCCACTCCCCTGGTAGAATGACCCGTAACTGAGCCTGGTAGGGGTTTGTTGTACTTGTTGTAACAGAAAACAATATAACCAGTCACGTTGATAGTGTTTGCTTAGACACTGGAGCACCTTGGCAGCGAGGTGCAAACGCCATGAACAACTGCTCCGTCTTACGGTGTGGAGCAGTGCATTTTAAATAGTACCTTAGTGCCCTGTGGACATCCAAAGTATGCAGGAGCGCTTCCCCTCTGTTTGAGTGATCCGGGTAGTATACCAGAAGACTGATGTCTTGATTCAATGTAAGTTCAGAAACCACTTTAGGTAAAAATTTAGGACTGGTTCGCAAGGACACCCTGTCCCTGTGAAAAATCAAATAAGGCTCCTTAAACATCAGGGCCTGAAGCTCAGAAACTCTCCGAGCCGAAGTAACTGCAACTAAAAATAACACTTTCCAGGAAAAGAAGCGAAGCTCGCATTCCGCGGCAGGCTCAAATGGGGGAAGGGTAAGCTTCTCCAGCATAAAGAGGAGATCCCAGGGAGTACTGGATCTCTGATGGGAGGCTTAATGTGTAGAATGCTCCACAAAAAGGTACAGGGCATGTCAAGTTGGGCGAGTGTTTTCCCTTCCACAGGTACATGGTAAGCAGAGATTGCTGACAAATGTACCTTTATGGAGGAGTAACTCAAGCCTTGATTTAATAAGGAGAAGAGGTACTCTAAGACCAAGTTCAATTGTCAGGTGAGAGGGTCCAAGTGATGGGGTGAAGCCCATAGACAGAATCTTTTCCACTTCATGGCATAAGTAGACCTAGTTGAGGGTTTTCTAGCAGCTACGAGAATGTCCGCCACCTCCTGGGAGATCCCAAACCTGGATTTGACTAAGTCTGCAGGAGCCAAGCATGAAGATGCAGGGACCTGAGGTCCAGATGGACCAATGTTCCCTGATCCTGAGACAGCAAGTGCAAGCTCAGTGGCAGCCATATTGGAGGTTCCACTGCCAGCTGCAGAAGTAGTGGGAACCAAATCTGCCAAGACCAGAATGGAGCGATGAGCATCATCTCTGCTCCCTCGACCTGTAGCTTCAGAAGAACCCTCTGAAGAATGTGAAAGGGAGGGAAGGCACACAGGAACCTCCCTGTTCAACAAAGGGACAAAGCATCTGGCCAGGAAACACCAGGTGTGAGCTCTCACAAATAGAAGCTGGCCAGTTTGGCATTGAGTGGAGACACTAAGAGGTCCAACTCTGGGCGGCCCCACCTGTCAAACAGCTGATCTGCCACCAACTAGAGGAGTTCCCACTTGTGAACCTTGGACCGAGATTGGTTTAGGCTGTCGGCCAAGATGTTTTGGACACCTGGAACATGAACAGCAGTGAGGTCTAGGCGGTGTGCCAGTGCCCAATACCAGACCCTCCTCGCCTCCCAGCATAGGAGGTAGGAATATGTGCCCCCTTGCTTGTTGACATAAAACACTACTGATGTGTTGTCCATTTGGATGAGAAGAGGGCCTGGCGAAAGGTCCATCTGAAATGCTCACAAGGTATTCAGGACCACTCACATCTCGAGGATATTGATATGGAGCAGTTGCTCATCAGGAGACAATGTCCCCTGGGTTTGTCTGTCTCCCAGATGGGCACCCCAGCCAAGACAGGATGCATCTGTCATTAGAATCCATCTCAGGGGCTCCCATAGAAGGGGGAACCCTTGTTCAAGGTTGGAGGGGTCCAACCACCAGGAAAGAGTCCTTCTTATTGGGTCAGACACCCTGAACGGCAGGTCCAGGTCATCTGACCTTTGGTCCCACTGCACCATGAGCATCCACTGTGGGACTCTCATGTGGAGGTGAGCTAAAGGAACTGTGGGGATGGCCGACGCCATATGCCCCAGAAGTCTGAGGAAGGTTCTGGCTGGGACCTGTGGAGCCATGGATACCGTCCAGGCTATGCCCCTTAGACAATCCCCTCCCTCATCCTGTGGGAGGAAGACCATGCCCTGAACAGTGTCGAGGACCACTCCAATAAACAGGAGTCACTGGCTGGGCTCTGTGGAAGACTTTGGAAGGTTCAGGGTGATCCCCAGCTCTCAGAACAGTGTAAAAGTGTCTCTGACAGTGCAAAGTAGCTGAGCCCCGGAAGGTGCTGCCAGGAGCCAGTCATCTATATAAGGGAAGATGTAATGGCCCTGGCGTCTGAGAGCCACAGCCACCACTGCTAGGCATTTGGTGAAGACTCGAGGAGCGGAGGAGAAGCCGAACGGCAAGGCTCAGAACTGATAATGTCGGCCATGGAAGTGGAACCTCTGAAACGTCAAATGGGGAGGAAAGACCCTTATGTGCATGTAGGCGTCCTGCGTATCCAGGGAGCAGAGCCAGACCCCTTGGTGCAAGAGGAGAATGAGGCCCGGCACAGTAACCTTCCTGAACTGCTTGTACTCTATAAAGAGATTTAGGGAACTGAGGTCCAGGATGGGCTGAAGGTCCCCAGTCTTTTTTGGTACCAGGAAAAAATGAGACTAGTAGCCCCATCCTTGTTGACCCAGGGGGACCGGCTCTATCGCCTGTTTCTGCAAAAGGGCTTGAATCTCTCCTTCTATCAGAGGGATGTGCATAGGAGGATAATGGGAGGACCCTGGTGGTTTTTCCAGAGGGATCTGGATGAACTCAAGAGTATGTCCTCTCCTTATCAGGTCTAGTACCCAGAGGTCTTTAGTGACTCTGCTCCATCCCTCTAGGTGGAGAGAGAAGCGACCCCCTACTGCCTCACCCATCGCCTCTGCCGGAGGAGGGAGGGCTGGTAGCGAGTCACTGAGTAGATCCTGGAACCAGCAGAGAGGAATGGGAGGACTTGGGGTCTCTAGAGGTAGAGCTCCCAGCAGCTTGGGTTGGTGCCTTTCTCTTAAAGCCACCTCTCTGCAGAAACTGGCCGTGGTTATTTTGCCCCGAGGGCTTACGAAAAGGACATTTGCAGAAAGGTTTCTGGTCCCACTTATACATTTTCTGGACGGACCAGATGAACTTCCCAGAATCTTGGAGGCAAGAGATGAGTTTCTCTGTCTCCTCCCCAAAAAGGATGGAACCCTGGGAGGGAAGGTCCAGGATCCCGGACTGCAGATCTGGGAGAATCCTAAGACTCTGAGCCAGGCGTGGCATCTAAAGCAAATGCCGGAAGCCGCTGCCCTCGAGGCCATGTCTGTAGTGTTGTACAAGGCCCTCAGGACATAATTGCCTACGTCCAAACCCGACTTCAGGATGTCCAGGAGGTTGGTCTTCTTTGCCTAGTCTGGCAAGGCCTGAGCCACTTCCAAGCCCTTCTCCCACATGGCATTCTTGTACTGTACCATATGCATGAGGAAGTTCAGGGATTGGATAGAGCAGGTGGAGGCAGAACAGACCTACTTGCCCACCTGATCCAAAAATCTGGACTCAGCATCGGGAGGCTGAGAACTGAGGTGTTTAGGCTTCTTAGATTTATTGTGAGCAGCCATAATCACCATGGAGTTTGCCTGAGGGTGTTCCACCAAGAAAGGCTCCTCCCTCAGGGCTTGATACAGCCTATCTGATTTCTTGGAGACCACCAGAGTGGTGGAGGGATGCTTCCAAGTGATCCAAGTAAGATCCTGGAAAGTATTCACAAGAGGAGGAACGGTTAAAGACTTTATTGTTTAGCTTAATAGCTATCACAAAACATAGGAACATGAAATAAAAAAAATTTAAGACAGCATACAATCATAAATATTTCTCCAAGAACAATCTTAAATACAATTTTAATATCTTAAAATATCTACAATAGTCTAGCAAATAGATCCACAGTAGTTGTTGCAGCAGCCTGGCCTTAATTTTCCCAATTGCTCTAAAAATGTTGGCATTCTCTCTATAGTCCATGAGTCTGCAGTATGTAGCAATATAGTAGTTAATGTTTCTAAACCCATCTGATAAGCAGAGGAAAGAAAAGGTTTTAACCAAAATAAGCTTTCCTTTATATAAAAAGTACATTTCCACATCACATGGATAAGGTCTTCCCGACCGCCCAGTGGACAGTCACACTCAGCCAATTGCGCTCCAGTTTGAATCTACAGTATATGATAAAACATTGCTTGGAAACTGCTCAAACTTGTATCTAAGGAAACCATTTCTAAGATTTACATCAGTTAGGATGTCTAAGTATGGTTTATATCCAAAATCAAAGTTATTTTTCTTAAACCAATCTGAATAATGTGATTTAGAAATGGCTTCTAAATCTTGACATACCCAATAATTACTTATTATTTAGGAACTGTACTTTTTATATTGCAGGCTAAGGTGTACTTCCTTATCCACAATCTTCTTTAGGGTGATTAAGGAGTGAATGTTCAATAAGGAGATAACCAATGTATACCAGATACCAGAAATTACCTCTATACCCTAGGGAGTACCAAAATTATTTTTCCTTGAGGCAGTATTTGGCTAGAGAGTCCAATGGCAGTCTGGTTAATTTAAGCCAATAATTTATTTTTCTAGTTTCAGTTCTAGCATGAATATCAATGAGTCTCAGTTCTGCTCGTATTTACATAGAGGGACAAGAGTGCCCTAGTCTCAGCATGTTTCTCAGAGTCAAGAGGAGGAACGACCAAAGGCTTTGGCTCCTTCTGCCTCAGGCACTTTGCTAACCTCCGGCACTCTGGATCCAGGTCCTCCGTCTCCCATCCATTGGAGGACTGGATATGCCTCATGAAGACCATAAAGGTCAGATCATCAGGAGGAGATCTGGGAAGTGTCCTTTTCAGCCGGGGACACTGGCGTTTCTCTTGAGAGAGAAGTGGTCAGACCCAGAAAATTGAGACACGAACCATGGCCTTCAGAAGAGGAGGAGGCTGATCTGGAATGAGAGAAGGATCTGCTCCTCTCATAAGAATGCTGCCAACTGGTAGATCGGCATCGGCTATAGGACCGATGGCTATGGGATCGGCAATGGCTGGTAGAGCACCGATGATGGCTTTCTGACCAGCGTCGGCTGTCTGACCGCCTTCTACTAGGAGAGTGATGGTGGGTGGTACTGGGAGACCTGGAGCGACTTCGGTGCTGAAGTTCCTTGTGTAAAGCCAACCATGGGTATCAGCTGGAGCACGTGATCATGACTTAGGTTTGGGTTTAGGTGAGGACCCTTTAGACACGGGAGAGGAAGGCCTTTCGTCCAGACCTTTGTCCTTCTCTTTTTCTGGGGTCGGAATTGGATTAAGCTGTGGTGGAAGCGCATCTTCTTTGACCTTGACCCACCAGAACTGGCAAAGTTCTGTTAGCTCCTCCTTAGAAAATTGTGAAGCCGCAGACCACACCAGGTGGCGAGGTTTGTCTGGTGTTGGTGGAGCTATAGGTGAGGAAGGGAGGTCTGGTAGGTCCCTGGGAAAGGGAGTGGACCCATCTTCCTGGTCCTCAGGCATCGAGGCCCTGTGGACCGAATGTTCGGGGTTCGAGGATGCCTTGGCTGACGTTCGCTCTTTCTCCTGCACCGTAAATGGTTTGGAGCCATCTGGCTTGGAAACCATCGCTGGCTTGGATTTCGGGGGGGTTCAGCTGTTGAGGGGCAGTGAGCTGAAGCAGGTTTGGAACCCGACTCCCATTCCCTGTGCTCAGATGTTTTGCCCGGAGCCCCGGAAAAGACCAAAGTTGGGACCTTGTGCAACAGGACCGAAGTCCCCGCGGAAGAAGAGGTTGAGATCCCAACTCTCAAGGTGGAAGGTGGCCACAAGGGTGCTGCCTTCACCTTCGGGGTAGAAGAGGCTGCTGTGGAGACTGGACCCTGTTTACCACTGCCCGACGTCGGTAGTTTGGCAGTACTGGAAGAGTCTTGCCACCCTAAAGAGAGTTGCGATTGGCGAGAAGAATGGTCTGAACCTCCTGAGATGGACCCCAAGGAGGTCTTCTTTCTGTGCGGTGACCAGGAGTGTGAACGCCCCTTAGACCGGCGCCCCGGTCCTTTTGCAGGACTTGCGTCGGTCAAGGAAATTTCTTCTCCTTATGTTTTGTGGACCGCAAAGAAGAGGAAGATTTTTCCGCTGGAGAGCTTTGCATCACAGCCACCTGCTGCTCCAAAATTTGGGCCTTAAGAGCCTTGAGGTGGCGAATCCTAGTCCTGCCTGTAAAGTCACTGCAGATCGAGCAGGCCTTGGTATTGTGGTCGGGCCCTAGGCAAAAGACACAGGCCTTGTGTCTGTCCTTCGTCGCTATCTCGCGACCACAGGCGCACTTCGTCCTGTTCTTTTCGGTTGAGGAGACCAAAGACAGTGAGGTCAACATGCAGTGAGGAACAATTAAGCAAAAAGCAGACTTTCTGACAAAAAAAGAAAAGACGATATGGAATAATAAATTTGCTAGAAAATTACTATAAAGTTGTAAAGGCAACGAAGAGCTGATGGAAGCGGGTCTGCGGTAGAAAAAGAACTGAGGTGGGGCTGGGGACTGCCCCTATTATACCATTGGCTGACATCGAGGCAGAGCCGGTCTCCGCTGGAGATTGCTAGGTAAAGGTTTCTGATGGATCCTAGTGCCTGTGGCATAGTCCTAATTGCAATAGCTTGCTCCATGAGCTCCCACTCGAAGTAAGATTTTTTTCTTCTAACCCTAGTAATACTCAGGTATTCATAACTTCTGTAGAGTAAGAAAAAAAAAACAGTACCTTTGTAGGTGGGCACAGAACCTACTTTGGAAACAGACTCTGCATGGCTGCTGTGCCAAACCTGGCATCATCCCTGGACTGGATGTCCAGACTGCAATGCTTTGTAAAGGTGTGTACTGCTTTACAGATGTCCACTAATGGAACATCCCTGGCAACTGCTATGGTAGCAGCTGTGCCTCTTGTGGAATGGGCCCTAAATCCTGTTGGGGGTTCCTTTCCAGCCTTAGTGTAGCAAAACTGGATACACTGTACTCTCCAATGAGAAACTGACCTTTTCGATGCTGGGTTACCCTTTCCTACATCCCCACGGGTCAGGAACAGCTGTTTTATGTCCTGTCTATGGTCCTTAGTGGCTGCCATATAGTAGCTAAGAGCTCTCTTAACATCCAGACTGTGGAGTCTCCTTTCACCGGAAGTGGAGTGCTCCATGAAAAGACAGGTAGGGTAATGGTTTGATTTAAGTGGAAATCAGAGATCACTTTAGAGAGAAATTTCCTGTTAGTTCTCAAGACCACCTTGGCCCTGTCGAATGAAATGTAGTCTTGTTCAATGCAGAGCCTGGAGCTCACTGATTCTTCTTGCAGAATTCATTGCCACTAGGAAAACTGTTTTCCATGTAACATTTAAAATGAGCCGAAGAAATGGGCTCAAAGGGAGGCCCCATGAGCTTAGCTATGCACACATTTAGGTACCATGTTGGCACCGGTTCCCTGTGAGGGAGGTGCAAATGGCCAAGCCCTTAAAGAACCTCTTAAAGATAGGATCTAAAGCCATTGAAACATTCTGTCCAGCTGATATGTAAGCAGATGCTGTAGCCAGGTGGACTTTAAGGGTGCTGGACTGCAAGACCAGAGAATGTAAACAGGTAAGACAGTCAAGCACGGCTGGGACCTCAGCATGTGCTGGCACCAGTTCCCTGGTTGAACACCAAATAGAAAACCTTTTCCATTTTGAAGCATAGGTTTTCTTAGTGGAGGGCTTCCTGTAGCCTCTTAAAATGTCCAAGACACTTTCAGAAAGGTGCAAGCCTGCATATTCTAGGTCCTCAAGAGCCATGCCTTGAGCCTGAGTGACCTGAGGTTCGGGTACTGGTTGGAGGTTAGCAGATTGTGCCTCTGAGGAAGGTGTACTGGCTCAGCCACAGACATGGAGAGCAGCAGACAGTACCATGGCTGCCTGGCCCAGTCTGGTGCTCTCAAGATCATTGATGCTGACTGGGATCTGAGTTTGAGCAATACCCTGTACACCAGAGGGAAGGAAGGAAAAGCACACAGGTGTTTCCCAGACCATTTCAGAGCTAGGGCATCCAGGTGGACTGTTACCCGATCTGGTGGTCTGCAACAGTATTGTGGCAGGTGGTGGTTCTGGTGGGACGCGAACAAGTCTACCTCTGAGGTGCCACACCTCCTGAAAATCACTTCCACTACTTGACTGTTCAGGGTCCATTCGTGATGGGCCTGGTTGATTTGACTCAGAGCATCTGCGAGGGTATTGTCTTTCCCTGGCAGATGGATTGCCTGTAGGGAGACTCACACAGAGTATGCCAGGCTCCAGATTTCACAGCTTCTGTGCAGAGAGGACTTGACCTTGTACCTCCCTGCTTGTTTGTGTAGTACATTGTGGTGGTATTGTCCATCCTGACTTGTACCACCTTCCCCCTGTACTAGTGTTGTGAAGGCCTTCAGTGCCAGAAACACTGCTCTGAGTTTCAGCAGGTTTATGTGCTGGAGTGACTCCCTCACCCCAGTAGAGATGCATCTGTTGTGAGAACAACTGATGGGGACTACTGCTAAAAGGGAACCCCTTCTCTTAGATTGGTTTCCTCTTTCCACCACTGAAATGCCTGTAACAAGGTTTTTGTTACTGTTATCAGCTTTGAGAGAGGATCTATTCTCTGACACCTGTGTGCCCTGAGGTGGAACTGGATGTCTCTCATTTAGAACCTGAAACCTAGGACAGTACCTGTGGCCGCAGCCATGTGACCCAGGAGCTGTAGGAACTGCCTTGCAGTTTTTGGCTTGTGCAGGCTGAATGAGTCTGCAATCAGCTGGATACTTCTTACCTAAAGGCAGGTAGGCCCTATGAACTGCAGCACCTGTGTAGGTAGGACAGATTTGTTGTGGTTTATCAGAAACCCCAGGGACTCCAGAAGCCTCTGGGTGATCTGCAGGTACTGTCTGACTTGCTGTGGTGATTTTCCTACCACCAGCCAGTCGTCCAAATATGGGAGCACTGTGACACCTTGCTTTCGAAGGTGTGCCACAATCACTGCCAAGCACTTTGTGAACACTCTTGGAGTTGAAGTGAGACCGAATGACGGTTGAGAATTGGTAGCGACCTGATGGGAGTCTGAACCTGAGGTATCTTCTGTGAGACTCCCTTATGGGGATGTGAAAATAAGCATCTTTTAGGTCCAGTGATGCCAACCAGTCTTCTTTTTGGAGTGTTGGCAGAATCAATGCCAATGTTACCATTCTGAACGTTGGCTTTGTCAAATACTTGTTTAGTACCCTAAGGTCTAAGATAGGCCCCCACTCCCCATTTTTCTTTGTAGTAAGGAAATACCTTAAGTAAAACCCTTTTCCTTTCTGCTGAGCTGGGACAGGCTCCACTGCCTTTGACAGTAGCAGGTTTCGAATCTCTTCCTCCAACAACTTCTTTTCTGTGAAGGAGGATGGTCTGAACACTCTGGTTCTCAGAACAGGAAGGGATTTGAAACTCAAGAGACAGTCCTTGACTCACTACCTCCAGGACCCACTTGCCTGTGGGGATCTCGTGCCAAGCCTGGAGGTAATGAGCCAGCCTGCCTCTGACAAGTAGAGAGGAGACGGCCTGTGAAAGCATGTCAGGGTGTTTGTTTACTCTGCAGCTTAGACTGGGGTTGAGATCCCCACCTGGAGCCCCTTCTGCCCCTACACCTGAAGTACCCTTGCTGGGGCTACTGCTGGTATTGGGGTGCAGCCATTGCCTGGAAAAAGGGCCTGTTATGAAAGAACCTGCCCCTGTCTCCCCACCCATAGGGCCTGGTGGATGGGGAGGCCTTCACTTCGGCTGAATTGCTCTTGAATGTGGCTTTGTACTCGTCCACTTTAATGTAAACCATCGTTTTGTTACCAAAAAGGGAATTACCCTCCAGAGGGAAGTCCATGGCCTTTGTTTGTATGTCCTGGGTTAAGGTTTGTGGCTCTTAGCCAGGCAAACCTCCTCTGAGCCACAGTATTGGCCATCCACCTAGCTGCTGTATTATTAGTACCAGCAGCCATTTGAAACTGATATTTGGCTGCCTCTAAGCCAAACATAGCAGCTTTTGCAGGATCAGCCGACAAGGGTGATGTGGCATCGTCTGCCATAGCCAAGACAGATTGCCACAGTGACTTTTGGTACTGTGCTGCATAGGCCTGAAAATTAGCCTGCCTGATAGCCACGGAGGCTGACAAGTATCCCTTCTTGGCCATACTGTCAATTTTTCTGGACTCCTTTTCTGGTGAGTGAGAAGCCAGGGACACTGTGGCCTTGTCACAGGCTGCCGCCTACACCACCCCCTGGTGGTCAGGGTGGGAAAACAGAAATTCTGTAGCCTCCCTGTCCAACTGATATTTCTTGTCCAGTTTCTTATCAAGAGGGGGGACATAGTTTGGAGTTTGTAAAATCTTCAAAGCATCCTTCTTGAAGAATTTATTGACTGGGAAGAGGAGCTTTTTAGTGGGGGTTAGCCCCATCATCTCAAGGTATTTAACCTCCTCCTCCTCATCCTCTATTTTCTCACTTGTGGTGATGTCCAGGGTGTTACTTGAGGTCCCTGCACCCTAACTGATACCCCAGAGGTACACCGCAGACAGCTAGCATTTATGTATATGTTATACTAACATATTGGGCTAAGGACATCTACAGTACAAGAGCAGATGTCAGGATATGTATGCACATGATTACTAAGGGCATGATTTACAGAAGGGATGCACCCAGCGCATCCGAGATGCACCGGGGCATCCCCAAGATGCGCCCAAGGGCAATTCTGGCAGGGTGCTTCAGGCTGTACGATTGCTGTCATTCTCAGACCAGCTCTCTGTCAGTGAAGCGGCCACAGCCGGTATGAGGGTGGGTTGAGCTGCCACGCCGACAGTAGGGCCTGCTGGGGTGGAGGGAGAAGGGTGGGTTAGGTACTTGGGGGATGTCTGCACGCTGACTGCCGTGGAAGGCGGCTTTACCGAGGGCTTGGGGCTGTGAGGGGTTCACCTTTCATTCACCGCCACCAAAAGCGGCAATGGACAGGGTCTGGGGTCATCCTTCCCGTTACCGCTGCCAGGAGCGGCATCGGAAGGGGGCTGGGGGTGTCATCCTTCCTTTTACCACCGCCGGGAGAGGCATCGGACGGGGGCTTGGAGGGGTGTTATCTTTTCATTTACTGCCGCCAGGAGCAGCATCGGATGAGGGCTGGGGGGTGTTATCTTTTCATTTACTGCTGCTGGGAGCAACATTATACGGGGGCTGGGGGGGTGCATCATTACATTTACCGCTGCTGGGAGTGGCATGTCTCGGGCTGGGGTCAGGCCAAGGAGGGGAGGTGGCAACAGGCAGCGCATTCTGCTGGGGCATGCCTGCAGGCGCAATGCAAATGGGGCTATAATGGCATGCTAATGGCCCCATTGTGCCATGCATGCCTAATGGCCTCATTTGCATGCCCCTGGCTGTGAATCACATTTCTAGGCGCAGGGCATCCTGAGATGCCCTGCCCCAATGGGTTCACAGCCTGACATAGGTGTTGCGCCGGCGCAGTCTGGGATGCTCTGGAGCATCCTGGACTGGGCGCACCTGTGCTATTCACAGAGGGGATGTGCTGGGGGCATCTCCTTGCACCTCCTCTGTGACTCACCCAATATGCACTCAGTGCGTTTCCCCTGAGCTGGGGCAGCCAAGATGCACAGAGCGCATCTTTGTGA
Source organism: Neoceratodus forsteri (assembly GCA_016271365.2). Taxonomy (NCBI): domain Eukaryota; kingdom Metazoa; phylum Chordata; order Ceratodontiformes; family Ceratodontidae; genus Neoceratodus; species Neoceratodus forsteri. Next base: position 835,503,086 of record CM028134.1, read on the forward strand.
ATCTTGCCCTATATGCTTTACTTTCTAATATACACATGTATTTCTTGCTTACAAGATGTTAGGACACTTGTGTCCTTGTAGTGTTATGATATATGAGTCGGCATTGCCAACTTCTGATGATCTGTATTACTACACGGCTATGTACAAACTGTACTTTCTTTGTTTCCACAAAGTGATGACTATAACAAAATTGTATAATGTTATCTAGGGCTGTGGAGCCACCCCTAATTTAGCCAATAGGACTCATCTCTGTAACTAGAAATGTTTCTATCCTACAGTAACAATGGTAATTATTTTAGGTATATGATGTAAGACATTACAACTTTTACCTCGGAGACCCAGGGAGATGTGGAGATGCGAAAATTCCTTGAGGTATAGGGAACGCATAGCATTGGCTCCCGGTTCCTAATGGTAAGAACTGCTTAGGGCAACTGTGATTTTCCTTTTGGTAGTAATAAACAAGATTTATTACTCTTATGCAATGTGTTTATGATTCCTTGCATTCCCATTATTTCCAAGAACCTGACAGTGAGGGTTTAGACCTCCTGACAATTGGCGACCACGTGCAGGCAATATTTGGTGTCTGCAAAGTTTTCACTTGTTGCTACTACGTTCCCTTCCTAACGGGGACAGAAGGTGTGCACACCCGCATCACCTCTCCCATTTTTCACCCACTTTGTAACTACCTGCAAAGCCTGGCTGCTTACTGGTTGTGGTCAATGCCGACTCACCTCCCCCCAAGGCAGTTTTGAATTGCAAGCTTACAACTGCACAGTAGCCCACCTGTGAATTAGAGCACCTATTGTGGATCGATACACAGCATGGCGCCTTTTCACAGTATGATTTTACGTTCCCTCCCACCAAATGGCCACTGTATCAAATATGTGTGCAGACTTGAGACTCGATGTCTCGAACTTCCTTGCCTCCCATGAAGGATAGGCTGACTTTGCGCTGGATGCAAGTCAATCCAACAACCCTGTGCTGGGGATTTCAACCCAGTACTCAGGCATGAGACAAACAGACGGAAAGCGTGAAGCTAAAGGGCTGTTGGTCGCGGCTCTCTACGCTGCTCTAGAAGCCTCTGAAGCGAGGTTTCGAACCCTTGATCTGGAAGTCTCATCTCTCAAGCAGGAGATGGGACTGCGGGAAACAATGTTTAAAAAGAGAGCAGGATTTGGAGTCTGAGCTCCAAACTCTACGGAATGAAAAGGATTCACTTTGCATCATTTTGCTCAGGAAAATGAGCAGGAACTTTGTATGTTGAAGCAGGAATGTGAAAGTTTGAGACAGGATAAGAGGAAGGCTTTGCAAATGAATGATATATTAAGTAGAACTAATGACCAGAACTGTGATGAGTTGGGAGAGCTCCAGGATGAGATAAACCAGGTACATAATGATTTAGGCGTAGCTAATAGGGACAATCACGAATTCAGCGCCGCGTATAGTGTTACAGAAGCAGTTACAGGATGATGTGGATCAGAATGTTGCAAAAGTTAGTCATGATCTATGTGAATGTAAAATGGTGAAACCGCACCATCAGTGAGAGGTACTGGCTGGTCACATCAAGGCAATGGGTGGCGTAGCCCCCATCTTGACGACGTCATCTGAAGAAGAGGAGTCAGATAACGACATTTCTCAGCACAACACTCAGTCACGCCCCTACTATGATCCAGTGACCCCACCCCGCCATCCACAACATGGTGGATCCCCATCACATGACCTCACACCCCTACATCATTGATGGAATGACGACCATCATGGGCGACATCAACATGGCGACCCCCATGATGTGGGGGCAGCAGGCCCAAGCCTAATCCCAACAGCACCACCGATCAACATTATTTCTGTGGACGATAGGAAAGAGATAGAAAAAATGATTGATGATGCCTTAGGCAATGTGACCCTTCCCAAGAGAAGCAAACGGACTCTCCGAACGCAGATTAAGCAGCTGCTACAGGAGACTGCTACTCGGGAAGGAATGGTCTGGACTGTGGCTGAAGCCGCACCTCAGGCAGCCCTGCAGGGCGCCCAAGACAATCTACCTCCGAACAATCGTCCCGACAATCCCCTACAAATGGCCCACTCTGTTCAGCAGATAGCTGACAGCATTGGTTGGATGAGCCTGTCCAACAACCTCAGCTGCCACTTGGAAAAGGTGCATTCTAAATGCGAAATGCTTAGTCTCGCTGCAGACTACCAAGTCCAGATCCTACACCAGACCATTGGTCCTGGCCTATGGGCAAAACTCCCCGATGCTATCCGGCAGGATAGCCACACCACCTTTGACGAAGTTGCAGCTGAACTCATTACTGCACGTAACCCAGGTGTGTTAGGAGTGATGCTCGCATATCCTGTGAAACAGAATGCGAAGGAAAGTCCAGCTACTTTCCACTGGAGGCTTTGGATGGCCTACCGAGCAGGAAAGAATCTTGCAGGAGAGGCCGTGGATGCGGACCTTATTGAGTACAAGACCTCGTTCCTTCGGAACATGATCCCTGCAGTGCAAGAGAAGGTACAGCCAACCACTTACCCCACCACAGAGAAGTTTGTTGATATTCTCTGGAAAATGGAGAGAGTTTATCAACTCTATATCTGTGATTCAAGCTTCGGCTCCAAGAAAGTAGCAGCCATGGAACCCATCCCGGAGGCCGAAACGCACTACACGGTGGAGCGGCAGGCCCAAGAGAAACAGCCCCTCCCCACAGATAACCAACAACCTCAGCAGGCCCAACAACAATCCTAGGGTGAGAACCAGAACTACCACAAAAACAAGAAATACCAGAAAAATAATAAGGGTAAACAACAGAGACCAGACCCTTCATATAGGAAAATAGCTGATGAGAACCGAAGCCTCCGAGACCTTCTCGGGCAAGTGTGCTCCATAGTGGATGCTGTTCCAGTTCGGGCCCTTGGTGCAATACAACCAGGAGGGCAGGCCTCAACAGGCCGCAGAGATAACAGAAATCCAGGCTCTCAGGCCCCTAGAGGCCTGAACCCGGAAGCGGCTCCCTTATAGCATCGGTACAGCACGGTGAAACGGTTCACAGGAACCAGGCCCAAACGCTCTTTCAAGAGCTTCCCCATGCCTCCACTGGTATGGATTGACAATTACAGGCCCCAGTCCGTATTGTGAACAAGCTAGTCATGGATACAAACAGAAGGCCCTGCACAGAGACCGCGGTCGGGGGGCCACCTACTTACAGTATTGCTGGATATTGCAAGATGACAACCCAGCCACATCACCTTGGTCCACCAGATGGACGACCAATATGTCTGGCACAGACGGAACTAGGATACCTGTGTACTGCTCCCTGCCACTACCTGTGACACTGGGACACCTGAAGGCGTACCATACCTTTCAGTTGATGGTACTGCATGATCACCCTAGTATTATTGGAATTGTCTTCTTGGCACCACACGGCTGTGTGGTAGACCTCGCCAACATGCTGTTGATAACAGATTCAGAGACAGTACCACACTGTCATGATTCCTGACTCACATGTGGTTGCAACAATAGCCACAAATGACAAAGAGTATGATGTCATAGATTTGTTTAAGAACCACAAGCTCTTCCCAAAGCTCCTTCCCATCCTGCAAAGGCATCTGGAGTCATTTGCCACCAACAGGCATGACTGTGGCAAGATGCATACTGCCATTGAGGTGACAGGCTCAGCCCACGAGAGCCAAACCTTTTCCATCCGAGGCCTTGTCTTCTCTTAGGGAAACAATCAAATCACTTCTCAAGCAAGGTGTAATCAGGACATGTGTTTCCAATGCAAATTCCCCAGCGTGGCCTGTGAAAAAAAACATGTGCACATGGAGACTTACAATTGACTACAGGAGACTAAACCAGGTCACCCCCAGTTGTGCCCCAATGGTGGCATCAGCACTAGACCTGCTACGACTACTGACCCCTGACCAACAATGGTTTAGTGACCTGGATATTTCCAATGGTATCTGGTCACTGCCACTGGCCCCCCAAAAGTCAATATAAGTTTGCCTTCACCTTTGAAGGTAGGCAGTACAAGTGGACCTGCTTACCACAGGGGTTCCATAACAGCCCCTCCCTATTCCATCTGTACATGATGGATGCTCTTGAGGCTTTCTCTACACCCCAGTGCCTCTTGCAGTATGTGGACGACCTGTTGTTGGCAACAGCCGCACAAGAGCAACATCTGGACCTCTTGGACGAATTGCTGACCCTCATTCAGAGGGCAGGCCTCAAATGAAATCCAGCAAAAGCAAAACTGTGCCAGAAAGAGGTACTCTTTCTTGGTCTGAGGATAACAGACAAAGGCAGAAACCCTACCTGGAAGAAGGCAGTACAGTGCAGTGGTTTAAGGCTCTGAGCTACAAATCTGGAGACCTAGGTTTGAATCCCACAGCCTCCACGTGCATACTGTGTGACCCTTAGCAAGTCACTTAACTTCCCTGTGCTCCCAGGTTACACCTGTAAACAAGCTTTCAGCTTAGTGTGTCACACCTGGTTAAACAATTGAGAAAAGAGAAGAAAAAAGATACAGGGATTGCAGGACTTGCCACTCCCCACCAGTGTGGCCACACTTAGAAGATTTCTAGGTATGATAAATTATTCCAGAGATTTTATTTGTGATTTTGCTCAGAAGGCCACCCCTCTGTATGAACTACTGAAAAAGGATGTTCCCTGGACTTGAGGCCCCATACATACTCAAGCTGTGATGTCTCTGAAGCAGGCCCTGGCCTCAGCTCCAACTTTGGTCAACCCCAATCCAGCCTTGCCATTCCATCTGAAATCTGTCACCTCTGACGTTGTGATGCTTGCAGTGTTGGCCCAGAAGGTCCATGGCACCCTATGACCCATTGCATAGACATCACAGCTCTTGACCCCAGTGGAACAGAAGTACAGCCTTTGTGAAACGAACTTTCTGGCTACCTACTGGGCTGTCAAGCACTTTTTGTGTATCATTGGGTATTCCCCTCTGATCATCAGGCAAACCACACCCCTACAATCTTCCTACTCTCAGACAGAGTAGAGGATGGGTCAGTCTCTAATACCAGACTGACACACTGGTCCCTCCTTCTCCAGGATAGGGACATCAAGGTTCACCCAACCAAAATGCCATCCATGCTGGAGTATGGCCTCCTTTCCCAAGGAGAACCACATTACTGTACACTGCAGCCACCTGATCTACCAGATCCAGGCCCTTTCCTTCCTGCTACACCACAGTTACTTGACAACATCTCATTGTGTTGCATTTTTACAGACGGATCTGCCTCCTATTATCAAGGAGAACAGATAGCAGGAATGGGTATATTCATGATTTACCCCTTTGGTAACACTGTTAAAATTTCCAAACGTTGCAGTGTAGCATCATCACAGTATGCAGAAATGGCAGCGGTGGCCTGTGCCCTTGAATTCATCCAGCATGGAACCGGGGATACCATCATTTTTATAGACTCTAACTGGGTTTGTTGTTCTCTTACAGAATTTCTCCCTTTCTGGCAGAAGAACTCCTTTACCTCTTCTGACGGCACCCCAGTGAAACACTAGGAACTGGTAATATACATTCATTCACTGGCACAGAAATTTGCACACACCTATGTACACAAGGTTAAGGCCCACTCCATACATGACCCCTATCATGCCTTTAATGACACAGCTGACACCCTTGCTAAGGAAGGGGGCCCGAGGGGGGGGGCATCTGGATGTTGGACCATCCAGATGTCAGAGCAGCTGTGCATGTTGCAGCAGTTAGGAAGAAACCTAAACCCTTCTCCCCCTTGGATTTGTCAGAAGCCCAGCATGCTGACTCTGAACTCAAGGATGTGTTCAGATTTCTGGACAAAGGCACTGAGAAGAATCTACCCGCCCATAACCTATATCAAAGACATGAAGGTAAGTTACATTTGTCCTTGGATGACAAGCTCATCTGGTACCAACCAGATGATACCACCACAAAATTGTGGGTGGTCCCTCATCATCTCAGGTCTGAATTGTTGCACCAGGTGCATGACACCCCCACTGGTGAACACCAGGGAGTGGAAAACATGCTCCAAAGGCTCAAGACCATCACATGGTGGCCTAGTATCACAAAGGATGTCAAACAGTACATAGATAACTGTCTTGTTTGTGCACAAAACAACCCCATCCCTACCAAAAGAAACACCAAATTACTACCAAAAAGGCATTCTGGCCCTTGGCATGCTTTACAGATTGATTTCATTGGTCCCCTCATCAATACCAGTAGAAATAACAAATAGGCCCTTGTAGTAACTGATCTCTTCTCTAAGTGGGTTGAGGCTTTCCCCACCAAGACATGCACTGCAAAAGCCACTGCCAAAATCCTGGTGGAACAGATTTTCTCCAGGTGGGGCCTACCTCTTGAGGTAGACTCCGACAAAGGAACCAGTTTTACAGGTGAGTTGATGAAAGAAGCCCTTGAACTCCTTGGAGTTCACCAAAATTCCACATACCATATCACCCACAATCAGCAGGTCAAGTAGAGAGGGCCAACAGACGGATTAAGCAAATGCTTTCCAAATTTATTGAGGATAATCCCAAGGATTGGGATTCCCTACTGCCTTTACTCCTTATGGCAATTAGAGGTACACCCTCAGCCACCACTCAGTTGACACCCTTTGAGATGATGACTGGCAGAAGTATGAGATTACCTGAACACCTGTTGTTTGACCTGTACACTCCCACGGCAGGTCGTGTGTCTGTGGATCAATATGTGGAAAAGTTGAGGAAAGATCTAATACACACTCATCTGTATACTGCAAACTGCATGGACAAGGCCCAGCAACAATCCAAAATTCAGTTTGACAAACATGCACAAGAAGTGGACTGGCAAGTTGGAGATCAGGTAATGGTTCTCAGATTTGCACATCCAACGCACTCTTTCTCCAACAAGTGGGAAGGACCCTACCCAATTGTCAATAAGCTCAGTCCGGTAGTCTATCAAATTAGACTCATGCAAAACAACAAATTGACTGACAAATGGTTACATGCAAACCAGTTGAAACTGTATAAAGGAGTATAATTACTTTTCCTCACCCCATTGGGCGGAATAGTACTAACCCTGCTAATGTTTGATTTTCATTTTCAGATACACTGACAAGATGGCTATCTTGTTCCATCTTCTCCTCATCTCAGGAGTTATCCCCTGCATCCAAGGCACGGTAAAGTACCTCCTTCCTCACCATGATCCATTTACAACTACCCAGAGGGAGTTTCCATCAATATACCTGACAATTTGATTACTGTCCAGGAAGGTTCAGTTGCCTACCTCACCGCCTCGGTTGTTGCTCCTGATAAATCTACCCTACAAATTGAGTGGCAAACCAAGTCTCAAGGACAAATACTCCCCGTAGCCAAACTCTCCAAGGAAACTTTCCATGGATGGCCCAATGCAAAATTATCCCCAAATGGTACCTTGCCCTTGCACCAAACCTCTTTTAGACATTCAGGTTTATATAATACTATGGCCTTAATTGACCCTTCATATTGTGATATGCTTTCTAGGGATTCGGCCAGTAAATGTTGTGCCATACACAACATGGCCTCAGCTGCCATGTATTTATCTGTGTTACCCCCCACTGAGAAACAGCTTTTGGAATGTCCAAAACAAAACCCTGGTCCTCGTAGTGGTCTCACAGCCACTGCTTTACCTGGCACACTTATTAATAACTTATAATATATGCATATACCGGTTTTGTTTAATTTGACTTACTGGAATATGAAGGAATTTGGTATGTGTCATACTACTAACACATTGTTATTTTATAGTACTTTGTTACTTGATAGTTTAGCGCTTTTCAGATTCATAACCAAGACCCTATTGCCAGGGTACACATCACTGAGCATAGAGGCAATTTTAGGAGAAAACCTAGTTAGCAGAATCCTGACATACAAAGTCGTAAAAGAAACGCATGTGACACATCGGATGTCACTGGTGCCACAGGCACCCTTACTGGTCTCTTTGGTACTACAATGTCTATCTGGAATAAAGCAGACATCGCTACTATCAAAGCACATTCACAGAAGTTTGAAGCTGGTATGATAAATAACATCATACCCCTAGTATTGCATGGTGTGGATGGTCTTAGTCAGGAAGAAAGATACATTGTATATACTATGCACGATAACTGCTAAGGCATTTACAGATTCTAAAGAAAGATTAACACCCTTATTGCACAGAACAATAAGGAGGCAGATAAGCAATACATTGCCCGTGAAATATTATGCTCTGCTTATGGGTCATACATTATTACTACCATCAACAATCTCTTCCTTAATTTAGAATCCGGAAGAATCCCTGATATCATTCATGATAGACGTATCTCTAAATGGTTCTGCCCTCACTGCAAATCCCCTAACTGTGTTGCCATGTATATGTTACAATCTGCTTCTATTCTTATCTCTACTGCTAGGAATTTGGATTTGTGCCCAGGCATCCTAATACTGGTCCTTGCTTTACTTCTAAGAAATGTTACATTAAGGATACTATGTTTGTGTCTTTTTCTGTTTCTTTACCATGTTTTGATCCCAATACAGCTATATTTGATAAACTAGCGTCTGTACACTCCATTGGGCATCTTGATGAAGACATCTACAGAGAATGCCTCGACTTGCCACCACTTCTGGTTTTTCATCCTCTTCTGGACACATAGGTCTCACTGCACATGGACTGCTGTGCTAAGAAAGGGTATATATATATTTATTTGTGTTACTGTGACATATTTGATGTTATTAAACCTGTATGTGGATATTCCCCAGACAGTATCGACTGGTCCTTCACCATGGACGATGACATCACCACCAATGGCACAGAATACCAGGACTCAACATCCACTCCAGATGCTTCTCAGTTGTACCAGTCTTACTGGAAGGAGGTTCATCGCCTGTCAACACAGATTTCCAACCAGACTTACACTTGCCCAGTACAACTACAAAAATGGATACTACCTACTGTGAAAATGCAATATAATTCGGATGGTGAATTTTGTATGGTAACTAATTTTAAGCAATTTACTTATGGAACTCAGTTATGTGTTATTACTCAACCCAATTTCTGTTTCATTCCTCACTAGACAACTATTACTGGGCACACAGCTATCACCCCCTGTTCCCCTTGTGGAACCAGATATCGTTGATGAAGACCCTGATTATCTTCTTACTCTTTCAGAGTATTTAACTTAACTTTAACGTACACACTGATCCTCTGACTTTAACACTGAAGTCACTTTTAGACAGGAAAGATACACACCTCATCCACATCAGCAATAATATGACCAAAGCAAATTAAGCAATATATGATCTTATTATGATGGTGATTTTAATAGTGCACTTACTAATACTTGGTTAGAAATTACCTTTAAAGGTTTCATCATTATACAAGCATTTTTTTATATTTTTCCTTATCATTATGCTTTGCTGCCTCCAGTGCACACTCCGCCTAAACCGTGAGCAGCTTGAATTCCTTTACAAGGCTCATGTGTCAGGTCTGTAAACGACACCTGCTCTCTCTCTCTCTCCACTTCTCTACTGTTGTTTGTGTTGTCCCTTCTGAGGCAATGGGGGGGATTGTTACAAGAAGTCCCTGCACCCTAATTGATACCCCAGAGGTACACTGCAGACAGCTAGCATTTATGTATATGTTATACTAACATATAGGGCTAAGGACATCTACAGTACAAGAGTAGTTGTCAGGATATGTATGCACATGATTGCTATATGCTTTACTTTCTAATATACTCATGTATTTCTTGCTTACAAGATGTTAAGACACTTCTGTCCTTGTAGTGTTATGATATATATATATATATATATATATTTTTTATTTATTTTATTTATTGAGAATATCGGATTACAACCTTTGAGTCAGGGACTCATTTCCAAAGGCTCCACGTCAGGTACAATACATAACAATCGGCAGTCATAATACAATATTACAGTCAGAGTAGGGAAGGAGAATAACAACAGGTAATGGGTAATATATATCAAGTATACAGTATAACAGTGGAGAAGAAGACAAGATAACAACAGGGATGAGCAGTGCTGTTAGTCCTATACAGTAGGGTAGTTATACAAGTCCTGAGTGGAGCTTGTGTACGTTAGCGAACAGTACTATCAATATTAAGGTAGTGCCTATATGCTAGCAGGTGGTGCACGCAGTCGGGATACCAACATTGTCATAACACACAGAAGCAACAGTGTGAAAAGTATATCTATTAACCCAGAGTCTCGCCATCCGTAGTAGATTCCTTTACTTATTAGAAACAATGACAGTGACGGGTGGAGATTATGTGTTTTTTTAGGGCTGTTTTGAAGAAGCCTAATCTGGAGACAGAGGTGATGGCCTGGGGGAGCTCATTGTACCAGGATGGCACTCTGTAGGAGAAAGACCATTGTGCAAGGGAGGGTGTGACCCTGGGAACAGCCCATGTTAATTTATTTGCCACGCTGGTGTTTGCTGAGGTATGTGCAGTGCGGAGTGAGGTACAGACTCCAGTGGGCCTAGTTGGATTTTCTTTGTAAGGAGACATGTTTGATAACGTACTCTTTCATCTAGGGTGAGGATTTTTGTTAGCTCATACAGGATACAGCTGTGGGTACGCTTATTCACTACAGCAAGGAGCCTACAGGCTTTATTAATGGCTAGGTGGATTTTGTTTAGTGCAGTGTGGTCAGTGGCCGAGTAGATAGCTAGCCCATAGTCTACAAGGGAGAAAACAGAGGAGGTAATTGCAAAGTGTAGGGTCTCTGGCGGTAGGCAGGCTTTGTGCCAATACAACAGACCTGTGCGCACATTTATGGCAGAGGAAAGATTACTAATATGTGGGTGGAATGATAGAGTAGGATTGAAGGTAATGCCTAGATATTTATATGTGTGGACCTGTTCTAGTGGGAGGTGGGTTTTGGAAACGATTGTTAGCTGGGCATTGTAGTCCTTACTCTGGCAATAGGAGAAGATCAGTGTTTTAGTCTTTTTTATATTGACCATGAGTCTGTGGTCAGTGAACCAGTTTTCAACATGGTTGAAGGCAAGTCGTACGAAGAGTTGAAGGATTGTGGGATCTGAGTGGGAGGCATACATTACCGCATCATCTGCATAGAGTAGAAGGTTACATGGACAGGATTTAGGCAGGGTATTCAGGACGATGCTGAATAGCAGTGGGCCAAGGATGGAGCCCTGGGGGAACCCCGAGCGGACTGGTAGGGTGGGTGAGAGGGTGCTGTTTTTCTTCACACTTTGAGACCTATCTGTGAAATAGCTTGTGAACCAAGGACAGGCCAGTGCGGCGGAGAGTATTTAGGAGCAGAGTGTGGGAGACTGTGTCACATGCTTTTGACAGGTCTATGAATACAGCTTCCACAAGCAGCTTATCTAAGGCATTGTGCAGCAAGTTGGAGAACTCTATGAGGGCAGTAGTTGTGCTGTGACTGGCTCTAAAACCATGCTGTTCCCTACATAGGATGCCATGCGCAAGCAGGTAGTCTGTGAGTTGTGAGGCAATGATTTTTTCCAGGGCTTTCGAGAGGGGAAGGAGTACAGAGATGGGCCTGTAATTATTGGGTAATGTGGGGTCTCCACTCTTTAGTATTGGTGTGATGGTGGCTACCTTCCAGTCGGCTGGGAACTGTCCTAGGCACAGGGAGAGGTTAAGGAGATCAGTCAGAGGGGGGAGCACAGAATCCAGTACCAAGTTAAGGATTATCATGTCAAAGGAGTCTTTGCAGTAGTTTGAGCCCCCAAAGCTTTTTTAAGGAAAGAACTTGGTTCACTAATAGTAATAACCCTGAGGTAGAAGGGGGGGCAGGTATTACTGGGTTCTGGGGTCATAGGTGTGGAGTCGAAGAAGTTGTTAGGGAGAACTGTGCTTATGTCAGAAAAATACAGGTTACTCACCTGTAACAGGAGTTCTAGGAATGGTATATGTTGTTCATCCACACTGTCTGGCAGGTTCCTTGCCGCTTTGAATCTTGCCGGAAGGTCTTCAAGCTGGCTCCTCCCACCCACCCGGGTGGTAAAACTCTCGGCTCCACCCCATGACGCCAGATCTATCCCTCTGGAAGCCAGGTTGTGTGTCGAAGCCGGGGAGGTCGGGTGGGACATGTGGATGAACAACATATACCATTCCTAGAACTCCTGTTACAGGTGAGTAACCTGTATTTCTAGGGACATGGATATGTTGTTCATCCACACTGTCTGGCAGACTCCTAGCAGTTCTCCGGGAGGAGGGAGGCAAGGCGCACACCCCCTACTTAGGGAATAAAGACTGAGAACCGAGGCCCAAAACCAGCATCCCAGCGTGACTCAAGGTCGATGTGGTAGTGGGTGATGAAGGTATGTGCTGACTTCCAGGTGCAGCCCTGCAGATTTCCTGGATAGGGACGCCCTGGAAGCAGCTACCGATGCAGCGGTGTGGCAGGTAGAATGAGCTCTTTTCCCTCTGGAAGGCTCCATGCCCGCCAACCTATAGCAGAGATCTATGCAGGAGGTGACCCACCTGCCTATTGTCCGCTTGGCTGCAGGTCTGCCAGGTGCGGCTTCAGCGTAGGTGACAAACAGCTGGCGAACCTCTCCCTGAACTTCAGCCGTCTGCTCCTTATAATAAGTGAGCACTCTTCTAGGGTCCAACGTATGGGACACCACCTTCGGAAGGAATTTCGGGTGGGGGCACAGGACCACCTTGTCCCTGTGGAAGACCAGCTAAGGAGACTCGATGGAAAGTGCCTGGAGCTCTCCCATCCTTCTGGCTGATGTGATAGCCACCAAGAAGGCAGTCTTCCATGACAGGTGGGAGATATCGCACCTGTGCATTGGTTCGAATGGTCTGCCCATGAGCTTAGCCAATACCAGCAGTAGATCCCATGGAGGTGGAGGTTCTCGCACCGGAGGGGATATGTGATCAAGACCCTTGGAAAAGCGCCCGACCACCTTCTCCTGCGCCACCGACTGCTTCCTGGCCCGCGCCCAGTAAGCAGAGATGGCTGCCAGGTGCAACTTAAGGGTCATCGACCCAAGCCCTTGCTGAGAAAGGACCACAGGTAGTCCAGAATGCTTGCCAAGGAACAGGAGAAAGGGTCCAGGCCCTTGCCCTGACACCAAATGGAAAATCTCTTCCATTTGAAGGCGTAGTATTTTCTGGTCGACTCCTTATGGATGCCTCAACGACGTGGAGGACCTCGTCGGAAAGACCCAAGGCCTGGAACTCTAGCCGCTCAGGAACCAGGCCGTCAGGTGCAGGGATTGAAGGTCTGGGTGGAATACCTTCCCCTGATTGACTGAGATCAGGTCCGGGTGGGCTGGAAGATGCCTCAGGAGCCTGGAGCTGAGACTGAGGAGATCTGGATACCAGAACTGATGGGGCCAGTCTGGGGCTACCAGAATCACCTGCGCCTTGTCCCTCCTCGCCTTGAGAAGCACCTTGTGGATCAAGGGAAATGGGGGAAAGGCGTAGAAGAGGCCCGGGGTCCACGGCCTCGAGAAGGCATCCCCCTGCAGTGAGCCCTGCTGAGGGGGGCGGGCATAAAACAATCTCAGCTTCGCATTCTCCCTGGAGGCAAACAGGTCCGCCTGAGGCATGCTGCAGTGGGAGAACAGATCTTGTACTACCTCTGGCAGGAGAGACCACTCGTGAGACGCAGCCCCTATCTGGCTTAAGGCATCGTCCAGGGTGTTGAAGGCTCCTGCCACGTGAATGGCAAGGAGATCCGCCTCCAGGCTGCGCACGAGTGACCAAATGCGGAGAGCTTCCCTGCACAGAGGCATGGAGCGCGTCCCACCCTGGCGGTTGAGATAGTACATGGTCATGGTATTGTCCGTCTGGACCTGAACCACTTAACTCCGTAGAAATGGAGCGAAGGCAGTGAGGGCTAGACGAACCGCTCGAAGCTCCAGCAGGTTGATATGGCATCGGGACTCCCGAGGGGACCAGAGGCCGTGCGCTCTGTGCTCCCCCAGATGGGCACCCCAACCCATCAGAGAGGCATCGGTCGATAGAGAGACCGTCGGCTCAGGGCGGACTCACGGGATGCCCTCCTGCAGATGTGCTGGAACGGTCCACCACTGGGGAGTGTTCCACATCCCCTGGGTCACCATCACTAGCTGATCCAATGGATCAAAGCACTGTGACCACTGGCTGGCCAGTCCCCATAGAAGGGGACGCATGTACCAGCGGGCCCAATGGACCATGCTGGTGCAGGCCGCCATGAGGCCCAGGAGGCACAGGAAGTCCCGGGCAGGGCGCGATTGCCCAACCAGAAATGATTGGGCAAAAGAGGAAAGAACCTCAGCCCTGTCCACCGGGAGCCGTGCTCTGGCTCAAAGACAGTCGAGCTCTGCCCCGATGAAATGTATCACCTGCTTTGGCACGAGTTCCGACTTGGCCTCGTTGATGAGGAGGCCAATCTGAGAGCAAACCTGGAAGGCCATATCTCTGGACCGCTCCATCTCCGCTCTGGAGGGGGCTGCAATCAGCCAGTAGTCCAGGTAGGGGTACACCCGGACCCTTTGGTTCTGCAGGAATGCTGTCACCACTGCCATGCATTTGGTGAAGACCCTGGGAGCTAGGGAATGGCCAAAGGGCATGGCCCGGGAACTCGTAAAGGGATCCCTCCGCTCTGAAGCGGAGGAATCTCTGATGAGACGGATGGATTGGGACATGAAAGAACGCATCCTGGAGATCCAGGGAACAGAACCACACACCTCGTTCCAAGGATGATATTATCTGAGCCAGAGTGACCATCCTGAAGGTCCGAGACCTTAGGAACCTGTTCAGGTCGTGCAGGTCGAGAATGGGGCGTCAGCCCCCCGTCCGTTTTGGGACCAGGAAATACCTGGACACAAACCCCGGGTCTGGAGGAGGATCTGGCACCTTCCTGATCACCTCTTTTTCAAGGAGCAGGGCAATATCAGCTTGGCAGGCCGACAGTGAGGCTGCGGACCCCATAGCCCCCCGAGGGGCAACGGCTCGAAAGGGCGGGGTCTGCTCGGAAGTCCAGAGGCAGGTCCTTTCCTACCACCTCCAACACCCAGCGGTCCGTGGTGATAGTGGACCAGGCGGAAAGGAAGTGGCGGAGCCGTCCCCCCATGGGGGGAACCCAGGGGGGGAGTGACGAGGGTGGGGGCGACACCCTTCAACCCGCCACTGGGCAGGCTTGGAGGAGGGACTGGCCCAAGGACCTCCTGGGCCTTTACCTCCCTGCTTCCTGTTGGCGAAAGCCGCAGGCTTGGGTTTGGGATGCCAAGCGTGAGCCTGCTGGCCCTAATGCTGGTGCTGTTGGGCCGGACGTGCCGCAGGCGCAGAAGGACGAAAGGGCTTGTGCTGCTGGTGACGGCGGCCTTTGTCCTTCTGGGCGGAGATGACCGAGTCCAGGGTCGTATTGGACTTTTTGATCCGCTGGAGGTGACCTTCCACTGCAGGGCTGAAGAGGTCGGCCCCCAAGAAGAGGACATCCACCAACTTGTGCTGGGTATCCGCCGTAAAGGTGGATATCCTCAGACATGCTCTGCGGTGCATGGCCACTGCGGCCGCAACTGATCTGACACAGGAATCCCCTATGTCCAGAGCTGTTTGGAGCTGCTGCTTCACCACCGCCCTACCCTGGTCCCAGACCTGCCGGACCGTGTTCTGGAAGTCGGCCGGGAGATGAGGGATCACCTCATCCAGGGAGCCTATGAGGGCGTGGGAGAAGTGTGCCATCAGCACGGCCGAGCTGGCCTGGCGGAGGCCAAGGGAGGATGCAGCGTACACCTTGCGCCCGGCGTAGTCCAGCTTTTTGGACTCCTTGTTGGGGGGCTTGTCCACGTCCCTAGCGTTCCCAGAACGCCAGAAAACACTGTCGGTAACCAACTCCTTGGCAGAGGGATGCTCTGAAAACCCGGGCAAAGAGCCAGTAGGGACCACATACTTCCTGGCCATCCTGGCCGAGGGCGCAGGACAGGAAGCAGGCCGCTGCCAAAGCTCCAAGGCTGGGCCGACAATAGCCTCAGCCACAGGAAAGGCCTCTGTGGGTGAATCCCCTCGGTCCAGTATCTCCGTCAGGGGATACTTGGCCCATTTGGAAACAGGCTCGAGCTGCATCCCAGTGGACTCCGAGATGAGCCAAAGCAGACCCATAAAGGACGATGGGCTTTCGTCCAGTGACTGGCCCCCGGAGGACTCCAGGTCAACCTGCCTGGAGAACAGGGAGGAGTCGTCGTCGGACTCCGAAGAGTCCGCGTAGAGCTGCGTAGGGCCTGAGCCACCCTCCACCTGCCGAGGACGGTCGGGAGTAAGGGTGACCGACAACCTGTGGGGCAGGCCTTGAGCCGACTGAGAGTCCTTGGTCGGTGCCCCCGATTTCGGTTGTGGAGGTGGAGGTTCCACCACAATGGTGGGGCAGCAGGTTTCAGCCAAACAACCAGCCCACGCTTGGGCATCTTGACTGCGGCGAGAGGCTGTTTCAGCCGTTCGGGTGACAGCCACTTGATGGCCAGGGAAGGCGTCGGTGTCGACTTAGTCCCGGGCAAAAGTAACTGCTGCCACATCAGTTCCTCGTAGCGTCGACTCAATTTGCGCCGAAGCCTCTCCTCATTCGAGGAGGAAGACAAGGAGGAGCAGCGTCACCGCTTACCTCGTGCCAGACCGAGACCGCCCGATGTCGGTGGGATCGGCTGACCGAGAAGAGGTCCGAGACCAAGACTGAGATCCTCGGTGTGTCCGGAGGGTGGGCCTGGGAGGGAGCGGGGACACCCGCCCTCCCTCAGCTCGATCGCCTTAACGGGGATTGCTGCAACCATGGCACAGGCAACCTCGGCTTCACCAGGGGAATGGCGAGCTTCGCCGGCTTCACTCAGTCGACAAACCATCCGACAGGTCAAGAAAATCTCGACCGCGTCGGTGGCTGTCTCGGCCGGCTGACCTGACGGGGACGCCGTGAAGCCAGCAGCCTTAGCCGCAACCTCGACCGAAGTCGACGGTCAGCTGTCCAGGGAAGGGGACCTCTCCCGCTCCCATAAACGCCAACGATGGGACTTACCCTTGGGATCCTTCTTTTTGGACCGAGAGGAATGTCCCGATGGCCCCTCTCCCTTCGTGGAAAGGGAATGGCAAATCTCCTTGAACAAAGCAGAATACGAGGTACCCAAAGAGAGCGGGATAAATGCCGCGACCGAGGAGGAGGAGGATGTGGCCTGGGTTGCCTCCTCCTCGAGGGCGATCATCTGATCGAGCTGCCTGTACCGAGCCAGCCGCCATGGTAACCGCCCAACGGGCCTCTTCGACTTTGACCGTGGTAGCGCTCGGGTGCCCAAGCTTCAACTGGCAGCGCTGTCCTCCAAGATGTTGCGAGAACGAACAGCAAGACTCGGAGGCCTCGTGGTCATGTTTTAGGCCGAGGCAGTAGACGACATGGAGGCGGATCCGTCCTGGACATCTTCTGCCCATAAGGGCACCGCCAAAACCGAGTCGATTTGTCCATCGCAGCCACGAGGGAAAAGGAAGACTGAAGTCTTGAGAATTTTAAAATGAGTTTCGGACGAACCGAAGAGTTAGGATCCAGTCTAATACGCAGAGAGTTAAGGGGGGCACCTGAGCTTCCAAGCGGTAAGGAAGATCTGGCGTCATGGGGTGGAGCCGAGAGTTTTACCACCCGGGTGGGTGGAAGGAGCCAGCTTGAAGACTTTCCGGCAAGATTTAAAGCAACAAGGAACCTGCCAGACAATGTGGATGAACAACATATCCATGTCCCTAGAATGCTGTATTTAGTCCGCTGGCAACTGTGAGTGGGTCCGAGGTGATATTATTGTTGACAGTTAGCTGGGCGGGAGGAGGCATCCTGGATTTTCCATTCAGCTCCTTTAGGTCGTCCCAAAACAACCTAGCATTCCCCCAGGATGAAGTCAGGGTGGATTTGTAGTAGCTAGATTTGGCCATTCTACTTGCCCAGGCACACTTGTTGCAAACCATTTTATAGGCTATCCTATCCGCCTGCACACCAGAAGCAACTGCTTTGTACCAGAGGTCGTCACGGTTCTTTATTTGCTGGATCAGTGCTAGTGTGATCCAGGGGGCATTTCATTTTTTGGTTTGAGCCTTTGTGAGCAGGGCAAATGTATCACAAGCTTTGTTGAATGTGTGGGTGAAGTATTCAAGGGCATCATCTATGGAAGTGGGGCATCTGATGGGGGACCAATCACACTGGGCCAGATATCGCCTTAGTTTAATGAGGCCACCAGGTTGAAAATGACGTCGGGTAAAACTACTTGGTTGGGGTAGTTGCTGTTGGCATGACCAGGTGAAGAGGATGGGGGAGTGATTGCTTAATGAGTCTGGGAGTACAGTTAAGCCTGAGATTCTGTTAGGACGATTGGTGAGTAGGAGGTCGATTAGGGTGCCAGAACCATTTGTGGGGTTAACCCTGGTTGGCTGGTTAACTAATTGGGTTAGGTCTAGTGCTGAGAGGCTGTCTTTAATTGGGGAGGCCGAGGTTGATAGCCAGTTCACATTAAAATCCCCCAAGATCATGTGCTCTGTTTTGGGTGGGAAGCTGGAGATGTAGTTGGTCAGAGATTGCAAAGCTGAGGCTTGGTTACGTGGTGGGATGTACACCACCGTAACGGTTACAGGGGCTCTGATAGGGTCAAGTGTGAGTTTTAGTGCCATAGCCTGTTCCCCGTGGTTCATGAAGGGTGTTGGTAGGCTTTGGCATAGTAGCGAGTCTCAGACGTAGAAAGCACACCCCACCTCCCCGTTTGCAAAGTCTGTCAGCTCTATAAGGGGTGAGGCCAGGGAGTGCGATGGCGGAGTCCAGGACCTTCTTAGACAGCCAGGTCTCGGTAAGGGCTAGCACATCTGGTTGATGCAACTTCATCCAGCATTGTAGCTGTGCTATTTTTTTGAGTAAGCTGCAGATATTCATCGCAGCTATACTGTGAGTCAGCATTGCCATCTTCTGATGATCTGTATTTCTACACGGCTATGTACAAACTGTACTTTTCTTTGTTTCCACAAAGTGATGACTATAGCAAAATTGTATAATGTTATTTAGGACTGTGATGCCACCTCTAATTTAGCCAATAGGGCTCATCTCTGTAACTAGAAATGTTTCTATCCTACAGTAACTATGGTAATTATCTTAGGTATATAATGTAAGACATTACAACTTTTACCTCGGAGACCCAGGGAGACCTGCAGACACGAAGATTCCTCGAGGTATAGTGAAAGCATAGCATTGGCTCCCAGTTCCTAATGGTAAGAACTGCTTAGGGCAACTGTGATTTTCCTTTTGGTAGTAATAAACAAGATGTATTACTCTTATGCAACGTGTTTGTGATTCCTTGCATTCCCATTATTCCCAAGAACCTGAGAGTGAGGGTTTAGACCTCCTGACAAAGGCATCAGCCATCCTTCTCACAAAAGTGAAATGTGAGGAATAATCCTCAGTAGTTCTGGGAGGAGAGCCGAAGTCCTGCTCAAGGGAAACCTCAGGCTCAATGGGCCCCCCCCCCTCCTCCTCCTCTGCCTCACATTCCCCATAATCCTCCTCTTCAAAAAATAAGGATTCGGCTGAAGGGCCAGACTGTCTGGCTGGGGTCTGCCCAGATGACTGCTGGCCAAGAGAAAAAAGTCCCTGCAAGGCTTGTACCACTTTAAAAGCATGTGTTATCTCCTGAGGAGAGGGGAAAGCACCCACAGAAGTCCCCTTTTGTTGTCCAGTAGGGGGTTCTGTGTGCTTCAATTTTTAGATTTTTTTGAGGGAACTGGGGAGCCAGTTCAGCAGGCCTCTTAAGAAGTCACTTTATCACCCGTATCAGGGGTTGAGTGTAAAACTGCAGTGGTTTCACCCACAGCAGTAGAGGGTGTCGGCTGGTCAGAACCTGAGGGACCCTTAGGTGGAGGAAATTTTTTCTTTAGCCGTTCCAGGTGTTTCTCCTCAGTTTTTTCTGGGTAAGTTTTACAAGTTTCACAATCTTTATTTAAGTGGTCATAGCCAAGGCAGGCAACACACAAACTGTGCTTATCTGCCTTCCACACATTCAGAACAGTTTTTGAAACCAAGTTCACCAGTTTACTTTTTAGGCTTTTCAGACATTTTATCGGGAAACCGATAAAAAATGAAACCGCTAAATAGTTTTTAAAATTTAAGTAATATTTAGTGTTTGCGGTCGGTTCCAGAATCGATAAAGGAACCAACAGGAACCAGGAACTGCAGAAAAATGAACTGAGGTTATCGGTTCAGTAACCAATAAAGTGGTTACTAAAATAAAGGTTGTTAAATAAAAATAAACTAAAGTAACAGAGATTTTTAGTAAGAAAACTCCAGTATAAGCTAAAATAACTTGGTTCCCCACTGTTTATACCGAACCAGGAGAAATCAATAAAAATAACAATTTAACACTAAAACTACAGTTTAACTAGAAATATAATACGTAAAAGGCAGCACATGAAAGAAAAAAGATACTTATATGTTTTTATTTTTCTAAGTTTCTTCATGTCACAGATAGATGTTGAAGAAAGGAACTCCGAGCGTCTAGACTTGACAGGCGGAGAGTGAAATCTGAGGGGTTTTAGAACTAAAGGAATTAGTTCAAGGCAGCATTTTAAAAGTTGTCACGTGCAAAAGGTAATATCATTTGCATGTGTTCCATTCTCTCCGGGCAGTTCTGTCTTAAAGGGTCACTGCAGAAGTTATGAATACCTGAGTATTACTGGGGTTAGAACCAGGCTGTCAGGTTAAAGGCTTGAAGGTCCAGGTGGAGTACCTTCTCCCGATTGATGGAACGCAGTTCCGGGCCCAGGGGAAAATGCCTCAGGAGCCTGCTGCTGAGGCTGAGGAGATAGGGGTACCAGAACTGGTGTGGCTAGTCCAGAGCGACCAGGATCACCTGTGCCTTGTCCCTCCTGGCATTGAGGAGAACCTTGTGGATCAAGAGAAGCAGAGGGAAGGCACAGAAGAGGCCTGGGGTCCAGGGCTTCGAGAAGACATGCTCCTGCAGCGTTCCCTGCTGGGGGGGAGGCAGGCACAAAACAGCCACAGCTTTGTGTTCTCCCTGGAAGAACAGACTGTGAACTACCTCTGGGTGGAGAGACCACTGGTGAGATGCCTCGTCCACCCGGCTGAGGGCGTCTGCCAGCTGACTGGAGGCCCCTGACACGTGGATGGCTAGGAGATCTGCCCCCAGGCTGTGCACGAGGGTCCACATATGCAGAGCTTACCTGCACAAGGGCAGGGAGTGCGTCCCTCCCTGTTTCTTAAGGTAGTAAATGGTCATGGTGTTGTCCATCTGGACATGAACCACCTGACCCCGAATGTACAGAGTGAATGCCGTTAGCGCTAGCCAAACTGCCCGGAGCTCCAGCAGGTTGACGTGGCAACAGGACTTCTCAGGGGTCCAGAGCCTGTGGACTCTGTGTGCCTCAAGGTGGGCACCCTAGCCCATTAGAGAGGAATCAGTCATCAGGATAACCATTGGCTCTGGGCAGACAAATGGGATCCCTTCCTGCAGATGTGCTGGGACTAACCACCACTGGATGGTGTCCCACATCAGGAGGGTCACAGTGACTGGCTGGTTGAAGTGACCCTTGCGCTGAGACCATTGGCTGGCCAGCTCCCATCTCCAGCGTGCCCGATGGACCACACTGGTGCAGGCTGCCATTGAGCCCAGCAAGCACAGGAAGTCCCGGGCAGGGTGCAATTGCCCAACCCGAAATGATCGGGAACAGGAGGAGAGAGCACCTGCCCTGTCAGCAGGGAGCCAGGCTCTGACTCTGCAAGAGTCGCGCTCCGGCCCGATGAAGCAGATCACCTGAAAGGGCACAAGTTCCAACTTGGCCTCACTGACCACTGATCATGTAATGAAAAGTGCTGCTGGTATTTAAAATTTAATCCCAAGCACTGGTTCAGCCGCAAGACACTTTCTAACTGTGGCACTGAAATCCCACGCATGCATAATAGTGGCAAGTTCTTGCGCATGCGCGAGATCTTTTCCTCCTGCTGCTATTGCGCATGCGCAGGATTTCAGTGCCACAGTTTGAAAGTGTTTTGCGGCTGAACCGGTGCTCGGGATTACATTTTAAATACCAGCAGCACTTTTTATTACGGAGTTCTACTAAATTATGTATTTGTTGTAATGGGGACCATAAAAAGCTCACTGCGGCACCACGCTTTGACTACATGCACGTTCGCGGTGTGGGATCTCCTTCCGGTGGGCCAGGTTTGCATTCGGTTGGCCAGTAAGCCAAAATAATGCTTTTTTTTACAAAAACAGGTAACCAGTTGAGTTTTTTGCTTATGTAGGTGCATTCTACTCTAATATTGGTACAGGTATATGCTTATGGAATCATTGTTGCAAACTGAGGCAAAACCGAGGGGCAAAGCTGACAGTGCCCCTTTAAACACTTAACATTTGTTTTGTGTTGAAGCAATCTATCAGAAAATATTTTGTTGCCACACAGACAAACAAAAGATGGGAGAAAAAGTGCAAATTATCCCATTCACCTAAATGGGGTGCTAACTATGAAGTCTTTTTGTAAGTGGCAGGGCAAGTTTTTCCTTGTGAGCATACTTTCATTCAGACTAGTTTTGATTCAAACAGCTGAGGATTTTTGGATGGCCCTGACGATTTTAAACTTGAATAAGCTAGTTGCTAACAGTGATCTTTTTCTTAGCAACCACCGTCTAGATGCTCACATGCAAAGACTACAATAAAAGCCTGACTAAAGTCTAAAAACAAGCTTAGAAAACACAAAATGTATCTGAACATTTATCTTTAACTAAACAAAATCATTGCAGCCAGAGTAAAACAAAGGTAAATTACAGGGTACCCTGACTACTGTATGATGCAGTAAAAATATATTGGTATTTATTTTAAATTGTTTGGTAACCGCGTAAGGCCTACTAGGCACAAATGCCTGTTTTCAGGTACAACCCAGGAGCACTGAGGAGATTAAGTGACTTGCTCAGAATGATCGCACAGTATGCAAGTGGAGGTTGTGGGAATCAAACCCAGGTCTGCTAAATGTAGTCAGCTCATTCACAGTTTGTTACTACAACCTCTACATTATACTGCCAGCCCCAATAACCCCCAGATTTAATGTTTAAATATGTGATTTCAAAAATAGTATACAGTACCTACTGTACAATTATGACTATTAAACACGTTAACATTTTACTAAAATTCAATTATTCACCACTCTATCTGCTTATTTTTTCTTGTACCAAAGTGGGTGAATAGCTGGCAGAGCACTGTAAACAGCTGTTGATTACGCTTCATTATTCTACAGCCAGAAACAAAAAAAAAAATATTTCTTCTGGCTGTATTTAATATTGATTTGCTGTGGCTCACTTTATAGAATCCATTTAGCACTGTATGAGGTACGTGCTTTTACATTTTGGAAGACAGGCAACGCTTATGATAGCTTATCAGTTTAGTATTCTTTTTAGGAACATAAACTTTTCTTTATGTTTTAAACATATTCAGCTGTGAGTGCATTCATTTAGTAATTTATACTGACTAATGTATGCTGCAGAAAACATTAAAAGATTTATTGTGAAGCACTCCGGGTCTATAGTAGAACCCCCGCAATTTTTCCAAAACGCTCCACACTTTTTGGTAACCTTTTCCGCAATTTTCCAGTGGCCCTGGATATAAGACAGGAAATCATTGTTCATGCTTACAACTTACTCAGGTATATAGCAAAAAGGTTGAAGGGACTGTCCCTTTAAACGTCCCTCTATTGTTTTGGATTGTCAGTTGCAAAAACCATATCTAGGGTATTAGTGTAGCGCATAAAGAAAGTGCAGGATAACTAATGAGATCTTGGAAATAAAAGCAGGTACCAATGAGAAAACTGATGTGTTGCCATTTTTAAAGTCTACTGTTCACTGCTTACCATTGATTTAATATTAATTTCTGCCTGAGTGGCAGGGTAAAATGCAGAAAAGGACCTTCTCCATGTGGGTCATAAGGTTTCTGAGAGGCAAACTTGCAAATGACATCAAAAGCAGATAACTGGGATAAAGCAAATACTTACTGGTCTCAAGGGTTATTGTGTCTTCTTCTTTCTTAATACATGTACAGTAACTATACTAAATACATTCCCATTGCTCGTTCTCTAATGTTGGTAGGTGCTCCAGTTTGATTAGACCCTGCTGATCTGCAAAATGTATGTACTGACGGATTTTAAAAAAATGTAATCTTCACATCTGCACATCACATACCGTGACACAAGTGCAACGCCTGCATTTCCAAGTAGCCGCCAGGCAATATCTTCTGCAGTTGCCTTATCAAGATCATAGGTCTCCTTTTGGGTAATAATTATCACTAAGGGCAGCTGGAGCTGAAGATAAACACTGGAAATCTTTCCTGGTTCTGTAGAAGCCTCAATCTAATAAATACACAAAAAGCATCACCAAGTGAGTATCACTTGAAACCATTTTTATATATTTAAATAATACATAACACAATTATGAAGTCAGCTTACCACAAGTGGATCTTCCATCAGTTTCAAATATTTGTGTATATTTACTGTGGTTAAGGGTTGATCTAGTTCAGATCGCCTGCAGGGCTGGGAGCTTTCAGTAACCATCTTACAATGACAAAACCAAAGTCTTGCTGGCAAACTATTAAAATCTTCTTCCATGCTATAATAAAATAATAAATGAGACACATGTACTGTGCATGTTATATCAACCATAGTCACAGATACAGTAGTACCTGGCCACAAATACAGAACAAACTCTTTTTGTGAAATTTAAAGACAAGCTTTTTTGTAGTATTTTAAGAATTTAAAGTCTGATTTAAGGACTTGCTTACTTGTAGCTATACAGTAGTTGTACTACTCATATTCCTTCCCAATTCACACTGATCAAGCATTCACTAATTACTTGTGATGGCCTCAGAAAACAAATGAGTCCCTCAAGGACTCCTCTCACTTGAATCCTTGCTCCTCAAAGCTCCAGATCTTACAAAACCCCAAGAAAAGGGAAACCACTTTTCAGATCAAAAGCTCTACAGGAAGGAGGCTGGCAGTGCCTGACTGAAGAATTTAATTCCTGAAAATTTGGATTCTTGGGCGTATCCTTTCCCATGTCATTTCATCTCAGGAAAAGCTGTGACAGGTGGGTTCAGTGTCAGCCAGTTGAAAAGCAGAGACACACCCCTTCATTAAAAAGACTAAAGGTAGGTCACCTCATTATAAGCAGGGACCCTAGTGCTCTGCAGCAGAATTTTCTGATTTCTGCGGAAGGGCTCCTAGGCTTCTGCAGCAGCATTTTCCAATTTCCGCGGCATGATTTATTTATTTCTGTGGCAGAATGCAGTCCTACCATTGGCTAAAATATGATGTGATGTCATTGATGACATCACCTGCCAAGCATAGATGAGGGGCTTCTGGGTAAACAAGATGGATATGGGAGCCTGGCACTATGGAAAAACTGTATATTTGAATGAAAATTCACCAAAAACAATGAATTCTGCGGCACTATATGAATTCTGCGGCATGATGCAAATTCTGCAGAAAATTCCGCAACCGCAGAATCACAGAATTCCAGGGGCCTTGATTATAAGCATGCTACTCCAGCCAAAACTCCAGTTGCCAAATGCCATAGCAGAAAAAATATTAACACCTCTCTCTCCAAAACTATGTAATAATAATATGGAGAGTCTTAGATGGAAGGACATACCATACCCCTGGAAGAAAACAGTGACTCACCTCCGTAACTATGTTTCTTCCAAGAGATGCTAAGTATAGCCACACTAATTGCATGCAGTCTGCACCTACATGATGCCCTGGAGAATGCTTACATTTTTTAATAATTCCCATTGCACAATTCTTGTCACACACACCCCCACCACCACCACCACATCACAACGGCAGATATGTTGCTGATGAAATTAGGAGGGAGTATCCAACAATAAAAATAACAATAAAACCAATATAATGTTAACAACAATTAAAAAAATCAAAACATTTAAACTGCAAGAAAATGTGTAAAACTCAAATGTATGAATTACAGCAAATCCATAATAAAATGCTCATGCATTTTTTTTTATTTTTTTATTTTATTTTAGTCTTCGGTAACAAAGTAAGGCCCACTAGGCACAGGTATCTGTTTTTAGGAGTGACCTGGGAGCAGTGGGCGGTTAAGTGACTTACTCAGAGTTACACAGTATGCAAGTGGAGGTTGTGAGAATCAAACCAAGGTCTGGTCTGCTGGATGTACCAAGCACATTCACAGCTCGTTACTCTAACCTCTAGGCTATACTGCCAGCCCAGAGCATAGAAAATCGAATCTTATGATCTATTTTACTGTCTGAACTACCTCGGTAATCCTTGAAGGGAGGTAGGGCAGGGTAGGGTTGCTGTGACTATGCATCATGGGCTCGGTTTTCAAAGAGGGGTGCCGGGCTTGCGTCAAGCCCTGTTTCCACCCCATTGTCCATTGTTTGGCGCAGCTGCGACACTTTCCACATTTTACGGCAGTTTAGTATATTTGCACCAAATATTTGTCAAAAGCCCCATAAAAGTGGCCCACGGAATGCCACAAGTTAAACCAGGGGGGAGCTGGTCTAACTCAACGGCATTTGGCGCATGAGAGTGAAAATCCCGATTGGCACCAGGAGAATACCGCAAGCCCCATGCACCATATGATTGGCACACCAGGGGCTTGTGGCATTCTCAGGGCTTTTGAAAACAAGAGTCCATATCTCTTACAACAAACCCAGTTACGGAGGTGAGTAATTTGTTTCGTTTAAGAACATGAACGTGAAGTATGATGTCACACTAGTTGCAGATCCCTAGTGGTACCTAGGAAGTGGAAACCAAGATTTTATTTTTGGAGTAGGTTCTGAAGTACAATAGTACTATATATGGTCAGGTGGTGTTATGTATAGAAATCCAAACACCTCCCATTGCTGCTGTACCACAGTAGCTACATCACATACAATCATTCATTAACTACCTCTCCCCAAAATAAAAACTTTCCTGTCCTTACTAGTTTTAAACTAAAGAAACGCAACCTGCACCCAGCTACTTAACATCCACCCACTCACAGTCATAAATCAAAAAACATTATCTTTTATTTTCATTGAAAATGCATTTCCTTTCATAACAACTTCCCCAGTGGGCGATGATCCTCAGTAAGAGTTTCTGTTTCGACAAAGGGTGATTCAGACTAAAACTCACTGAAGACTGTCATCCCGCGTGGGATGTTGTTATGAAAAAAAAACACATTTACCATAAAAATAAAAGATATGTTTTCAGTTTGTGATGGCAAAGGGGTGTACATTAAGTAGCTGGGTAGAGGGAGAAGTTATGTGTTTAAAATTAATGAAAACTGGAGGGGACAACTGTTGTTATTTTAAAAATATGTTTAAAACCATATACCATACAAAACAACATATGTACAACCATGTCCAAACTCAGCATGTGTATCCATCTTTGGGCTGAGACCACATCAGGGTCCTCTTGAGTTTCGCTCTCGGGGTCCCTACGATGTCCTCTCAACCCCTTGATGGAAACACTGCATACGTAATTCACGATGTACTTCCAAACCTCATCTCTCCTTGTCTGAACTTTGTGGCAGAAGTGTGTGGAACCCCATGTTTCTGTTTTACAGACATTGAGCAATGGTACATCTCTGGCAGCTGCTACTGAACCTGATGTTCCACAACTAGAATTGGCACTTCAGCCAGCCCAGTGGCGCAGAGGGCTGAGGCACTGGACGCCACAGCTCAAACCATGCCGGCGACCCCAGTTCGGGAACGGAGTTGGGCGCCGAGGGTTGGCAGGGGAAGGGGTATGATTGAGCATCCGTGGGACTGCTCTCCTCCCCTGGGGTGGGTTGGGGATGCATGGTCACTCTGCAGCAGCCCCCAGTAGAGACCGGGAGCACAGCAGAGGGACTGCACTAAGGGGAACACCACAGAAAAGTGGAAACTGCACTGGGATCGGCCGGATGACGGTGGCCGTCCCTGACGATGCCCTCGAGCAATCCCGGCAGAGTAACGTCTGCCTCAGCAGCACCCGGGCAAGAAAGAAATAGTGTGCTGGCATCCCCCGGCCGGTATCTTCCCTCTCGAAGGAGGGGGACCCTCCCGGCCAAGGGATATGCCGGGCTAACCCAAAGGAAGACTGCAAATATGAGGTAGGCAGCTGTAGGGGAATTGCAGGAAGGGGTCGCTGGTGGTACTAGGTGGCTTGAAGGAGGAGGAGCAGGTCCCAGTGTGTGACGGAGGGGGAAAAAGATTATCAATCAATCAATCAAAATCTATATTCATCCAGGTGAGCACCATTGAGCAAGG
Organism: Neoceratodus forsteri; assembly: GCA_016271365.2. Classification (NCBI taxonomy): domain Eukaryota; kingdom Metazoa; phylum Chordata; order Ceratodontiformes; family Ceratodontidae; genus Neoceratodus; species Neoceratodus forsteri. Next base: position 835,531,360 of record CM028134.1, read on the forward strand.
CTGATTTGCAAGAGGGACCTGGTCATGAATACATCAAAGTACAGTACAGAAGCAGGTATACCAAAAGCAATAATATACAAGGAAGAAAAAGTATATATAGTGTATACAGTACAATACAAGGTTGAAATAAATAAATGAAAAAAACAGCATTATTTTACAATTGAAGAAGTCAGCAGATGTACAATCAACTATAGGCATACAGGGGTTATAAGCCGAGATGTTTTGAGTGAGGCAGCCGGCAACTACACATATAGGGGAAAGAGGCTATGTATGGAGTGGCAGGTTAGAGAGGTAAAGAAGAGGAGGGATATATTACCGATGACTGGGGGAAAAATTGAGCTAAAACCACAGAAAGTGACGATGGCTGTCGTGTACTTGTTTACTATGATAATGACGGAGGAGGGGTAGATAACTGAGACACTACTATGGATGGGGTGGAACTTTAGCCAGGCTGGAGTGGACAGGGAAGGGTGGGTGCAGCAGGAAGAGTTAATAGGGAAAGAGTGAGAGCCAGGGGTAGAAACATGGCGAACGTCAGGATGGAAAGGGGGAGTTGCGGAATTAGTGGGCTAGCAGTGAGGAAAACATTTGCAAGGTGCGCTCATGTAGCGATCGTAGAGTGCCTTGAAGATATTCAGGCTAACAGGGCAGCTCAGCTTCAAGTTCCTTTGTAAACCATTCCACAATGCGGGTAAAGAGAAGCTTAGAGCAGCTTTGCCGAAATGAGTGTTGACCCTTGGAACTTGGAGGGCAATTAGGGAATAGCTCCTTAGAGCGTAGGTGCCTAACACACTCCGAGGAATACAATCTGAGACACATGAAGGGGAGCTTGTTGGTCACTGCTCTGAAGGCCCATAGGGCGGCATTTCTATTCCTTCTATAGTGAAGAGAAGTCCAGCCTAACGATGAGTACAGGAATCAGTGGTGTGTGGAAAGTGGAAGGCCAGTAATGAACCTGATGGCTCTGCGGTAGAGGGTGTCCAATTTAGCCAGTGCAGAGGCAGTGCAGTGGCTGTAGAGCAGGTCCGCGTAATCTATTAAAGATAGGAAGGTAGCTTGAACCAGTTGAATCTTGGCCTCCTTTGTGAGCAGGTGGTTAATTCTGTAGAATAGTCCTAATCTTTGCCTTAGTTTCTTCTGTAGTTCTTCGAGATGGTCGGCGAAGGAAAGTTTACGATCAAACCAAACTCCTAGATATTTGAATTTAGTTACATACTCTAGTGTTTCTCCAAGAACAGTGGTAATTTGTGGGATAGCTCCCACCAGCAGGAATTGCCGCATGCAAGGAGGAGGAGAAGAGTATGGCTTTTGTCTTTTTCGCATTGAGCAAAAGCTTTTTGTTTATGAGCTGGTATTGTAGAAGGTTAAATTCAGCTTGGAAGTCTTCACAGGCTGCTTCCGGCGTGGGATGACTCAAGTACAGTACAGTGTCATTCGCGAATAAGTGGATGTTGGCTTTTTTGATTGGGTCATTGATGTTGTTAATGTAGACTGCAAAGAGGAGGGGGACCAAGGATAGAGCCCTGGGGCACGCCACTCAGCACAGGTTTTAATGGAGAAAGATCACCTTCAGCTTTAACCTGCTGTTTCCGTTCTTCGAGGTAGTCTGCAAACCAGCACATAGATTTATGGTCCAAGCCTAAGGTGCTTAGGGAGGAAAGAAGCAGGCTGTGATCGACTGTGTTGAATGCCTTACTAAGATCCAAGAAAACAGCACAGACATGCTTCATCTTGTCAAGGTCTAGGAGCCAATCATTGGTCACCTTAGCTAGGGCCATTATGGTGCTGTGCTTTGCTCTGAATCCAGACTGAACCGGGTTTAATAGGCTTATGGATTCTAAGTATACCCCTAGCTGGCCACACACTATTTTTTCTAGTAATTTAGACAGGATGGGGAGGAGGGAGATCGGTCTGTAATTATTTAGACTGAGGGTCACCTGCTTTTAATAGAGGGATGACATGGGCTATTTTCCATTGAGGGGAGGCTACCCTGGGAGAGTGACATGTTGAATAGGTGGGTGATTGGCACCACAAGCACATGGTAGGCACATTTCAGATAGTATGGCTCTATGAAGTCGAAGCCTGCTCCCTTCCTGGTGTCCAGTTGCAACAGTAGGTCTTCCACCTCTTTTAGAGAGACAGGCAGGAGGGAGAAGGCCTCCTCGGTAGAGGGGGACTCATGGGTTGGTGGGCCCTGAGCTATGCGGAGGTCATTGGCAGGAGAAGTATCAAATGCTAGCCCTGCTGTTGCAAAAATGGTTATTGAGGGCTTCCAAAATCTCCGATCGGTTAGCGATAATGCTGCCACCAGACTTAATTTTTGCTGGAATGGAATTACCAGGTGCGTGTTCAGACATGTCTTTTAATGTTTTCCAGAGCTTTGTAGGATTTCTTGAGGCAGAGGCTAGCTCAGAACGATAGTAGGCAGCCTTGGCTGCTCTGACCAACTTGGTGCACTTGTTATGTGCTCTCTTAAAAAGACACCAATCCGAGTCATTCTTGCTTCTTCGGGCTTTTTTCCATAAAGTATCCCTTTCTAACAGGGAAGCTTTGAGCTCAGACGAGAACCAATGGCAGGTGCTGCTCCTGACCCGCACCTTAACCAAGGGTGCATGCTTATTTAAAGTCTCACTTAAAATATTATAAAAAATAGTATATGCCCTGTTAACCGTTTTGGCTAGGAAGAATTCCTGCCATCGCGGTGAATGTTTCAAGTCGTGGACATAGCAAACAAATCAAAGTTGCGTTTGCACCTCTTTATAGAGAACTTTGCCACAAACTGTGGGTTGTGCATGGATCTAATGGTGGTGAGTATACAATGATCGCTAATGTCTGAGAAAAATTTTCCGACTTGAGAGAACAGGTGTGGCTTGCTAACCAAAATTACATCTAAGAGGGAGCTGTTGTTAAGGTTCTTTTTATTTGGGCCAGTAGGCTCGCCAATGAGTTGCACCAGCCCTAGAGTGTCACAAAAGGATTTCAAGGGAGCTGATGCACTTGATAGCCAATCGTAGTTCAGGTCGCCAAGAATAATGGTTTCCAAGGAACTGAGCCCCAGTACAGAACTGAGGTGAGACAGGAGATGAGGCCCGGCAGAAGGGTGCCTGTAGCAGCCTATTACACAGAGTGCACTGGAAGGAGAAAGTTCGATCTTTAGGGTCAAGCACTTAAATTCTTCAGGGGAGGATGATGCGTCTATGCATGTGGCTGAGTATTTGTCCCTTACATTAATTGCCACCCCACCTCCTCTTGATTGCCTATCTGCTCGGAAAAGTAAATAATTTGGGATATTGATTTCATTGTCTGGGGTGGCTGGCCTAAGCCAGGTCTCAGTGATCATTAGGACGTCAGGTAGGGTGTGGCTCACCCATGCCTGGATAAGGGTGAACTTTTTCAGCAAACTACAGGCATTAAGATGCATAAAAGACATTCCTTTGATACCTGCCAAGTCTGATGGAGAAGCAAGGGTGTCTAATGGTCCAGGGTTGAGTTCGACATTGCCTGAACACAATAGTAAAAGAAGCAGGATTCTTTTAAGGCAGTGAACTGTAATTTGTAAACACTATTTTTGGGGTGATAGGGGAGGTGGTGTTGATGGGTAGGCCTGTACCCACTCCTGGTGTTATACTGGCCTAGTGTTCCAGCCACTAGAGTCCTGGCAGAAATTTGCCATGAGTAGGAAGTCTCAAGTCAGGATGGGAGAGTAATCTGCAGAGGCGGCTCGGGAGATGTCCCACTCCCCGGCAGAGACAGCTGAGAAGCCCAATAGTCCAGAATGGCTACCTGAAAGGAGCTGTTGGACGCAGGACAGGGAGAAGCGCAAGGGTCATTCCACTTTAAGGAGGGATGAGGGTTCCAAAGAATTGAGCTGAGCACTAGTAAAGCTAGTGACACACCAAGGAACCAGCTGTAATTTCCCATGGTAGATCTAAATGCCACAACAGCCGGCAGTAAACGCCACTAGAAGCCTAGACCAATCGGTGATCAGGTGTCATAAGTTCAAAATTCTTTTTTGACTGAGAGGTGGTTTTGGCGCTGAACATACCTGTGGAGCAACTCCTTGCAGCTGAGCCAGTGAGGTGGTTCAAGGCTGCAATCCGCTGTGGCAAGATTGGTCTGTAGCTTTAGTTTCTGTTTCTGGCCCTGCTCTACCAGTACAGAATGGGAGTGGGGGAAGGCGTTCAAGTCTTGCAGCCTTAGTGGATGAGCATGGTGCGGCCTGAGAAACAGGTAGAAAAACCCCGGGGATGGTCCTCAGTAAGAGAGGTATCCCAGGTCCACTAGAGCAGAAGAGGAAGTAGAAAATATAATGTGTTTCCTCTTTAACAGAAAAGACTGCTGTTGTAGCCCTCTAGTGGCTATGTAGTACAATTTGAAAATGAGAAAGTAGACACAAAAAAAAAAAGAATTGCCACTTATTCCTGCAGGTGGTATTTTACCAGCTTTTGAATAATAACAAAAAAAGTACAGGAGCAATCCATCTAGAGACTGACCTCTCAGCTAAAGGGTGGCATTTTGCTAATTTCCCATGATATGCAAACAATTGCTTTGTTACCTTTAATCTGTTCAGATATGCTTTTGTAAAAAGCTCAATGCTCTTTCGACATACAGGCTATGAAATCTTTCTTCAGTTGGATTAGTATGTGGCCTAGAAAAAACATAGGCCATGTTACTGAGTTCATAAGGCAGTGTGAATGTTTTTTTTATTTTTTTTTTTTTTATTTTGCACTGGAACCTACAGGGAGGTAATTTCTGCAGAGCACAGAGCTGAAGGGGAGCTCTAAAGAACTTGTGGTTGAGTGTATAGGAGAGATTAACCCTACAAGCCAGAGACAGGCAGAGCTAAGGAAGTCTGCCTGGACGCCTGCTTGAAAGTAGGGAGAGCTGATGAAAGTTTTTGGGGAGGAACAGTTCAGTGTAGGCTGAATTGGGGTCCCAGAGTTAGTGGCCAGAAAATTTATGGAAAGCCCTGAGAGAGAGAATTGATTCAGTACAGGCTGAATTGGGTCCCAAGAGTTAGTGACCAGAGAGCATCAGGGAGAGCCAGTTTATTCCTGCAGTGTAAAGAAGGAAAATTGCTGATGAGAGTTTTTTGTCTGAATTCTGGAAAAAAAAAACTTTTACTTGTGTTCTGCTCAAACAAATGTAAAATAAAGAGGTTAGGTGTTTGAACTTTGAAACCTGCCCGATCTATCATTTTGAATGTTCCTGTAACAGCCTAGGCCACAAGGTTACACACAACCTGTCATACCGACTCAAAATGAAAGTATGTGTAGGAAGTTTTAAAGGCCCTACAGAACGGAGGGTATGTGATGGGGTTATTACAGCAGACAGTATGTGCATCATCAACATTCAGCATCTGGATGGTCTGATAGAGGGGGAGGATAGTGAGGAGCAAACTGAAGCTAGCTTCAGTTTCTCCAGCATCAGGTAAATGCTAATGCCTAACTGTTTTGTTCATGTTGCCACCGACTCACTGTCAGGGGAAGGGGCATCATGCTTATCTTCTCAAGGAATTAAAAATTGTTGGCAGTACAGCCTAGAGGTTAGAGGAACGAGGTGTGAACAAGTTTGATACATCCAGCAGACCAGACCTGAGGTTGATTCTCACAACCTCCACTTGCATACTGTGCGACTCTGAGCAAGTCACTTAACTGCCCAGTGCTCCCAGGTCACCCCTGAAAACAGGCACTTGTGCCTAGTGGGCCTTACCCGGTTACCAAAGACTAAAAAAAAAAAATGTAAATGATGATTAGACTGATGGATGCGGGAGACAGTGAGAGGGACTGAACCTGCCTTTTTAAAACTTACCAAAAGTAGAAAACATAAGAACTTTCAAATCTCCATTACCAGAGGAAAAAAGCTCCACTTAAGTTGGAAGTGCAGAAGTTTTTGTTTCTTAATGCAGTTTTCTCAGCCGTGAAAGTATTTATCTCCAGGTGCTTCCTGGCCCTAAAGAAAAATGGGTAGTGGTGGCCAACACTGGATCTCAGGGGCCAGATGTTCAAAAATGGGCTAAAGCGGAGCACAAAGGTTTGCAATGCACCTGAGCCTGACTGAGAGGCTGCGATATTCCATTGGATAGCAGACCGGCACTATCCCACTTAATATCATGCCATGTCAGTGGAGCGCAAAGTCATTCTGCACTGCCCCGACATGTATCTGGGCTGCATGCAGCCCACAGAAAAATTGCACCCCAGACCGGATAGTGCCGGGACGGGAGCCATGGTGTGATATTTATCTGCAAAATCCTGGCTACCAAAGACTAAAATAAAAAAATAAAATAAAACAAATGAGCCCACTGGGCATGCAAGGTGCTACGGGGCCATCAGCATGCCCATTCTAGGTTCATCTGCATTGGAAGCAGTGGCCTGGTTATGACCATACTGACATCGTCCCTAGTGGCTAGCAGCTCCCTGCACCCCCAAACACCCATCCCATATACGTCTTCCTTGCCATGGTGTCTAGTGCACCCCTCACCCTTCTATTGCCCCTGTTGGTTAGTTACCAGATTTCCCTGGTGTCTAATAGCACCCCCCCACCCTCCGATCCCCCATCCCAGTTAAGTTACCATATTTCCCTGGTGTTTAATGGCACCCCACCTCAATCCACCTGTCCCGGTTAGTTGTTTCCCTGGTGTTTAGTGGCACCCCCAACTGTCTGATACCCCTTCCCAGTTAGTTACCATGTTTCCCTGTGTCTAGTGGGACCCTCCCCATCCTCTGATCCCCCATCCTGGTAATACACAGGAGTCCTTGGTGCCTAGTGGCAGCCCTCACCTCTGATCACTCGTCCAGGTGAGTATCACCATATCCCTGGTGTCCGGTGAAACCTCCCGATATTCGAGCCCATGTCCCCTACACAATCCTTGTCATCCAGTGGTACCTCAGCCCCATCCCCCAAATGCCAGTCGATAAACACACTGGTGAACACTGGCAGTCCAGTGGCCCCCTCACCTGTCCTGTGCACACTCAGTACAGCACCCACTCCAACTCCCCCATTTATCAGTCAAGATGGGGTTGCCATAGAGGGATTCACCACATGTCTCTGACTAGATCAATAAGGGGGGAGTTGGGGTGGGTACTGTGCTGTGCTTGGTGCAGGCATGACAGGTTGAGGAGGGCACTGGACCTCCAATGTTTGCTGGTGCATTTGTCGACTGCCATTCGGGGAGGGCAGGGTACCACCAGACACCAGGCATTGTACAGGGGACAGGGGCCAGGAGATCCAGTGGATGGGGGTGCCACCAGACAGTAGGGTATGGTGATACTCACCCAGACGGGTAATCAGGGGGTAGGGGGTGCCACTAAACACCAGGGGCTATACTGAATCAATGGGATCGGTGTTCAGGAGGAGCACTGGACATCAGGGTAAATATTTCCATCAATGGGTTGGGTGTACAGGGGTCCTCTAGACACCAGAGAATATCTTTACATCAGCAGGACTGGTGTTCGGGGGTGGGGGTGCTGCTAGTTACCAGTGATAGGCGTATTATATGGGATGTGTGCTGGGAGGATGGGGGCACCACTAGACACTACGGCATCATTTAAACTAACTGGGGCAGGTGCTCGGAGGGTGGGGTGTGCCACTAGACACCATGACATAATTTACACTAACTGGGACAGGGTTTAGAGGGTAGGGAGTGTCACTAGACACCAAGGAATACATTGTTATAACTGGAACCTGTGTTCCGGGAGGTGTGGGGGTGCCACTGGACACCAGGGATAATGTGTACTATAAAGAACGGGTGCTCAGAGGGTGGGGGTACCACTACTCACCAGGGAGCCTTCTGCTAGTCATGACTTGGGCAGATGGGGGCAGGCAGCTGCAGTACAGCCGTCATGCCACTGGTAGGGTGGTGGCCTGGGCTTTGCGCTCAGTTAAGCCAAACATTTTCGTAGGCAGTAAACAGCACCACTTTGAGTGCCATTTACCACCAATGCAAACCTTTGAAATTGCCGCCACATCCATATACAGGAGAGGACCCCCTCATTTGCATGAGCACAGTTTTATGTTAGCACTCTGGTGCTGTGCTACAGGTGTCTCAGAATAGAGACCCGCCCCCCCCCAACTGGTGCAAATCCTGGATAGCATGGGCAACCACCTGTTAGTGCCAGCACTTCTTCTGAATATCTTCCCCAGGTGCCTTAATGGGCACAGAAAGAAAACTTCAAAATGGTGACCCTGCACAATCTGTAATCTTCTCCCTGAAACAGGGGATTGCCTGTCTGGGCACCCTGAAGACTTGTTCGGCCATGGCTCTCCAAGCTGCCCTGGCCACTCCCTCCTACTTGAACCGCTGCCTGAAGCTCCTTCTCAGCAGCCCCTGTCTGAGCACCCTGATGACTTGTGCGGCCATGGTTCTCCAAGCTGCCCCAGCTACTCCCTCCCACTTGAACCAACGCCCAAAGCTCCTTCTCAGGAGCCCCTGTCTGGGCACACTGAAGACTTATGTGGCTGTGGCTCTCCAAGCTGCCCTGGCTGCTCCCTCCTATTTGAACTAAATAGTAATAGTAAATGGAGTCCACTCTGAAGAAAGGGGGGTTACTAGTGGGGTACCTCAGGGTTCAGTATTAGGACCAGTCCTCTTCAATGTCTTTATAAGCGACATTGCAGAGGGACTGGAAGGAAAAGTATGTCTCTTTGCAGATGACACAAAGATCTGCAACAGAGCTGATGCACAAGGTGGGGTGGAAAGGATGAAAAGGGACTTGGCAAGGTTAGAGGAATGGGCAAATGTATGGCAGCTTAGATTCAATGCTAGAAGTGCAAGGTAATGCACCTGGGAAACAAAAACCAGGGAAGAGTACACAATGGGGGTGAGATACTAACAACAACAAAAATGGAAAGGGACCTGGGGGTGGTCATATCAGATGACCTAAAGGTGGGCAAGCAATGTGAGAGGGCAGCAAGGCGTGGTTGGGGATACTGGGATGCAGCAGCGAGAGGCATCACCAGTAGAAAACAGGAAGTTATTATCCTCTGTACAGACATCTGGTCAGACCCCATCTGAGTATCAGGCAGTTCTGGAGACCCAGTCTCCACAAAGACATAGACAGGATGGAAGCTGTCCAGAGGAGGGCAACTAAAATGGTGCATGGTCTGCACCGGAAGACATATGAAGAGAGACTTAAGGAGCTTAATATGTATAGCCTCGAGGAAAGGTGGGAGAGGGGGACATGATAGAAACTTCCAAGTACCTCAAGGAAACCAACAAAGTCCAAGAGGGTAGCATCTTTCAAAAAAAGAGGTGTGCAAGAACAAGGGGGCACAATTTGAAGATGGGGGTGGCTCAGAGGTAATGTAAGGAAGTACTTTTTCACAGAGAGGGTTGTGGATGCATAGAAACGGCCTTCCAGAGGAGGTCATGGAGTCAAAAACAGTGGTGGAATTCAAGCATGCATGGGACAGTCATAAGGCAATTCTAGGGGGTGGGGGTAGGAAGAAGTAGGCTGCTGGTTAACTAGGATCTGCAGCTTATTCAGTAGGCAGGGAAATGGGCAGACTGGGTGGGCCAAGCGGTCCTTGTCTGCCATCAAATTCTATGTTTCTATGTTTCTAACTGCCGCCTGAATCTCCTTCTCAGGAGACCCTGTCCGGGAACCCCGGAGACTAGTGTGGCGCGGCTCTCCAAGCTGCCCGGCCGCTCCTCTACTTGAACCACCTTCTCAGGAGTCCCACGTTCAGATGCGCTGAAGATTTGTGCAACCGCAGCTCTCCAGCCCCAAGGCCCTCCCTCCTCATGAATCGCTGCCCGAAGCTCCTTCTAAAGAGCCCCTGTCCGGGTACCCTGAAGACTTGTGCAGCCGCAGCTCTCCAAGCTGCCCCAGCCGCTCCCTTCTACTTGAACTGCCGCCCAAAGCTCCTTCTCAGGAGCCCCTGTCTGGGCACCCTGAAGATTTGTGTGGCCGTGGCTCTCCAAGCTGCCCCAGCCATTCCCTCCTACTTGAACCGCCGCCTGAAGCTCCTACTAAGGTCAGCCACCTGCCGTGGACCAGGAAGGCAACTCTGGGCATGCACTGGCTGAAGCAGCGTCACTCTAGCCTGTGATTGGTGGATGAGGTTATGGCTTTCTCCCTGATAGGCTGATTCTTGTCTCCCTGCCCTGGGATTGTACGGACCTGGTTCTCTCGGTAGAGGGAAATGTTTTAATTCAATATTTTTGTTTAAGTATATTTGCAGCCAGGCTTTACTGTGGGGAATGTTTTTTGTGGGATGGTTGCCTTAATCTGCACTGTATTTCAACTAGTGTTTGACTATGTTTAGATTGCTCTGTGCCTCTCCTCTCTAGTCCCTTGTACTGTGGCCGCTTAGCCCCAGGCTGCTAGTCTTCCCTGCTGTCAGCTTTTTTCTTTCTTTTTTTCTGTTTTTTCCATGATACCTTGGCAGTCTTAGCAACTCTGGGAGTGGAGCTGCTTGGCACTGACTGATCGACCCCCCATTGTGCTGCTAGCTGCTTGCCCCCAACCCTGCTTAACTGCTCTTTAACTTAATTGTGGGACTACCCCGCCTCCAAGCTTTTTCTGTGCTAGCCTTTGTCTCCACCGATTATTAATTCTGCCCTTACTCCTTGTATTTTTAGGAGCCCCTGTCCGGGCTTGTGCACTTGAAAACTTGTGCAGCTGCGGCTCTCCAAGCTGCCCCGGCCACTCCCTCCTGCTTGAACTGCCGCCCAAAGCTCCATCTCAGGAGAGCCGCCTGCTGTAGACTGGGAAGGCAACTTGGGTATGCATTGGCTGAAGCAGCGTGAATCTAGTCTATAATTGGTGGATGAGGTTACGGTTTTCTCATCGACAGGCTGCTTCTTGTCTCCCTGCCCTGGGATTGTATGGACCTGGTTCCCTGGGTAGAGGGAAATGTTTTAATTCAATATTTTTCTCCCACCCTCCCCCCCCCCTGCCACTCTTTAAATATTCTCCCTCCCTGCCTCTTCCTAGATGGTGCTGTCTTGTTACACAGGGATACCCTATGGAAAAAGACAAGAAAAACCAAACATACTGCTGACTGGATGGCCTTCAAGATAACGAGAACTGAAAATGCATGGTATTTCCGGTCAGAACTCGAATTCTCATCCAACAGCATGACAAAATTTTGGAAAACACTAAAGGACATTGAAGATTACTCAATGGCCAATTCACTCCCTCCAAAAATCTCCATTGGTGGCTGTATCACTACTGACAAACACACAATTCTAGAACTCCTCAATAATCACTTTGCCACAGCAGGTTTAGCTTTTGACTCATTGCCGGCCAACAACCTCCGGGCCCAGATGAAACCTGAATGTCTTAACTCAAGCTCACCGAATCTTGAAGCAATCTTCTCCTTCTGCTCGGTTTCAGTGAAGCATACTGAGGACCTTCTATTGGCCCTGGATAGCAGGAAAAGTGAGGGGCAGACCTGATTGAGCCCTACTACCTAAAGCTAGGATATTATGTTCTGTCTGTCCCTATATCCCACCTTTTTAATATGTCCCTTACTCAGGATACATTCCCTGCTATTTGGAAAACAGCTCATGTTATCCCTCTTTTTAAATCCGGAGACTCCAGTGACTTAAACAATTACTCTCCAATATCCTTACTTCCCATCTTGTCCAAATTACTGGAAAAAGTAGTAAATTCACAACTCAGGCAATATCTAGAGAACTTTAAACTACTAAACCCAGTCCAGTCTGGGTTTACACCCCATCATAGCACTATCTATGTGCTTGCTAAGGTCACTAATGATTGGCAGATAGCACTGGATGCTAAAAATGATGTATGTTCTTTGTTCCTTGACCTTAGCAAAGCCTTTGATACAGTGGATCATGACCTGCTTCTGGTCACCCTACATAACATTGGAGTAGACAATCTGGCAATAAAATGGTTCTCCTATTACCTTACTGAGCGGTGCCAACAGGTCAAAGTGGAGGGCAATCTCTCCACGTTGAAAACCCTTCAAAGGGGTGTGCCTCAAAGATCCATCCTAGGCCCATTATTGTTTGTCATCTATATTAACAATATAAACATTGGTATAAAGTCAGCAAGCATTCACCTATTTGCTGACGATACACTGCTGTATATAACAGATCTACATCTGAGCTGGCTTATAAAGACCTCCAGATTGAATTCAACCACCTGCAGGAAAACCTTTGCATTTAAAGCTTCTGTTAAATACAAAAAAAACTAAGGCTTTGTGCCCCCTCAGTTAATGTGTCCAAACACAGCATTGTAGATACGACCCCTCAAATTCTGACACTCCTAGATGAGCCTCTGGAATTTGTATCGAAATTTAAATACCTGGGGGTGTGGGTTGATGATAGGCTGTCATTCATGGAACATACTGAGGAACTTTCAGAAAAATTAAAACAGAGGCTTCGTACATTCTACCAGATCAAACATCTACTTACGCAGGAAGCTAAAACTCGCTTAGTGCAAACCACCTTCATGCCGCCATTGGACTATGCTGACTTCTTGCATGGGCAAGGCCCAAATACAGCACTAGCAAAACCTAACACTCTTTACCATCAGGCAATAAGATTCATAATTGGTGCACTGTACTCCACCTACCACTGCACTCTTTACACCATGATGGAATGGAATTTTCTTAGTGTTAGACTCCATGATGCCAGATCTTAGCCCGCTGGAAGCCAGGTGTTGTGCGTCCGCAGCCAGGTAGGTCGGATGGATCCGTGTGGATAAACAACATATACCACTCCTAGAACTACTGTTACAGGTGAGTAACCTGTTTTTCTTGGATCGTGGATATGTTGTTCATCCACACTTATTGGCAGACTCCTAGTAGTTCTCCGGGAGGAGGGAGGCAAGGCGTACACCGCCTCTATACTTACTTTGGGAAACAGAGATTGGAGAACTGAGGCCCCAAAATCAGCATCCCAGCGTGACTCAAGGTCGATGTGGTAGTGGGTGAAAGTGTTTGCTGACTTCCAGGTAGCAGCCCAGCAGATTTCCTGGATAAGGATGTCCCTGGAAGCAGCCACCGATGCAGCGGTATGGCGGGTGGAATGAGCTCTTATCCCTCTGGGAGGCTCCATGCCCACCAACTCATAACACAGACTTATGCATGATGTAATCCATCTTGTAATCATCCTCTTTGCTGCAGGTCTGTCAAAAGCGGCTTCAGCGTAGCTGACAAACAACTGGTGAACTTCTCCCCGAATTCCACCATCCTCTTTTTATAATAGGAGAGAGCGCATCTCAGGTCCAAAGTATGGAACCTGTACTCGGCCTCCGAGGTGTAATTAGGGTAGTATACTGGCAAAGTTAAGACCTAGTTAAGGTGAAACTCTGACACCACTTTCGGAAGGAATTTCAGGTGGGGGTGCAAGACAACCTTGTCCCTGTGGAAGACCAGATAAGGGGAGTCCACTGAAAGCGCCTGGAGCTCCCCTGTCCTTCTGGCAGATGTGATAGCCATCAGGAAAGCCATCTTCCATGACAAGTGTGACAGTGCACACTTGTGCATTTGTTCGAACGGCTTGCCCATGAGCTTTGCCAGTACCAGCAGTAGATCCCATGGAGGTGGAAGTTCACGCACTGAAGGGGATATGTGATCCAGGCCTTTGAAGAAGTGCCCAACCACTGTCTCCTGCGCCAACGTCAGCTGACCGGCCCGCACCCGATAAGCAGAGATGGACGCCAGGTGCACCCTAAGGGTCGATGACTGAAGACCCCTTTTGGAGAGAGACTAAAGGTAGTCGAGAATGTTAGCCACTGGACAGGATAAAGGAGCCAGATCCTTGTCCTGACACCAAATGGAAAACCTTTTCCCTTTGAAGGCATAACATTTCCTGGTCGATTCCTTTCTGGATGCCTCCATCACGGTGAAGACATCTTCAGAAAGACCCAAAGCCTGGAACTCTAGCCACTCAGGTACCAGGCTGCGAGGTGCAGGGATTGAAGTTCCAGATGGAATACCTTCCCCTGACTGAATGAGATCAGGTCCGGTTGTGTACAAAGCCACTCCGGGGGCCTGCAGCTGAGGCTGAAGAGAGAACTGGCGTGGCCAGTCTGGGACTACCAGGATCACCTTCACCTTGTCCCTCCTCACCTTGAGTAACACCTTGTGGATCAACGGAAATGGAGGGAAGGTGTAGAGGGGGCCTGGGGTCCATGGCTTCGAGAAGGCATCTCCCTGCAGTGAACCCTGCTGAGGGGGGCCGGTATGAAACAGCCTCAGCTTGGTGTTTTCCCTGGAGGCAAACAGGTCAAGTATCGGTTTGCCCCAATGGGAGAACAGGCTGTAAGCTCCTCTGGATGGAGGGACCACTCGTGGGATGTCTGGCCCAAGCGACTGAGAGCATCTGCCAGATGGTTCGGGACTCCTGCCACATGGATGGCTAGGAGATCCACCTCCAATCGGCATACGAGGGTCCAGGTGCGGAGCGCCTCCTTGTATAGCAGATGGGAGTGCGTGCCACCCTGATTGTTGAGGTAGTACATGGTCGTGGTATCGTCCGTCTGGACTTGAACCACTTGACCCCGGAGCTGAGGAGTAAAAGCTGACAGTGCCAATCTGACTGCTCTGAGCTCCAACAGGATGATGTGGCATCGGGACTCCTCAGGGGTCCAGAGCCCATGGGCCCTTTTGTCCCCCATGTGGGCTCCCCAGCCCATGAGGGAGGCACTGGTTGAGAGAATGACCGTCGGCTCGGGGCGGACAAACGTGATCCCTTCCAGCAACCAATCTGAGGCGGTCCACCATTGGAAAGTGTCCCACATCTTCTGGGTTACAGTGATCAGCTGGTCGAATTGACCATGGCGCTGAGTCCACTGGGCGGCAAGCTCCCACTGGAGAGGGTACATGTGCCATTGGGCCCAACAGACCACCGAGGTGCACACCGCCATGTAAGCCAGATGGCGCAGAAAGTCCCAGGCAGGGTGCAACTGCCCAACCAGAAATGATTGGGCAAAGTAGGAAAAAACCTCTGCTCCATCCACCGGGCGCCAAGCTCTGACTTGACAAGAGTCGAGCTCTGTCCCGATGAAGCCCACCACCTGAGAAGGCATGAGTTCCGACTTGGCCTCATTGATTAGGAGGCCGAGTTGGGAGCATGTCTGTAAGGACTGATCCCTGGACCTCTCCACCTCCTGTAGGGTGTGACCTGCCAGAAGCCAGACGTCAAGGCAGGGGTAAATTCTGATCCCCCGACACTGTAGATGGGCTGCCACCACTGCAATGTATTTGGTGAAGACTGGTGGGGCCGATGACAGGCCGAACAGCATGGCTCGGAACTTGTACAGGGTTCCTTTGACCCTGAAGCGGAGGAACTGCTGATGGGACGAACAGATTGAGATGTGAAAGAACGCGTCCTGCAGATCCAGTGAACAAAACCACATGTCTCGTTCCAAGGATGGAATGATCTGAAACAGAGTGACCATCCGAAAGGTGCAAGACCTAAGATATTGATTCAGGTCATGGAGATCTAGAATGCGGAGCCAGCCCCCCCGTCCGCTTAGTCTTCAGGAATTACCTTGAGACAAAGCCTGGATCTGCTGGGGGATCCGCCACAGGAGATATTGCCTCCTTGAGGAGGAGCTGAGCAATGTCGTCTTGAAGAGCTGACTGGATGTGAGCAGAAATCCATTCCTCCCGGGGAGCACGAGCTCAGCTGGGAGGGTACTGCTCGAATTGTACAGGCAGTCCCTGACCAACCACTTCGAGAACCAACCTGTCCAAAGTGACAGCGGACCACGCGGAAAGGAAGTGGTGGAGCTGGACTCCTATGGGACGACCCAGAGCTGTCATGATGGGAGTAGGAGTGGCAACCCCCAACCCGTCACTAAGCAGGCTTGGAGGAGGAAGAGGCCCCAGGACCTGAACTTCTGCCTCCTTTTTTGGGCCTGTTGGGGTCTGGGCTTGGGACGAGGGTGCCAAGCTTGAGCCTGCTGCTGATGTTGTTGTCCCCCTGGAAGGAGGGCTGCTGAGCCACAGGGGAAGAGTGCCAAAAGGGCTTTTTCTTCTTCTGCTGATTCTTGCCCGAAGAACCTTTGGCAGAAGTAGCATCCAAGATGGCACTGGACAGCTCAATTCACTGAAGGTGACCGGCCACTCCTGGGCCGAATAAGTTGGTCCCGAGGAAGGGCATGTCAGCTAATTTGTGCTGAGTATCTGCCGGAAAGGAGGAGAGCCTCAGCCAAGCCCTGCGATGAGAGGCAACTGCGGCAGCCATCGAACGGGCACAGGAATCCCCAATGTTCAGGGCCGTCTGGAGCTGTTATTCGGCAACAGCTCAGCCCTGATCTCGGACTTGCTTGACTGTGGTCTGCATGTCTATGGGGAGATGTGGGAGGACTTCATCCAGCTACCCTAGAAGGGCGTGGGAGAAGTGTGCCATGATGATGGCCAAACTTTCCTGGCGAAGGCCCAAGGAGGAAGCCGAATAGACCTTCCTGGCTGAATGGTCCAAAAGCTTGGACTCTTTATTAGGGGGTTGGTCTGTATTGGCAGAACGGCCAGTACACCTGAACACAGAGGCGGTCACCAGGCTCTCAGCCGAAGGGTGCTCTGCGAACCCCACTAAGGACCCCATGGGCTCCGCGTACTTGCAGGCCATGCAGGCAGACGGAGCTGGGCAAGAGGCAGGACACTGCCAGAGTTCAAGTGCCAGACCAACAATGGCCTCGGCCACAGGAAAGGCCTCCGTCGGGGTATCCCCTCTTTTAAGGACGTCCGTAAGAGGGTACTCTGCCTTTTTCTGGATGGGTTCAGGGGCATCCCTGTGGACTCAGAGATGAGATGAAGAATCCCTTGGAAGGAGGAAGGACCTTCCTCCACCCCTAGGCCAACGGACGACTCGTCATCCAAAGAGTGAGAGTGGAGTCCGATGATGTCCAAATCCGAAGAGTCGGGGTACAACGGTCTGCTGCCCAAATCACCCTCGACACGCCAAGGGCAGTCCAGGGTGACCATGACCGACAAATGCCAGGGAAGCCTGGCATCTGGTCTGTCTTCTTTTGAAGGAGCCCCTCCCACAGGCTGCTTAGGTGGCAGTTCCACCATGATGGGTGGAGAGACCGGTTTAGGCCGAAGAGGTGGATTTGACGGCCCCCCGGGCAGGGGAACTGAAGATTTCGGCTCCAGAGGGGTTGGCTTCAGCCTAGGAGGCAATAGCCAAGTAATGGCTGGGGTAGGAACTGGAGTAGACTTGTGCCTGAACAAGATCAGCTGTTGCCACATGAGGTCCTCGTAGCGCCAACAGAGTTTCCGCTGGAGCCCCTCCTCTTCCGTGGAGGATGAGGATGACCAATGGCATCGCCTCTTCTTAGAGCACTTATGGCTCTTCCTCGGTCTGTCAGTCCAGGGGGTTCTGGACCTCGACTGAGATCAGGCGGGCTGACTCTGTCGCTCCAGAGACACCAGCGGGACCAGTGACTTCCGGGGATCCGGAACCAGATCCTTGATGGGAACATCAGCGGGCTGGGTCTCCTTATCAGGGAAGACAAGGACCGGAGTCCTTTAGAAAGAGTCGTCGGCTGGAGACGGAGACAGTGGGTCAATGGGGTCGATGACAATCTCGACCTCATTGACTGCAGCTTCGGTCGGCTGGCCCGACGGAAAGTCCGAAAAGCCAGCGGCCGAAGAAGCGATCTCGACCGAAGTCGGGACCACATGCTCTTTAGACTGGGACCTCTCTCAGTCCCAAGAGCGCCTTCGACGAGATGAAGGTTTACTCGGTTCCTTCTCCTACTTATGGGATCAGGAGGAGTGCGAGCCTGCAGGCGCCTCTCCCCAGGTGGGAAGAGACTGGCACAACTCCCGGAATGAGCCAGAGAAAGAAGAGCCTAGGTTGAGAGGAACAAAGAAGCCCAGAGAGTCGGCAGCATGAGCCACTTCTTCCTTGAATGCCTGCATGCATTCCAACTGCTTGGTGGAGCTCACTGCCGCAGCAACCGCCCACCTAGCCTCCTTGGACTTCACTGGAGGGTTCCTTTTCTCCGGTCTCCCCAACTTTAAGTGTGTCAGGCGGTCATCCAGAACATGGGGATGGAAGGCCAAACAAAAACTGCAGGACGAGGTGTGATGGCTGACACGGGATCGGTGTGCAACATCTTCTGGCTGCAAGGACAGTGTAGAAATCTGGGGGAAGATTTTTCTTCCATAATCGAAGACGCAAAGCACGATCGCTAACTCAAACGAGTTTTAATTTTGGTGAAACTGAAGATTTGAAAGTCAGGGCCTACGAAATGCGTGAGCAAGAGGGAGGCAACCTGAATCTTCCAGTGGAAAGGAAGATCTGGTGTCGTGACGGAGCTGAGGTATATACCACCCAGGTGGGTGGGAGGAGCCAGCTTGAAGACTTCCGGTGAACCTTAAAGGGGAAAGAGACATGCTAATAAGTGTGGATGAACAACATATCCACGATCCTAGAAGTAAATGTTTCTGTGCAGGGGTTAAATAATAATTTTATTTATAAAACGTGCAGTCTCGCTTCCGCATACATTGCTGGTCACCGAATGGCCCCCCCCCAACATGTACAGTTACCTATAATAGTATAAGTACCAACTAAAGACTTATTTTGCTTCTGATAGCATTATAATGCTATCTTTACCCCTATAGCTCCTTCCCCACTTCGCATCATTAAAATGTGGTTTTGTGGGAGGGGCTGAAGTAGGTGCTCCGCAGCCAACAGTGCATACAGTCTTATATGGAGGCTTAGCTACTGCCAGGAGTACAACTGTTGTGAAGCAAAGTAATTTGAGAGGATCCCTGAGCCCTAGTTTCCATATCAGGAAACAGGCAGAGAGTGGTAGTTCCAAGGCTGACACTAGGACTACAAACACTGCAGAAGTAACTAAATTATTTGTTTGGGGACCTGAAATCCTGTGCCTGCCTTGTGCATGAGCAAGGAACGCACAAGGAGTGTTTTAAAATTTTAATTTTGCAACTTTTGTTGCGATCAACCCTGCTACCTCTCAGAAGCATTTCCAGGGCATTTTCTAGTTAAAAGAGCTGCCTGTTGTGAGCGCAGTCTTATATGGAGGCTTAGCTACTGCCAGGAGTACAACTGTTGTGAAGCACACACTTTTATTCTTTTACAAACGAGCAAGTAATTTGAGAGGATCCCTGAGGCCTAGTTTCCATAGCAGGAAACAGGTAGAGAGTGGTAGTTCCAAGGCTGACACTAGGACTACAAACACTGCTGAAGTAACTAAATAATTTGTTTGGGGACCTGAAATCCTGTGCCTGCCTTGCGCATGAGCAAGGGACGCACAAGGAGTGTTTTAAAATTTTAATTTTGCAACTTTTGTTGCAATCAACCCTGCGACCTCCCAGAAGCATTTCCGGGCATTTTCTAGTTATTAGAGCCACCTGCAGTGAGCAGGGCACGCCGGAGATCGCTACAGAGACACACGCTGCGGCAGCGCTGGTCAATAGGGGCAATAAGGCAAAAGGGCCAGTAAAGTGAGTTGCACCACAGTGTTACAGTAAACAAGATAAAATGGATCTACTGAAAATAGGAGACTATCTAACTAACACATGTGGCAATTGTCAAATGTTCTCACTGGGTGAGTGTACAACTAACTTCATTTGTGCAAAATGCAAATTAATAGAATCATTGCAGGCTGAAAATGTAGCACTCAGAAACAGAATGAAAATATTAACAGATATAAGTAGCTTAGAAGATTACATAGATAATGTAGCTGAAGAGGTAGGTACCAGCAGCATACAGGAAGCTACGAGCCCATGCAGTGATGTTCACGCAGTATTATCACATGCAGAGGAGAAGACAGAACAGTGGAGTATAGTCCCCCAGAAAAACAGGAAAGGGAAGCGAAACATTTGAGGGTTATCAAATGTGTTAACACCAAACAGATATAGCTTTTTAGTACAAGATGATATCACGGTACAGGAGACACATCAGCAAACCCAGCAACTAGATGACACCAAAGTAGTTTGTCACAAAAAACAAGCAGAACATGTTGACACTGAAATCAGCATAGCCAAAAGGGATGTCTTGGTGATAGGAGACTCAATGCTCAAATATACAGACTCCATTTTATGTAAAAATAGGATAACCTCAACCACTGTGAGTGCTTTGCTTGGTGTAAAAATCTCAGACATAAGACGTCTTATACCTGGTCTTTTGGAACAGAACGAGCAACCATTGGTGTTGATTCATGTAGGCATAAATGATGTGGGCAAAAGAAGGATGCTTGACATTCAAAGGGACTTTGAATATATAGGCGCAGATTTAAAAGCTAGAGGATGTGACCTGATTATTTCAGGTATTATACCAAGCCCCGGGGTACACTTTCACACGAAATCACAAATTGAGAGCTTAAATGGGTGGTTAAAAAGGTGGTGCCTTAGAGAAGATTATGATTATTTGGAGAACTGGGGAAACTTTTTTGACACAAGGCTATTTGCAAGGGATGGCATTCATTTAAATAGGGAAGGAAAACGCCGCTTCTCAAGATCACTAAAACAGAAAATTGACAATTCTTTAAACTTCCTGAGGGTATATCCCAACATCAATAAAGCAAGGGTTAGTAAAATCAAAACACTGGAATTGTCTGTTATTAAATGCAAGAAGTCTCAATAATAAATTGGATGAACTGGTATTTACACTAAATATATACAATATTAGTTTATGTGCCATTACTGAAACACGGTGGAAACAGGAAGATTCATGGGACAAACAAATCCCCGGTTTTCATCTCTATCATAGAGATAGGCCACACCAAAAGGGTGGGGGTGTTGCCCTTTATATAACAGATCATATTACATCAGAAAGTGTAGAAATTATTAATAATGATACAACCGAGTTGATTTGGGTTAAGTTAGCCCCCCCAAATGCCCAAATTAAATGTGAGTGTGGTATATAGGCCGCCAGCTAACACACAGTTAGATGACCTCAAACTTTTAGAATGCTTAGATAACCTCACCCAAGCTGGAAATTCCTTGTTAGTGGGTGATTTTAATCTACCAGGGTTGAGTTGGGACCCCCCAAAAGCAGAATCTGAAAAGGAGCAAAGATTCTTAGAATTTTTTCTGCTAAATAATCTTGAACAATATGTTAAAGATCATACTCGGGGAAAACATACTCTGGATTTGGTACTCAGTAACCTGGATTATGATATATAGGATTGCAGAGTTTTACATCCCTTAGGTTCCAGTGACCACAACATGATGAAATTTAGTATTAATGAGGTTTCATCAAAGATGACTAATAGGACAGTGGTACATAATTTCAGTAGGGCAAACTTTAATGATATTCACAAACAATTAGTTTTATGGAACTGGGAGGTAGATTTTAGTGGACCGATGATACAGCAAAAGTGGGATATTTTAAGTAACAAAATTAAACCCCTGGTACAGGAATTCATTCCTAGTCTTAAAAAGACTACAAACTCGAGAAAAAAACATGGTTTATACTACAAATAATTAAAAGTATAAAATGTAAAAATAAGGCATACAGAAATGCAAAAAAAAGTGGGCAGCCAGAAAGATGGTTTGAATTTAAGTTTGAACTGAAAAAATGTAGATCAAGCATACGAAAAACAAAAGAGGCCTATGAATATAACTTGGTAACCAAAGTCCAAAATAATTATAAATCTTTTTTCTCATACATAAATAATAAAAAGGGTGTAAATAAATCAATAGGGCCTATAAGGGGACCACATGGTGATATGTTATTGGACGATAAAGACATGGCATGCCATTACAATGCATATTTTGCCTCAGTGTATAATCAAAAAATCCAAAACACCTTACATCATCAGGTAAAGCACGTAGGTTTTCCCCTTAAAATCGAGGTCAATGATGTGAGAGATAGATTAAAAGCCTTAGACCAGAATAAGGCACAGGGACCAGATGGCCTCCACCCTCGGGTGCTTAAGGAGCTGGCTGATGTACTGGCCCCCCCCCAGTAACCCACTTATTTCAGCATTCTATAGATAAATCTGAAGTCCCAGTTGAATGGCGGCAGGCGGATATTATTCCAATATATAAGAAAGGGTCAAGATAGGAACTATCAAATTATAGACCCATCAGCCTGACATCAATACTGGGAAAAACCCTGGAAGCTATCATCAAAACCCATATTAGCAATATGTTGGTTATGTCAGGAGATCTAGACCAAAATGAGCATGGTTTTAGAAAGGGTAGGTCCTGTCAGACAAACTTGTTGGAGTTTTATGATAAAGTGAATCAAGCACTTGACACCAGAGTAGCAGTGGATGTTATTTTCTTGGATTACTCAAAAGCATTTGATAAGGTACCACATGGCCTCTTGAATGAGGCCCTAATTAAACTGGGTATACATGCCAATATTTCCCTATGGATTGAGAACTGGTTGACAAATTGGAGGCAGAGAGTATCAGTGAAGGGATCCTTGTCGGATTGGGTAACAGTGACTAGTGGGGTGCCGCAGGGCTCGGTTCTGGGCCCCTGCCTTTTCAACTTATATATTTCATCTATGCAAACTTCGACAAATGTGTGGTTGTCAAAGTTTGCAGACAATAAGAATAGGTATCGGATAAATTCTAAGGAGCACTCGGATACCTTACAACTAGCATTAAGAGAAATGAAAACTGGGCATAATAAATAAATCTACATTTAATGTAGATAAATGTAGGTTATGCACCTGGGGAAAATAACACCATTATGAATATACACTAAATGGAGTAGTGTTGCAGGAAACATCAGAAGAAAAGGACTTGGGGATTTATATTACCAATGATCTGAGCTTTAAGACACACTGTAATCACATTATCAGAAAATCTAGTGGTCTCCTACATTGCATAAACAAGCATATTAAAAGTAGAGACGGATCGGTGGTAATGCCTCTATATAAGACTCTGGTCCGTCCGCATCTGGAATATTGTGCCCAATTTTGGTCACCTGGGGAAAAAGGGACAATAAAATCACTGGAACAGGTACAAAGGAAAGCAACACGACATGTGACAGGCCTTGAGGGGCTAACCTACCAACAGAGACTGGTAGAATTGAAACTGTATTCATTGGAATTCTGGAGGCTACGAGGTGATATGTGCATGGTATACAGAACACTATCAGATGATGACCTGTGGCATAAACTGGGACTGGAGTTAAGGATCCAGCCATATGATACAAGAGCTCACCCATTTCAAATCCGGATCAGCTCTTCTTGTACAAATGCTAGGAAAAACTGGTTTAGTAAAAGGATAACTAGTATATGGAATGGCTTGCCATTGGAAATAGTGTTGAGTTCGTCAATGAATATTTTTAAAAATTCCTTGGACGAATACCTGATTAAACAAGATATAACTGGATATTAACTAGGCAGGCCGTTATGGACTTTGTCTTCTTGGCCTTGTAATAACCTATGAGACCTATGAGAATGAGACAGCATTTTTTGTAAGTACAATTACTATTTAACCCTTGCACAGAAAAAAAAAATATGGGTATTTTAGGTTCTGGGGCAGGCAGCTCCTAGCCATGAGCTGCCTGCCCCCATGGTGTCAGCTGATCTTTAAGGTTCAGGTTATAGGACTGCCTAGTACCAGTTCAGGTCCATGCCCTTCAATCTGACCTCATTTCCAAGGATCTTTTTAAAATGCCTATCTGTGGCAGTAACTGCACTTTGCAGGAGAATTGTGGTTCACCCTTACCTAGATGACTGGCTATCATGAGGCAGAAATAAGGAACAGGATCAATTTGCACTGAAAAAGGCCATCTTCATAATGACAGGTCTAAGGTTTTTGTTGAACTGTGAAAAATCAGTTCTAACAATGATTCATGCTCAAAAATACAGCATGATGCATTATGTGAGGCTATGACCGAACACCTCTAGAAGAAATACAGTTAAGTAACCTATCCTTGGAACATACACAGGTCGTAGAATTTACAGGGGCAGGGACAAATTCTGAAGATGGCAGACTCTGAAGAAATATGCAGCCCCCTTCTAGGGAGGTACAGTACATTAAGAATCACTTAGGAATTTCTCAGGTTACTGGATCTCATGTCCTCAACCACAGTTTTGGTTCCATGGGCCAGATTGTAAATGAGAAAGACACAAAAAAAGTATTAGTGTTAGAAAAGTGCCCCCATTAACACAAAGTGTGTCAGTTTTCTGGCACTACAGAACCTGAGAGAAGGCATTCTTTGGCCTCAGATTTCAGTTATACTTAACACATTTTTCCCTCAGAAATTGAAGAGGACACTTGGAGGCAGATCGGTGAATGGATTATTGTCATTACTGCGCCAGCATAAAGGCGGGAGCACATTCTGTAGATCTTTTGGCGTTCAGAGCAGTTTTTCCTCCTCCTGACATCCTTTTCCTCTGATGGATGTCCATACAGTTCAACTACAGACAGACAATATAACCACAATGTGTTACATAAACAAGCTGGGAGGGGCCAAATATTTAAAGCCTTGAGAAACCATGAAAATAGGCAATCTAGTACTACATACAGTTCGAATACAGGGATAGCTGCAGTGCACTTCGCTGGGAAGAAAAAGGTACCAGCAGGTTCACTATGCAGAATGGGTCACATAACCCATAAGGGGGCTTTAAACCAAACTTCTGAAATCTTCTAGGAACAGACCTGTTTGCTTCTTGGGAAAACAAGAGGTTAGCTCTGACCTTCTGCAGGCCCCATCTCTGGGAACAGTCCCAGATGATGCAGTAAGTTAGCTGTAGAGCAACAAAGTCTGTTACGCTTTCCCTCCTTTTCCCTTTATCCAAAAAGTACTTTTGAAAATCAGAGAGAGAGAGAGCTCCCCACTGATCAAGGCTTACAGATTCAGTGATTAAAATAATGAAATTCCATTTTCAAGACTTGAAAGCCCAAGAATTGCACTGGTGACTGTTAGTCTAATTTCCAGATTTTGCTGGGGTTCACTGTCATTATTTTAGGATGTGTATAAATAAAATAAAAGAAGGTTTAATATACAGAGCATTAAATGAAGCAAACTGAAAACAGTACAGGAAGAAATTATAAGAAATATACAAGTTATACATTCCAATTTCTTGATGAAAGAGGAGTTTGCCCATTTCAACACTTCTAGGCACAGTACGGATTAACTGGATGAGAACATTTCCAATATTTGCAAATTCAAGTCTATCTTTTACATAACGGTAATCCCCTGGAAATTAGGAAAGAGAGGGAGACATGACTGAGACATTTAAATATTTGAAGGGGATTAACAGGGTGAGGGAAGGGAACATATTTCGGAGGAGAGAAAGTCCAAAAACTAAGGGGCACAGTCTGAGGTTGTAAAGTTCAGAGATAACAGGAGAGGGTACTACTTCATGGAGAGGGTGGTGGCCCTCTGGAACATACTGCCGGAAGAAAAAACTACTCATTATTATGTTTCTTCTATTGGAGTCTTACTGTATTCTGACAAGTGCAGTTAGCCCCAGCCTTTAAACTGCCCCGGAGAACAAAGGGTTAACTTTCTATGCAGAACACAAAATGCTGAGTTCGAGCTCGGCTGATGTCTCTGTCTGTTTCCCTTTGAAGTCTAACTGTCAGATTCTTACGAGCAAAACCCTAATAGCTATTCTATGTGGAAATTGTAACATTTTTAATAGCCAACTGGCAACAAAAAGTTTTGGATCCCCAAGGAAGACTCAAGTCAGGAAACCCAAAACTCAAAAACCAAACCAAACAAGAAAAGTAATAAAGCAACACCCCAAATAACAGAGGGTGTAAAAGGAGCACCCCTGAGGTGCAACACTGCACCTGCCCACCCACTTCCCAAAACCAGGTTCTGAGAGGGGAGGCAGGGAGGGAGGTCAGAATACAGCAAGACTCCAATAGAAGTAACATAATTAGTAAGGTGAGTAATTTTTTCTTCAAACAACTTGAAGTCTTGCTGTATTCTGACAAGTGCAGAATACCAAGCAGCACCTCCATGGAGGAGGGACAGAACCTACTTTGGGAATAGGCTCTGAAGTACTGCTGTGCCAAACCGAGCATCACTCTTAGCCTGGATATCCAGAGAGTAATGCTTGGTAAAGGTATGGACTGTTTGACAAATTTCTAAAAGAGGGATATCCCTGGCAGTAGCCAGGGAAGCAGCTGTACCTATTGTAGAGTGAGCCCTCAGGCCTGAGGGTGGAATCTTTCCCAGTTTTTCATAGCAGAATTGTATACAAGACACAATCCACCTGGTAATAGTTCTCTTGGTGGCAGGTTTGCCCTTTCCCACTTCTCTATAAGTGAGGAACAACTGGAGGGAGTCAAACCTGTGACCCTTGGTACGCTCTATGTAGTAGCTAAGGGCTCTTTTAACATCTAAACTGTGCAGCCTCCTCTCCCGAGGAAGAATAATCAGTGAAGAAAAACAGGAAGAGACATAGACTGATTCAAATGGAAGTCTGAAACCACTTTGGGCAAGAACCTCCTATTGGTTCTAAGGACCACTTTATCCCTGTGAAAGGAGATAAAATCAGGTTCCACTGACAGGGCCTGCAATTCACTGATACGCTTGGCAGAGGTAATGGCTACCAAGAACACAGTTTTCCAAGTCAAGTACTTAAGCTCTGCTGAGGACAAAGGCTCAAAAGGAGGTTGCATAAGTTGAGCAATGCAAACATTCAAATCCCAGGCAGGGGCAGGGTCTCTAAAAGGAGGATTGGTATGAGGCAATCCTTTGAAAAAATGTACAGAACACTGGATGAGATGATAGTGAGGAAGACTTTCCCACTGACAGAAAAGCAGAAACAGCTGACAAGTGTACCTTGAGAGTAGCTGGTCTGAGGTGGACCATATAATCCAGAACCGTAGGCAATTCAGCAGTATCTGGGGAAATATGCTTCTTGGAACACCAAATGCTGAATCTCTTCCATTTGGGAGTTATAAGTCTTTATGGTGGAGGGCTTTCGAGCAGCTTTGAGAATATCCAGAACCCCCTGAGAAAGATGCAAATCTACAAACTCTAACTCTTCAAGAGTCATGCCTTGAGATTGAAAGACTGAAGATTGGGGTACCAAATCCTCCCCTGAGAGGATGTTAACAGGTTGTAATTCCTGGGAAGATACAGGGGAAGATGGACTGCTAGGGACAACAACAGGGGGTACCAAGGCTGTCTGGCCCAATCTGGAACAATCAGAATCACTTTGCAAGGTTGAGACCTTATCTTGACTAGAACTCTGAACAGGAGTGGGAAGGGAGGGAAGGCATACAGAAATTTCCCCTCCCAATTCAGAATCAGAGCATCCAGGGGGACTGCAACAAAATAGAGGAAGTTGGTGATTGTCTGGGGCTGCAAAGAGATCTATCTCTGGAGTGCCTCACCTTGAAAAAAACACTTTCAACACCTGAAGGTCCAGGGACCATTCGTGATGGCCCTGGGAGATCCTGCTCAGTGCATCTGCTAGCACATTGTCCTTCCCTGGAATGTGAACTGCTATCAGAGAGGTTTGCAGGGAATAAGCCAGGGACCACAATTTCATGGCTTCCGTGCACAAGGCCATGGACTGAGTGCCTCCCTGCTTGTTGCTGTATCACATGGTGGTGGTGTTGTCTGTTCTGACCTGAACCAACTTGTTCTGCACTGACTGAGAGAAAGCTTTCAGGGCCAGAAAAACTGCCTGAGTTCTAGGAGATTGATATGGAGAAGGGATTCTTGGGAGAACCACAGTCCCTGGGCAGTGAGGGCCCCCAGATGGGCTCCCCAGCCCAGAAGAGAGCATCCGTGTTAAGGACCACTGAATGAGACTGGGTGGCAAACGGGAACCCTTGTCTTAAATTGTCCTGATCCTGCCACCATTAAAGGGCCTGGATCAAGGTCCGAGTCACTGGGATCAGTTTGGTAAGGGAATCCTTCCTCTGAGACCAAAAAGCCCTCAGATGGAACTGAATATCCTTCATCTGAAATCTTGCCCCTTGGACCACTGCTGCTAAAGCTGCCATGTGGCCCAGGAGCTGGAGGAAATGCCTTGCTGGTTGAGACACCTGAAGGGAGAAGGAAGAGGCTAGTTCTATAAGAACCCTTGCCCTTCCCAGGGGAAGAAAGGCTCTTGCTCTGACTGTGTCCAATTCTGCCCCTATAAAGGTAAGAAGCTGGACTGGTTCGAGAACTGACTTGGGAAGGTTGAGAAGAAATCCTAGAGAAGTGAGCAATTGCTGGGTCACTTGCAGGTAAGACTTGACTTGGTCTGGAGATTGGCCCACTATCAGCCAATCATCCAGATATGGAAAAATGGAAATCTTTTGCCTTCTTAGAAAGGCAACTATTACTGCCAGGCATTTTGTGAAAACCCTTGGTGCTGAGGTTAGGCCAAAGGGCATTGCTTTGAACTGGTAGTGGCCTGAGAGCAACTCGAACCTGAGGTACTTTCTGTGGGAGCACCTGATGGGAATGTGAAAGTAGGCATCTTTGAGGTCCAGGGAGGCTAGCCAGTCCCCTGGCCTTAGAGAGGGAAGGATTATTCCCAGAGTTACCATCATGAACTTTGGTTTTAGAAGATGTTTGTTTAGGTATCTGAGGTCTAGGATGGGTCGCCACTCACGTCTTTTCTGGGGTAAGGAAGTACCTGGAGTACAGACCCTTGCCCCAGTGTAGTGTAGGTACTCTCTCTCTATTGCTCTTAAGGCCAGCAGAGGTGAAACCTCTGCCTCTAGGGCAAGGGTTTCCAAGAGATTTGCAGGTGGAAAAGACCTGGCTCTCATCTTTGGAAATTTTCTGAAGCTGAGAACCAGTCCCTGGCTTACTACTTCCAGGACCCGCTTGTCTGATGTAATAGACATCCAATCCTGGACAAAGTAAGCCAGCCTTCCCCCTACTGGAATAGGAGAGTCGACCCAGGCAGGCCCATCAGGGTGTCTGCTTGACAGGGGCCTTAGGCTGAGGAGTGGATGCAGCCCCGCTCATCCCCCTTCTGCCTCTCCCTCTGAAGAACCCCCTCTGTGAAAAGGGAGAAGAGGCCTGTGCTTGGTAAAAAGGCCTATGAAAAGGCCTGGCCCTAGACTGCTGCCTTTGAGGAGTTGCCTGCCTCTCCTTGGCCTGAGCACTCCTGTAGGTGGTCCTGTACTCATCCATTTTCTTTATGTAATTCTCTCCAAACAGAGAATAACCGACTAGAGGAAAATCCATGGCCTTCGCCTGAGTATCCTGTGAGAGGCTAGTACATCTGAGCCAAGCCATCCTCTGAAGAGCCACAGATGTAGCCATGACTCTTGATGATACATCATTGGAGTCCACAGCAGCATGAAACTGAACTTTAGATGCCTCAATCCCATCTGCAGCCACCGCCTCCAGTTCCTTGGCTAGCTGAGGGGAGGCCTGTTTAGCCAGTGCCAGTACAGTGTCCCACCTGGACTTCTGGTACCTGGCTGTATAGGCCATATAATTACATGTCTGATTCCCAAGGAAGATGCCATGTACAACTTTTTTGCCATGACATCAATCTTCCTGGAGTCTTTGTCTGGGGGGTGTGAAGCCAAGGGAATGCTTGCCTTATCACAGGCAGCAGCCTGCACAACCCCTACATGGCTGCATTACTGATATAAAAACTCTGTATCTGAGCCTGAGAGTGTATACCTCTTGTCCATTCTTCTGTCCACAGGAGGTATAGAATTAGGAGACTTCAGAATCTTTTGTGTCTGTTTCCCAAAAGATTTGTGTAGGGGAACAGACAGTCTCCTGGACTCTGGGATGTCCATCATTTCTACAAAATCAGGCTCCTCCTGATCCTCAGCTGCCTTTTCCATAGGAAGCTGGAGGGTCTCAGCCACCTTTCTGTAGAACATAAAGTGGGAAGGGGACTCAGAAAGCCTAGGAGGGGATACACCTGAAGGTCTGTCTGGGGAGATGTTCGGTTCCACAGGCACATCTAGACTTTCACCATCATCATCATCATCTTCAAACTCCCCTTCCCCCTCAAACTCCGGTTCATAAAATTCTTCAGGGGCATAATCGTGAACCGTGGGAACCGACCGAACCGAGCCCCTGCCAAAAGGAGCCGGATCGGTCGAAACCGGGTGAAATGATTCCACAATCCAAATCGCTCTGGCTATTTCTTTGGCAGTTGGAACATGGACTTCTGGATCCGAACCGGACGATTTTTCTTTGCACTCTCTTTTAGTCGGAACCGACCCCTCGGGATCAGCTCTCCTTTTGCCCAAAGAAGTATCGCCCTGGTCAGAGGGCACTTCTTCTGGTTTGGTCGGAACCGAACCAGGCTGGCCATCCGGGTCAGCGGACTTCTCGGCCTCCTTTTCCCTCAGTCTACCTAATCTCTTTTTAAGGGTAGATTTGGGAACACTTTTGCAAATTTGGCAGTCTGAATCGAGGTGTTCAAACCCCAGACAATAAACACAGGTGGTGTGGGGATTGGCCTTAGCAAAGACCTCCCCACACTCACTGCAGTGTTGAAACCCAGTGGGCCTATTTTTTTCTTGGGTTTCTCAGACATGGCCAACCTATCCAAACTTACCCTTTTTTCGGCAACCGCCAGGCAAGATTCCCTTATTGGTTCCTAACCGTGTCACGGGTCTTGGAAAAAAATGGATCAAAACACGTTTTTTTAGAACCGATAAGGACCAGTAACCACACACTAAAGTTAGCACAAGAATTAAACAAATGATCGGTTCAGTCGAACCAATCCACACTTTTTACAAGTTCCACACAGAAAACACAGTACAAAACCTATCTAGTACTCACGGTACCACAGACAGAGACTGAACCGACTATGCGGAATAATTTTTCGGTTAGAAACCGACGAAAAAGCGACACTTCAACCGACTTTCAAACCGAGCTGCAGGAGAAATCTCCGGAGCGACTGTTCAATGAGGCAGAGTAAAGAATCTGACGGTTAGATTTCAAAGGGAAACAGACAGAGACATCAACCGAGCTCGAGCTAAGCATTCTATGCTCTGCATAGAAAGTTAACCCTTTGTTTTCTGGGGCAGTTTAAAGGCTGGGGCTAACTGCACTTGTCAGAATACAGCAAGACTTCAAGTTGTTTAAAGAGGTGGTGGGTGTCAAATGGTAGAGGAATTTAAGAGGTCATGGCATAAATACATGGGAATAACCAGAAGGGGGGGGGATGAACCTGGAAAAAGAGAGGAGTCTGAAGTCTCCATCGGGGGGGGGGGGCAGAGGAGGGATGCAAAGAATTCAGTCTAGGGTTACCTATGGGGAGGGAATAGGGTCAGACTGGATGGGCCAAGGGGCCCTTTTCTGCCATCAGATTTCTATGTTTCTAAGTAATCAGAAAGACCATCTGCCAGACCCAGACCCTCTCTTGCTTACTATGATTATGGATGTCATTAAGGGCGCTGTATGGCAGCATTTGATAGGGAATCTATATTGGGGGTTACAGGAGTACCTCGGGGACGCTACCCTCTCCATTCTGAAGGCATGGAACCAGGAACTCCATGTCTCTATCTCTTATGACACGTGGCTTAAGTACACTCTCCCGTCCATTAAAGTTTCTTCCGCTAGGCATTATGGACATGCTTTAGCCACACACTCACACATTTTTGGGACTTGCCCAGTCTTAGCTCAGTTTTGGGAACAAATAAAAAATTGCATTAATCGATTTACTGGTACCACTGATTTGGTTACCCTACTATCGTGTTGTTGTTGATACTTCCCCTGAGATTATGTCTGCCACCATGTTCCATGATTATTATACACTTACTGGCCACTCAAAAGGCAATAGCGTTTATGGAAATAGCCACAAACCCCCACATTGGCTTCATGGCACAAGATCTTGGTGGATATGTAAAACATGGAGTGCTTAACAGTACAGTAAAGGGAGTCTTTACACCAATTTGAACTAAAGTGGAGAAGATGGGCGTTCTACATGTCAGAGGAAGATGACACCTTTGTGCCCCGAAGAGAGCAACCTAATTATATACTGTTGGACTAGTTGGACCAGCATAACATTCTGTGGTGATTTGCATATGCAGCCCATGATGCTTTGCACTGTGGGGGCATGTGTGATTTTGTATTTTCTTGAAACTTGGCTTCCCAGCCAAATGCCCTTTGGGGTAACCCTTGCCTCAGTGTTTACGCACAGAGGTTCTTTGTCTTTTAAATGGTTTTTTATTTTAATGGGTTCACCACAATATATCCCAGGCACACTGCCTTAGGGGTAGCTGGTCCATTCCATTGGGGTGTCAAACAGACGAGGCATACTGATGAGTCCAGGTAGGACGAAACACGTGTCTATGTCTTCTGTTAGTACCCTTTGCAAACTGTGTGAGAGGCCTTTCGGCACCATGCAATTCCGCTTAAAGTTGGACCAGCATAACATTCTGTTGTGATTTGCATATGCAGCCCATGATGCTTTGCACTGTGGGGGCATGTGTGATTTTGTATTTTCTAATTACATACTTACTATTGGGGGGGGCCATTGGAATGGGTCATTAGTTGCATTTATTGGAGTGGCCTAGACTGAACTTCTGAATGCACCTTTGTATGTCTTACTTCATAACCCCAACAAATCACATGGAGGAATGGTAACCTGATGGAATGGTATTAAACCTGGGAAACTGAGCTGGCTCCGTGGTGCCGGGCAATCGCCTGGTACATTGGTGACCCAGGTTCGTGCCCCACGACAGAAGTGCAGGCCAGCAGGGAAAGCTTAGAGCGCTCTCCTCCTGGGAGAGACACGGGTCTGCACCTTTCTGGAACAACTCCTGGCTGCCCGTCTGGGCAACACACATTGTTGCGTGGGTGACCACGTGCCACCTGTGCATGCTGGCATGGATGCCACAGCATACAGCCGCATCATGGGTGGTGGGTGGGTGGAAAAAATTAGCAGAAAACAGGCCGCCTGGCCAGCCGGATGATGGCTGTTCATCCTCTGTTCACCATAAAGACCGAAGGTGTCTGCACTGCACCCCTGCCAAACCCAGCACAGACTGAAAGTACCCACTGGGCCAGTCTCTCCCAGTGGAGCCATGGGAGAGGCCCCCCCAACAAAGGGATATGTTGGGTCAACCGGGCTGCGGCAAGATGGCAACTGGGGGTACTTGTGGCAGGGGCCCAGGGCGGCCAAAGGGAGTAGCTGGCCAGGGGGCTGGGGGAAAAAAAAACACCTAGGAAATTGTACTATAGTGGTCAGTACAGTGTAATTGTAAATGACTATAAATGCTTACTGAATTAAAGTCTATCCAGTACTCTGCAACTTAATAGCTAAAAAGTGGGCCGGCCCGGTGGCGCTGAGGGTTGAGGCGCTGGATGCCACACCTCGCTGCATGCCGGCGACCCGGGTTTGGGAGCGGACTCGGGCCGTTGGAGGTTGTCAGAGGAGAAGGAAGATCAAGCATCCTGCAACAGCTCTCCTCCCTCTGGGGCGGGGAAGCGGTCCATGTCGCTCTGCAGCGGCAACTGGCAGAAGCCAGGGGCACTGCTAGTAGTGGCGCACAGTTGAAGGTTGCAGCATGGCAGGCATCGGCACATTGTGCATAGATACTATTGCACATTCGGCTCCAAGGGGGAGAAAATCTAGTTGTGAAAATTGCAGGATGGTTGTGGCGGCTGATGGCCGTGCGCCGCACCCCCGGACATGAGAGATGCGCCCCCCAGTTATCAGGATCCATGTCCACTGAGGGGGGGACTCTGCGTGCCAGCCTGCACGGAGGCGAGTGTATCGCTGGCCAGACGGGTCTGGGGGTGCGGGTGCCAGACGACTTGCCGCCCGCTCCACAGAGGTAGGAGAGAAATGAATTGTGATAGAAAAAAAACAACAACTAAAAAGTCTGGAATTTTACCAGGTTTTCCAGTAAAAGCAGAAAATCAGTGGCCTTACCAATGATACTGATAGCACCAGACAGGCCAGACAGCTCTGGTACTCTGGTTGTGAGTCTGTCTCAGAGAATGCCAGTTAATCTCTCTCTGAAACAAAGCCTCCTCAATATCTCAGTGCAGTGTTTTATTCCAAACTGAAATTACTACACCTGATAGCATGGCTCCTTGGGAATTATTTTTCAGAGTTAAAACTACCACACAGGGTTATAGAGGTTTTGAAGGTGGCTAGGAAGTCATCAACAAGAAAAACATATAATTCCAAATGACAGATTCACTTGTTAGTGTGGGAATAAGCCTAGATAAGCCAGATAAAACCGACATTGCTTTTGCAGAGTACATTACATGATGGATCTGAGGTATAAAGGGTCAGTTCCATCTTCCTTTAAAGTTCAGCTGGCGGAACATGGCCGGTGGCGCAGAGGGCTGAGGCACTTAGAGCCTTACCTCTATCACGTCAGCGACCCAGGTTCAGGAACGAACTCAGGTCATCAGGGGTCGGCCAGGGAGGGAGAAGATTGAGCATCCAGAGGATGGCTCTCCTCTCCCAGGGTGGGGAGACCCACTGTTCCGGTCTAGGCTACCCCCAGGCAGAGGCCTGGTGGTAGAGCTGATCAGGGAGGCAACGTAAGGGAGGATCTGTGGGGAATGTCAGATGGGTGCACCTCCATGCACAAGTCCACTCCATAGTTGAGGGAGGGACCAGAAAAATGGAAAAAAGGAACGCTGGGGAACTTCATAAAGCCCAGCTGTCTGCGTGCCTGCACTGCTACTCGGTCCGCCTCAGATTTGTGTATACTCGGGGGGGGGGGATGGCCCCCCTCCTCCTCCAGCCCTGCCATAAGAGGGAAACTTGTGGGGAGAACCCAACAGAACGTGCAGCTGAGGGAGGTGGTCAGAGTCCCCCCCCCCCACACAAAAAAGAGACTGGAAAACCTATATAGAAAAAAATGTTCAGCTGGCTGCCCTTTCTGCTTAACAAAAAAAAAAAACAGATCAAGCTCATCCGCACTTGTATTTCATCCAGTTAGGGGCTGGTCCCAATGTGCACTTTGTGTGCAAAAACATTTTGTTTAAAGAGCTACTGACGCTTCAAAGAAAACTTAAAAATACATAATAATTAGGTACAATTTTGCTTGCATTCCATTTATATTTTATATATTTCTCCTCCCTATAATTTATTACTAAGGAAATGTGTATGAATACACAATTGCTTTCCCTTGGAGTTTATTTTGAGTTCAACTGCCTCTATAGCTTACTCCCTACTTCAAGTCATAATCTTCTGTGATATCACAGTCTGTTGCCATGGGAGTAACTGTGAGGTCACAAGCAGTGCTCTATGACTTCAGGTAGGGAGAAAGCAGCAGGAATAGATTAACTTAATAGATTAATTTAATAGATTAAGAGGCAGTATAGCGCAGTGGTCTAAGGCTCTGAGCTGCAAATTTGGTGACATCCAGCAGACCAGACCTGGGTTTGAATCCCACAACTTCCACTTGCATACTGTGTGACCCTGAGCAAGTCACTTAACCTCCTTGTGCTCCCAGGTTGCTCCTGTAAAAAAGCTTTCAGCTTAGTGTGCTATACCTGGTTAAACAACTAAATAAAAAAAAAAACTCTTCAGGAGCAGAAATCCTGTTTTCATACAAATGACCTCAATAATAAATAATGGGGAGGAGAAATACAGAACTAATGGGAAATACAGGTTAGACTGTCTAAATATTAAGTTTTGTTAAAGTTCACCTGGACGTGTCACCAGCTCTTTAACTTACTGTTTACTGTAATATAGTAGATTGTGTATCAGAGTAATTTTACTTACTTATAGGCTGACATCTTCTGTAACTACAAGTCCCAGAATCCTCTGCAGCTGACATCAGGGCAGGGCTGCAGCAGTGGGAAATTAGCCTGCTCTGCACGTTAGAGCTTACATAAGCTCTGATCTTTAGTTTGCTAGTCCAGCGGTCTTTTCAGGGCTACAAACTGCCACAGAGGACTGTACTTAGACCTGGAGAGACACAGAACCAGAAAACATCTGATTGGAATTTATAAAATCTCTAACATGCACTGCAGGCTACTGCATCTCCAACTGCTGTGCAGTCCTGCTCTAATGTAAGCTGCTGGGGACTCTGGAATTTGTAGTTACAGACGATGTTAGCCCAGAAGTAAGCAAAATTAGTCTAACACTTGTGTGGGGCCCTTTATGCTGACTGTTCTCCTTTAAGAGATGTTTTAAGGCCTCCATAGTTTACTGTACACATTCACCTGCAAATGAGATTTCCCACCTTGGGATCTGAATCTGGAACTCAGTCAGTTATCGAGTCCCCTCTTCAAGCCTATGGCTGTTGCTGAACTAAAGTTCCTAGCATGGAAAACTTGGCAATTGTATCAGCAAGATTTGCTCAGGAGTTACAAGCTTTCGGTATTGACCCTAACTTTCTGATGTTTCATAAAGAATATGTGGTACTGGTTTTGTATGTGGATTGTATTTCCTTTTGTGAGTTGCTGTACAGCACCCAGAGCCTTTTTTTGGATTGGGCACCTAAAAAATAAAATTGCCTTGCGTTAGAAGATAAGAACCATTTGGCCCACCCAGTCTGTCTATTTTTCTCTACCTACATTATCACCACAGACCCTACTTGATCTATAGCTCTTTCTCTCTCTCTCCCCCCCCCTTTCCTTTCCACTACAATTTCCTTGTGCCTATCCCATGCATTCTTGAACCTCACCACTGCTTTCACCCTCACAGTTTCCACTGGAAGGCTGTTCCAGGAATCCACCACTCTTTCTGTGAAGAAATACTTCCTCACATCTCTCCAGAATCTAACCCCCCACTCCCCAGCATCATAGCATGCCCTCTTGTTCTTGGGCACCTTTTTTCTGAGAAATACTTCCCCCATGTGCCTTATTTACCACCATGAGGTATTTAAAGTTCTCTATCATATCCCGCCTCCTTCCAGGGTGTATCTATTGAGGTCATGTAGTCTCTCCTCATAGAGCTTTTGAGGCAGGCACTGTACCATTTTAGTTGCCCTCATCTGGACTGCCACCACTCTGCCTGTGTCCTTCCAGAGATGTGGTCTCCAGAACTGGACACAGTACTCTAGGTGGGATCTTACCAGTGATCTATACTGATGCAACACAACCACTCTCTTTCTGCTGGTGATACCCCTCCATATGTACCCCAGCATCCCACTAATCCTCCAAACTGCCTTGTCATATTGCCTGGTCACCTTCAGGTCATCAGATATGATTACCTCCAGGTCTTGTTCCTGCGCCTCCCATTTTGTACTGCCTTCCTGGGTTTCTGTGCCTTAAATGCATTACTGTGCACTTTTTCGCACTGAAATCCAGCACAGTTGGTACTGGTAGAATAAGTGCAAAAATGTGCTGTTCTACATTGTGAGAGTTAAAACTGACATTCTGGCACATAGACATCACTGCTGCTCAGCCCGACACCCATGTCATCAAAGGGCTGGTTGTCAGGGATACTGCTGAAGACTTGGTGGGCAGGGGGATGCAGGATCAACCAGATACCAACTTAACCTACAAAACATTTAAGTAACTGAAAAAATAACATCCAAGGCTATTTTGCTTAATCGGGAACTCTACGTCCCCAGCATTAATGAAATCCATCCCCATCAAAAGGCTGTTTACTTACTTAGTTTACTTAGTAAATTTGGACAAAAGAAGGCATATGCCCATCATGACTGTCCCCCACACTAGTGGGACTTAAATTATTGTTGATGGTCTCTCCACCAGTAGTCTAATCTGGTTTTGAAAGTATTAAAGGTATTTGATTCAATGATATCAGTTGGAAGACTATTCCAAGCTTTTGTAGCTCTTGTCGAGTAAAAAGAATCCCTTTTGACAGTGTTTGCCCATTCAACTGCTAGTTGTTGGTGGTGAATTCTAGCTACATACCGTCTATTTGAAAATGCTAAGCCACATTGTTCCATTAAACACTGTTCTTTTAGCATTTTATAGGTAAAGAGCAAGTCTCCTCTATGCCTCCTGCTTTGAAGTGAGAATAAACCAATTTCCATAAGTCTATTTTGATAATTCATTGCTGATAGTTTAGGCACCAACTTAGTTGCCCTTCTCTGTATCCTTTCCAACAGATCAATATCTTTTCTGTGGTATGGGTTCCAAAAGGGCGAGCCGTAATCAAGGTGGGGTCTAATATATGAACAGTATACAGGAATCATACATTCTTCTGTTCTGGTCACAAACGTTTGTTTAATTTGTTTTAACAAATTATTTGCCACCTGAGTTATTTTGACACAATGGTTAGATACTATTAGTTTGTCATTAACCATTATGCTCAGATCCCTTTCACATGTTGGCACTTTAAGTAATGTGTCATTTAAGTAGTACATATTTTTTTTCATTTTTATTCCCTATGTGAAGGACAGAGCACTTAACAATATTAAACGCCATATCATTTTTTTTTTTGCCCATGATTCAATTTCTTGTAGATTTTTGGATAGTGACGTTTCCATCTATTTGTCCGCTCTTCCCCCAAGTTTGGTATCATCAGCGAACTTTGACAGCACATTGTTACCTATTATTGTCATGTTGCTGATAAATATACCAAACAGGGTTTGGCCCAGGACTAAAGCCTGGGGTACACCACTACTGACCAATCCACCTTTGGACAGGGCACCATTTAATCTTACCCTCTGGGATCTGTTCGAAAGCCACTGGTTATTCCACTTGACCAGGCATGTCGAACATCCCTGGCTATACAATTTTTTTATCAGAATATGATGTGATACTTTGTCAAATGTTCTGCTGAAGTCCAGTAAAATAACATCCATGGGAATGCCCTGGTCTAATCCTTTAATAATATGATTGTAAAATAAGATTAAGTTCGTAGTACAAGAATAGCCACTTTTGAATCCATGCTGAGAATTGTCAGTTAGTCCCAATATTACAATCTCCTTTTCAAAATAAGATTAAATTATCCATTCCATTAGCTTGCAGATTATTGAGGTGAGGCTTATGGGCCGGTAGTTCTGTAAAGACGTTTTGCTACCTTTTTTATATATTGGAATCACTGTTGCCAACAGCCAGTCCAAAGGGATACTGTTTTCAGCCGATGATTTATTGACTATAATTGACAGAGGAAGTGAGATTGAGGATGCTGTACCTATCAGGAACATTGGGTGTATATTATCTGGCCCAGGACTAGTATTGTTTTTTAAAGTACCTAGAACTTTTAAGACATCTTCCGGGGAGATGGAGTACATATTGTCTGTATTATCTCTAGTTGAATCATAAACTCCAAAAATTGTTTTTTTGGAAAAGACGGAATAGGAATTGAAGAGATCTGATGATTCCTTATCTGTTGATATTTCTTTATCCTCATGAACCAATGGTCCTACTCTTCCATTTGTTTCTTTTTTACCATTTATGTAGGAGTATAAACCTTTCTTATTATCTTTAGTATGTGCTGTCTTAAATTCTGCCCTTTTTTTACTTGTAATACTCATCTTTTTTTAGGCTGGATTGTGCAGTTTTATACAGTTTGACATTTTCTTCACAGGTATTTTTCTTAAGTTTGTTGAATAACTATTCTTTCATTCTAATTAGTTTTTTAATTGAACTATTAAACCAAATGGGGACCTAGCCTTTTTTATTATTTTTTTTTTGGTCTGGTATGTATTATATTTCTCTAGCTGGACAATTGAATTTCTTAACTTTAACTAGGCTTGGTCAGTTGTAAAGTTATGAAAACAAGTAGCCCAATCAGTTTGTTGTAAATTTTTATTAATTTCAACAAAATTCGCTTTAGAATAGTTCTTACTAACAGTATCACTCTTGTAAACAGTGTTTTCCAAAAATATTTCAAATTGCACAGTATTATGATTGCTATTACACAAGAGGGATTTTATTTCTAAGTCCTTGATTCTATCCTCAGTGTTAGTTAGGACCAAGTCAAGGACATTGTTACCTCGTGTTGGACTTGTAACTAATTGTTCCAGTCCATGACTGCGCATTTCTCTTACAAACAAGTTTTCTAGTTCACAGTTTCCCTGCATAGATAACAAATCAATTTTTGGTAGACTGAAATCCCTTAATATGATTACATCTCCTTTCAGGATGTTTTGGTAATTTCTTTTAAGGGGAAGTAAACATTGCAGGGCTTTCTCAAATTGTGAAAGCCCATAAACCAATATTTCAAATGAGGTATGGAACTTCCTTGTAGGTGTCAAGGAGTCCTGAGATATGAATATCTAAATACTCTGTAAATCAAAACAAGGCAGCAGCCATTTCATGGGATCCTGAGACAGAAAGTGATGTCACTGAGGGAGCAAGTTGTATTGACAACTTAAAGCTGGCCTCAATGACATCACTTCCTGTTTAAGATTACGTAAAATGGCTGCTCTTTAAGTGTCATTACAGGAATCTGATATTCATATCTCTGGACTTCTGAAACCTACAGCTAAGACTAGTGTCTCATTTGAATGGTCTTGTCTTGCGCTTTTACAATTTGTGTGAGCTCTACAATGTTTACTTCCCCTTTAAGCAAGTGTTGGTATAAACAGAGTCTGCAGATGGTGGTCTATAACAATTCCCTACCATCAGTTTCGATTGGTCCCTTATACTAATTTGGAACCATATGCTTTCAGTGTTATTATTATTTATTTCAAAAGAGGGTAGGTCTTTGTGTACAAAAAGACAAACTCCCCTACCATTTTTTCCACAATCCCACAATGGTACTTCTACCTGATTACCAATTATCACTTGCTCGTACCTGTCTGCCTGCAAGTCTGTCATCACTTCACAGCTCTCAAGGCAACCACCCTCTGAAACGTTTTTCAATCACTCACACATTCCTCATTTATTTAGGGTCCCCTTGAAGTTTTTGTGCCAAACAAAAGTTCTGGTCTTCAACTTGAACCTGGATCCAGCTGCTCACATGGTCTTCTCCAGTTGCCTCGGTGCCTTAATGCCAAACTTCTTCCTGTTGAGTACTTGCCCACTAGAACTTACACTCACTAACATCAGAGACAATTCCAAAAAATGTTCCTTAACTATTTACTCTAAACTGCTAGGGTCATGCAAATCCCACCACATCAGCCAACTATGTGTGACAGGCAACGTGTAACCATGTGGTCTAGACTATTTGGGAATATTCAAAATGATAGGTCAGGCAGGTTTCATTGTTCAAATACCTAAATTCTTTTACATTTATTTGAACAGTACCAAATTAAAAGGCTTGTTTTCTAGAGTTCAGAAAAAAAAAAATCATCAGCAATTTTCCTTCTTTACACTGCAGGAATAAACTGCCTCTCCCTGATCCTATCTGGCCACTAGCTCTAGGGCCCCAATTCAGCCTATACTGAATCAATTCTCTCTCTGAGCTTTCCTTAGGTTTTCTGGCCACTAACTCTGGCCCCAGATCGGCCTACACTGAACTGTTCCTCTCCCAAAACGTTCCTCAGCTCTCCCTCCTTTCAAGCAGGCCTCCCGGCAGACATCCCCAACTCTACCCATCTCTGACTTATAGGGTTAATCTCCCCCCCGATATATTCAGCCACAAGATCTTCAAAGCTCCCATTCAGCTCTGTAGAATCCAGTCCAAAATAACAAAAAAAAAACTTTCACACTGAAGTACGTTGTTTTTATTTATTTAGCTCCACAGCCTGCATGTGTTCCCAATCATCAGCTACTCCCAATTATCCAATTAAGGGCTGACGGCAAGTTTGCAAGTCTCCCTATACAGTATTCTTAAAGGTCACAACTCCAGAAAGGCATCTCTTGCCAAATACTGGTTTGGCACCAACCAGAGTCATTGGTTCTAAAAGTGATGGTGGAGGGCAAAGAGCAGACCTCCAAAGTCATATTTAAATTTTTGAAAGCTGACTTGCTTTTGTCAACCTTCTTCATATACACCTCTGTCTTGTCATCAAACAGGAGATGCCCTCAAAGTGAAAATCTGCTGCTTTTTGTTGCTCATCAACCAAGAAGTCAATTGTTCTCAACCAAGCATACCTTCTAGTGGCAACGGCATTATCTAAGGGCCCATTTATGTCCACAGCCATTTGCAACTGATATTTTGCGGCTTCCAATCAAACTTTAACAATCTGCATGAGTTGTGTTTTCTCATCCTAAGTAAAGCTGTCACACACATGCAAAACAGCATTCCAGAGGATTTCTTTTAAAGTGCTACACAATTCAAGAAGACTGCTTGCTTTAACATCAAGTTTGAGAGTGCATAGGCTTCTTACCCAAATTACCAATTTTCTATAGGCTTTTTTTTGTGGTGCTTCATCCACAACTTATCAAAGACACCTGCCTGAATTAATCCTTTGGGTCTTGGTATACACAAAAGTATTCAGAGTTTTCCCTTGGTGCCATACATTTCTCTATCATTTTCTTCTATCTGCTTTCACATACAGTGGGGTCAAGAAACCAATTAGAGGAGGGGCCA
The DNA here is from genome assembly GCA_016271365.2 of Neoceratodus forsteri. NCBI lineage: Eukaryota > Metazoa > Chordata > Ceratodontiformes > Ceratodontidae > Neoceratodus > Neoceratodus forsteri. Next base: position 835,573,487 of record CM028134.1, read on the forward strand.
TTTTTGACCTGGTTCTGTCAAAAGCTGAGATAGAGAAGTACTGTAGATGTGAGGGAACCACTTGGATCCAGTGACCACAATACAGTGTGGCTCAGCACAACCACAGGAGTACACCACTCCAGTTCTAAAACTGTAGCCCTGCACTTCAGAAGGACGGACTTTGGCAAGAAGGGGAAAATGCTGAAACAAAAACTGGTAGGGCTAGAGGGAGCAGAAGGGACAAAAGTCAACTAGGATGTCAAAGAGAGGTATAAAGTGAGGTGATGCCATCCTGACAGGGCAGGAAGAATAAAACACACAAAAAGTTGATCTGGTTTTCCAGAGGGATGGCAGTAAAGGCAAAAAGGGTAGAATTCCAAAAATATAAGGGGAAGCAGAGTGAGGCCAATCAGTGGAATTATCTAAAAACAGCTGAAAAAGGCTAGAGTAATGATAAACAACAACAAACAAAGTAAAGCAGAGACATAGCTGAGAATAGTGAAGGGATCAAGGAAAGAGAGAAAACCTTTTTTAGGTACATTAGGGGGAAAAAAGAAAAATTAAGGAGGCCATTATCAGATTACGGAAGGCATAGACATAGGTGAAGAAGACAGGGAAAAAGGCTGATATACAGAATGATTACTTTTTTTTTTTGCAGTATTCACTGTGGAGGAGGGCCACGACTGGAATGTTGGGTGCAGGCCAAAAAGAGATGGGTGAGAGGACTGGAGTTAGGACCAGTCCTGGAAAAAGGGTGTTCAGAGACTGCAGAACCCTGAGGGTAGACAAAGCACCTGGTCTTGATGGGCTGCACCCAAGAGTTCTGAAGAAAGTGTGGCCATCACTGGCAGTACCATTTGCAAATCTGTTTAATTATTCCCCGAAGATGGGGATGACTCCAGCAGGCTAGAAGGTAGCTAATGTGGTGCCATTTCACAAGCTCAGGGACAGGGATGACCCAGGAAGTTACAGGCCAGTAAGTCTAACCTCAATTGCAGACAAGCTGTTGGAAGCCATTAAGGAACAGATAGTGGCGGGTTGAGGTGCTGGACACCACACCTCGTGCCACACCGGTGACTCGGGTTTGGGAATGGGCCTGCGTCATTGGGGGTCGGCCAGGGGGGAGGGTTGGTGTGGGACCGAGCAGCCACGAGGCAGCTTTCCCCTCCTGGGAAGAGACTTGCCACCCCTGCCATATGACTGCCACCAAGTGGAGGCCCGGTGGCAGTCTCGGACAGCGGGCGGTACGAAGGGAAGGTGTTGCGGAAGTACGGCGTGCATGCGCCTCCACATGCATGTGTGCATATGTCCACAACAGGGGTGGGGATAAAATGGAGCTGGCAGGCTCCATGATGGTCCCAGCTGCAGTCCCAGTGACTGGGACACAGACCGGGTTGGGGGGGAGGGATGGAGCCCTGCCTGCCAGCTCCCGAAAATCAGGGATAAAAACCTATATGAAAAAACAAAGGCATAGATAGTGGAATTCTTGGGAGGCAAGTGGGTTACAGGAGGATAGGAGGCAGCAAGGGCTTGTAGCTGGTAGACCTTGCCAAACTAATCTGACTGACTTATTTGATTGGGTCATAAAGTCAGTGGACAAGGGCCAAGCTGTGGACTTATCCTCAACTTTAGCAAGGCCTTAGATTCCACTCCACACAAAAAACTAATAAAAAAACTGGGCGACCTGGCGTTAGAGGACAAACTGACCCGGTGAAGAGGGAACCAGATTGGGGGGGCAGAAGCCACAGAGAGTACTTGGCAATGGGGTATAATCAGAGTTTAGGGGACTCAGAAGTGCTGGATCCATTATGTGACTGGTGCTCTTCAATATCTTTGTGTGCAATACAGGAAAGGGAATCCAGAATAAGGTGTATCGCTTTGTTGAAGACTCTAAGGTCTGCAGTAGAGTGGACACTAAAGAGGAGCTACAGAAATGAAGAGACCTGGAAAAATTGGAAAAGTAGTCCAGATTATGGCAACTAATGTTTAACTCAAAAAGTGCAAAGTGATGCACATTGGTGGAAGGAAACCTAACAAAGACTACTGAATGGGCAGTAAGAGTGGTGCAGACAACTAAGGAAAGAGACCTGGGTGCCATCTTTAGTGACCACCTCAAGACTCCATTGCCTACAGCAGCTAAGCACATGGGAAGGCAAACAAGATGTTGGAATTCATAGGGAAGGAATTCGATAGGAAGAGGAAGGGTGTGATACTGCCCCTGTACAGGTCCGCAGTAAGGCTGCGCCTGGAGTATTCCATACAATTCTGGAGCCAACACCTCAGAAAAGATAGGGACTGCTAAGAAACCATACAAAGGAGGGCCACAAAAACAAGCCAGGGGCCTCAGGGGAGGTCATATGAGTAAAGGTTGGAAGACCTTAAACATGCACACACTGGAACCCAGGAGGGTAAGAGGTATGTGACTGAGAGGTAGACATTCTTGTGTGGAATCAACAGGGGGGATTGTAAGGAGTTATTCACAAGGAACAAAGGTACAGTAACTAGAGGACTCAGGTGGAGACTGGTGGGGAGATTCAGGAGGGATGCAAGGAAGTTTTTCACGAAGCAGGTGGAGTTCGGATAGAATAAACTGCCTAGAGAGGTGGTTGAAGCCAAGACTGTGACAGGGTTTAAACCTGGGTGGAACAGATAAAAAGAGGAGCAGTGGGATCCACAGACAGATGAGAGGAAGGGATACCTGGGGGAAGTGGGTAACAATTAGCCACTGGGGCTATCCTAACTCTAAATCCAGACTGGTGTCAGGCTTAGCTAAGTGCAAGACAGGAAAATGGGCACACAGGATGAACCTCTGAGATTTTTCTGCTGACCCAGTCTACAGCATGTTTCTATGTTTTAACTGCGGTAGCAGAAGCTGTCAATTCTTTTTTTTTCTAATTATATTTATTGAGAATATATAACATAGAAACAATGCAGTTGGATCTGGAATAACATTTTTAATTTATCTCCACAATGTTTTCATAAGTTGTCATACAGAATGAAAGTCTGGCATCAAACAGAAAATTACACTCTTACAGCTTATGCATATTTATTACACTGACCATGTTGCAGTTTCTAGAACAAGAAATTCTAAACTAGGAGACTGCATGTATTTGTCCCAGGCATACACCTTTTTATTTCACTTGGATGTTGGTTAGTTTTAGGAAGTGGTCACAAATATTCTTGAACCTAACTATTTCCCCGTTCATCAAGTGTTTCAGATACTTGCATTTTGACGAGAGTTCCGGCAGTCAATCAGATAGCTTTGGGGGAATTCCATCGATCGCCATTTAAGCTGTATTTTGTCTTGTCACCTCCAAGGCCACTGGCAAGAACCATCATTTTTGGCCCTAGGCCAGCAGCTCCCCCCCCCCAGGTGGGGCCCCCCAAAATCCAGAAAGCTGGATCCTTCGGCAGCCATCCTCCTGCAACACTGGCACAGACAGTGTGTACCTGTGCCCAGAATTGTTGTAAGTAGGGGCAGGACCAGAGTATGTGGGTAAGACTGCCTGTCTCTGCGTGACACTGCCAACAGACATCACTGGATAGTAATCCCATTTTCAAAAAACAAATTCCAGGCATTTGGCACCATCTGTGTAGGATCTTCTTCTGTGTTAGTTGATACTGCATGTGTCTAAAGTCAGAGTGAGCACTCTTAAGTATATTGGCCCATCAACAATCCAATATATCTACCTGCAGTTCACTCTCCCAGGCCAGTTTTTGCTTACTGAGAGTGGGACAATGAGGAAGTCATATATTTGGCCCATGAGGCATGAGTGCTGGGCCACACAACTGGAAATGTTCTTAGTTAGGACGTTCTCCCTAACTGGAAGATGCAGGAGGATTATCGCCTGCAAAGCATGTTATATTTGAAGGAAATGCCAGAAGTCTGAGCGGGGGATATCCTACCTTTTAGTCAGGCATTGGAAGGAATCCATCTGCCCTGAAGAAGGGTCATGGAGATGTTGTACCACGTGAATCTCTGTCGACTCAGGATGCCCAGTACAGGGATTTGCCATCCACTGTTACCCTTGGGTTGTGCCGTAGTGGCTCACAAGTACCCAATCCAAGGCCATCAGTGGCTTGGCATCTCATGAGGGTGAACCAGGATTGCCTGGCAAAGGCGAATATTGGGGATGTTAGGAGGGCACTTCTTGAGAAGAGTCTGTGTCTCACCCAAGTCCATGGGGGGGGACTCCATTAGGGACCGCTTCCATAGGGAACCAGACTGGTGCCTGAGCTGGGTAGGGAGATAACCACTGGCAGTTATGATGGAAACCAGAAGGTTGATAGTAAGCCCACAGCCACGATAGGGCTCGCCCCCCCTCTTGTGCCCAGGAGCCCATAATTTCTGAAAACTAAAGCTGGGCCTGGCGCCATCCCACAGAAAAGATCCAAAGAGTTTTTCCTGTCTGTGAAATCTGGCTTTTGGAATGGGGACCAATAAACTACTGCAGTGGAAGAGGATTTCTGGGAATGCTATCATTTTGAAACTGATGATTTTGCCTCCGAATGACAGGCTGAACTTCTTCCAGTGACTAAAGTCCGCCTCCAGGGAAGCAATAAGTGGATTAAGGTTAAGGTCCACTATCTCACAACCTTATCCAAACTTCAAGAACACATAGTTCTATCTCAGCTCTCCCCTTTCCTCGACTCCTCCTCCTTTTTCACCCCCTTCCAGTCTGGCTTTCGTAAACAAATGTTATTGTTCAGTGTTCCGAGTCCCTGGAAAGCAGTGCTATATACATAAAGTAGCTATGTATCCCTTGATGGGGGAAAAATTGATAATGTACCCTCATTTAAGTAGGTGTCTGGCTTGACTGCCACCTTGGTTTTTCTCAGCACACAGATGCCATGTACAAAACACTCCACCCTAAGCTCAGTGCACTTTATAGGAACAAAAGCTGTATCCCTATATCTGCCCACCAGGACATCATCACTAAAATTATTCTCCACATTTTTGATTATGGCGACTTAGCCCATGGTGCTGCACCTAAATTCCACCCTGGTCAGACTGGATCCCTCTTCCACTCCTTTTGCCGCTTTGCATTGGTCTGTCCCCCAGGACTCACCATCATTCTCTGTACACTGATCTCTCCTCCTTCCTTGAATAACCACCATCTCATCCACTATGCCTCCTTTATTTCTAAATTCTGGTTTACTTCACTCCCTCCTTACCTCAGCTGTCTCCTCTCCACAATGCCCCCCTCCACATACTCTCTCTGTAATTCAGGTTATCGTTCTCTTTTGCTCCCCTCTCATTAATCCCTAGCTGGCCAGTCTGGTTTCTCTTTCTGCCTTCCTAATCTTTGGAACTCCCTTGCACTAACAATTCATTCTGCCACCTCCAAATGCTCTCTTTCCTTTCTTCTCCAAGGCCACACTGCCCCCTCCTGTAAATGCCCTTAGCCCCATTGCCCTACACTTCTCATCTATTCCAACCTCTATACTTCTCGCCACTCCACCTAATCCCCCCTTCCTCTCCCTCCTTTCCCCTCCACCATTTCCTCTCACTCCCTTGCTTCTTTCTCACTCACTCCCACCCCCAGTAGTCACCCTTTCTAACACGGTTTAATCCTCTACACTCTATTCACCCACCCTACCCACCATTATCTGTTCTCTTCTCCTCTCTTTTACTTCCACCACTACTTTACCTTTTCGGCCATCCTCCCCAGCATCTCTTTCTCACTCTCTTCAACTTACTCTTCTCTCCTACCTATTCCTATTTTGTGACGTTACCTTCTCGTGTGTGCTGGATACTTCATACTTCTGATGTTAAACCTGCATTATTATTGGTTCTGGTAATGTATATTATTGTACATACTGTGTATTGTTGAATTGTTATTACTGGTAATGTATATTATTGTACATACTATGTATTGTTGAACTGTTACTGCGGTGCTTCTACTTGTTTGTACTTATCCCTCCCCCCTTCCCCCAGAATGCATCTGGAAATGAGCTTCGATGCTCAGTATGTCTTTCCTGGTAAACCTCTTTCAAATAAATAAATAAATCTGCTTTAGGTCTGCCAGGAGACCTATTCCTAAGTAAGTGATACTGGTTGGTGCCCATTTCAATCCCAGGTGCTGAACTGTATGTTCCTTAGTACACCCATTAAGTGGCAAGACTTCCATCTTGTTCCAGTTCACTTTAGGTCCTGACAGCCGGGAGAAGTTATCAAGTATGTTTAAAAAGGGGGGGGGCTGGGAAGTGCATGGGTTGGCTAGAGCCATGAGCAGATCATCCATGTATTCCAGGATCTTGAAACTGTCCACATTGGATACCCTGCACCTCCAGGCTGTGTCTGATCTTACAAAGTAATGGCTACATGACTATCAAGAATAGCAGCAGAGATGGCAGCACCCCGTCTGGTGCCTCTATGGAAGAATACTGACAGAGACATCACAGCCCCAATTTGAATGCACACTGCAGGGGCAGTATACAGCAGGCACACCCACTTGGTAAAACTGGACCCAATTCCCGTGGCCACCATGGCCTGCTAGTGGTATCCCCACTCAACCGAGTAGAATGCCTTCTCAGTGTCAACACTAACCAACAGAGAAGAGGTAGTGCTGTTGGCTGCCTCCCATATGACATATGTCGCTGCCTGTAAGTTGTCCATTGCCAACCTGCCCTTAGCAAGTCCAGTTTGCTAAGTAGCAATTAAGTGTGGTATGGCCTTTTGCAACCTTGTTGCCAAGATCTTTGCCATAATTTTTACATCCACATTCAGCAGTGATATAGGTCTGTAGTTAGACACCTGTTGTGGGTCCTTCCCCTGTTTAGGCAGGAGTATGACTATGGCCTCTGTCACTGAAGAAGGGAGTGCACCTCTCAGGTAAGCGTCCATGAGGACACACATCAGTGACTGCACCACTGCTTGGAGGAGTGTTTGATAGAACTCTGCCGAAAACACATATAGTCTCAGCGTTTTATCTTTCGGAAGGGACTGCACCGCTACTTGGATCTCCTGCACCATACTATGTGTTTCCAGTTGCTCATAGTGCTTTTTCGAGATGGTGGAGATACTGGTGTCCTGCAGGACGTCCCACACTAGGAACCACTCCTAGCTAGTGGGCAAATGTAAGTTCCTTATGTCTTCTGATCCGGCACTCTCATTTCTCCTGTTTGCTGTTACCCTGGAGAATTTTCCCCTTATCTGGAGGAGGGAGAATTCCACCCAGTTTGTAATCTGGAGTGAGGTCCCCCAGCCAACTCATCATCGCCCGGGGCTGTGATTTTTGGGAAGGAAGCTCCTCTGTTAAGTATGCAGTTAATGGGGGTGCACTAGACATTGAATACCATCTCCAGCATTTATTTACTACTCCCTTCAGATGTTTGCTTAAAATCTGTACCTGTTCTCCTGCCCAACCTCCCCCAGATCACACAATCACACTGCTCATGCACTTGACACAGCACTCAAGCTGCTCCCTCTCAAATGTTGAGTTAGTTTGAATGTTCGCACATCAACTGATGCAGGGATTCCCTCTTGAACTTTCTGACATTTAAGAGGAAAAGTGACAGCAGTTGAAAAAGGCAGGAAGCTGTGTGAACAATGAGCTGCTCCTTTATGCCCAAGTTAGCATGTAAGACCTTGGAGTATTAATAAGTAAAGACTTGGGGCCCGATTCTAAGACACATGTCACAACTTGTGGTCATATGCGAGATGCGACATGTGCTGCTACGCCAGGAACCCTGTGCCCTATTCTAAGACAGGCAGGGTCCCTGGCACTTACATCCTATGCAGGCTTGCACCACAGGAATGCGTAACAGACCTGGGTGCCAAAAGCCGCTGTCCGTGGGGAACAGCCCCAAAACGAGCATGCAAGCCTCTGGGGGTCATGGGGGGTCAGCAGTGCAGCACAGGCGTGAGGACGGCACCACAGAAAATGGACCCAGGTGTCCGGCAAGTGGCACCCGGAAATGGGGCATCTATGTGATGGGGTGTCCGGGGGCACGCCTGTGTGTTTGTTGCAGTACTGCAGGGGGGACTGCCATTTGGCAAGGATGGATGCCTCTTAGACCAGCTAACTGCTGGTCTAACCCTGCATGGCACAGTGTGTCTTGGAATGGTGTAAGTGGAGTTCTGACTGGCCGCCCTTTCACAATAAGTGCAGGTGCTGCCATTAACCCCCTTTCACCGTGCCGTGGGGAGGCTGTGTCTGGTGAGAGTCTGCTTTGGTGCAGGCCGCCGCATCATGGCGCAGGCCGCTCCTTGGAATAACAATGAGTGAACGTATGTCACAAAGTGATTTGTGCTTATTGGTTTACGCAAGTCACCTTGTGACATGCATAACCCGTTTTATAATCGGGCCCTTGAAGTTCAGTGAACATTGCACAAAACTGGTTCAAACATCAAATACAATATTAAACTGTATTAAAAAAACCCTTGTAAGTAGAAATGAGCACTGAATTATCTCTCTGTACAAATCACATATTTGACCACATCTGGACTACTGTTCACAATTGTGGAACCCTCACCTAAAAGGAGAGATAAATAATATCGAGATGGTTCAACATAGGGTAACCAAAATAATGTCAGGGCTACAACATAAGTCATATGAAGAAAGATTAGTTCACTTGGGACTATATAGTTTGGAAAAAAGATGCACCAGAGGGGACCTACTGCAGATGTATAAAATAACGAACAAAAACAATCTAAGGTCATAGATGGGTACTGATCATTAGACCAAAAAATTCACCTTACGATCGCCATAACCAACAAATTAAATTAGAAACTGCAGCACAAAATGAAAGCATGAAGTCATTTACACTAAAGGCAGGTAGGTTATGAAATAACCTACCAAAAACAATAATAGAGAGTGAAACCTTCACAAAATTCAAAAACAAGTTACACAAATACATTCTGCAATATGGGGTGTAACTGGCTCACTGATATGGGAGACAGACTCAATGGGCAAACAGCCTTTTTCTGTCTCTTACCAAATATAATAATACTCTCCTGCCAAACCAACACCGACTAAAGGGAGGGCATCAACTCACCTCAGGTCAATCTGCCCTATCAATAATACATCCCCAAATATGGGACCTTTACCAGGCTGTTATGACATTGTATTACAACGGGGGGCATTGTTACACAAAGGCTTTTTTTTAATTAAGCAGGCTTTTGATAGTTGAGGAAAACAAACAACCACATTTTGACAACTGTGCCTGTTCTTGGGAGAAGCTATACTCTTATGTCTGCACATCGGAAATAGGGGAGGGGGGAGCACCTCACTGGCAGGGTATTCGTATGATAAGAGGGGTACCAGGTGGGTGTTGTAAGCTCAGCCTCTGCCCGCTTATTAGGGTGCACTAGACACAGGAGGCAGAGGGGAGGAGAGGTGACGGCAGGGTTCTACTGCCAAATTTTAGCATATATAACAAACAACCATGGCAGTTTCATAGTGTAGTGCCCTTGCAGGTGATATTCTGTATGAGGAAAAAGGACCCGCCATCCCCCTTCCCACACCATTTACAGTTTATTGTCTCCCACCCCCCAGTACATACCTGTAGCAACAGACAGTAACAACCTACATTGAGCAACAGTATAAAAGGCAAAAAGAAAAACATGTAATGGTTATTGAGGCAGTTCAAGTCTGTGGTCTTGTGTTTTGGTGGCTGGTATTTCACCCCGAAAGCTCCGTGGCCACCAACCTTTGCATTTCTGCACTTTCCCAAACGGACCTGCCCATCTGCTGGGGTCCCTACAGGTGACACTGCTCAGTCACTGGGGACCCTGGGACCTTCACTGAGGCATTTTAACTTGTCTCATCTAATAGGTGCAGGAGGGATGAATGGTATCAAGGAGGAGGAGTCCTGTGGGAATGCTCTCAGGCTGTGGTTGTGGCTTCAGTGCGGTCTCCCAGCATGTCAATGGGGAGCAGCCCCGGCTGAGTTGTTTTTCTTCTTGTGAGTCTTCCTACATTGCCATTGTTCAAGGACAGCAGTGCTTGTGGTCAGCATAGGTGAAAAATATGAGACGGCCATGTCTTGGTATCCTTCTGCAGCTTTGTATCTATTTCCTGGGGTGGGGGGGGGGCTGGTCCAGTGTCACAGTAGTACATCATTGTCATTGATAATTCCAACTCCTTCAGTCAGGTTCATGAAATTATGACACACACCTCTTTTTTCAATTTTGAATGTGGCTGGATAGATCATTTTGTACTTGACTCCCAGCTGCTGCAAGGCTTTCCTGATGTCCATAAAGGCTACACTCTTTTTATTCAATTCTGCATAACAGTCTTGACAGACGGACACCCTGTAGCCATGCCACATCAGTGAGCCCTTTTCTCTGGCAACAGACAGATTTTTTTTCCTTACGGAGTAACAAAGAAGAAGAGCTAAAATGGGACAGGGCTTCTCTCCCTTCTTGGGTCTAGGGCCAAGGGACCGATGGGCATGCTGAATGTCCAGAGGGAAGTTCTTCAATCCAAAAATTTCTATCAGCAGGTGCTGCATAATCTCGCAAACATTCCTGCATGCTATCCCTTCTGGGACTCCAACACATACATTGTTCCAGTCCCTGCATTCAAGGTCATTTATTTTCTCCCAGAGGAGGAATGTTTTACTTTTTAGTATATGCAGCTCTGTGTCTCTTTCATATCCCCTTATGTTCAGGTGCCGCAGTGTCATCTCCGAGTCAAAGACACGGATGACCAGCTGCTCCATCTGATTCTCCAGCATGGTTATTGAATTTTTATGAAATGGCTCCTAACATGTAAGAAATGTGATTGGCTACTACCTGTATGTTAAAGTGTCTAACACACAGGAAGAAGGTCCAACACTGCCCAGTGGGCATTGATATGGGTGATGCTGCCCATTCAGAACCTTAAGAAAACAAAGCGCAGCCATCTTGTTTCTGCCAGAAGTGGTGCCAGCCTAACTGTAAAAAAAAATAAATCTGACCTCTTTTCAGTTGACCTTGGTCTTTGAGGGTTTCTGTGTGCATGTAGAAAAGCGAGACAAAAAAAAACAAGTGCTGCGATCTGTTTCCCAGCCCGCTCGCTTTTCAACAGCAAGTGCCGCGATCTGTCTCCCAGCCCACTCGCTCGCTCTCTCTCCAGCTAGTTGGGTAAACACTTAATAAAAGTCCATGGTGACTTAGTGCTTGTAAAATTGCACTCTGTAGATGCAAAGCACAACTGTGAAAACAAAATTAAGATTTCTTCCAGTTCTGCCCACACGCTCGCTCGCAGTGCTTACTACTGGAAAAAAGTCAAGATTTCTTCCGGTTTTGCCTGTTCGCTGTGCTTTTCAATGAGCGACCTGCCACCCGCTCAATACTTCCATCCCTTAGCCCTGTCATTTCTCAATTTTTAGGATGAAACTTTACATTGGTCCCTGTAGGATTGCTACTAGTTGGGTGGGGTGTGGAGGGGTGGTACCATGGCAACTACATAATGGGAAAAATACAGACACGGAAGCCTAAATAGCTCAAAAGTCTTCAACTCAAAAAAAAAAAAAAAACAGGCGGAGGAACTATTTTATAAAAAATTAACACAAACTTTTACATTTTTCACTATTAAATGCTATATATTTTACTTAACACATACCTCTGTATTTTAGGTGGCCATTTCATAATTATAACTAAGCCACTCAGTGACGTATTTGAACGCTAACACCTACCGCAGCTAGGAGGCTGGGCGCGCACTCGGCCAGTGGCCTGTGCCTCACTCGCCTCCTAGCCGTGTGTTAAAGTGTCTAACACACACCCTGGAGTGTCTTATTGCTTACTTAACACATGTAACCTCATTAAGGATTTGCTGAAATATCAGTTTGACGGTCAGGTCCACTGCTCTGCATGGACTCGTTCCACCGCTCCCTATCCTGAAGAGCTGCACTAAGTTTACTTGATGAAACTAAGAAGAAAAACCTGTCTGATCTTCAGAAAAAGGGTATTTTTCATTTCCCAAAAATCCAAAAAACAAAATCTGTCAAATTTCAGTCAGATTTTTCAGATTGGAAAACAGGATATTTTATCTGGTGTTTGCCTGAGGTAGACAGCAAAAAGCTCATGCAGCCATCTTAGTCACAGCCACACCGCTGACCCAGAAACTGTCAATTCTAAAACCTATTTGCTCAACTCTTAAAACTGAAGGTGGATAAAGCAATGGGGCCTGATGGGATTCATCCCAGAATTCTAAAAGAACTAAGGGTAGAACTAGTGACACCACTGACTACACTCTTTAACAAATCATGGGAGGATGGGGTGGTACCTGAGGACTGGAGGAGGGCAGATGTGATTCCCCTTCATAAAAGTGGGAGCAGGGCATAAGCAGGAAACTACAGACCTGTTACTTTAACCTCAGTGATAGGGAAAATGATGGAATCACTTCTGAAGGAAAGAACTGTCGAGTACCTAGAGGCCAGAGGGGCACATGACCCAAGGCAGCATGGATTCACAGTGGGAAGGTCATGCCAGACAAATCTAATAGATTTCTTTGACTGGGTAACCAAAGTAGTAGATCAGGGAGGGGCTGTGGACATGGCCTACCTAGACTTTAGCAAGGCATTTGACTCAGTCCCACACAAAAGATTAATATACAAGTTAGCCAGCCTGGAAGTGGGTCCCAAGATGATAGCCTGGGTAAAGAATTGGCTGGAGAATAGGACACAGAAGGTAATAGACTTGTTAGTTTAACCTCAGATTCAAGGGAATCAAGTACCTCAAGGGAATCAACAAAGTCCAAGAGGGTAGCATCTTTCAAAAAAAGAGGTGTGCAAGAACAAGGGGGCACAATTTGAAGATGGGGGGGCGGCTCAGAGGTAATTTAAGGAAGTATTTTTCAGAGAGGGTTGTGGATGCATGGAAGGGCCTTCCGGAGGAGGTTGTGGAGTCAAAAACAGTGGTGGAATTCAAGCATGCATGGGACAGTCATAAGGCAATTCTAGGGGGCCGGGGTAGGAAGAAGTAGGCTGCTGGTTAACTAGGATCTGCAGCTTATCCATTAGGTAGGGAAATGGGCAGACTGGTGGGCCAAGCGGTCCTTATCTGCCGTCAAATTCTATGTTTCTATGTAATAGTAAATGGAGTCCACTCTGAAGAAAGAGGGGTTACTAGTGGGGTACCGCAGGGTTCAGTATTAGGACCGGTCCTCTTCAATGTCTTTATAAGCGACATCGCAGAGGGACTGGAAGGAAAAGTATGTCTCTTGCAGATGACACAAAGATCTGCAACAGAGTTGATGCACAAGGTGGGGTGGAAAGGATGAGAAGGGACTTGGCAAGGTTAGAGGAATGGTCAAATGTATGGCAGCTTAGATTCAGTGCTAAGAAGTGCAAGGTAATGCACCTGGAAACAAAACCCAGGGAAGAGTACACAATGGGGGTGAGATACTAACAACAACAAAATGGAAAGGGACCTGAGGGTAGTCGATCAGATGACTTAAAGGTAGGCAAGCAATGTGAGAGGGCAGTAAGGAGGGCTGGGGGGATACTGGGATGCATAGGGAGAGGCATCACCAGTAGAAAACAGGAAGTTGTTATCCCTCTGTACAGACAGCTGGTGAGACCCCATCTGGAGAACTGTGTGCAGTTCTGGAGATCCAGTCTCTGCAAGGACATAGACAAGATGGAAGCCGTCCAGAGGAGGGCAACTAAAATGGTGCAGGGTCTATACCAGAAGACATATGAAGAGAGACTAAAGGAGCTTACTACGTATAGCCTCGAGGAAAGGAGGGAGAGGGGGGACATGATAGAAACTTTCAAGTACCTCAAGGGAATCAACAAAGTCCAAGAGGGTAGCATCTTTCAAAAAAAGAGGTGTGCAAGAACAAGGGGGCACAATTTGAAGATAGAGAGGGGGCGGCTCAGAGGTAATGTAAGGAAGTATTTTTTCACAGAGAGGGTTGTGGATGCATGGAACGGCCTTCCGGAGGAGGTTGTGGAGTCAAAAACAGTGGCTGAATTTAAGCATGCATGGAACAGTCATAAGGCATTTCTATGGGGTGGGGGTAGAAAGAAGTAGTCTGCTGGTTAACTAGGATCTGCAGCTTATCCATTAGGTAGGGAAATGGGCAGACTGGGTGGGCCAAGCGGTCCTTAGCTGCCGACAAATTCTATGTTTCTATGAATATGTACATATGTAAACTATCTTAATGACTGTTAAGCTGAACACGTCAAAAGTTCACTTGCAGCTAAATCCGCTTCATATTCTGATGTATGTAAATTTAACATTTCAGCCATTCCTCGTAAAAAGGAGTGATATAATTATTACTCCTCCAACATCTTGGGAGGGGGGAGACCAAGCTCCTCAACCCCAGTGACATCAGAGGTTACTGCCGCCTCATTAATTTTCTCATAAATGTCATCTTCATCTTCAATTTGCTGGAATGGGGCCTCGCCTTTGGGGGGCATTTAGCACAATCTGTTTCCTGGTCTGGAAAAATTGTCACATTTGTTTGAAATCATTCAGTGATCACAGACCCTCGCCTGAAGGTCAAGGCTGCACATCAGTGTTTACCAAGTTAAGGCAAAGGCTCAATATGCTTCTCTTTAGTAGTCCTCTTAACTCTTGAAGTTTTGGGCTTGTCCTCAGCTGGCCTTTTGTGCCTGTGTTTTGGGCCATCACGAGCGCCACTAGATAATGTCCTGTGCTCTTTGTCACCTGTTAAGGGCTTTGTAGCTTTACCAGTCTCTGTTTTATTTTGAGATTGCTGCTTGGGAAAAGAGGCACTGCTCCATTTTTTTTCCAGGGAGAACACAGCCTGTTTTACAGGGGAACAGTCCAGTGAAGCAGAATTTGATGCAGGAACAGAAAGCAAATCCTCTTACCCTCTCCTCTCCGTCACTGTGTCAAAAATATTACAGTGATCACAAGTATTAGGGTCATGATCTGGACCAAGAAATAAAGAACACTGTGAGTATCTTCAGTCTTAGACACCCAATTTTTGCAGGACACAGTGCTTAAAACCTGTTTACTCTGTTTTCTTCTTAGACTTAACTGAAATAGCCTGTGAAAAAGGAAAAGTTACTTCCCATAATGCTTGAACTTCAAAAATGTATCCACTATTGAGCTTGACTGTTTAGTCTTGTTGCTGGAGGCAACAGGACCCTGTAGGGGAAAAGGTTTTGGAGCGGGTGATGTTGCATGCATGGAGCACGGCACCGTATATGATGTGTCAACCACACAACCTGTCTCAGTTTCTTATCTTTTGTTTTTTAACCATGCCTAAAGAGAAACAAAATCTGGAGATGACACAAAAGATAAAACTATCAAGTGTGTGTGTGGGGAGGGTGACACCCACACAAAAGAAATGATACAACACTGAATAAAAAATGCCACAGCATGACCGCACCCCAACAACTGAGGCTGGGAAGAGATTCAGGGGAATATGAGAAAGAACTTTTTTTTACAGAAGGGTGGTGGAACCCCGGAATAGTTTGCCCCATGACGTAGTGAAGACTAAAACAGTTGGAAGATTCAAAACTGCGTGGGACAGACACAAGGCAGTCATCAGGACATAAGTACTTAAGGGGAGGGGGGGTTAGAAAACCGGGCAGACTAGATGGATCGTGAGGTCCCCATCTGCCGTCACATGCTATGTTTCTATGTAAATTTAAAGTAGTGTCCTTAAAAAGGAAAACTTGCGGTAGAAGAGAACAGCATAGACGTGACAGCTGTTCATTCTTAACCAGAGAGGAAAAACAAGGAGATGAGAGTTCTATCTAAAGTAATCACCCTGGAAGGGGGACTCTGGTCAATTTGGCCTTAGGGCCGTTGGGAATCATAAGAGGACATCTGCCTTACACTTGGAGAGAATGCGCCGCTGAAGTGCCAAGGAACCACCATGCAGAGATGGCAGATGAGGGAACTACCAAGATGGGCATTCTAAGACTGTCACTCTGCTATGCCCAAACAGTTGCCTGTTGTTGAATAAGCCATTTAAGAAATCATGGCTCACTAAGGGCCCTAGGGCAGACAATTTGAGAGAGGCATGCTGCCTCAAACAGAAACAGCCAGCAATGGAATAGGAAGCCACTTCTGAGGCATTGCAGGGTGACAGTGCAAGTTCCTAGTTTGCCCTTACACCTGCTATGGACACTGACAGCACCTCCTGTTGTAAGTTGCCTGAGGACATCTGAAGGAGCATGCTGTACATAATGTACCTTCTCAGGTGGGCAGAAGGAAGATGCAATATGGGTCCAGTATGATGTAATCCACACCAATTCCAAGTCACCATCAAAGATCATTCACCCGGAAGCACTGAGGTATCCAGACTCAATCCTGGGTGGCACAGCCCCAGGGAAGGAAGATGAAGTACCCTTGGCGAGGTGCCTAGTTTGGTGAGCCCAACTCTGATGGCCCTAAAGGGGATGGTGCCATGCGGGTTCCACCAGAGTGCTCCTCCAAGCAACGAAGTGGAGGCATTCACACTCAAGAGCAACAGTCCTCAGAGGGGATCCCTGGTCATGGTGGATTTTCTGACAGGATCTCTCCTGGACACTGTAAACTGACTAGAAGGAATCATGATGTGCTAAATATGGGACAGGAGAGGCTGCTTGACTCAGCCTCAGATAGGCGGTGGGAGAGTCCTCTAACACCATGATATTCATGGTGATCTCTAACTTCTCAGAAAAGAAGGAAAGAGGAGCTGATGCTGAGGATTAAGAGGCGTTCATGACAACTGTAGAAGTCTTCTGTGCTGCTCAAGCTGTCACTCCCCTACTTCCTGTGCAACAGACCTAGATAAATGGAATGCTGAGGTAAAGGACCTTGGAGTATGAGGAGTAAGGTGTCAGCAGTGGACACAGGAAGCAGTGTCATGCTTGGCACTGAGGCATGGGAGACAATGACAGTGCAAATATTTTCTTTCTATGTTTTTGTCACACAGACAGTAATAGATGGGAGACACCTTTTTTCAGCATGGCACCAGGAACATCCCAGACAAACAACAAGGCCTATGCAGATAAACTGAATCATTCCCATGGAGCGACATACCCAACAAAAGGAAGAAGGAACTGAGGTAGCTGGGGCAGTTGATACCATATATATGGTACCTTGCACATGGTGTGTCGTCATGGCCCCATACGTTGGAAGTCACAGTAGAGCTCCCCATAGCCTGTAAATATAGGGTGGTGGTTATGGTGATCAGAGCCAAAGGTGTATTATTCCTTAGGTGTACATATATACAGTACATGTGCATAAGTGGTTTTAAGTAAGGTTTAGAGCAATGGTATCCAAACCAGGGTCGTAGTGCAATAAAGGATGACGGTAAAAGGCAATTTTGGAGGATTTTATAAAAACTAATTCGGCTGATGGCTACAAATATAGGGTCAGTGGTAAAAAAATATTGGGTGGTGGTAAAAAATATAGGGCCGTGGTAAAAAAATATAGCATGGTGGCCCTCCGTGATAAAATAATGATTAGGGAACACTGCATGGGCTCCAAAAGGTTTTTGCACAGGGTCCTGTTGCCTCTAGCTATTAGAAAAAAAAAGAGTCAGGTTCTATTAAAACTGATTCTTAGAAGATAAAAACTTCTTTGAGGAAAAGCATTTAGGTGTTCCTTACATGCACCATAAAACATCAAAATGGAGATAATCCTAATAACACTAACTGTACCATAAACTTCATCCCAGAGACTTGGAATGGAGAAAAAGGCTGACCATGGTTCCCTACAACAAACCGGGAAACTGAAGAAAAATGTGCAAAACTTCAACAGTGACATGAAATAAAAAGCAGCATGGGAACTGAGAATTACTTTAACCTGAAAATTAAAAAAAAAAATCTTTAGTAGAAATTTTAACTCTTAGCCAAGTTTCTGTGGGAGTTGTCCATGGCATCCACCTTTCTTCAGAGGAGAATAAGATCTGCTATTAGGAGGTTAGGAGGTGTGTGTGACAAGCGCAGTGCAAGGGACTTTTCTGAACATTCTTCAGGGCACCAGGCAGGTACAGATTAGATGCAATCAGTATGACATCATAAACCACATTTCTGTGCTGGCCCAGTGGTGTGGAGGGCAGAGGCATCACTGCCTTACCTCCTGCCACACCGGTGACCCGTGTTCACGGTGTGAGTGGGTCACTGGGGGTCATCCAGGGAAGGAGAGGATCGCACTTCCAGAGGGCAGCTCTCCTCTCCTCTCCCAGGGAGGGGTGGGAATGGAGTCCGCTACTTGCCTGGCCCCTAGCGGCAGCTGGGTGCTGGCATAGTGACCCCACAGACAGAGGGAGCAGATGTGGAGCAGACACCCGGTGTGCAGAGTGCGGAGGCACACGCGGCTTGGCCACTGGCGCCACTGCACACTCCCGCACCACACTCAGGGGAGAAAAGGAGTGAAAACGGTGGCTGACCAGCAGAATGACACCGACCCCCGCAGGTTCCACACCCGGCTAGTTGGGCACCTTGGAGGAGCAAGCGAGAGAGGTGAGTCCCCGTGGACGCCGGGGTGATGAGGCTGGAGGGACCATTGGATGAGGGCCGGCTGACCGGGACAAATAAAAGTATAAAAAAAAAAAATCACATTTCTGTTGTTAAAAACCAAATTTTCAACTATGCAATTCCCCATTCCTTGTTGTACCCATCTCCTTCCATCTGAGAAAAAGCCATGACATGGGGAATAGAGAGCAGAGAACAAGATACCAAAAAATTAGTGTACCAAGTAAAGGGTAGCACAAGGAAGACATCAACCTATCTTGATAGAGATACTTTGTAATGTACTCTAGACCATAAAAATGAAAATCATTATGACAACAGTAACACTAAAGAACACTTGGCTCAAGGTGGCTGAACACAGCAACAAACTCTGATAATCACGCTGCCTGAACTATTTCTCCTGCCGTGTTTCTTTTATTGATTGGAAAGCCCTGCAGAACTTTACACCCAAGACTGCAGAGTCAAAAATTATCATGCACTCACCACCTATCTATAAGTGAAAAGGCACCACCCCCAACAAAATCAGATGCCCAAAGTGCAAGTATTTATTTGGCGCCAAACATCAAGGTGCCACAGCACATCGCCTGCCTGTTGCCAACGACTGTATCAGCCAAGGCCCGAGTATCCAACCTCTAGGATTCAGAGATAATGTGTGGAAAAGCCTATGTTGCTACTGTGCAGCTATCAGCAGGAGATGCCAAAGTCCATTCAACCAAGGAAGCCACCAAAGCTCGAGCAGAATGTCTTTTTTAGCCTTTCACCCATCAGGAAATAGTGCATGAAGAGGCTAGCTAATAGGCTGGACTGCTGTCACAGCAGTAGAGCTACCACTTGCGACACCAGTGACATGGGTTCAGGAACAGACTCGGGTTGCTGGAGGGCCGGCCGGGGGAAGGGGGGAAATCGAGCACCTGTCGGGCTGCTCTCCTCCTCCGGGTAGGGTGGGTTGCCTGTCCTGCCGTTCTATCACCACCTGGGTGACCATGGGTGAAGGTGCAGCGGGATGGCAAGAAGCCAGGTGGGAGGACATCGGCCAGGATCCAGAATGGCAGCACACTGTGATGTGCTCCACCCATTGACTCCCCTAGCACGCCGAGGTCCATAGGGGCGGCACCAGAAAGGCGGAAAAGCCTCGCACCAGCCACCTGAAGACAGGACCCGGCTGTCCCGAGAAAATCCATAATCGGGCTCCTCGAGGGCCGGGGCAGACCACCTGACACACACTCATGGACTGGGAAGGGACAATGAGGGGGTCCCCTTCCTCCTCACCTGGTGGGGGGGTAAACCGTGGCAGGATGAGGGTAGGTCCACTGGTACTCCGACGAAGTTACCCAGGGTGGAGCTACTGGAGCACACACAGCCTAGGGCTCCCTGAGGAAAGGCAGCTGGTGTGGTGAGTAAGGGGACATAAAGAGTAAATAAAAAAAGAAGAGGCTAGCCAATCAACTGCTTTACGGTTAAAAAGAATAAACAAGGCAGCAACCTTTCTGAAGCCCTGTGTACACTCTAGGTAGTATCCAAGAACTTTCCAGATAACAAAGGAATGTAGTCTCCTCTCTCCCTGATTTTTGGGAGCTGGTTACAGATATTGTAACAATATCTCCGGGGTGATATGAAGAGATAAGCTGAAGGGGAACCTCTATGAACAGTCTACCTGTTAGTTTGAAAGCGCATGAAAAGCACTTTTAACTAAAGAAAAGGACTCACCTGTAGCTGAGAGCAGTCCAGAGATAAACATTAGTAAGTCTGTCCAAGATAACTAGAATACTGCCACCATGTTATGGAACCCTGTGATATCACGCATGGTGAAACTGTGCAGTACAGTTACGTAAGAACTTACTGTTAACAGCAGATCTTCGAGAGAAGCTCCTACAGCAGGACTATGCCATCAGGCACTAGGACCACGCGGACAACTTCTAGCTAGCAGTCTACCATGGCAGACTGCCCCTCACCGATGTCAGCCATCTGACATCAGCATAGGCTATACAGGAGGGCGGTCCCCCACACCGCCTCAGTTCTCCCGCCAGAAATTCAGTATGACCAGCTGAAGGAGAACCAAGGAGGTTATCACCAGAGCCAGAGAAAAGGCAGAAGCCAAAGCTGTAGAAAAAGAGAAGCAGGGGAAGGAGGGAGAGAGGGAAAGCAGGGCCTGCTGCAAGAGCTTCTCTCGATGATCTACTGTTACAGTAAGTGCTTATGTAACTCTACTATCTTACTTCAAGGAAGGCTCTTGCTGCAGGCCACATCAGTAGGACTGAGTCCCAAGTAGTACTGGTTATCACCAGGATAACATCACCAGGAGGAGGACAAGTCAGCAGTATAGAGCTCATGACAGAAGGCCTTGAAGAACTGCCAGGCAGAAATTGGCTACACGCCTAGAGGCGATGTCCAGACTGTAATGCTTGGTGAAAGTGTGGACAGAACTCCAGGTGGCAGTTGCACAGATGTCAGCGGCAGACACATTTCTGAAGCAAGCTGTGGAGGCAGCCATACCTCTGATGGAAAGGCCCTTGACCACTCCTGGAAGGGGCTTGTTGTACTTGCAGTAGCAATAAACAATGCAATTAGATAACCACTTAGACAAACACTGTTTGGAAACAGAAGCACCCTCTCTTTTGGGATTGAACGAAACAAAACAACTGGTCAGTTTTCCTCAAAGACTTGGTAGGTTCATATAATACCGCAGCATTCTGTGAACATCCAAAGTATGGCGCAACGCTTTCCCCTGACTGGAGTACTCAGGAAAATAAACTGGAAGGTAGATGGATTGACTTAAAGTAAACTCAGACACCACCTTAGGTACAAATTTAGGATTAGTATGCAAAGACACCCTGTCTGTGTGAAATACTAAATAAGGCTCTTTACACATCAGAGCCCGGAGTTTGGAAATCCTTTGACCAGAAGTAATAGCAACTAAAAAGAGCACTTTTCATGACAGAAAGCGCAGCTCACAACTTGCAGCCTGTTCAAAGGGAGGTAAAGTGAGTTTCTCCAACATAAAGCTGAGGTCCCTTGGAGAGACTGGATCCCAAATGGGAGGTTTCAAATCTCCAGGTGTTGCAACTTTTTTTATGTTGCAAAATAGAATTTTCCCCCCTCCCGAGTTTCTCCCCATCCCTGAAGTCCACACCCCCTTGGAGTTTGTTATTTTAAGTCCGGGCAGTGTAGGGGGCATTGCCCCCCAAGTCAGAGAGTGTGGGGAAGGGCGGAGCTCCCTGCAAAAAACAGTAAGTCCCAATGTATTGTATGTTGTGCACTTTTATTGTCGGGTTGGTGTTTTGTACAGCATTTTGCTTGTAACATTTATTGCCATGCTGTTATTGTTGTCAACATTATGACCCCGTGCTGGGCCTGGAAAGGCGGGAGAGCCTTGAAGTCGAGAGGCAAACCACAACCCACCACGTCCAACACCCACTTGTCTGTAGTGATAGTGGACCAGATGTGCCAGAAATGGTGAAACTGAACCCCCATGGGAAATTGAGGCAGTGACATGACGGCTGGGAATGCAGACACCCCTGACCCGTCACTGGGCAGCCTTGGAGGAGGAGGACCCAGCGTTTGCCACTGGGGAGCACCATTGCTCTGGCCTCCAGGTTTCTTGGAGCCCTGATTGGCCAACTCAGACTTAGGCCGCCAGACCTGGGACTGCCCCAATTGGGGCTGCTGCAACTTAGGCTGCAGCGGCTGAAAGGGCCAAATCAAACAGGGCAGCCTGTAACTGCTGCAGCATGGTGATGAAATAGGGGTCCTGTGGAGGGGACCTTGGGGTCTAGACCACCGAGACCTCACTGCAGGTGGAGACAGTGGAACTAGTGCCTCTTTCATAAGGACTTTTCACACAGTCCTCAGGTTCCTCCTTTTTATACTGCATTAACAGATCAGGATTATATTTGAAGCCATTGTTGGCCTGGTCAACAAGTAGGAGTGAGCGCACCGGTGAGTTTGTCAATAATCGAGGAGATGGCTGAGGCATAGCCCTAGGGTATGTCATCGTCGGGGTTGAGTTAAAGATCCTGTTGATGGGCCTTCTGGTACAGAAGGAGGCAACAGGAGTCAAAGCATGTCCGTGAAGGACGATGGCACCACCTAGACATCAGCAACCATGCGATCGATCAGTGTGCCAGTTGAGGTTGATTTAGGAGTCAAGGCCCCTGACATCAATGGTGATGTACCAGCCCAACTAGGCCTGGTAGCGCCGATGTCATGCCCCAACCTGGAAGTTAGGTTGACGTGTCCGGGGGGGGGGAGCGGCGTCGTTGCCAGAGTAGTTGACAGTGCTGTGGAGGTCGTATCTGCTGTGCAGAGGGGTGACCTGGAGCACACCAGGGAGGTTTTCTCCTTTTCCTTCTCCCAGTGCTTATGCTTATGGCTCCCGGATGACTTCTCCTGGGATTTGGATGACCAGGACCCGGAGGAATGGGCCAGCAATGTAGCAGAACTCTTTCACTGGAGCTCCTTCTCTATGCAGGCTACCTCCTGTTTTAAAAGGTGCTTCTCCTCCAAGGCACCTTTTTGGCATTGCCAGGTGGCAATGCTGGAACCCTTGAAAATCAGGCAGGCTTGCATGTTATGGTCTGGCTAAGGCAACAGTCACAGACGTCGTGAGAATTATCGGTGTAAATTTTCTCACTGCATTCACAATACTGGAACAGCTTCGACGGTTCCTTCAATGACATAAATGCCATCAAAAATCACTTATTAAAGTGACTGCTGTACTATAGGGAGAAAAATAAATCAGCAGTAATTGCAGCAGCGTTTCCGTAAGCAGTCCAACGAGTATGGTTGATGGCAGGAAAAGAACTGAGGAGGGAAGGGTCCGCCCACGTTTATGTAGCAGATGACGTCTGACGTCATCGTGGGCGGCCCCTGGTAGACTACTTGCAAAAGTCTGCGTGTGGTCCTAGCACCTGGCGGCTGTAAGTTTTATAGGTGTGGCCTGATGAAAGAGATATCTTTGAAGAAGATCTAGTATGCTGTGAAGTGGTAACATTGCTTCCCTAGCCCTAGTAGCTACTCCTCTTTTTATGCAGCCCAGCTTAGTAAGCCTTGCTTACTCAGCACCATATTGTTGTGATATGTTAGCTTCCCATCTGTTTTCACAAACAAATCTCTTTTCATATTGGTTACTAGTGAATGTTAGTGATCACAAAAACTTTAATATAATTCTTGAGACTGTTTTTACCCCTGCAGTGTGGGAAGGAGAATGTTAGTGCATGAGTCAAAAGTCATTAAGGAAGAGAGATGAAACCCTGTGAATTACCATCCCATCAACCTTATAAACTGGATGTTTATTGTTTTACCAGCTCTAATTATGGATTTAATTGGAAAATACATTTGGGGATGGGAAATTGCTGTGGCTAGTCAGCCACATAAAACTGCTTTGTTATTATGGCTCTCATTTAAATCCGAGTTTAAAACATATCTTTTTAATCTAGCATTCCCAGATGGATTTTAAACTGATGTACTTGCTGTGTTTTAGTGTAATTTAAATTGTGTATGTTGTATTTTAACTGTAAAGCGCCTTGGTTCTGGAAAGGCGCTAAATAAATAAAGATTTATTTACTTACATTGACAAATTAATCAAGAATCAAACTCTTTTATAACGTACACAGACTTGAAATCATCTTTCAGCCTAATTGTTTGAGAAATTCTACACAAGAAGCTAGAATTTTTAGGAATACATTTTTATTTATTTGCTTTAATTTAAGGATATTTTTAGAGAGAAGTGAGGGCAGACTATTGTGGCCACTATCAGGGCTCTCTCGGCATAAACAAGGAAAAGACAAATCAAGCGTAATCAGGAAGTTCAGCAAGGATGCATTTGGCCCCAACTTTATTATCTTTATTAATGGGCTGACTGATGCTTTGGAATATCATTCTTTCATTCCCCTGCAGTGGACAGAAGAGGATATTGGTTTTATTCTATGCAGATGATCTAATTTTATTTTCCTTATCTGAAATAAGACTGCAGAGGAAACTGAATACATTAAGGGATTTAGGTGCAGTCTGGGGTTTGAAAATAAATATTCACAAATCTCTTTCAATTATTTCTGAGACCTGTGTGCTAAACTCATTTTGTGTTAATATTAATGACAGATTACAGAGAAGAAGAGACATCTCTGAACTGTCTTTTACATGCTTTGTACTCCACTCTCTATTTATCACTTGCTGGTACACTAGCAACAGATATTGCAGTACAGGGGAAACGGTATCTAACATGACAGGTGACACGTCAGGAATAAAATGATTAGAACATGTCCCCAATGGCTGTCATAATTTTTCTTTTTTTTACATTTACCACCCCGCAAACCAGTCTTTTTCTTACTGTAGCCGTCACATCAGAGCCATACACGAATGGCCTTTGAATGCCAATGGTAGTACAAGCAAAGTATGTTTAAATAGTGTAACCCAAGTGAAAAAGGGAAAAACACATATCTAGAAGCATTATTGAGAATAATTATAACATGTGGGTGAGTGAGGCGGAGATGACCCTACCTTTTACACTCAGCACACTACTTATTTTCAAATTATGAATATCAGTACGGAGAGCGGGGACAATGTTAAATTTGTAAAAAAATTACTAAATGTCATGCTTTATGTTGCAAGATGAGCTGCCTGTCAGCTGTTGTTCTCAATGTGCACCTGCATGGTTACCAGCCCCCCCAACTCACCCACACACACGTTATAGTTATTCTCAGTATTGTTGCCAGATGTGTGGGTTCCCCCTCTTGTTTTTCACTTGGCTTACACTATTTAGATGTGTCATGCATGTACTATCATTGCCATTCAAAGGCCGTTCGTGTATGGCTCTGACATGATGACTAACTGGTTGGGGGATAGTAAATGTAAAAAACAAAACAAAAAACACACAGAAAAAATAAAATAATGACAACCATTGGTAAAATGTTGTTCTAATCATTTTATTCCCAACGTGTCACCTGTCACATTAGATGCCATTTCCCCTGTACTGCAATGACTGTTGCTTGTGTACTAGCTAGTGATAAACAGCAAATGGAGTACAAAGCACCTAAAAGACAGTTCAGAGATGTCTCTTCTCTTCTACAATCTGTCACTGATATTAACTCAAAATGAGTTTTGCACACAGGTTTAAACGGTTTGCTTTTTTTGTTTGTTTTACTTTGGAGTTTTTTTTTATTATGAATGTCAACAGTGCTTTACAGATTGCTTCTTATCACAGTGCTATACTGACAGAGCTGCTGTCAACACAGCAGTGGCTCTCTTGCACCGGCGCTCAACATGTTCACCTCGATGATTTAAATAAAACTATAACAATGAAAAAAAAACATAACATCACAACCTATATAATATTAAGAGCAGTCTAGCAATCCAGCCAAAGCGGGAAGCAGATGCCCTGATTTTTTCCTATGAGAGGTCTGTCATATAAATCAAAATGATCATTTTAATGTGATAAAGAAATGGCATTATTTAATTATTTACAGTTGTTTTATGTCAGATCAATTAACACTGTTAACATACAAAAAAGCACATGTGCTACTGATCTTTAAGCACTTCCATACCCATCTCAAAGAGATTTAGTCCAGAGAACTCTAGCTTTTCAAGAACCATGCTCCAAGATGCAGAGTTCTCAGATCTGGCAGTGTTATCCTGCCCTGAGACATTGTCAGCAGGCTGCATCTCTGGGGCAGGTTGATGGGATGCCTGTTGGGAGAGGGACAGGAGCAGGGAGTACCAGATCTGCCTGGCCCAGGCTGGAGCTATGAGAATCATTGTTGCTGACTCCCTTCTCAGTTTGAGCAATACTCTAAGCAAAAATGGGAAAGGTGGGAAGGCATACTTAAACTTCCCTGACCAGCTGAGGACTAGAGCATCCTCTGGGACTGTACCCACTGATAGGGGCTCTACAACAAAACAGTGGGAGCTGGTTGTTCTCCCAGGATGCAAACAGATCTATTTCTGGTGTACCCGCACCGTCTGAACACTGTTTCCAGCACTTGCTGGCTCATGGTCGATTTGTGATTTCCCTGGCTGATTCTACTCAGGGAAACTGTAAGCATGTTGTTCTTCCTTGGCAGGTGTACTGCTGAAAGTGAACCTCCAGGGAATATACTAGGTTTGAGATCTTCATTGATTCTTTGCACAGTTTTGAAGATCTTGTTCCTCTCCACTTGTTCATGTAATACATTGCTGTGGTGTTCTCCCTCCTGACCTGGACAGACTGATGGCCTCTGATCTGGAAGGGAGAAAACCTGTATTGCCAGACACTGCCCTGAGCTCCAGATTTATGTGCTCCTGAGCCTTCTGTGTACTCTACATACCACTTACACTGAGGTCCTCCAGGTGGCTGCCTCAGCCCAGGAGGGTGGCATTTGTTGTGAGTATGGCCATAGGTTAATGTTGAATGAAAGGAATTCCCTCTCTGAGGCTGCAGTCTTCCTTCCACCATTCCAGTGCTCTTAGCAAAGACTTTGTGACAGGTGTAAATCTGGAGCTCAGGGCAGTGTCTGGCAATACAGGCTTTTCTCCTTCCAGATCAGAGGCCATCAGTCTGTCCAGGTCAGGAGGGAGAACACCACAGCAATGTATTACATAAACAAGTGGAGAGGAACAAGATCTTCAAAACTGTGCAAAGAATCAATGAAGATCTCAAACCTAGTATATTCCCTGGAGGTTCACTTTCAGCAGTACACCTGCCAAGGAAGAACAACGTGCTTACAGTTTCCCAGAGCAGAATCAGCCAGGGAAATCACAAATCGACCATGAACCAGCAAGTGCTGGAAACAGTTTTGGACAGTGGATCCCACTTCCAAGACTGATGGTCCCCTAAGTGATATTGGACATCTTTCATTTGGAACCAGGTACCACTGCAGTGGATGATGCCATGTGCTCCAGCAATGGGGGAAATCCCTTGCAGGTCTGGGCTGACCTGCCTTGAAGGATTTTTAAGATGCAATCAGATTTGCTACCCGTGCTTTAGGAATGAATGCCTTCCCTTTCAGGGTATCCAACACTGCACCTATACAAGTCCAGAACCTGAACTGGTTCTGTTTGTGACTTTTGAACATTTATGAGGAAGCCCAGGTCCACCAAGTTGCCTTGTGTCAGTAAGAGGGAGGATCTGGACTCCTGGTGTGTTTTCAGTAAGACTAGCCAGTTGTCCAGACAGGGAAAAACCACCACCCCACCTCTTCAAATGTGCTGCCACTATGGCTAGGCACTTTGTGAACACTCTTGGTGCTGAGGATAGGCAGAAGGGAAAGGTTGTGAACTGGTACTGGAAATTTCCTATCCTGAATCTGAGTTACCTTCTGTGGCTGGACCTGACTGGTATGTGAATGTAGGCATCTTTCAGATCCAGTGACCCCAGCCAGTCTCCTTTCTGTAGAGTTAATATCATTGAGCCCAGTGTTACCACTCTGAATTTTTCTTTCTTGGTGTGTTTGGATGTCTCAGAACTAAAACGGATCACCATGCCCCATTTTTCTTGTGAGTCAGGATGTACTCTGAGTAAAGCCCCTTTCCCTATTGTAAGGGAGGTACTTCTTCTACTGCATTTTCTTGTAGTAAGTTTTTCACTTCCATTTCCAACTGGATGCTTTCTGTTGGGGTGTGAGGGTGTAATCCCCTATGATTGTGCAGTCTTGGGAACTTTCTGAACTGCAGAGATAAACCTTGACTCACTACTTCCAGCACCCTCTTGTCTGTGGTTATTTTTCTCCAGTCCTGAAAACAGTGAGTCAGCCTTTCTCCCACTGACAATGGATGGGAGACCTGTACAGACTTGTCAGGGGTTTTGCTTAGCTTGAGCCTTGGGGATGGCCATGCAGCTGCACACCTGGTGCTCCTTCTACCCCTACCTCTAAAGCAACCCCTTAGCGGAGGGTAGTCATAGGAGATTTAAGCACGGGAAAGTATCTCACACCTCTACTTCCCCCTTCCATAAGGCCTGTAGGAAGTGGAGGCCTTTTTCTTTTCAGTGCTGCTCTTGTAGGTGGTTTTGCATTTGTCTACCTTCTTCAGGTAAGCCTCTGTCTTGTCACCAGTGAATTTCTCTCATAGGGGAAATCCACTGCCTTTGTTTGGGCGTCCTGGGATAGACTGGTAGTTCTAAGCCAGCCAAACCTTCTGAAGGACACTGCATGTGCCATTACCCTGAATACAGTGTCATTGTGTCCACGACCATATGGAACTGGTTCTTTATGGCAACTATGGCTGACCTTACTGTGTGGGCCATATACTTTGCCAACTCACCAGCAGCCTTCTCGCTCAGTGGCAGTATGGACTTCCAAAGGGCTTTCTGGTACTGTGCTGTGTAGGTTAAGTAGGCTGCCTGCCTTAGGAGCAGAGAAGCTGAGGTATAAACTTTTTTGCACATGCTATCCAGCTGCCTGGCAGCTTCCTCTGGAGGCTGGGAGGAAAGAGGGGCACAGTGGCCTTCCCACAGGCAGCAGTCTGGGCCATATCCTCATGATCACAATGGGAATACAGGTATTCAGACCTGTATTTGTCCACCTGATACGATTTCTCAATTTTTGTTTTTATCTACGCCAGCAGCCTAGGTGAGTGCTAACATGATTTTACAGGTGACTTTCTTAAGGGATTTATGGATTGGCAGTAGCAACCTCTTTATGGGAGTTAAGCCCATCATATCCATAAATTCCACCTAATCCTCATCTTCCCTAGTTTACTGCGAGGTGATGTTGAGGGTGTTTACCATATGCCTCACAAAAGTATAGTGAGAGGTGTAGTCGTCTGAGGGTCTAGGAGGGGAGTCAGATTCTTGTTCTGGAGAATCATCTGGTTCTATGGGTTCTCCTTCCTCCTCATCTTCAAAGTACATTTCAACATCCTACTCCACAGGCATGGGAAATGGAACCAGAACCTGGGAGGGGGAGGCATAGTTATGAAATTCCCCATAGCCTTGAATGCCTGGAGGAATTGCCATGCCTTAGTCACACCCTCTACTGAGGGCATTTTATTTGTGTCTACTGGCAGCTCCTTTCCTTCTTCAGGAGGATGGATAGCCACATGTTTTTCTTTGTTTTTTTTTGGCAGGCACCATCTCCGGTGTCTGCTCTAAGACTCTTAAGTATTTCTGTTTCATGATTTTATTGAAAATATTGCATTAAAATACAACAAAGCACAGTTCATGACACCACAAAATACATAAATACACACCGTACTGTTAAAACATCAGACAAGGAGAAAAGAAGGGGGGGAACAGAAATCTTAAGGACTAGACAGTTACACGATAACGCCAATAAATAAGCACAAGGACTTGCATTTGATAACAGAATTAACTGAAAACTAACTATAAAAATAATTAATAACAGACACATAACCACTGATGTATTACCTACTAACAGCTTGGGCCCCTCTTGATGCTACTAACTGTACTAGGTCCCTGTGTAGGAGGCGTAACTACCATTCCTGGAAAGCTGACCTGGGTAAATCCTCTGTAGCCGTCTCTTTTGAGGGTAAGTACCCACTCGGACATCCATGAGCACAGTTACGGCTGCCACAGATCAAGCCCTGACATAATCAGGTTGCCTCCTTCACTGGGATGACATCCAGGCATTTTCCCAACTCCTAAGAAAAAGCTCTTCCCTACTGTGTAGGGTGTAGGTTAAGTGCATGAGAAGGGTTACTAATGGAGGTTCAACATTCTCAGCTCCCAACTTGTTGTAACCTCAGTCAGCACTTCATAACAAAGGTATTTTGAAGCAGCTTGTCTGACCATATCTTTAAGACAAAATCTAAGTCATCAGTCTCCTCAAACTATAAACATTTTTAAACAGCTAGTGGGACCAAAACAGACTAACAGGAAAATAATACAAATTTCAAGAAGTAGCCGTTGTCACTTTTTATTTAAGTATTTTTTTTTCCTTTTCCTTTAACACAATAGAGAGTCTTCTATCTGATAATATTGTGCTGGATGTGTGGAACAGCTGTCAGCCTGGGAGCTAACATATTTTTCTCTGTCCTCTCCAATACATCATCAGTATTGTGATCTCACTGACAGTGACATCACATGTGACTAACCTGGCAGTTACTGAGTGGTTGTTGCTAAGCAGCAGTGATTTCATAGTCAGCGAGGCCACAATGCTGATCATGTAGTGCGTGTGTGTGTTTGTGCAAGGGGGTAGAGACAGATATGTCAGCTGCCAGGCAGGGTACTGTCCCACAAATCACACCTACTAACACCAGTTAACCAGTCTCCTATTTTAACCAAAGGGAAAAGAAAAGGTACCGCACATATAAAAGGTAATATGTGACTGCTTTTAAAAACGAATGTTGGTTTTAGACAGTACACTAGCTCTTTAATGCCTTCATGTGAAATGCTGCATTTTTTTGACAGCTAAATTGTGACATGGATATACATATTACAATTAATATCTCTATAGTGCCTTCTGGTTTACTTCTTTTTTAAATTAACTATTTTGCCTTGACTTCCTGCATCCTATGGAGAATTATCTCACTGGTTTTGTGTTGCATTTTGATCCATGTCCTGGACAGATGTCTGTAATGTTGTGGTAGCACATTTAACAGTGCATGTCCCCAGCTGTTACGTTAGTTACTTGCCCCCCCCCAAACAAAACTATCAAAACATTATGTTTGCCATATTCGTATGTTGTTTATCAATTCCGGGTGTGGCTACAATAGGACAGAGCTGTCTGTGTAGAACCTGTGTTTTCAGAATGATTGCTGCACTTGATCTTTGCTCCCCCGACCAATTAATGTCCAACTCCCAAGATGTTCACATGAAATAACATGGATCCTTCCAAGCCACTTCAGAACACAATATGATTACCAGATACCATGGAGAGCGCACAGAGCTTCTGGGAGGTTTAGGAGGTTTAGTAAATGCTGTTTTCAGCATGGGAGCCCCTTTTACTGTTAAGGGACTATGCTGTGGGTGTGTAATGTCCAACACAGAGTGCTTTCATTATATGTGCAATCAGGTAAGGGCCCTTTACATATGCAGCTGTCTGATTTAATTTGGGCATACTCTGGCATAGCATTTTATTCTTAGGTATAAATAAAAGAACTCAGGCTTCAGAAACTAATTATGACTTTTTTCTCCAGTAAGAAGGGATGTATTTATGTTATGCTAGTGCTAAAACAGACATTAAATAAGTACCATGCTGTTTAATTTATTTAGAATCACAGTCCCGCAGCTAAAGTTCATTTTCATGTGTAACCTAAGGGTGTGGAGAGATTATGGTGTTATGTTTTTGTTAGTTTAGCCCAGGAGCTTTAAGGGCACTGAGGGAGTAGGAAAGTAGGGAGAAAAAAAAATCATATAAAAAAAAAAAAACAGAGAGAGGAAAGAGTAAGTATACAAAACAACAGTTAAGGGGCCACAAATAAGACATGATGGGATTGGTGCAGTGCAGTGGCTCTGGAGCAGCAGTCTTCCGGGAGACATTCTGGAGGATGCGGTGTTGTCCCATCTGCAGGCACCTCTCTGGGCTGAGGGAAGAGGTTGCTCGTCCCCAGACTGAGTTGGCCAGGATTTGGGGGACCTCCTCTCCCACCCAGGGATCACCAGGGCCATCGCCATTGCCTCAGAGGTTGCCAAGAAAGAGGAGAAGCTGGACCACAGTGGACTCAGGGAGGGTGAGGGTGGTGGAACAGAGGAGCATCCCTCCAGTTGTACCTCTCCACAATTCATATGCCACTCTGGCAGAATGTGGTTCCTCTATGGAGGCACCTGCAGAGGAAACCAAGGAGGATGCTGGGAACCTCCACAAAAGAGACCCACAGGAGGGTGGCATGGGACCCCACAGAGGAAGGAAACAACTCCTGGTGGTGGACTCCATTGTTAGGAGGGTAGAACTGGGGAAGGGAGGGGAGAGGGAGGTAAGGTGCCTGCTTGGTGCAATGGCTTGGAGGGACAGGGAGCAAATCCTCAGTATTGCGGAAGCAGCTGCATGGGGGAGGGAGCTGGATGTCATTGTCCACCTAGGGACAAATGACCTGGCTGGGAAAGGGATCAGAACAGTGGAGGAGGAATTTGTGGAGTTGGGGAAGGGCCTTAGACAAGCAGCATGCATGGTAACCTTCTCGGAGGTGCTGCCTGTCTATGGCTAGGGTGCTCCGCACCATGGGATTCAATCGGTGGTTGAAAAACTGGTGCAGAGCTCAGGGTTTTGGCTTCATTGTGGACTGGGGGTCCACCTGGAGGGATGTAGGCCTATACTGGTGCAATGGTCTGCAACTGTCCAGGAGGGGAACCAGGATCCTAGGTGATAGGTTTAAATGCTTCATTGGCAAGCATTTAAACTAGCCAAGGGGTGAGGCACTGAAAAGAAGCAGGGAAATCCTAGCCCACCCCCCAAAAATCAGGGTAGGTAGTGAGGTAAACACCAAGATAGAGATGTCGATAGGGAGAAGGGCAGGGGTAAATGGAGAAAAAGGCAGTAAGGACAGGGATGGGGCAAAAAAGGGTAAAGCCATCAAAAAATGGAGGGTAATGGGTACCAATGCCCGTAGTCTAGGTAACAAGCTCCCTGATCTGGTGACCTTGATGGAAGAAGGATGCTTGGATATCATAGCAGTCACAGAAACATGGTACACAGAGAACCATGACTGGGATGTCAATATACCAGGTTACACAATCTACAGGAGGGACAGGGAGGGTAGAAGAGGAGGAGGAGTAGCTCTCTATGTAAGGGAAAGGATCAAAGCAATGGAACAAAAGGGTAAACAGGGAGGAGAGGAGGCACTGTGGGTCACCCTGGAGACTGGAAATGGCACCAAAATCCGCACAGGGGTTGTATACAGACCCCAGTCTCGGGGGAAGAAATGGACAAGGAAATGATAGAAGGCATCCTTAGGATGGCAGAGAAAGGGGAGATATTGTTGATGGGGGGACCTGAATATGCCAGATGATAACTGGAGCATCTTTGCTGCAGCCACATCCATGAGCAGGGCCATTCTCTATGCCCTACAGGGGGAATGCCTCAGACAGCTAGTTTTGGAATCCACTCGGGAAGGAGAAATCTTAGACCTGGTACTCTCAAATGGGGACAGAGAGAGGTCTCAGATCTAGAAGTGGGTAGCCATCTGGGGATAAGTGACCACCAAACTGTGGTTCACGATAAACTCAGCTGCAGAGTCAAGTCATACAAAAGTGAGGGTACTGGACTTCAGGAGGGCTGACTTTGTCAAAATGGGAGAGTGCCTCAGAAAAGCACTAGCAGACAGGCAAGAAGGAGGGGTGGGGCAACAATGGGAAAACATCAAAACTGCCATCACAGAGGCAACAAGCCTTTGTGTGAAGCAAATAAACAAATTAAAATGAAAGAAACACTATGGTTCTCAAAAGAGGTGGCAGGGAAGGTTAGGGAGAAAAAGATAGCATTTAGGAAGTATAAGGAAACACAGAAGGAGCAGGACAGAGAACTGTACCAGTTAAAGCAGAAGGAAGCGGGGAAGGCAGTCTTAATAGCAAAGGCCGAAACTGAGGAAAAGATAGCCAACTCGGTTAAGAAGGGGGATAAAACCTTTTATAGGTACATTAGGGAGCAAAGAAAGACAAAGGGAGGGATAGTGAGGCTGAATAAAGGGATGGTGGGCAGAGAGGGACAGTGAAAAAGTAGGGATACTGAAAACACTTCTGCTCAGTATTCACAAAAGAAGAGGAGGGGGAGGTACCTAATCCAATCAACAGAAGCACTCTGGATAGGGGGTCGATCCCAGTCCTTTCACAGAAGAAAGGGTTCTGAAAGAACCCTAAAACTCAAGGTGGACAAAGCAATGCGGCCTGATGGGATTCACCCCAGAATTCTAAAAGAACTAAGTGAGAACTAGTAACACCATTGACTACCCTTTTTAACAAATCATGGGAGGATGGTGTGGTACCTGAGGACTGGTGGAGGGTGGATGTGATTCCCCTTCACAAAAGTGGGAGCAAGACAGAGCCAGGAAACTACAGACCTGTCAGTTTGATCTCAGTGGTAGGGAAAATGATGGAATCACTTCTGAAGGAAAGAACCGTTGAGTACCTAGAGGCCAGTGGGGCACAGGACACACAGCAGCATGGATTCATAGGGGGAAGGTAATGTCAGATAAATCTAATCAATTTCTTTGACTGGGTGACCAAAGTAGTAGACCAGGGAGGGGCTGTGGACATGGACTACCTAGACTTTAGCAAAACATCTGACACAGTCCCACACAAAAGATTAATAAGCCTGGGAGTGGGTCCAGAGGGTGGAAGCCTGGGTAAAACATTGGCTGGACAACAGGACACAGAAGGTAATAGTAAGCAGAGTCCACTCTGAAGAGAGGGGGGTTACTAGTGGGGTACCACAAGGTTCAGTACTGGGTCCAGTCCTTTTTAATGTCTTTAAAAGGACATTGCAGAGGGACTGGAAGGAAAAGTATGCCTCTTTGCAGACGACACAAAGATCTGCAACAGGGTTGATACACAAGGCGGGGGAGGATGAGAAGGGACTTGGCAAGGTTGGAGCAATGGTCAGAAGTATGGCAGCTTGGATTCAATGCAAAGAAGTGCAAAGTAATGCACCTGGGAAACAAAAACCCAGGGGAAGAGTACACAATGGAGGGGATGTAGTAACAACAACAAAAATGGAAAGGGGCCTGGGGGTAATCATATCAGATGACCTAAAAGTTAGCAAGCAATATGAGAAGGCAGTAGGGATGGCTGGGGGGATACTGGGTTGTATAGGGAGAGGCATGACTAGTAGAAAACAAGAAGTTGTTATCCCTCTGTACAGACAGTTGGTGAGACCCCATCTGGAGTACGGCGTCCAGTTCTGGAGACCCCATCTCCACAAGGACATAGACAGGATGGAGGCAGTCCAGAGGAGGGCAGCTAAAATGGTGCAGGGTCTGCAACAGAAGCTATACGAGGAAAGACTAAAAGAGCGTAATATGTATACCCTTGAGGAAAGGAGGGAGAGGGGGGACATGATAGAAACTTTTAAGTACCTCAAGGGAATCAACAAAGTCCAAGAGGGTAGCATCTTTCAGAAAAAGAGATGTGCAAGAACAAGGGGACCCAATTTGAAGACAATGGGGGGACTGCTCAGGGGCAATGTGGGGAAGTATTTTTGTCACAGAGAGGGTGATGGATGCATGGAACGGCCTTCCTGAGGAGGTTTTGGGGTCAAAAACAGTAGGGGAATTCAATAATGCATGGGACTGACATAAGGCAATTCTTGTGGGGGGTAGGAAGAAATCGGCTGTTGGTTAACTAGGATCTGCAGCTTACCCAGTAGGTAGGGAAATGGGCAGACTAGGTAGGCCAAGCGGTCCTTATCTGCCATTAAAGTCTATGTTTCTATGTTAAGTGTATTATTATACCCAGTTATGTTTGCCATCCACATCTGCATTTTCTCTAAATTATTCAGTTTAAGAAAAACAGACAATAAGGCATTATACAATTATTCTACTGTACCTAGGGATTTTTTGTACTGTTTTAACTTGAATTCAATATTTTTAAACATGTGGAAATCGTTAAGTGTTTAGTGTATGTTACTTCAGTAACTATGTGTTTGTCATCCCTATTACATAAGACACACATATGGAGATTTCTATCTTGATTAGTCACTCCAGAAAAAATAGTATACCTGTATAATGACTAGCTAATATACAGTCATTATACAGGTATACCATCTATGGATTTGTGGTGCTTGTTTGAGTTCTATGTTACTTAGTTAACATGCAGAATTTGATATGCATTTGGTGTCTCTTAGTCTAACGACCACTGGCTTGGGTTTCACGTTACCTTTTTTCTATTCTTTGATAACCATATAAGGCCCATTTACAGGGGCAACCTGGGAGCAAAGGGAGAGTAAGTGACTTGCTCAGGCTCACACAGCATGCACGTGGAGGTTGTGGGAATCAAAGGGAGGCAGTATAGCGCAGTGGTCTAAGGCTCTGAGCTGCAAGTCTAGAGACCTGGGTTTGAATCCCACAGCCCCCACTTGCATATTATGTGACCCTGAGCATGTCACTTAACTTCCCTGTGCTCCCAGGTCGCACCTGTAAACAAGCTTTCAGCTTAGTGTGCTACTCCTGGTTAAACAATTGAAAAAAAAAACAGGTCTCCTGGATTTAACAAGCTCCTGCACAGCTCAGTGCTCTAACCTCTAGTGTATACTGTCAGCCCATTTGTCACCCATTACAGCCTTTTATCTATATTTTTCACCTAAGCAAAAATAGATTATGTGGTATCATAGAGGTATACTATCCACACATTTTTTGTTCATTTTTATACTTTGATACAATATTTTAGACATGCAGAATTTGGTAGATGTTTAATTGTTTTTCTTAGCCTAACGACCATACACTTGGTGTCCCTGCTACCCTTGCCATACAGAGCTTTTTATCATAAAGCAGCAGTACTGGTAACCAGGAGGTGTTTTTCACTTACTTAATTTTTGTATGTACTTGTCCAGCTTTAGTTCCAGTTTCGTGAAAGTACAGTTACGTAAGAACTTACCGTAACAGTAGATCTTCGAGAGGCTCTTGCAGTAGGTAATTACATATAGGACTGACGTCGGCAGGCGGCAGGACCCCACGGAAAAATTTCTAGCTAGCAGTCCCTGGCGAGGGACCGCCCCCACGTCAAGTGACCGGCGTCAGACAACGTCGGTATAAAGGGGCGGTCCTGGACACCCGCCTTCCAGTTCTTTCCCACCACAGGCCCGGAAGGCCCGGACGAGAGAGAAGCAGATATTTCCCTCAATGGAAAAGGAGCTGAAAAAGCCTAGGGGGATGGAGGGCAGGAAGGTATTACCTATTGCAAGAGCCTCTCTCAAGATCTACTGTTACGTAAGTTCTACGTAACTGTACTATCTTACTGAGAGGGCTCTTTAGTAGATAATTACATATAGGACTGAATCCCAAGCAGTCTGGAACAAATAAAAGGCACCGGAGGAGGAAACTACTCCTGAAAGTAGCGATAGCCTCATGGGCCTCAAGACAGGAGGCCCTGCAAACAGCTAGCCCGAAGCCTGCTCTACGGCGAGAGGCAATGTCCAAACTGTAGTGTTTAGTAAAGGTATGGACGGAAGTCCAGGTGGCGGCAGCACAGATGTCTGCCGCAGACACATTCTTGAAGCAAGCCGCAGAGGCCGCTACTCCACGAGTGGAGTGACCTCTGACTTGACCCGGAAGGATCTTGTTGTACTTGTCATAACAGAAAGTGATGCAATGAACCAACCACTTCGACAGGCATTGCTTGGAAACAGCATTGCCTTCCCTTTTGTGAGCAAAAGAGACAAACAACTGGTCAGTTTTTCTGAGGTCCTTTGTCCTATCGGTGTAGTATTTCAGAATCCGGTGAACATCCATGGTATGCAGTAAATATGCTCCTTGGTTGGAGTACTGCGTGAAAAAGGCAGGTAACTCTATAGACTGATTTAAGGTAGACTCTGCTACCACCTTAGGCAGAAACTTAGGGTTCGTGAGAAGAGCCACTCGTTCTTTGTGAAGAATCAAATAGGGGATTTTACACATAAGGGCCTG
Organism: Neoceratodus forsteri; assembly: GCA_016271365.2. NCBI lineage: Eukaryota > Metazoa > Chordata > Ceratodontiformes > Ceratodontidae > Neoceratodus > Neoceratodus forsteri. The sequence continues at coordinate 835,611,320 of CM028134.1, forward strand.
GAGCTTGGAAATTCTTTGAGCGGAAGTAATGGCCACCAAGAAGAGCGCCTTCCATGACTAAACTTCAGATTCAAGTGGATGAGGTCTCAAGGGAGGAAGGCTAAGTTTCTGAGACCAAAATTCAAGTCCCAAGGGGAGCAGGAGTCCAGACGGGGGCCTCAGATGAAGGACCCCTCTGAGAAAAGTCTGGATACCTCTAATTGGGCAAAGGCTTTATCAGCGAAAGGAACATGGTAGGCTGAAATAGCAGCCATGTGAACCTTCAAAGAGGAGTGACTGAGACCCAGGTCGAAAAGATGACGTAAATAATCGAGCAGAACGGCCACAGGACAAGAGAAAGGCTCCACATTCCTGGAGGCAGCCCAAATGGAAAATCTCTTCCATTTCATAGCGTAGGTGGACCTAGTGGAGGGTTTCCTAGCCTCCACCAGAAACTCGGCCACCTTAGGAGAGACGCCAAATCGAGATTGGGCTAGGTCTGCAGGAGCCATGCATGAAGTTGGAGAGACTTGAGTCCTGGATGGACCAGGGTCCCCTGATCCTGGGTCAGCAATCCTCGAGATAAAGGAAGAGGAAGAGGAGGAACCTCTGAGTATTGTTGTAGAAGAGAGAACCAGATTTGCCTGGGCCAGAAAGGAGCGATCAAAATCATTCTCGCTCCTTCCAATGCAAGTTTCTGCAGCACACGAGGGACCAGAGGAATTGGGGGGAAAGCATAGACGAATCTGTCCTTCCAGCTTAGAGACAGAGCGTCGCTCCAGAAAGCGCCTCGCTTTGGAGCGAGCGAGCAAAAGGTGGGAAGTTTTGCGTTTTGGGAAGAGGCGAACAGGTCTACCTGTGGAGTCCCCCAAAGCTGGAATATGCCGTTTAGAACCTTGTGGTCCAGTTCCCACTCGTGTGGCAGAGCCGAGCAACGACTTAGCTTGTCTGCCAGAGTACTGTCGACTCCTGGAACATGGATCGCCGTGAGGTGAAGGTTGTGAAGCACTGCCCATTCCCAAACCCTCATCGCTTCCCTGCACAGCGGGTAGGATCGAGTCCCTCCCTGCTTGTTGATGTACCACACCATGCACATGTTGTCCGTTTGGACAGCTAGGTGACCGGGAAGGACGACAGGAAGGGCTTGAGAGTATACAGAACTGCTCGTAGTCGAGCACATTGATGTGGGAGAGCTAATTCCAATCTGGACCATAAACCCTGGGTTCGTGAGGACCCAGATGGCTCCGCAACCCTCGCCTGATGCGTCCGTGGTCAGAGTCTGGGAGGGGGGAGGAAGAAAGAAGGGGACCCCCCCGGAACAGGTTCTCTTGAACCATCCACCACTGCAAGTCTCTTGTCATCGGTGAGGAGATCAGCACCAGATGATCTAGGTCATCTACGAGTTGATCCCACTGACAGCGGAGAGTCCACTGAGAGATCCTCATGTGGAGCCGCTGCCGCGGAATCATCAGGATGGCAGCCGCCATAAGCCCCAAAAGACGGAGCACCGACCTCACCGGAACTTCCTGCATTCCGAAAGTAGGGAAATCTGTGACTGGAGGGAGGCCCCCCTGTCCGAAGGAAGGAAGGCCTTGCACACTGTCGTATCGAGGATTGCCTCGATGAACTAGAGTCTCTGGGAAGGGTCCAGATGAGACTTGGAATGTTTGATGGTGATACCCAGACAAGTGAAAACCTGCTGGGTGAGGGAGAGAAAATGCAGGAGTTCCTCCCTGGATGAGGCCGCTAGGAGCCAGTCGTCCAGGTAGAGAAACACCTGAACTCCCAAAGTATACAGGTGGGCCGCTACCACCGCCAGGCATTTGGTAAAAACTTGGGGAGCCGAGGAAAGACCAAAAGGGAGTGCCCAGAATTGGTAATGGTCCCCCTGGAAAGCAAACCGGAGGTACTTTCGGTGCGAGGGACGAATGGGGATGTGCAGGTATGCATCCTGCATATCCAGCGCACAATGCCATTGGCCCGGCCGAAGAAGGGGCAGAAGGGTTTGAAGGGACAGCATCCTGAACTTCTTGTATTCTACATAGAGGTTCAGGGAGCTGAGATCGAGAATGGGTCTGAGATCTCCCGTCTTATTTGGTACAAGGAAGAAATGGGAATAGTAACCCATCCCGTGAAGGTGAGGAGGGACGGGTTCTATGGCCTGCTTCGCGAGGAGAGCAGATATTTCTTCCCCGACCAAAGGAAGATGGTCCCTTGAGTAAGAGGACTTCAGAGGGGGGTGGCATGGAGGTTTCTGTAGAAACTCTATGGAGTGCCCCTCTGCGATAATCTGAAACACCCAGAATCCGATGTCATCCTCTCCCAACCCGGAAGGTGGAGGGAGAATCTCTCCTACTGGTTCCTCCGGGAGTCTGGAGGTGGTGAAGGAAGGAGTCAGGTGATGGGCAGCGCCGCAGCTGGGGCACCCGCTGCTTTTTTGTGGCGGGGCCTGGCAGCTGTGAGGGCCCGGCGTTTGTGGCCCGCCTTCCTTGGGGTTTCGCTGAGGCCCGGCTGCGTCATGGAAAAGGACGGTGCTGGGGGGATGGGGACGGTACATGGAATCCACAGATTTCAGGGCCGCCCCTTCCTGTAAGTCGGTGATGATGTCCTTGACATCACCGCCGAAAAGCACTGAACCCCTGAAAGGTGCTTCCTGGATTGCTGACTGCACCTCCAGGACCAAACCTGACACGCGGAGCCAGGCGTGACGCTGAAGACTTATGGCGAATGCGGAGCTCCGCCCTGCAGTATCCACTGCATCGTAGGTCGTCCTCAGAATGTAGCGACTGGCCGAACAAGCAGAACGGACTAGGTCAGCTAACTCCTGCTTGACTTGGGGATCAGGTAAGGAGTCAATCTTAGATTCCGCCTGGGTAAGGACAGCCTTCTGGTAATCCCCCATATGTGCTACATAATTTAGGGCCCTGATCCCCAATGTGGAAGAAGTGTAAATCTTCCTTCCATACTGATCCAGAAGGCGAGATTCCTTATCCGGGGAGACAAGCTCAAATGTTTAGGGTGTGTTGACCGGCCGTGAGCGGCGCTAATCACAACCGAGTCTGCACGGGGGTGAGAATCTAAAAAATCTACACCCTCCGGAGCCTGGTATAGCCTATTGGACTTCCAAGGAAGTGGGGCTAAAGCCGATGGTTGTTTCCAAATAGTGGAAACAAGGTGGGTGTGAGGCTCGATCCAGGGTGGCACTAGAGTAGGGGCCGTAAGGGGCAGGTCCAGATGTTCGGGCAGTTTAACCCGCTGAGGATCTGGTTCTAAAGAATGCCACTGATGTACTTCCTGGATCTTCCTGAGCAACTCCGTGAAGGAAGGATCCTCTGGAGGAGACTTCAGAGGAGTCCTCGGCTGGGGCTTGGATGGAGAGCGAGGCTCGTCGTCTTTCTCGGAGCATCCATCGGAGGAGTCCGAGAGAGAGGAAGAAGAAGAAGAATTGAAAGCAGAGTAAGACTCCCTGACTCGTCTAGGGGGAGGAACGGGTTCCTTAGGGGGAATCCCTGGACCCACGTCCTGCCCCTCTCTGGAGCCAGAGGGAAGAGCTCGGGAATCTGGAGGTGGAGAGGGAGTGTGCCGTCTCGGGCGTACGGGGGCCGGAGGTGGCACCATCGCCATAAGGTGGCTCTCGACTTCCTTGGTGAGCTGAGCCTTGGCCTCAGCCCACCAGGAGGCCAGAGTTTCCTGAAGATCCACTGGGCGCTCAGGGAGTGGTGGAGGAGGAGGAGGGGACAGTTATAACGGATTTATCCGTAAGTAGTATCCGCGAATCTGCGCGGGAATACCGGAGCCGGGTATTGCGGGCGCCGGGTACCGCGCATCGATGGAGCTGGCGCCGGTACCGCGGTGCAGGATACTGTGGACCCGGTAAGCCAGGCCGGATAAGATGGTGGATACCCAGGTACCGGAGGAGCTGCCGGAGCAGACGGCCCAGTAGGGAGCCCCACAGGCGGATCAACAGTGATAGGCCCATGGGGGGGGAGGGTCCGATGGAAGAGGAATATCCCCTGCAGGCGTCGGAGGGGCCGGCATCGGAACCGGCGTCGGCGGGCCGGTGTCGGGACCGCCGGCGGAGCCGTGTCCGGGGCCGGGTCAGATCCGTTCAGTGGGAGGAGGGTCTGACGGTGAAAAGGATCCTGAGCATCGCCGGGACGGAGGGGAAAAGTCCCGGGTCAGGCAGGGCGACTGGCTCGGGCAGCGAAGGCTGGGACTTGGGACGACAGACTTCGCCTGTCGAGGGCTCCACGCCGGGCGCACGCCGGAGGAGCCGACGGCGACTTAGGGGCTGGAATCTCGCGGACGCCAGAGGAGCCGGGCGTCCGACTTAAGGGGACCTCGCTGAGGCGGGCTACGGTGGAAGCGGCCCAACCGAGGGGGACATCAGCCGCGCGCCGCTCGGCGGGTCGGACGCCCAGTGGCCTTCCTCGCAGGCGCCGGAGGAGCCGATCCGACTTTATGGGAGGCGCCACACCAGTAGGCCGCAAGCCTGCAGCAGTACTGAGGCAGAGGCCTCTTGCCTGGAGGCACCCGGCGACCCGAACGTGAGCTCAAGGACGGGCCGACGCCCTTCAAAGCCTTGAGCTGCCGCCGACGTATCCTCGAGGGGACGTTGAACCGCGGCTCCGGCCGGAGTCGCGGATGAGGAGGCCTTCTCCCTGTGCATTTCTTTATCCCGCTTCTTGTGTCCTCCTGGGGAAGTCGACGCCTGCCTAAGCTTCTTCAACTCCTTCTCCATTGCAGACATATTCTTTTTAAGGAGATGGGCTTCCAAAGACTGCTGGCGTCATCTGCAGGTGGCCGCGTTGAAATGCAGGCAATGCGGGCACTTTTCGACCGCTTGGTCGGGGCCTAAGCAAAAAAGGTAAAGAGAGTGACCGTCCTTGTGAGGCAGTTGGGCGCCGCACGAGTCGCACTTATTTTTAGAAGGGGACGACATAAACCGACGTTCACCTGATGAAATTGTACTAAAATACTGATAATTTTCAGAAAAAAACGATGAAATAACAGGGCTGAGCACAAACTTTACCGCGAGGCGCCGCACGAGCTGACGGCGGGAAAGAACCGGAAGGCTGGCGTCCGGGACCGCCCCTTTATACTGACGTCATCTGATGCCGGTCACCTGACGTGGACGGTCCCTCGCCAGGGACTGTTAGCTAGAAATTTTTCTGAGGGGTCCTGCCGCCTGCCGACGTCAGTCCTATATGTAATTACCTACTGCAAGAGCCCTCTCGAAGTAAGATCTGAATGTTTTATCTGAAACCAGGCTTTTGTTTTTCTTATTTTTAATAAAAATTATTACTGTGGAATTGGTGCAGATGCTGTACAGAGAGCCAAGGGCACGGGTGCTGGTCAATGGGGTAGACTCAACAGAGTTCAGACTATATAGAGGTACGAGGCTGGTGTCCCCCCCCCATTATTTGCTATGGCAATAGAGCCATTGGCCATCAAAATCAAGGAGAGTTGCGATATCTGGGGGGTGCCGGGTGCCAGTGGCAGGCAGCATAAATTGACCCTATATGCAGATGACCTGCTAATGTATGTAACGTGACCAGGGGAATCTGTGCCTGCTTTACTTCTGATTATAAGGGAATTTGCCAGTTTCTCTGGCTATAAACTAAATCTGCAAAAGTCAGAAATATTATTTTTGGGTGATGGGGGGAGGGGGGCAGGACAACTGGGGGTTGAAGAGGGTTGACAAATTATTTATGTACCTGGGCATTAAAATTGGAAGGGACCTGAACAGCCTCTATGAGTTAAACTACGCGCCCCTATTCAAGGCAGTAATGTCAGACTTGGACAGGTGGAGGGAGCTCCTTATTTCGAGGATAGGCAGAATCAACCTGTTGAAGATGAATGTTCTGCTGAGAATTTTATATGCCATGCAAATGGTCCCAGTGAGCCCTAGACATAAGGACTTCACACTACTGGACAGGGCATTTGGGAAATTCTTGTGGAAGGGTGGGAGGCCTCGTATGGCCTTGCACAAACTCAAGGCACCCAAGGAGAAAGGTGGGCTAGAGTTCCCAGACCTAAAGGGTTATTATTTAGCAGTGCAATATAGGTATATCTAGTGCTGGGTCAATAAAGCGGTTGGAATTGGAGCAGGGGGAGACCCCTGCCAGGCTGACGGCCTACTTGGCAAAGGATGGAGACAGGGCATATAAATTAACACGTGACCCCAATCCATTGGTAGAGTCGGTGCTGCTAGCATGGAAGAACATTACTCAGATGTGGGATGGGGGGAGGGATACTAACCTTGTCCCAATTGCCGGGAACCCAGATTTTTTGCCGGGGATGGGCAACCAGGGCTTTGCTGAATGGGAAGCTGGGGGGGTGAGATGTCTGAGAGATTTGTATGCTAAGGAGGAAATGCTTTCTTTTGAGGAAATTAGCAGAGGCTTGGGTCTCCCTTACTCGCACCTATTTAGATTTTTCCAAGTGAGGCATTTTGGGGAGAACGTTGTGGGAAGGTTACAAAAAGACTCCCCAATAGATAGGGTGGAAAAAGAAATTCTGGGAGCTTCAAAACATGAGAAGGGGCTAATAGGGAGGGCGGCAAAGATAGACAGGAGCTTCTTCCAGAACAATACACATCTGTAAGGGAGAAGTGGGAAAAGGACCTCGGGATACCCATTGCCAAGGATAATTGGGCGCTGCTGGTTGAATCACACGTGGGGCTCTCGCTATGTAATAGATATAAAGAAGCCCAATTTAAATTCCTGCACAGGCTCTTCTACCCGCATAGCAGGGTACACAGATGTCATCCCACAATCTCCCCGAACTGTGGGAGATGCAAAATAGACAGAGGAACATAAATCCATGCCTTTTGGGGATGTAGAATCCTACAGGATTACTGGAGAGAGGTGGCCCTAAGTCCTGAAGGTATGTGTGGGGTGAAAATGGTGGGATCCCCTACATCCTTACTCTTCGGGGTCGAGGATGGGGGGTGGGGAGTGGAACTTGCACAATAGGAGAGTGAGAATAATGCTGGTAACAGCCAGACAGATCATCCTCAATACATGGGTTTCATGTGCAACGCCCACTGTGCAGATGTAGAGAATCCTACTCCTGGCTACTTTAGCCCCAGAGAGATTAATTTATGCCTTAATGGGTAAAGTGGAGCGATTTGATCAAGACTGGGGTCCGCTTCTGGCCTCTCTAACACCGATAGAAGTTAGTGCCCTGCACCAAGGCTTATTCAGATTCAGCAAAACCAACTGGATATGGTCAATATCGATGCTTGGAATCAAAAGTTGTAAGAATATCTCATGCTAAACTACGATTATAAGACGGACAATATAGAACCACATATACTGTATAAGTTACAGAAGGTTTTCTTTTTTAAAAAAGAAAAAAGTTTATTTTCCACTGAATTCATCTGTTTTAACAAAATAATTCTTTACTCTCTCTTTTTCTCTCTGCTTGTACTCTCTGTTACTTTTCTACTTATTAAATGTGTCTTTCTTTACCTTTAATTTCTTTCTCTACAGTTTAGTGTACTTTGTATAATCCACAGGAAGACACTAAATGTGTCACAGAAATGTCATGGAGTCAAGGGGGTTCATTGTAAAGACTTGCACAGAATTCTGATGACCTGCTCCACTGACCTAATGGTTTTTTTATTTTAGTGATTCAGAAAAGACCTTTGAGCGCAAGCTCTTTTACAAAGGTTGCACATCATAGATTGCAAAACAAAATACAATAGGAGAAAGCAAAGGTACATCACAATGAACGATACAGCTTAGATTCGGAACTTACAGAATAACTCAAAACATAGGTACAAGTTAAAATAACAAGAAAAACACTATTTTTTTTTTATTTTAGTTTTTGTTGATAGGGTAAGTGCACTAGACAAATCCTGCCTATTTTCAGGCACGACCCGGGGAAGGGGATACAGATGAATGCCAACTGACCTTGGTATTTTTAGTGAATGAGGGAAATTTGGCCAGTACACCGGGGAAATTCCCCTACTGCTTGGCCAGTAGGGGGACTGGCTGTTGCTGGATTGCAGGTCAGTTGGAAACCTGCACGGAAGGAGAATGGAGGTTGTGGAGCAGTCGGAGCAGCCGAGGGCTGCAAATGGTCCGACGAATAGGTTGAACCTAGCAGAGCATAACGTTGCTGGTGTTGAGGAAGAAGAGAAAGAATTATTCATTTCGACGGAGGATTTAACTGTGGTTGCAACTACTTCAAGGGTGTCACGTTCTACAATGCTTTTGCCGGAGGAGAGAATGCTTAAAGAAAAGTTGGAAGCCTTGGGATTTGAACAGTGGACGGTGTCTGAGCAATTGAAGGCACTGTCAGTTACTAAAACGGTAAGCCTTACCAGGTCCACCGAAGACTTGGCGAGTATGATGGCTCTAGATCAGAGTGTGCTGGGCCAGTCCTCGAAGGGTGGCTGTGTCGCCAATGAAGCGGATGATGGCGATGTTATTCCGGACCGGGATGCAGAGGTGGCGGGAGGTTCTGTGGGATTGCCTTCCCAGAGCCAGGAGCTGATGACTGAGCCGGAAGACAGGAACTGTGAACGACAAGAATTACGGGTGCACAAGGACGTGGTGGTGGTGGTGGAGGAAGTGCGACAGGGGAAGGGATTTCGTGCAGCACAGAGGAGTCCAGGACAGAAGGCGAGAGGATTCAACTTTCAGCCTGCAGCGAGCATTATGACTGAGTCTGTGGAGAAAGAGAAGCGTTGCATCTTTCAGACACTACTGGGAATGCAAGCCGGTGTCACAGATTTTTCATTCTCTAAACGACTGTTGGATAAGGTAGGAGACGAGGGGAAGGAAAAGAGGATGGCATTGAACTGTGCTAAACGCCATTTGATACTGCCTACGGTGGGGATAGATGGACATTTACTTGATATTCAGCAGGGAGGGGGAGAGACTGTTACAGACACTGCTGGTATTGTACCTATAACTGCTGATACTTGTCCCCAGAAGGCTTTTATGAAGCTGGCTGACATTAGATTGTGGTTCTTGAAGCCCACCTGATTGGGATCCAAAGCTGAATTTCTCCCAAATGAACCTACTTGGAAACCCAAGTCACAAGACACTGGTAGTCCAAAAAGGGGAAGAGGGGTACTTGGGTGCAAGGAAGCAGCTCTATGGTGAGTTCACTCAAGGAAAAGGAACTATCAGTACCTGTGGCCCAGGCACAGGGGAGGCACAGGATGGGAGGGAGATGAGTGGAAGAAGCCCTTGATGTCAGAATTATTTTCAAAATTAAACAAGATGCTGCACCTGAGGAATGCGGCACGACAGATATAAAGGGGTTTGGAGGTCCTCCTGATAGACAGTATGCGGTAAATGTTTATTAAAAGATTCTTTACATTTCTCACCTAGGGAGGTGTTTGCATTTATTAATATTTCCGGAGAGGACAACTTTGATGTTAGTTTTCGTTCCTCATATGCTCTTGACATGTTTTGGGAAAGATATACGCAGGTTAAATTTCCCCCCTTGTGGACTCCATTTCTGGTAATACCTTTGACATAAACCTTTAATTAAATATGTCACTGTCATGTTTCGAAACAACGGGGTTCATGTAGATGATATTACTTACTGGCTGGGCCAAAAATCTGAAATTCAGGGTGCCCCTGAAGCTATACTGGATTCGGAACAGTTTTGGACAGGGGGTTGGCGTTTTAAAGTGAAACTGAGGCAGATGGAGGAAGGTATTGAGCACATCCCAAATTCCTTTTTATTGGGGAGGGATAGAGGGGTGTGTTTTTATGCAGGTCAGCCACGAGCATGTTATAAATGTGGGGCTAGGACTCATTTATCAAGCTCTTGTGACAAACCAAGATGTGGATTTGTGAGAAATAGGGATGTTGCTTTCCTGGTACTAACTTCACAAAATGTGATCTTTGTGAAGAAACAGGGCATGTGTTTGCTGATTGTTCATGGGCAGCAAAAAATAAAGGTTGTTGTGGTAGCCCGGATTTATTAATTCAAAAAGCACAAGATTTGTTGATAGAGAAGGCCACTGTTGGTTCCCCAATGCCTGTGGTAGAGTCACCCTCGGTTGTTACTATGAAGGATAATGGGGCAGAGGTATCTGAGGTAGTGTGTCAAGAAAAGGTTACTGCAGAACTAGATCCGGGGAAACCTTGACGGTAGAAGGATCGACAACAACAGGAGACCTTCGACTCCAGTGGTGGCTGGTGTCCCGACGATCCTCCAAGAATGTCAAAAGTCTTTCTCAGCAGACGGTTATAGAAGTGAAACCAGTAACCTTTTGCCCTGTTGACCAGTCAATGGGGGAATCAGATATGGATTGCCCTGAGGATGATTCCCAACTGACGACGGACAGTCCGCCTTCACCAGTACAGCCCCAGGAGGATTATAAAGGTAAAAAAAAGAAGAGGAGGAAAAAAGGTAGGTGAAGGGTTAACTTTGGCTAGGTATGATGCAATTTAGGTTAGGTTCGGTGAATGTACATAGTATATTAAATTATAAGAGATGGCAGATAATTTATGATTTGATTCATTCGGCACGACTTGATGTCTGCTTAATTCAAGAAACTTGGATATATACTATGGACCAAGTCGGGTGTTTTCAAAGGGAATGGTGCTGGGGTCCGTCTTATTGGTCCTTTGGATGACAGTCGGCAGACGGCATAGGGTTTCTATTCCATTCTTATGACTTTTCGATAATACGGTTAATAGATCCGATACCAGGACGGTTGATGATCCTAGATGGGCTGTGGAAATCTAGGTCCTGTCGGTTTATTAACGTATATAGTTCGCAGCTTAAAGCAGAAAGGGTAGCACTCTGTAATATGTTGCAACCTTATTTGTTGACATCACTGGAGGTGTTTTTGTGTGGGGATTTTAACTGCATTTTGTTGGATGTTGGAAAGCAAGTAAAGGGAGTGGGGAAGATGATCTATTGTGATTCTAGAGCTTTTTATAAAATGGTCCACTCCGCAGGTTTAATTAATGGCAATAGTAAACAGAGTTCAGGGCCCACGTTTACGTATAAAAGGAATCGGTTTACCTCTACAATTGATTATATTTTTTTATCTAATAACATTCCCTTTACTTTTTCAATATGCCCAGTGTCCTTTTCTGACCATCTGATGTTACTTTGCACCATTTCTCCTTCTGCCAGACAAATAAAGCAGAAAGCAAGATGGAAGTTGAATCCTTTATTATTGAACTCTAAAGGGATTTTGGATAAAATTCATTCATTACTACTGGCACGTTTGTCAGTAGCTTTTTTATATAGCTCTATGGGTGAGTGGTGGAAGGATTCTAAGGAAGACATTTGTCGCCTATTACAACAGCAAGGTAAAGCCAAGGCTAACGATGATTTTCTACGCTATTTAAAACTATGACAGCAGTTGTATTATTTATTTTCAGTTGCCAATATTTCCTCCTTAGAATATGATTCACAAATCAGGAGTCTAAAAGATTAACTTTTGAAAGTCCAGTATAATTGAGCTAACACCCTTAATGCTCAGTTGCGTTATGGGATCAAAAAGCAGCCGGGATGTGATCCATATGATGCTTTCAAAATTTATACACGAGCTACTCACCTGAATACACTCCGGAATGAGGTGGGTCTGCTGGTACATGACCAGCAGTCATTTTTTTCTCTTATTAAGCAATTTTTTTTGAAGTATATACCGATACGGCCCCCGAGTGCTCAGAACATTTCGGACTTTTTAACCCAGATTGAGATACCTTTCCATGGGATGGAGTCTTCAGTGTTGATTCGACCTATTACAACACAGGAAATAATTAATGCCATTAAAAAACCAAAAACTGGAACTTCCCCGGGGATTGATGGATTAACTTCAGATTTATATAAAGTCTTTCTGATGGAATTTGCTAATTGTTTGGTAATAGTGTTTAATGCATTTATGAGCATGCCTGACTTTCCTAGTTGGTTTGCAGAAGGCTGCTGATTTTTTTATATAAATCAGGTGACAAATTTGATTTAAATAATTGGAGACCAATTACTCTCCTGAATTCCGATTATAAATTATTTATGAGTATTCTGAATGCTAGATTAAAACAGTTAGCAGTTATAGTACTATCCCCATATCAGTTTTGTGGGGTGCCTGGGAGAAACATACATCAGGCTCATATGGTCTTGAGGGACATTGTGGAGTTGGCGGGGATGCAAAGGATTTCAGGATGCATTGTCTCTGTTGATCAAATGAAGGCCTTTGATAGAGTGTATCACCCTTTTTTATTTGCATCCCTACGGAAGTATAGAGTTCCGGAAGGTTTTATACGTCTTTTAAGTTCACTTTATGATTCGCACACACATCCAGTACTACAACTAGAGATAAGGGAAGGGTTTCATATTCCAACTGAAGAGTCAGCAAGGTTGCCCTTTAAGTCCCTTTATTGTATGCATTCACGACTGATACATTGATTAGATCAATAACACAAGCACCTCGTGGAAAGGTATTGGTTGGACTGTTGATGTGGATAAGTGGTATATACAAGCATATGCTGATGATTTATGTGTTTTTTTTCCGATAGTTCGCAAGTGGTGTTTTTTTTAGGTTTTCTGGAGGAATATGCAGCATTGGCAAATTCTGCTATTAAAAGGACTAAAAGTAAGGGTGTATTTCTTGGCATGGATGATAGACCTGAAGTAATAGTGCAAGGTCTTCGGATTTCTTGCAATCCAATTAAAATATTGGGTTTGTTCTATGGTCCAAAAAATATACCAGATTTTAACTAGGAGTTAGTGTTGCAGTCTATAGATCGGAAAATTAGTATTTGGAAGCAATGGAAATTGGATAAAATTAAACGGGTGGCGATTATTAAGAGATTCATTGTTCCTAAGTTTTTGTATACGGCGCTGATTTTTCCTTTGCCTTTACTCTTGGAAAACAGAATATATAGTCTGTTCTTTCAAATGTTGTGGGGCAGTAGGCTTAATCCGATTAAGAGACATTTTACGTACTTGGAGAAACAGAAGGGTGGTCTAGGAATGATAGATCCGGTTGTTTTCTTTGCCACTTTATTTATTTCCACCAATATTAAACTTGGGTGGGGGGAGACCATGGGAAGCATTGGATTATTACACAGACAAGTGTTGGGGAGATATTATATTCTGTGGAACGATAGACCCCCGAAACCGATTCCGACACTGTTACTCCCGAAATATTTTATTCCAATTGCAAAGAAATTATTTAAATTGGGGTTGACAGCACAGGCTGTCAAAGTTAGTAGAGGCTCACAATTGTACAAATCTGTATTGTTTCAATTATATCCTAGTGAACCTGAGTTTAAGAACTGTCCTAGGGGGATACATAGAGGTTGTCTTAAATAAATTAAATAACCCAAGGTTACTGGCTTATATGTGGGAGACCTTATGGCTTATGGTGTATGGTCGCATTGGAGTAAGAGCTAATGCCAAACATAAACCATTACAGGATCGAAACTGTCCATTCTTGGAATGTGTGGCACAAGAGGAAACGGTTAACCACTTTCTTTTTACTTGTTCCTATGCTAGCAAACTGTGGAAGTTCTTAGCAGTACGATGGAATATGAAATGGTTAACATGTATGGATTATGACACTTTAGTGTTGGGGCATGCCCCACAATTCCAGTTATTATACCATATGGACACTTTTCAGATTTTCTGTGGTTCATTGATATATTACTTGTGGCAAGCTAGGTGCCAATGGGTGCTTTATCAGAGACTAATGCCTTATGACATGGTTCAGAGATTAATACAGGGGGCTATGTTCAGGATTTATAGTCAGGACATTACATTATTTTCTTCAAAGAACGTGAGAAACTGGTGGAAAGGCTTTTTGAAATTCATTAAGTATACATGAGATCCTTGTTCCAAAGAGATTGTGGGGACTAGGAAGAGTACTTGTTGCTTTCCTTTGGGATTCCCTTTGTACTTCATTAGGATACTTTCTGTATTGTTTTTTTTTACTACTGCTCCTTTTTTATTTAGGCATGACGTGTTACTGAGTTTTTTTAAGATGAATTTTGTTTATTCCGTTTTATATATACTGTTCTGATTTTGAAGAAAGAAAGTTTTTCTATTTAGATTATATTTATGTAAGATATTTAGAGTGATTCATATTTCCTTAAGCAGTACTCTTAATGAATGTATGTTGATAATAAGTGTTTGCTTTACTTAGTTTCTGTTGAAGTAGTGTGATGTCACACTATTGATATTTATTGTTTTTTTATTATTTCTGTATGTATATGATTTAGGCAGTGAATTTCGTACGGTATGTATCTTTGCTTTGGATGTTATTTGATGTTACTTTAATAAAATATTCCCCTACTCTTTTCGATAAGTGCCATGGGATCTTTAACATCCACCTGAACTACCACCAGTCCAAGCAGATGGGACCTCGGTTTAACGTCTCATATGAAAGATGGCACCTCAGAAGTGCAGCACCCCTCTCATGCTGCACTACAGTGTCAGTACTGGGATATTAACTCAAGTGCCAGATGTGGGAACTGAACCCACAGCCCTCTGATCTCCTGGCTTCAGAGGCGTAGTGCTACCTATTGAGCCACTGACACTGCGATGAGGGTGGGGGATAAGCAGCCACAAAGTGCCTTGTCAGTAGTTCAGAGGGATGGGATAGCTGGCAGTGGGGTGAAGAAAGGAGGTACGATAGAGAGGTAGGTACTGCAGTGGAGGTGAAGGGTGGGGGAAGAAGGGCTATAAGGTATAGGGAGAAATAGGGGGAGTGAGGGGAGGCTGAGTAGATAAGACGTGCTAGAGTAAATGATGGGGTGTGAAGGGGCATGGTCAGGCAGCTTGCATTAGTAGTGATTGTTAGGAAAACTCACGGGACTAGGAGTTGGGGGAGGGCGAAGGTGGGGTGATGGATGCCAAAGGAGCATGATGCGAACCAACTGCTGAGGCAAGTCATGAGAAGGGACAGAGGGAGGGGGGTACCTGAGGCATGCCTAGTGCTTGCTGGGGGGCAGAGAGAGTGGGTATGGCTGGACTTAGTGGCAGGTGCACTTAGAGAGTGTTATTAGGTGCTGTTTGAGTTCAAGTTTTGAATTGGGTCAGATAACTGGTGGCTAAGAGGTGCCCGGGGAGTTAATTCATCCACAGGGGGGCCCAGCAGGCAAATGCACGTTGCCCAAGCAGGTTGCGACAGAAGGGGATAGCCAAGGCCCCCCTAATCCTCCCCCTAGTGACCTGTAACGAGTTGGCCACCTTGCTCAAACTGCCTACACAAGGCAGTGTTTTACCCAATAGAGCCTTCTTCCCTAGGATGCAAGTCTGGAATTTGACCCTGTTTCTTAACGACAGCCAATTTGCGCATTTGTACAGAGTACAGGTGTGCGTGCCATGCTCAGCATCCAGGGTGAGCCTTCAGGCTTTGTTGAGCGCAGTCTGAATCCTCTTGAGTGCTGTATCCATTGCCGCCCCATAGACCACTAGTCCATAGTCAATAGCAGCTATGATGGAGCTGTGGACTGAGAGGCGGAGGACCCCAAGAGAGAGGTATTGCCTTTGCCTGTACAGGGCACCAATCTTGGTATTGACTGTCTTGACCAGAGAGTCAATATGGTGCACAAATGCGAGGGTATCATCTATTATGACCCCCAGATACTTGAACAAGTGGACTTGTTCCAGCGGTCACTGCATGAATTGGAGATGATGAGGGGGTGGTGCTTATTTTTGTTGTGGGGCTGGATATAAGCATTGCCTTGGTCTTCTTGTAGTTTTGTAGCAACTTATGACTACAGAACCAGTCCTCAAGCTTGGAGAAAGAGTTCTGCAGCTCAGATTGTAGGGTAGTCTGAGACATGCTGCTGCTCAGGAGCACAGCATCATCTGCATATAATATGAGTTTGGTGTCGCAGGCTGTGGGAAGGTCATTTAAGAAGAGGCTGAAGAGTAGGGGCCCCAGTATTGATCCCTGGGGTACCCCCTAAAGATACCTTTCTTGCGCTGGATACTGTTTGCCCAATTTTGACACATTGATTTCTCTGTATCAGGTAGTCTTGGAACCAGCAAAAGGGCATTGGGTGCCACACCCATGTTTTGCAGTTGGGTCAGTAACAGGGGGATGGTTGACTGTATTGAAGGCTTTGGTGAGGTCAATAAAGACAGACCCCACCAGTTTGCCTTAATCCAGGGCCTTACGTGCATAGTTCATGTAGTCCAGCAGGGCAGTGGTGGTACTGTGATTTTGTCTGAAGCCATGCTGGTTGGCGCAAAGTAGATTATACTTATTGAGGTAGTCAATGGGTTTACCTGCCACAATCTTTTCCAGTGCCTTGGACAGGGGGAGAGGATCAAGATGGGCCTGTAGTTGGCTATTAGAGACTTGTTGCCACCTTTATGCACTGGTGTAACTAGGGCCTGCGCCCAATCTGTCGGGAATTGGGCAAGGGTCAGGGACTTATTGTACAGCATGGTAATGGGCACTATAAGAACGTCCAGGTTGAGGGATAGAAGTTTCATGTCTATCCCGTCACTGCCCAGTCTGGTCTTACCTAGTACTTTCTTGACCACAGTTAGGGCCTCCTTCAACATCACCCTTTTAAAGTAGAAAGTCGGGTGAGAATACTTGGTAGTTACGTTGTTGGAATGGTTCAAACCAGGTTGAAAATAGGCAGGTGGTAGCACTGGGGTAAAATCGGTGAAGGCCTTATTGAAGGTTTCCGCAATAGCTAGACGGTCTGTAGTGGGGGTGTTACTGATACTGAGCAGCTGAGGGTGCTTCTTGTCGTCCTTTCCAAGGATGCCTTTGATGTTATCCCAAAATATTTTCCCATCACCCCAAGAATTGCAAAGCTGGGCCTTATGATAGTTGGCTTTGGAGAGCCGCATTAGCTTGGTGCAGCGATTCCTGGCCATTCTGTAACACTGGTATTTGTGACTGCATAATGGAATTGTAAAGTGATAATGTAAGGAAGGATATACAGTGTACTGAAGTTCTTTTTATCATGGAAAACGCAATAAAGATATTATACATTATACATTTTTCACACTGGGCCACCAGCTGGCTAAATGGTCTCCCCAATAATATCACAACCATCCAAACACTAGGCGCCATTAAAACCAGGCTCTGCCACCCACTGACTGCTTCTAGAACCTGTGACTGCTATCTCTAACTGTACCACCCTTCTCCTGGACTCCCACGATGATAAACATATCCTTTGCTCCCTGCTCCATTGGCAGTAGGCTCATTGAAGGCCACAGGCT
The DNA here is from genome assembly GCA_016271365.2 of Neoceratodus forsteri. Classification (NCBI taxonomy): domain Eukaryota; kingdom Metazoa; phylum Chordata; order Ceratodontiformes; family Ceratodontidae; genus Neoceratodus; species Neoceratodus forsteri. Next base: position 835,628,477 of record CM028134.1, read on the forward strand.
CCTAGCACTTACCCCCACTGCCCTGCCCAACCCTGGCACTTCCTGTTCTCTGACAATGCCTCTTGGCTGCTGCCCCTCCCTCCCTTCCTCCACTTCCCGCTCCTTCCCCTTGTCCCACCCCTTCTGCCATCCTTTCCACCGGTCCTCCTCCACCTACCTCCCTTTCCACTCTCCCTCTACCGCTCCCATACCTTTCTGCTGCCTACTTTCCTCTTTGTTTCCCTTCCATTTCCTCCTCTTTATATCCACCCACTTTATAATTCCCCTGTTAGCAATATTTATTGTATAGCTCTCTGTATGTACCTCCTAATATGTTTCAAACTGCGTTTATGTACCGTCTTCTTGTAATCCATGACGTGGCACCTTTGTAAAAGAGCCCTGGCTCAAAGGTATTTGTAATCCTAGACCTAAATAAAAAAAATTATTATTACTGTTGTGGATCCACAAAAAATATGGCAGGTGCTGTATTTACAGCTGCCCACCTCCTTCACTTTCCAGCATGTTCTTTGTTTACTTCTGTTTTTGCCTTGTAATGGGCATTCTCAATCACCTAGTGCTATCCAAGTCTGTGCTCACTGCTTTGAGATGGAGTAAAGTGTGAGAAAAAGTGTAGCATTGTACAGTATCCTTGGCCTGACCTCATCATTTCCCATTTCCTGTGTTCAGTGCCCTCCCATGTACTAACTGCCATCCCATTAAAGGTTGCCTATCTGTACTGGTACCCGGTTGCCATCCCCCTAAACCTGCCTATCTGTACTGGCACCCTTACTCCAGAATCAGCTGCTTTGGTGATCCCCACCACAGCAGATGTAATGCCCTGGCTCATGTCCTGCAAACCCTCACATCACGGCCAATCACTAACTCCGCCCATAGAACCTTTCTCATAGTTAACTAGCAGATTTAGAATACCGTTCTCTGATAGTTACTGGCACAACCCCTCCACTCGCCACCTCAGCCAGCCGCCGTCGTACTGACAGTGAGTGGCTCATTCAGATGGTGGTTGGCCAAGAAGGTGAGTGGAGGGGTTGTGCCACTCACTGTAACCATCAATTATTTTTTGTTTTAAACTACTGAGCAAGTGGGATGGTGGGGTTGTTTGGAATCAGGATATACACTTCAGTGGGGGTAATATGAGTCACAGTAGTGATAGGAGAGGTGAGGGGTCACTAGAGCCACAGAATGGGTTTCAGCAGGCAAGCCATTCAATGCTGGAGCTGGTGGAGCTCATGCCGACCACCATCCAGCTATAGGACCAGAAATTGCACCAACTGTGAACACGCACAGTAAACTGGAAGAGGAAGTGCAGTACCACATCTAACAGTGGCAAAGGTTGCATTGCAGAGACACACAGCATGGAGAAAACATAAACAAACAGGCAGGATCTCTACAATAAATTGACAATTTCCATTAAAAAATGCTGGAAGCTGCAAGAAAAAAAAAACAAGGTTGGTGCAAATGGGTTGGGTGGGCTACTCAATGCTTAAAAAAAATGAGACCTTGCATTTAACTAGTACTGCAGCTTTA